>OU618553.1:3926835-5151640 GCA_914829495.1 Eilema sororculum
GAATAATGTACATAAGATTCTAATTAACATACTAGGAAGAGAGAGAATATAAATTTTATTTTGTTTCAAGCATAACTTTTCTTTGAAACAATTGAGTATAAATTGCTAATCGTGTTAATAAATGACTGACTCTGTAGCACAGTAAGAATGGGATTGCGAGTTCGATGCGCAGTTGACGCAAAATCTGTTAATTATCAGAAAATTCAAAAATTGACTCTCTAAGTAGCACCCGTGAGTCAGAAAATAGTGGTGCGATACGGGCAATCGAATTTTTTCGTGGAACAGACGTATTGCCTGATGACCGCCGCCCATGGGACTCACAAGTGCGTTGTCTTCTTTTTAAAAGAGAGTACGCTCTTTTCTTGAAGGTTTGAAGGTCGTATTGATTGTCCCTAATGTAGCTGTCTAAATCTGGGTAGGTAAATTGTAGATGATCATGATAAATACAACCTCTGCCTACCCCTTTGGGGAGTTATATGCGTGATTGTATAGGTATGTATTATGTATGTATGGGTTTTGACACTCTCACTGATTAACAAGACTACAATCGCGAGGGCGTATCCGTATGTTTTTTTTTATTAGTAATTACGTCATCCATCCTTACTAATTACGTCACGCGGTGTGGGTGTTGCCTTGCTTCCTCTACAGAGAGCCTAACATCTCATTAAAACAGTATTCATACAACTCATGTAACTGTTTTCGCCACACTAAAATATACTTATTCAAATTACTCATAATTACATGCGAATATTAAAGAAAAAAATGATATACAAGCAAATTCACAAAACATGCTAGGATGCTATAATTTTCCCTATACAATATCATGCAAATGTGGTTCAAAAGGTCTTTTAAATTATAATTTACCACAAATTAAGGCAGCGCATATAATTCATGAATAAGGCTTGTTTCCTCTTGTTATAAAATTAAAAAAGAAAGGTCGGAAATCGTTTAAATTTGATGTGGATACGCACAGCGCAACTGGGGTATCATAATAAAGTATTTTGTTGAAAATATAGGTTACTCAAGTTATTGGTGCAGTTAAAAACCTTTACCAGAGCATGAATTAGTTATTGGGAAGATTTCTGGGTAATACAGAGGAGGGGGGTCCTCCTCGCCGGCACGGGTGTTGCCAAAGAAGCATTTGATAGGTACCTCCAGTAATTATATTACTGTAACACAATTATTTCTATAAAACGCTATCTCTATTTATTTTTAAATTAACATATAGCAGAGCTCGTCTAAGCCTGCTAAAATATGTACGTAAGTTAATTACAAAATCCGTTGTGACGTGTCACAAACTCACAACACAAAGAAGGCACATTTAATAAATGTAACCCTATTTTATTATTATATCTTGCGCACAATGTTAACCCTTCGCGTGGTAAAATGTTAAATAGCCGATTTGAAATTCAAAAATGGCCGGTGATTGTCCGGAGTTAATGTGGTCCGCCATGAATTTTCTGTGGTCAAAGCTGAGAGGCACTTTGTAAGTTTATTATAGTGGCATATTAAAGAGTTTTTACTGTGGAACAAAGTCCTTGCTATGTGCATACGTTGTTGTATTTCTGTAGTTTGGTGCAGATAGATTATAATATGTTTTAAGTCCTTGGTTGCATAACAAGCTTACAGTTTATAACAGATCTTTTTATAATTTCGTATATTCTCACTTGCCTTCAAAGTAGACGCTTGAACGCGCCACTCTTAAATTTTCATACAAATTTTAGAAGCTCCATACAGCGCCACTAGCTTTTAATTAGGAGAGGTGTGACAACATGCCTCTTCACGTGCCTAGATTGAAGGAAACCTTATTGCCAATCGCCGTTATACAGCAGATGTTTGCTTCTTGACGGTGAGGTGGTTTTGGACCTTGAAGATCTTGGTGTTGTGTGTTGTTGTATACACTCCGATAATCAACTGGCTGAACTTCGATAATTTCAGTGAAGTGAACGTGGACTACCATCTGACTTCCACAACCAAAAACCAAAAACTGCAGATAGGCTAGTCGGAATGTTGTGGGCTCCAACTACCCGTAACGGCTGCCATACATATTCTGACCAATGTGCTCTCCGAGGCACGACCAGGTCAATGCAATAGCCATATTCATGTATACAAATATTTTCACTGTGCAGGAATTAAACCCTACGCCTCTTGTATAGCAGTCGCGTTCACTACCGCCACATCACAGAGGCTTCAACTAGTATTTATTAATATCATAATAATTGTAAACTAGTTCACAGGTCCTTTGATAAATAGCAATTAGTATGAGTTATGAACGCTAGCATTATCAAAGGCATACCATTCACGCTATTCTTCCCTAGAAAATGAAAAACGCAACGCCTCTAGAACCTTAACAAAAAATGTAGTACTGTACCTTGACATTTTAAGTAACATTGCTAGTGGTAATAAGTTGAAAGGCTTCCTCGATCGAGCCATCCAACCACACTGGAAAAAACTTTGTAAAATTAATTAAATACTGGTAAACAAGAAATTAATAGACTTACTCTTGTCGAAGTCAATCAACCTTTATTTGTGAAACAAGGCATATTTGGCCATGATTTTGTTTTGTTGGCTGCTCAAACATATAGTAACGATGAGGTACAAAGAAGTAGTAAAATAAAGATGTCTAACATAACATATTTAATAGGTATTGAAATATGTTTCATTTCTATTTTTATTTACATACATAGTTTATTGAAGGGACTTATAAATATTTTTGAACGTTTTATTTTTAGATTTGTTAACACTCGTCAAGCCAAACGTACCTACACATGACCAAAGGGTTCATCACCATCACACCTTTGCAGGCAAAGGTCTATAAATATTTGGTATCGATTTAAGACCACAATACGACCACTAACTTTTTATAGCTGCCATACAAATGGCATTATAAAAAGGTGCGAGATGCTTTTATAACTCTAACCATCACTAGCTCTTACCCACAGCTTCGTCTATGTAGAATTTTGACGTCGTTCCCGCAATTCATGGGAACTTATTCTCAGGATATTGAAGCCTTTGATGTTCCAAACTGTAATCTATCTCTGTACCAAACACTAGCCAAATCCGTAATTAACTAACAAACATCTAAACATTGTAAATTCACAGTTATAATATTAATAGGAGGTAGGATAGGATTTATCTTGGAATAGTATCGCTTATGCATCCCTTTTTAAATACAAAATTCATGGTCAAAGTCAAAAGTCAAAACGGAACTAACAAATTGTAAAATTAAAAACAAAATAGCTTAGAAAATGGACCACTGGTTCGAAACGTGGCACCAACCTGAGAAGTCTCCAACAAGAAACTCTGCGAGAAAATTTCCGCCTCACCCAGACACAGAGATTATTTTTCTAAACAGTTTAACATAGAAAACAACCTATTTACGCTGGATATTTTCAATAAATCTGAATTGCACAACCCTCTGACCAACGACTAGTTTCAATACCTGCAATACTTAACTTTACCCGGAGAGAGTGTAACACCGTAAAACTATCCCTAAACACAGGTAATATAACTTGCAAAGCCTGTTCCCAATAGACGTTGTTAGCCTGTCATTATTACAAACTGTAACATAATACGTACAATGTCCGGATATCCGGATATACATCGCATATGTTTTAGCTATATAATTTAGGGTCGGTAAATAGCTCCTGGTTTATGTTGAGAGCCGGAGCTAAGCACGTTCGGTGCCGGATAGATGGAGGCTATTTACATATTGGTAACATTCGGCGGCTATGGGAACACGTTAACCCTTCAGCCGACAATGGATTTGATTATATTTTGGATAGCTTGTGGTTTTGTAATCTTTGGAAAACGGGAAGAGGAAGGTGGATGTGTGCTTTTAATTAAATTACTATTGTAAAGCGATAATATAGATAATAATTCTAATGGGGTTATCTTGAAAAGTGACAGAGGGTGTTTTAGGGTTAGAAGTTCGAATAACCTTTTTAAACATGGGGAAACTCTTATAACAAAATATTCTGCAATAAAATACACTCTCTAAACCCAAATTAAATATAGGTTGTAATCTGGATTTTAGAATACGAAAAAACATATTTAGATTCTTCTACTTAGAACAAAGCATACAAGTATTTACACTGAGCAACAATCAAACCCGCGATCTCCGACGGCACAGTCAACTCTCCACTGCCACTTTTATCAAATCTATGTCTCTGTCTCTGAACTTTGACTATCTTTAATCTAAGACTGTGGTGCAGAGAAAATTTTGCAAATGAGCAACGGTGTCACAAGTCTAAGTGGCAGATTAGTTAGGAACTTCTCTAGACAAGTTAATTTTAGTTCTTTTTTAACTCATAGTTGAAAGTTTATACATTAGGACGGTTACATTTTAAATAGGTATTAAGTTGGTTAGTCTTGTTTTAATACCCATTAAGATCTTGGAAACCTTCAGTCTGCATCAGAAAGATGTTGACGTACAAAGTACTCAAAATGATCTTAATTTCGTTTTATTAGTCCCATCCACTTGACGGATTATTCTCATATTTGGTCCACACCTTTAGTTCGGACAATAATACCATTTAAATCAATAAAACAGTTTGATTTGCTCTAAATACGAGAGATTTAAGATCATTTTGAGATTTGGTCGTCAAAATATTTGACGCTGACTGTACGCTTGACGTCAATAGACTTGTCGTTTAGTACGTGGGGCTGAAAACTATAGTTGGCGAAATGTGAGATACCACATAAATGCCTACCCCTACAGATGTGAATATATTTTTTACCATTGACCCTCGAAAAAGGGCACGTGATTCATCAATCAATAATATGGATTAGGTATAGTTAGAAAAAAACATGCTAAGAGGTTGCACACTCTCTTTATAAAAACGTATTAAAAACCACCAAAAAAACTATATGGCTGTTTAAAATTTTAAATTAAGAAAAATTTCTTTAAAATCCGAGAGTAATTATTTTCTTGTAGTCAATGTTATAAAGTAGAGTACCTAACACGTGAAGAAAGAATTCATCTCGGGTTTTGTGTTCCTCGATCCGTTCAGGGTTCTACCGTAGAAACCTTTACCTTTACCGTAGAAACTCGGGTTACAAATTAGTGCCTCGAAAAGAATTCACCTTTTTTTCACTTGTTGGGTAATCTTCTAATGTAGAATTAGCTTTTAATATTGCTTGAACAATATATCTCGTACCTAAATCGCAAGATATAAAAGGCCTTGGCGCGCGCGGATTATTTTTTAATCTTCTATGCTTGGTGAATTTTTCACCGCAGTAGCACCCCGTGCTATTTTCAAAATACATCCAAGGAACGTGTGTTGCGCGTATGGAGCTCATTTTGAGCACATTTTGGTCCAAGTTATATAGCTCAAGCTATACCTTAGTATTAAGATCATTTTGAGACTTTCTAATCAAGATGGCGCTGAATGTACCTACAATATTTTCAAAAATATTAACAACTAGCTTTTGCCCGCGGCTCCGCCTGCGTGGATGTCTGTAATCATGACCAAACATAGCCTATGTCCTTTCTGATGGCTAATCTACTCCTGTACCAAATTTTATCTAAATCGGTTTAGTGGCTTAGGCGTGAAAGCGTAACATACAGACAGACAGAGAGATAGACAGAGTTACTTTCGCATTTATAATGTTATAGTATGGATGGATTCAATTACAAAATAATTTATTGTACCTTACAGTAAACAGCACACAACCTATTATGAAAATATTAATAACTGAATATAGAAAGCCAATTTTTCTGTTCATTGTGAGCTCGATCGCATTGATAGGGACAAAGCGAACGAACAAAGGGCGGTACAATGCCGTCTGCAGCATGAAATGCTCCAGGCATCGGCATCGGTTAGTTCTACAGAGTTTTAATCGGTTAGTTTATGTTTTGTTTAACGTGTTTTATTATCTGTGAAAAGGTGTATTTTGCTAGTTTTTATTAGATATACCTACGATTTAAAAGTGCACTAACTTTTGTAAGAAATTAATTCGGAAATGTCACATATAACCAAGACGGTACATCAACTTGCGGCCATTCTAGAGGGAATATTCTACACAACTGATCTACTTAGATAAATTCTAGATAATACCGTCTGAAGTTTACGTGAATACCACTCATTGATAACTAACATTTTTAGTCACCCGGTGACAATGACTGCTGAAAAGTGACTGAAACTTCGGGCTAAATGTTAATAGTAACAAATGAATCTCGATAGGGTTCGTCAAAAAGTGGTTTTAGTTGAATAAATTCCAGATAATTGAATTTCTCCTACACATAATCAGAATCCTGTGTTTCCCGGCAGAGTAGAATTTAGTACAGCCCATCTCTTACCATGCGGTGTCATACAAGGCGACTAAGGGATATGGCTGTTTAACATCAGATAAATATTATTCAGCCCAGACTCAGCCTCGGATGCACGACCACCTATTACGTGGGAACGAATCCAATGATTGGTGAAATGATGATGTTAGTTTACCCCTACTTAAACCTCCGGGGATAAAGGCGTGATTGTATGTATGTATGTATGTGATCAGAATGTCAGAAGGATGATGAAAAGCGCACAAATATTTTGATTTATAAATAAATAGTTTACGTTTGACTCTGAAGTGACAACCTCGAATGCAACAATCAATAATAATTAACTATCACTTACTCGTACGAACTAAATTCATTCAAACACCTTTTTCCACATATCTCTATGAAACACGCTTATATTACATACAACAAATCCCGCAAAATATATAAGTACCCATGCGTACATTGGACCTAAATCACGAGTATCTTGGCATGACGGGGCCATCGAATCTAGTTTTCTCCGCAGTGCGAAATAACAGCCTGTGTAACACTTCCCCGTCACCCCTGACCAAAGACAAGGAAAGGGCGGAACGGGGGGTTCCCCTAACAAACTTACTACAACTTGTGGCGTAGGCATTAAGTTGTTTATTTGACTGAATGAATTTTTCCCAGCAATATTCCGTTTGATTATATTCGTAGGCTGTAATAGACAAGCGCTTTGTTCTTTTTTTATTCCGTGAAGCATAAATTTTTAACTTTTATTTTGTTGAAAATGAATGATTTTGTTCCGAACTTGAATTGCCTCGTGGTGATGTGGTTTCTGTAAGGTTTTGAATTTGATTTCCGTGTCGATTTTTGGGTTTTTCTGTTACAGTATTCCTACAGAATAACTTGGCTAAAACTAAATACCTAAAGGAGTAAAAGGGTAATTTAAAAAACAAAACAAAATTCAAAAACCGTGGATTGAGGCTCTGAAGTACGCTTTCCTTCCTAAGTTGTTGGGTGGCAGGCAGTCATTCCAATAAAAGTCAATCAAATCGAATTACAAATAGAAAGAGTAAGAGAACCTTGGGCTAAAATTTTTTGGATGCCATTGAGACTGGCATTCAGATGAAGAAGAAGAAAACTGCCTGATAGGTAACAACAAACCCACTAATACGTGAAATCAAATACTTACCCTTACAAGATACACAAAGAAATTGATAATTATTATTGATCAAAAATTCGAGTAATTGTAGTTAAAATCTATTTTAACCATCATGAAGGGAACTGCCTGACCTAGGACGTACTACCCTCTGCCCCCTCGGCCCCTGTCCTACATAGCAAGATCAATACCAGTTCACCAATCTACGGCCACCTTTATAATATAAATGCTAATCTCCGGATATGAAGAAACCGCACAATACCTCCGGATTCAATTATGTAAGCGTGTGCACACATCATCCTTCTATACACATTATATACATATAATGAAATATTGAGAGTAATGCAGTAATTGTATGTACAAAACTTATTTAAATTATTAATAATTATTAGTTGTCTCAATTTTCGTACTATAGTAAAGTTTGTTACCAAAATCACTTTAATTATTACTCGCGATTAGGAAAGAGTGAAGGAATGGTTTATGGAGTGTGATGTAGGGCATGGCAGATGCCTCACTCAAAACCGGTCAATGTGACGAAAATACGGTGCGATTTTAGTCGTTTTAAGTGTTCAATAGTTTTTAGACTTTTTTTAGGCAAATAGACCGGTATAATAGCAATCGTTGTATATAAAATGATACCATTATTCACTATGCTTCACCACACAGTGCCCTCTATTCACCACACACTACTCTATTCACCACATATTGCTCCCGCCTTCCACCACTTATAGTACAAAATGCGGAATTTTACAACATCAAACTCAAACAACTAGAATCAAATACAATACTAATTACATTTACCAAACATTCTGATCTTATTTTAATTTTTATTACGCGCCAACATATTCTTTTCGTTTACCAATCAAGGCAAAGCAATTCAAAAATACCACCTAAATATTTGTTTCATTAAGGGAACTTCGGCAAACGAAAGCATTCTCGCACAAGTGATATTTACAATATGAAAATATCTTAAATAGCTACCGTGAAATTACTGAAGCACCTATAATAAAATTTCTCAAATCAAATAACGAGAAAAGGAGGCAAAGGAAAATTGCTCAAGCTGAATAAAGAGCATAAAATTAATTTCGAATCCGCTTCGTACCTACCGCCTGAATACTTGATTCAAAACAATCTATATAAACAAAAAGTGCCCAGTGTATTCGAATATACTTAAGTAGCCGTATAATTAGCTGTTCTTTGTTTCTGCTAAAAGAAAACCTGCTCTTTTATATTGAATTCCTTTTTTACAGGCGGATGGTTTGTTTTTTACGGAACATTGGATGTGTGGTCCCGACAGCCGATTGTATTCACTTTAGGGAAACGTTTAATTTGAATTATGTAAATAAAATATACTAGATCATGTTGTATTTAACCAAACTAAGCAAAAATAATTAAAATAAAAGTTTATTGACCCAAAAAACGTGTTCTGTATGATTTTAAGGAAGCAAACTGATAATGCCTATGTTAGGAGCCTCTATTCTAGACACAATTTTCGGTTCCGCCCGCGTGGATGTCGCTTATCGCGACCAAACATAGCCTATGTCCTTTCTCAAGGTCTAATTCTACCCCTATACCAAATTTCATCAAAATCGGTTCAGTAGTTTCGGCGTGAAAGCGTAACATACAGACAGACAGTTACTTTTGCATTTATAATATTAATATGGATGTAAAAGCTACCGAGTTACTTTTAATAAACTTAATGTAACATGCAATAAAATTTGTACCGTACACCGTTTCCGTGAGTCTGTTTTAAAAAAAAACTTGAAGCTCAATTTTTTTTATAAATTCATTCACACACACACACACACACACACACACACACACACACACACACACACGCACGCACACACACACACACACACACACACACACACACGCACACACACGCACACACACACACACACACACACACACACACACACACACACACACACACACACACGCACGCACGCACGCACACACACACACACACACACACACACACACACACACACACACGCACGCACGCACACACACACACACAGAGACACACACTTACGGTCACGCCTCTTTCCCAATATTGTAGGCAGGGACCACATATTTCCACCTGCTACAATCCTGGAAATATATCTTGCGCATCATCTACTTTGATAATTGTTTTCGCTCGACGATTTCGGGTATTCTCGACGAAAAACTTTAACTTTATAAAGTTAAGTAAACAAAAATACGCATAAAATTAAGAATCTTCTCGAATTTGAAGTTGGTAACAACGGAAAATCCTCCATTCCTACGACAATTCCTACAAAACCTAGAACAAACTGTTGCTCGAGTTAATGTTTGATTTTATTCAGAGTTGCACGTAGGAAAAATTTCCAACTATTGAAACTTTCGAGGTACTGTTATTCCATTTTCTGTTGTCAGTGTAGGTAGATTGGATTGGATTACCGGCATTGTGTGGATTGGAAAACTGTCGGTTATACCCGCTCTGGTTTGAATTTGAAACTTCTGTAATGTTTGTAGTAGATAGTTGAATAGGAAATAGGCTTAAGAATGCAAGCAAGTGATATCCAATTGTCACGGAGAAAATAATCGCTACAGCATTTTAGACACTATAGCATCCCTTATCATCTGGGTTTCACCCTAGCTTTTTATCATCGCGATAACATACATACAAAGAGTCACGCCTTTTTCCCAGCGGGGGTAGGCAGAGACCACAGTTTTCCACTTCCTACGATCCTGGTGTACATCTTTCGCTTCTTCTACTTTCATAATTGTTTTCAGGTACTCTTGTCATGTCCTTTTATAATATAACCAATCCTCTATTAACTTTTAAACTCTCGCGTTCCATGATGTACGATAATAATAACGTGAATTACCGCGATCATGGTGTAGGTACATACACACATACCTTTGATTTGTCTGACGATTCGACCAGGTTGCGCCGGCCGAGGTCACAGGCTGACTGGCTCAGTGGTCCATGATCGCGTTAATTCCCGTTATTATAATTGTATACAATGCCATATTATTATTATTTAAATTTGTTTTATTATTTTGAGTCTTAAACATAACCTACATGCACATTTTAAGGTTGGTAAAGCGGGTGTGACGCATCTGGTGTTGCTCACGTCTTTCCATAGGCTGCGAAAACTGCTTCGCATCCTTAAAAGAAATAGCAGGTAATTTTCTTGATGAGCGTCGTATTGCTCGCAGCTCCTAGTGTGATGTGATAAGATATACCTATTATAGACTTAACCCACCCCAAGAACTAGAAAAACAAACACTGCAGCTTAATTATTGGCATCGAACAATAACGTTCGAATTTCAAAAACTCTTACGTAAAACTGCCCGTGGGTTGCCAGCCTAAGATTTTTCTCCCAACAAATAATTACTGAGGAAGATAAAGCACTCAATAGAGGCTATTTTGCGAGGGCAAGCGTAATCGTTTCCACTTCCCGTGGCCATTATCTCAGCGAGTAAATTGATGCTTAATGTCTATCATTTTGTGGCCCTTTAGGAATATAACTATAACCTGGATCAATATCGCCGTTATTAATAATATTATGGATAGTTTTGTTTATTGTCCAATATTTAGGGGAGAACCAATTATTTTGGAAGATTTATTTGACTGTTTAACATTTAAGTAATAGCACAGAATAGATAATAGGTAATAATTTGTAATGATTATATTATTAAAACAGTAGTCCTCCATTTAAGAGTTAAACATACAGCTCATGAAGTGCCCATTTGATAGCAATAGGCATGCCCCTGTTACGTGGGACCGAAAATCATAGTTGGCGAAATTTTGGTGTTAATACACCTCTGCCTACCCTTACGGGGATTTACAGGCTTGAGTATAATATGTGTATATACTGTTAAAAATTTGGGGGTACTTTACACACCGCATCGAGAGCCTAGAAGCCAACAACCCAATGTACCTGCGGATTGATGGACACGGCTTTGACGCAGGCTTTACATTCAGGTTTGGAAGGTCAGACAGCAGTCGCAAGGCAAAGCAAGAGCTGTAGAAGAAGCTTCGGAGTAAAAGCCTCGGATCCAAACGGGATTAAGGCTACGATGGCAGAACCAAGTCTGTCTATAACACCAAAAAATAGAGGGCTGCTAATTACTCGTAGACAATCTAACTCTTCTCTCCAACTAATCTAATTGAACTCTTATTCTTTTTAACGACTTGTCAATCCAATTATCCAATCGTGTCATCCTACATCTCAATCTTGTGATCAATTGTCCCATCGCAGTCCACTGCTGGACATAGGCCTTTCCCAATGTTGAACATTGTTGAAAATTGATTGATTGATTTGCCCTAAAGTTTCCACCCTGACGAGACGGGTTGCTACAGGGATTTATGTCGAGTTTTCCTTTCTTTTTCTTTTTATACGCAGAAGTGGATGATTTCATATATCTGTGTAATTTTCCGTTAGCCTTCTCTCTCACTACACGGTTCTTGTAAACATGTTGTATATCTATACATATACAATAGACATCAGTTAATATTTTAATGCCCTTTCCATCACCATGATTAGCCTATCCTTTTACAAACGTCGCCCCACACAACAGTGCCACTACCATCTAGAATATTCCCGCTTTCATTCATGCAAGTCATCACATACATTTGGCTGCAAAACCTTTTGTGGATAAAATTTAGGGGAACTACAAAATAGTGCCTTAATTGCCTCCCTGAATACGACAGGGTGGGGTTAACTAAACAGGGTTTTGAATTAAGTCTAATGGCCGATGATATTTTAAAGATATTTCAAATCTTTTACCAAAATAGAGGTTTTAGTTATTATTTGGTCGTTTCTAGTCGACATTGAGTGCTTGTTACATTAAATTAGAGATGAAAGACTCGTTAGGATTTCGTTTAAAACTAAATTGCCGGAAGCTCCTAAGTTTGACAGTGAAGTTAGTGACTTATATCGAGTTGAATTTACGTTCTGCTTCGGTGTCTGTCAACAGATATAATTCAAAAGAATTTGACCTCGTTTCTTGTTTGTCGACTGTGAAATAAGATGACTACTTACTTGATTTAAAGTCCTGGGATCCGTAGATGGGGCTGACAGTGTTCGCAGTGCGTCATTTCTGTCGGTCTTGAGCTTCATGCTTCATATCGATCCAAGTATTTAGATTCCATCTTCCATCTGTTTAGGACGTCCACGCTTTTCATGAGCGTTATAATGGGTTCAGTATGTGGTTAATGTCCCTTCAGAAAATATCACAAATGTGAATAGTGAATTAGGTTTAAAAAATACTTTCGCTACGATTTGCCATGTTGGTTCCCGGTGGAGAAGACTAGGACCACCCCAGCCCCCTAGACAAGTGTTGGATGTATTGTGGAAGAGATTGACAAATGTATGGCATTTGACAGTCGTGATCGAATGTCATAAACGTCTAATCCCATATTAGAAGTTAGCACCCAATTTATACGAGTAGGTACTACTACTTTTGCCCGTGGCTTTGCCCGCGTGGATGTCGGTTATCGCGACAAAACATTTCTCAAAAGACGTAGGTGTACGAAGTTTTAGGCTTCTAACTTTGAAAATGACGAACATTCCATACAAATGTTTGTCACCGATTTTACCCTCTTAGTAGTAAAAGTGAAAAACGCTGATAAACGTGTTCATTTATTTCTTAAAAGGCTCAGGTTTATGAAATTTAGTGCATCTAGCTCTGAAAATGACGGATTTTACCCCTTTAGTACGTAGGAAAATTTCTGAGAATGCCTACATCCTAACATCTACCTGCATGCCAAATTTCAGCCCGATGCGTCCTGTAGTTTGGGCTGTGCGTTGATAGATCACTATGTCAGTCAGTCAGTCAGTCAGTCCCCTTTGAATTATATTATTATATATTTAGATGGAACCAGCATTGATGTAGTCACCTTTCCCTTGAAATACATTGAATAATCCCAAGTTTTTGAGAGTACCACGATCGATTTTATTCTCGAAAAATACTAGAAAAACGAAAAAAGTTAGCATAATAAATGCTATAAAAAATCATTCAATCGATTTTATTCTAATAGACATCATACAACAAGGTCAAGTTGTTGATGTTTGTAAATAAAACAAATATTTTGAAGAATTTAGTATTATATCTACAAAGTTAGTCCAGAAACTTTTGTTATAACAATTATTTATTAATTACTTTTAATCACCGCCTAGTTCAAACTATACAACAACTTGTTGAAAAAGTAAGTAGTACATCCGCCTAATTGCCTGTTTCATAGCTTCCATGTTTTAGTCTATATGATTATTGATAAACATTGATCTTTAGTAGGTTTGCTTGTTTCATGATCTTCAGTAAATATTATGGATTCTACGTATGTTGAAATATTATATTGCTATAATTTTACTGCTTGGTTGAGCATCTAGATATTTTACAACTTTGAAATAACTCTTCGGATCGGCAGCAACGTGCAGTCTGTATATTAGGAATTTTGAGAGCACGAACCTTTGCAGTTGCGAAGAGACTGCTTCTTTGATGGTATTTTACAGCCTCTTACTATGAAGAATGATTAGTCTATGGTGATGTGTTCAATTCATGAAAAATAAGCATACATATAATCACGCTTTTATCTCTGGAGGGTTAGGCAGAGGTGAATTAAGACCCACATTTAACAAATCATTGTATTCAGTCCCACGTAATAGAGGGTGAGTCTATTGCCGCATTCCGGATACTATTTTTGATTCGAGCCATGTATCTAGAGGCTGAGTTCGGGCCGTATATATATCTAACTGATGTTAAACAGCCCTATCCCTTAGTCAACTTGTCCGACACCACGTAGCAGGAGATGAGGTGGCCCGAATTTTCCTCTGCCGTGAGCCACGCGACGGATAAATGAAGCACGTATTATAATACACATACATATATACATATACTCACGCCTGTGAATCTCCTAAGGGGTAGGCAGAGTAGATTTTTACATACATAACATAACACATAACATAAACTCACGCCTGTATTCCCCGAAGGGGTAGGCAGAGGTGTTAGCCACCCACATTTCACCAGTTTACGTTTAGGTCCCAATGTAATAGGTGGCGAGCCTATTGCCACTAACCGGGCACTTATAAACCTGCGATAAATACACACATAACTTCGAAAAGCATCGAAAAGTCATTGGTGTGTGCCATGGTAAACCTGGAATCGAACCCGTGACCTCGGTCTCAGCAGTCCATTACCCATACCACTAGGCTACCGCAGATTCTTTTAGTAGATTTAGTATTTTTGGTCCCTCATAATAGAGGGCCAGCCTATTGCCGTCAAGTAAGCACTTAGTTATGGGCTGTACGTTTACTGTCGGATGGAGAACAGCCCTATCCCTTAGTCGCCATCTACGACACCCACAGGACGAGATGGGGTTTTTTTTTTTTTTTTTTATTAACCGTGGGGGAAAATCCTTCATGGATGTTATGCCGGACTCCTACCGACTAAAAACCCCCCACGGTAACGCCCAGAAGCCTATGGATGGGAGCCCCGGGTAAGCCCTCGGAAGGATGTCCCAGGACTCTCATCAGACCTACGGCTACAATTGCGGCCTCGTCTCGGGGGTGGTTCGGGTGCTATCCCGCGTCTATGGGGGGGTTTTCGGGTGCTATCCCGCTTCTTAGGGGGGGGGGCGTGCGTGAATCCCTCACGTCACGCTGCCGTCATGGGCCTGCTTCTGTAAAGACGGTGAGCAGCCAACTCACCGTCCTCAGGCCCCCGGTCATGGAGGCCGATGGTCTTCGGCGAAGACACGTCGGCGGTGCCCAAGCCGCCGACTGCGGAACTCGGGTGGGAGAGTTTTCTCCCGCTCTCGCCCCGCCGCCTCTTTCACGAGCATGACCTGCTCACAGAAAGAGGCGGCGCAGTCGCACTTACTCCCGCTGGAGACCATGGCTCGCACCATGGTCTCGAGCGAGAGGGTGCCCACGCCCAGAGGACGAGATGGGGTAGCCCTGGTTTACTGTCGGATGGAGAACAGCCCTATCCCTTAGTCGCCTTCTACGACTCCCACAGGAAGAAATGGGGTAGCCCTATTCTACTCCACTGGGTACAAACACTTAGATTAAATTTCAGTATAACTTGAAACCAGTTATTACTGTTACTCGACAAGGACTATAATTTTCTCAACGACCTTTAAGGGCGTATATTTAAATAGCTGTGAAATTTCTTGAACAAGCTATTGAATGTTCTAGAATACTTAATGATATACAATTTTGTGTTCGGGAATTAACGCGATCATGTTATAATTATATACAAACCTTTGATCCAACTAGGACTAACTACCAGTTGTAGACTGACAGAATCAAAAGTATTTTTTTTATACTGGACTCGTCAATTTGACTTCACCTCGCCTGATGTTAAGCTAAAGGCAAAGTCTCGGAAAGAGGGTCACCATCGTAAATATTTACCATGTTAACAGTGGTGGCACTCAGCTTGACGGCCTCATTAGATGCCTTTCCACGCCCCGCTTAAAGGACCCGGGACTGTAGGTAGCAGGAAACACGTGAGCTGACAGGGAGTTCCAGGTCTTAGTGGTGCGGCATAGGAATGAGTCACTGAAATGCTTGGTTCTAGCAGGTATACTCTGCACCGTAAATGGATGGCATCTTAGCCCTGCACGTGTCGTCCTGTGAAGGAAAGGGGATACTGTGTCCTTTACGCCTTTGGTCCGTGAGGTAGAAGGTTCTTCGCACTCTTGTATTTTTTTCTATCTTGCGAAAAATCCCCACGGATACCACCCCCAACCGGTGGAGGTGGTTATGTCGGAATCAAACCGACTAAAACGCGCGCCGTCTTTGGGTCTTTGGTTGCCAGAGGTGAGATTGCAGAAAACATATCTCTCGCTCCCCGCAGACCCAGGACCATTTCCGTGATGGCCCCGTTCGGTCATCCAACTGTATGATATCGATATATTTCTTCATTATTCTGTAAAGAAACTGACTTGATACTGTTATGATATTATTGACTGACTGACTACAAAAGATGTAATGTAAGCCTGTCGACCAAGAAATGAGGGTTCAAGGTCCGTCACGGCTGTTGACTTTCTCAATTCATATAATGTGACCCGCAATAAAAAAAATGGAGATGATGATAACATCATTTATTGTGTAATTGTTAGGAATTCAGTTTAAATTCAAGTTCAAGGTCAAAGCAAAGGTCAAGGTCAAATTCAAGATTAAAGTTATAGGTAAACTCAAAAATAATTTAGTTATAGGTACCTACTATATTATTATACATACATTACATGTAGGGCATATAGTGAATTGATGACTCCTAGGTCATCCTATGACGAATTTAGATGAAAATCTGAAGTACTTAGGATAGGCCTATGTAGGTTAGGTTAAAAGGCCTATTTGAATATTTGTCTTTTCCAATTAACTTTAAAACTCTATAACAAGTTCTGTACCATCTTTTGTATAATTTCTCATAACCTTTTGCCATAACTAAAACTACTTAAGATAAAACTGATAAGAAGTTTACTTTTACGGTCTTTGTTTTACGACACTTCTATAGATTTGATAGCGAGAAGCGAAGTCTGATGCCATCTTCCGTATCTCAAAGAAATTAAGAAACAGTGTACGCTTCTTAATGGGATCATTTCAATAAATGAACTTTAACTTCTTATGATTTAGGTACTGTTCTGGTGAGTTTGATGGCAGATGAAGAAGCTCGAGAAGCAGGTGGTGGACTGTTATAGCTATTCAAGGAAAAAGGCTTGAAATTGAACTTGGCTTGAAAGGTTAATAGGAGACAGCAACTTAAAATATATCGAATATCATCTTTAAACGCCTATAATTTCGAACTGAGAATGATTGATTTCGAATTTTTTTTTCGTGCTCCCTATATCCTTGGCTTGGGAAGCTTCAAAAGGGCAAGTGGATAGCATCTGAGTACTCCTCCACATGACCGCGCCTGCCTAGTCTGAAGTTGGGCGTAGGTGGCAGCGCCTTCCCAGTGTGATAGTTATGCACCAGGTGGAGGGTCAGGACCAAGCACCTTAAGCTATATCCTCGTTCTAAAGTTGATCTTAAAAGTACAAATGTTTCTTCATTGGTTAAATAAATAAATATTCAACAAAATTCTACACAACGCTATCTAGACCCATGGTAAGCTTAAGTGGCTTGTGTTATGAAAACTAGAAGCGGATAAACATACTTAGATACTTTTTTTGTAAATACATACATATTATACATAGACCAATGCAAATGGCAAATGAAAATGGCCCGCCGTATCAAATCCGCGCCTCCTGCGTGGCATTCGCATTCACTACCACCACGCCCGCCCCAGAGGCTGTCGGTTCAATTCTAAGTCTAACCCTCACATATTATTCTTCGAAATAGTAGTCTTTGTCATTAGTTAGATTTAATAAGGCTCTCTACAGTGTTCCTCTAACGTTAATTGAATGAAATATTGCCTTAATTCCGTTCACAAAAGTTAAGTGACTGCCGCTATTACTGCTAGACAAGGTGTATAATATAAAATAATTAGGTTATATCCTAGATGAGCCTAGTCCATTAAATTACTCCGAAATAGAGAATACTTAATTAATTATTTTAGTTATGAGTTCCAAGGGACGTCAATGTACTTTATACGATACAATTTTCTGTACATCTTAATACTCGTACCTCTCTGTTTTCATCAGCCATTTATACCTTTTCATAGGCGTAATAGTAATTTAAATTTAGCTGTTTTGTTTATTTTAGTAGTTCAATGGTTTTTTTTTATTCCTAATCTTTAAGTTAGGAGGTAGGTTTCTAAGAAAAATATTATAATTGGTCTGGGTGGCTTAAGAAAATACCTTACGGACTTGATACCAAACAAGAAAATACCAAACGGTACTTCATGGGGCCGATCAGCTTTTGACTTAGCAAGTTATGATCTCTTTGACGTAGTGGTAGTCAAATTTCGCGAGTTCGTATAATTACTTCAGTGTTTCTATGTATAATATATTTAGTTTATAATAAAGAAAGTATGTATAATAATTATGTTTATCGCAATCAAGAACCCACAATTACACGAACTTAGTTCAAACTAGTAAAGCTTACTTGTGTCTAAATAGCACAATGTAAATTGTCATAAATATTTATTCATGTACCTACCTATTATACCATGATTGCGTAAATTTTTAGTTGTTATGCACCAAATTAATTGATAAATTAAATAATAACACAACGAAATGCCCACTAATTATAACTAACCAAGGAAAACTCACAGCTGCAGCGACACCTAAGTAGTTCGCAACAACATCGGATGCAAACAGACAAAATATCCAATATGGCGGCGAGATTAAAATAAACCAAGACGAGCCTGCAAGCCGGAAATTAAAGCCGGAGCGAAACGTCTTACCTCCACGAGAAACACCTTCATATATTTTGTATTAATAATTAAAATTTGTGTTTATGTGTTTTGGGAGTAACTCAGAGGTTAATTTAAGACTGGAAAGAGGTTTTGTGTGATATGAAAGCAAGTCTCTATACATAGAGGCCAAGAAAGTTCCAAGAAAACAAGGTCAGTAATGGTCTCTGAATAGAACATTATATTGACCCTGTTGAAATGGCGCACATTGGGAGCGCCCTATTTTCAGCAGTGTCCTGCAGTGGGCTGATTGATTGATTGATTGATTTGATGATTGATTGATTGACTGATTGATTGATTAAAGGATTTAGACAGTTCCATTGTATGGTTGGCAATTCAAGTATAACGTTTCAATTGTCCGTTGACTTCAATTGATTTAAACAAGTGTAATCTTTATGCTATTACTTAATAATGATGGTAGCACAGCAGATGAGGGCAGATGTATGTTCTTTTGTTTGAGTTTTCATTATCTCTGTTTTCTTTGAATTATTTTCTCATCTAGTAGTTGTGGAGCCCAGTAACCTTCAATAATTTCGGCTCTGATTTAGACCCCGAATTTCAAATTTTGTGTTATGCATGACCAAAGTCATAAATTGGTGAAAAATCTATATAAGACATTTTTTTGTCCCATCCCTGTCCAAATCAAACCTTTTGTGATCAAACAGTTAATTTGTGTTCTAACAATTTTATTTTAAATCCATTTAATTTTTTTAATAAAAAAATACATCGTTGACTAAACGTTACTGAAAAATAAATGCTAGGGGCATTCTCTACCAATCAACCGTGATTTTAATAAAATTTGTTTTGTCTACCCAAAAGATTTCAACCGAAACATCGGATTTTAATACAACCCTCTATAAAAACATCACACAATTTCACCTTCCACCTTCCACCTATTAGAAGTACGTGCGCTGATCTCTAATTTAATTAAAAAATAATGAAACCTTTTGTCGAGAAAATTAGAGGGGTGGTACGTAATTTCTGTGTATTACGCCTCACGCCTGCTTAGGCCACATGCGTGGTTAAGCAAATACGCGGTTTCAGTACAAATTTTCTGTAAAGACAACCCCTCAAGCTGTGGTGGCGGTTCGTAACCCTCAACGCATTAATCTTTGATGTTACTTTTGTCTATAATTAGACGACACATATGTAGAATAATAGTCCAGGAAGCAAGATTGCTTGAAGTCTCACAGTGTTAACCTTTTTTTATGTTGGGAGTAAATAAGTTTAAAAGATCGGACGTTTCTTGTTGTGTACTTTACGGTGAATCGTGAACTACATGATATTCTCGTTAATCGTACCCGTCATCATTGGTATCAGTGTTTGAATCTGTTGGGACAGAAATGCTGATGGGCATTTTGTAGCCAACCGATCGTGCGTGCCCGCTGCGACGTCACTCGCGTACGATGCGGGCAATTAGGTAGGACTGAAACCGTTTCAGTGGTTTAGGCTTGAAAGCGTAACATACAGACAGACAGACAGACAGACAGACAGACAGACAGACAGACAGGCAGACAGAGTTACTTTCGCATTTATAATATTAGTATGGATATGAATTATTCGCCGAACTAAAGGTGTGTACCAAATTATCAGAACAATCGGTCAACTGGAAAGGGGTAAAAAGAAAGAAATTAAGATCATTTTGAGTACTTTGTTCTTCAACATCTTTCTGCTGCTGACCGTACGTAGTCATACGTTCGAATCAGTAAAATGTTTCAATCTTGGTATTGAATTTAGGCTAATCAACCCTTAGGAACTTTTGCTTCCCGAGCGGAATACCATCACATCCAAAGATTGCATGTTGTAGCCCAATATCCAGTCTCCCACTGCTTATTTCCACTGTCTAATTTATCTTAGCTTTCGCAACTACTATCAAAACTCGATATCCATACTTTATATTATAAATGCGAAAGTAACTCTATTTGTCTGTCTGTATGTTACGCTTTCACGCCTAAACCTCTGAACCGATTTTGATGAAATTGGTATTTTGATGAGATTAGACCTTGAGAAAGAACATAGGCTATGTCGCGATAATTGATATTCACGCGGGCGGAGCCGCAGGCAAAAGCTACTAAAAACCTATGCCAGAGTCTCATCCGTCAATAAGCAGATATACTGGTTTCAGGTCAGGTTAGTTTAAGCCTTGACAGAATATTAGGTAAATAACATTCATCAGATTAAGCTGGTACGTTTCTAACTATTCGAACCGATGTTACATCTCTATATCTAAACTTGGAACCCTCAAACGCTCGTCATTCGCATAACCAACAAATTGAAAAGCCTACTGTTAAGTAAACAGACTGCGTTCAAAGGGTTTTCTCAATCAAACGTTGCAAAACGAGCTTAGTTCGAACAAAGCGTGGTTTGTTAAAAAAAGTGAAAAAGTATTGAGGCAACGCCGCGAGCGTTTCATTTGTGCCCTTTTGTTTGAAGAGCCAACTCCTTCATTAAGCGTTAGGGTGACAATATTAGCTGCTGTGGGATCTGGGCTGTCGATATTACAGACACGAAGTGCCTTTGAAGTACTTTTAGATTTTTCATACTTCTGTATTCTTGAAGAAGCAGGATAAGATTTATGTTTAAAGCATGTTTGCGTTGTGCTGTGATTTAGCTGCTCCTTCATAAATAAAGCAGATAGAAATATCTAGAATATCTAGAATTATCAAATTACTTACATTTTACAGTATACTATCTATTCCGATCATTGCATTTATAGCCAGCACGCCAGCTTAAGACAAAAATCAGGGAAAGGCTTTTTTCTTAGATGGAAGTCACTATTGTAAAAACTAACTTAAATTATTCATAGAAAGAAGAAAAGATCGAAATAAGTTTGATAACTGGTGGTATCCATTTCCAAATCATAAACTGAATGAAAATTATAGTATTTTTATACTTTTTAGTTACGATACATTTGTTATATATTTTTGTAATTTCCTTTTAATTATCTTCATTTTGATACCCTACTCGATAAGTTCGAGTGACTATTTTTTTTTTTTGATAACATACATTTTGGCGCTATAAGTTCATCATATAGCTCTTTTTTCACATTTCATGTATTCAGAAATACTTAGGCGATGAATAATTTAATTTGAGCCATTTATCATTGAAATCTGTGAAGTGATTCGGAAGATATGAGGTAATAAAGAACATACATACGCATATCTTACGCGGGAAAAACATAACCTTCCTTGACAGTCGGAAAACAAGGGCGAATCTTATACTATAGTGTGTAAGCTTTTGCAATGGGGATTAGCACTCGGATCGAGATTTATTTATTTAATACATTCTCACTCTATATGTCTTACCACAATTTCTCACTTAACAAGTATCGAGTAACAATGGTAGTGGCGTGTTGCTAACTACTTTGTTTTCGGTACTGTAAACTTTACCCCTTCAAGGATATACAAAAGTGAATGAATAACAAAACAAATATACCTCACATGATGTTAAGCTGAAGACTAAACCTCAGGAAAAGGGTAACTATACAGACACCACTAAGTAATGTTAAAATACCCTTCAGCTTGACGGCCTCATCAGATGCTTTCACACCCCACTCGTTTTAGTCTCGCCTATATAGTATTTTTGAAAAAGAGACGTCGAGATAGAAATCCAAGCTCCTTATTTACATAAAAACAAAGTCACAGGAGAGCAGACAGCACCTCATCGTGGTTTAGTTTTAATTAACCTGAAAATGTTTCGTACTCTATCAAACCGAGTTCTGCAGTGTAATATTGTCGAATTCAACGCTAAGTCCGCATTTGAACCGTGCGATTCTACAGTAGAATATTAAATGTGAACATGCCAGTATCGTCGTATACCATTAAATGGGAAATAAATGGTGGTTAAAAATTTGTGAGTGAATTTAACGAACATTTTGGAATTGTGGTAATGGTACAAATTGAAATTGAAACAGAAATAGTGGAATTTAAGTTTGGAAGCATATAACAGCGCATTTTCCAAGCCAAGCCGCAAGCCGCGTGGTTCCCGGCAGAGAAGAATTTAGCCCACACCATCTCTTCCCATGCGGTGTCGCACAAGGCAACTACGGGATAGGGCTGTTTAAAATCAGGCAGATATAATACAGCTTAGCCTCAGATATAGGCTCTTTTTTCTTTTACGTGTGAAAAATCCCCACGAGGTGGTTATATCGGACTCGAACCGACTAAAACGCACGCCGTCTTTGGGCTGTTGCCGGAGGTGAGAATGCAGGGAACATATCTCTCGCACCACGGCAGACCCAGGATCAGTTCTTTCGAGATGGCCCCCTTCGCGTTGTGGGGACCATAATGTCCCCATGAAGCCTCGGGTATGAGGAGGCGCACTTTACGCCGCCACCGCGGCCTGCTTCTACTAGGGTGACAGGCGGCTCCACCGATCACCCCCAGGCCCGCGGAATTCTCCTTGGTATTGGGGTATTAGGCAGCAGTCGCCGTGTTTTAATATTCGTGTTCGATTAAATAGAAGACATAAATACATAAATAGAGAATATAAACATTGTCCACATCCTTGTGTCAAAGACATTAACAAAGTCAAACAATCCTTATGTTCAAGGTTAACAAAACTACTTAAAAACTGATTAATGGTCTATTATTGACTTCGACGAGGTTATCAACCAGATATGGCGTTACAACTCCATGTCGTGTCCTTCATTAAATAATGCATGGGCAATTAAGTTCAAGGTTCGAGACTTATATCGATTTACCATTAAGTACCACGTATTTCAATAATTATTCTAAAACAGTCGAAACTTACAGTCCAATCATCCGCCTCTCTCAGTCCAAAAATCGCTTCATCCGTTCGGGAGCTATGATGCCACAGACAGACAGATAGACAGACAGATCAAACTTATAACACCCCTCTCTTTGCATAGAGGGTTAAAAAGCTAGAAGGCTTTTCATCATCACTATCACAATGTTAATCCCTGGTGTAACCAACCTGTGTACCTACTTTAGAACTTCGAGTCCGCTCTCATACTACATAATTTCATATGGGCCTATCTTGGCTTTTGTGATCTCCCAACTCCAAGTGGAAGACAGGATCTTGACAGTCAATCGTTAGATCTCATTAGCAGATGAGGTTAGGTTAGGTCCGGAAAATGCTCTAAATAGAAAATGAGGCCCCAAATATCTAAACTGTATAAACCATTAAAAACTACTACTTATATTGGCTGGTTCAAAACCCAAATGATATACCGAATAATTAAGTACGCCGAGTGTTTTTTTTTTATCGTGCGCAAAATCCCCACGGAGCCTGTGGAGGCGGTTATGTCGGACTCGAACCGACTAAAACGCATGCCGTCTTGGGTCCTTGGTTGCCGGAGGTGAGATTGCCGAAGGCATATCTCTCGCAAAATACGCCGAGTGTTTGCATTCCTTGCCCACAAAACTGTACCAACGAGCCAAAAGAATAATAAGTGTTCCATCTTCTACCTCCTGTAAAAGTTCATTTCAAAGACTACCCTGACGTATTGAAGCCGATACCTGGAAATCCCAATATGGAAAGGCAAAAACGTGCAAAAACGTTTAGTACTCTCAAAAAATACAATTTACAAAAAAAAAGTACCTAAGCATAGTTAAGCTATGCTTACCATGGGTCTAGATAGCGTAGTGTAGAATGTTGTGGAATATTTATTATTTATCATTATTACATAACTAAAGTAAAGCCAACGAAGCGAGAAAATAAAGGTAAACAAAGTTTTAGCGCTTCCAAACATTTTTATTTGAAAATTATTACGTATCACTTCTAACTCATTACAGACAGGAGTGAAATTGCTCATAAGATGGCGGAGCTGACAGTTTAGAACCGCTGTGCTGACAGCTTTCCTGTACTACGAAACACGCAACGACAACTGTCGCTCGGCTATTATCACATACTGACGTGTGCGACAAGGAATGAAAAAATAATCGCTAGCTGTTATCGCAACATAACTCAGTAATGGTCGCTTTGTTTACCTTTTCCCTCGTCTCATTGGCTTCACTTTAAATAACTAGCATAATGTAGTTAAGTCATGATTCTTAGAAGATACTTCCTAAATTAAACAGTATTAACCCATAATCCCATTACCTCATACTATCCCAATTGTATTCATTATAATTCCTCCCGTTCAATAAATTCACTAGACAACACCCCATTTCTCCAACACTGTAGATCTTCATGTACTGTGTAACCCCACCCCACCCACTAAACCACAGTCCGGGGTTTAATGAAATAGCGAACTAAACTACTTTATTTAGGGTTTAAACAGCGACTAAAGTGCATGATATATATGACTTAACGAGTTTCTTTACATATGCACTGTGTAAAGAAACTCGTTAAGTCTGGTTTAGATAACGTTGACCTTCTTAGAAGAGTTCTTGAATATCGTTTGACAAAGCCATTCTTGTGAAGTCAAGGAAAGACAGCCTCTGTGGCGTGGCAGGAGGCGTGGGTTCGATCAGTGCAAATATTTGTATGCATGAATATGGCTATTGACCAATATATTGGTCTGGGTGGTTCTATGTATAATATGTATGTATTTACAAAAAAAAAGTATATAAGTATGTTTATCCGCATTCTAGATTCCATAACACAAGCTATAAAAGCTCACCATGGGTCTAGATAGCGTTGTGTAGAATGTTGTGGAATATTGTAAAGTTGTGGAATTCTAATGAAGTTAAGTAATGACAGCCTCTGTGGCGTGGCGGTAGTGAACGCGACTGCTACGCAGGAGGCGCGGGTTCGATCCCCGCTCAATGCAAATATTTGTATGCATGAATATGGCTATCTGCATTGGTCTGGGTGTTTCTATGTATACTGTGTATGTGTTTACAAAATAGTATATAAGTATGTTTAACCCACGGAGCACGGAATATGATTAAGTAACGGCGATGCCCCATTGATATTTTCTCCTAATAAAAACGCGCGCCGAATGCGGGTGGGAAGAGAGACGCGCGGGGTGTCAAAAGTTGAAGGACTTCATAGGTATAACGTTCCTACCGAATGAGTCCATTTGACGTTTGGATGGCACGCGACTCGATTGCCTTGCAATAACTCCGCTACCGTATCCTTCTCCATGGTTTAACCGCATTCTAGATTCCATAACACAAGTTATAAAAGCTTAACATGGGTCTAGATAGCTTTGTGTAGAATGTTAAAAACTTTTTGTAATATTTTACTTGCTGTTACCAGCGGTTTCTGTTCCAGCTACCCATGGTAATCTATTTCCAGGATAAAAAGCATCTTATTTATGTTATTCAACCCTTATATATCCTTGTGCTAATCTTCAGTCAAATTCATTTAGCTTGTACAAAAATCTTCACAAACATTCACATTTTTGATAGAAAGAAAGTCGTGCCAGTTACACTATTTATAATTCAAGAACGGCTGTACCGATTTGGCTGAAAAATGATGAGGATGTAGCTTAGAACCAGGAGACGGACATAGGATACTTTTCATCCCATTCTACCTTTATTTTGTCCCGGGTATAGGTTCCTGTAGGTCGCGGTCACGGGATCAGTATTTTTGTGACCCTGGTACATTTGCTTGAAGTACTAGGCTCACAGATACTTTAAGGAACTTTATCTGGGTCGTGTAAACAGGAGCAGTGTGTCTTATATCTTTCTATTCCATACTTAACGCGAACGAAGTCGCAGGCAAAACTAGTTTTTGATATTAGTAGGAATTAGTGTGATAGGAAAAGAGAGTAGGATAGCAAGTCATCTTCATCCTTGCGTTTCTCCCGGTCGCATCCAAGGCGACCTTGACCTCCAGGGTCCGCTAAGCGTTCAAGATTACAAAGTCGATAATTTAGGTTTCGTAACGTAAGGACGGACTGAATTGTAACAAAAATACTGTATTTAATCAAGTAGATAGTATGATAGTTAACTTTAATCTCTGAGGTAAAAAAAGAACATAAATGCTTACCCAAACCATAATACCAAAGATAAATTCCAGTAAACCTCCATAATTTCAACACTAACAGAAGGTAATCACTTATTACTCCAAAGAAAAGGCCCGGGTCTTTTATACCCAATGTTACGCTAAAATGAACTTTATTCCACTGACATACGTCCCATGAAATTTACAACCGAAATGAAAGTGGTTAATTTCCATTAACCCGAATTATTAACTGATGCCTGTGACCGCGTGACCCCGGGTTTACGACGAAATAGCTTGCACGTAAACTACTGCGTTGCAATGACTTGTACAGTCGAGTCGTCGAGTGGTTAAATGGTTTCTTGTATTTCTTTGTTTACTTTTGTTTTTTATAAGTTAGAATTTCTTCTAATTAATATTGTACGTGACTGGGCGTTGTTGTGTATTTAATTGGTAGTTCAAACATATAAATTATAGCAGTTCTGCGTCGTGTTATTTGAGACGATAGAATTAGTTAAAAAGTGGTGGAATTTTAGTTGTAGCCGATCATGTTAAGTACTATACGATTGTATTACACTGCAGTGATTTGCTTTAGTTATTTACATATTTTTTAATACATAATAAAAAGGCAATGGGGTAAATGAAAGTGTAGTAATGTTTCTATTTTCCTAATGCTTTCATACTCTAGTAACGAGGCGTCGCGTCATAACACCTTGATAAAATTATCACTGTTACATAAATCTAGAATTCCATGTTGAATGTCAGTACCCACATAGGACTATAGTAATACTTGTAAACCATACTCCAACAGGATAGTCCACACGAGCGTCTAGAGACGTCCATAACATTAATATGTACGATTTCAACATAAGACATCAAGACGCTTTATTGTTTGGGAAAGAATTCCTTTAGAGTCTTTACACGTGACGTCTTAACATGTTGATAATTGTGAATTATTATACTCGTATTCTAATATTAATGTAATTAAACCAACGTTATACAAATTTTAAGTTCTCATATTCTGTGGCTTTCATGTATGTAATAAAATGTGTAAGCGTGCGAGATATAAAATTATTTACTTTTAGCTCCTATTCAAAATATGGAATATAAATACTTCAGACAGAAATTTCAGGTAGACATTTTTGTATACTATATTAATAATAAGTCTTCAAAGCTTTTATGTCTTTTAATTATTTATTATGAAATGTCTTCAAAGAACTCGATTACGCTTCTCTGGAGTAAGTAGTTAGCAATAAGTTTCTTCTTAGCTTTGAATCTTGAATCTTGCCATTATAATATTAAGTTTTATTACTGTATAGTATCAAATATTAAAATTAAAACGATGCATAAATGAGTACCTAATTGATATGAGCACTCAAAATGAAATTCATCATCATCCGACGACACGTGCAGGACTAAGATGCCATCAATTTACGGTGCAGAGTATACCTGCTAGAACCAAGCGTTTCAGTGACTTATCCCTATGCCGCACCACTAAGACCTGGGACTCCCTGCCAGCTCACGTGTTTCCTTCTTCCTACAGTCCCGGGTCCTTTAAGCGGGGCGTGAAAAGGCATCTAATGAGGCCGTCAAGCTAAGTGCCACCACTGTTAACATGGTAAATGTTTACGATGGTGACCCTCTTTCCGAGACTTTGCCATTAGCTTAACATCAGGCGAGGTGAAGTCAAATTGACGTGTCTAGTATAAAAAAAAATCCTCCCAGCCATGGTTGCACTCAAGTTTTCCTTGGAGCCTGGGATCTGCATTCGTACCTTTACTTCTCCAATGCCCGCTGTATTTAACATTCCCAATACTGCCAGTACCATTGGTACGTATGTCATATTGTCATCATAACGGCCTGAAAGAAGGGGCGATGCCATGCATTTGTTACCCACCCATCCAGGTGGTTACGACAATACATAACTGCACCTAAAAGATGAAATATTACCTGTGGTACACCTGAATGAGCCACGGGAACTTTTTCGTATCTTTAGTTTGCCTAGGTGTTCCACTGATCATAACCCAAAACATGTCCAGGTATGAACGTTCCAGGTGGAATTTGAAACCGTGATCCTTCTCTTATAGGGAGATTGCTTTGACTAGTGGCTATCAGACCCACACCCAACTGAAATAATCCAAATTTTTCCTCTCAATAAATACTTATCCGTCTTGGAGGTGAATTGATTTGAATAATTAGCACACCATGTCGAGAAAAGCACATTCTCTCTCCGGTATTGCAACTCACGAAAGTCATTTTGATCTTCATGGATATATATCTGACATGCAATGTTGCTTAGCTTCACTTAGGGATGATGATTGATTCACAAATCTGCAAAGTAATAATAACCGTTGATTCCAAAGGTACTAAATGCTGTAAAATTCCATCCAAATGTCCTTTTTATTTTATCGTGCTTAGATAGGTACATAGGTACTCTATTTGACGAACAATTTATTAGGTACTTGTGTGTACCTATATCGAGACCTCAAAACAAGTTAAATAAGAACCCTTCGTCCTTCGGAAACCTCTGGAAGTTACGGGTACTGCAAGTCATGTTCCGATAATAACAATATATAGTTATATTACAGCGCCATGACTCGCTCGGCTCTGATTAAATGAACGATGTTGTATAGAAAATAAAGTTTTTCATCAAGAAAACACTCCTAGCTCGTAAGTTTTTAATAGTTTTTGGATGTATTGTACTTGTTTCGGTTGTTGTTTGTTTTTAATTTGTACCGAAGCTAGGGAACTCTTTTATGGAATATCTGTTCGATATTGTATTTTTTTTTATAAAGAACACGTCAATTTGACTTCACCTCGCCTGATGTTAATCTAAAGGCAAAGTCTCGGAAAGAGGGTCACCATCGTAGACATGTACCTTATTAACAGTGGTGGCACTCAGTTTGACGGCCACATCAGATGCCTTTTCACGCCCCGCTTAAAGGATCCGGGACTGTAGGAAGAAGGAAACAGTTCGCGAAACGAACGCCAGTTCTTAGTGGCGCGGCATAAGAATGAGTCACCGAAACGCTTGGTTCTAGCAGGTATACTCTGCACCATTTACAGATCCCATCTTAGCCCTGCACGTATCGTCCTAAATTTTGTTAACAAGCTATTTTTAACTTTAAATAAGTTTAGATTTAATTATGTTTTACCTTAATTATTTTTGCTGATCTGCAATTCTGTTATAATTATCACTTACACATTTTGTTTCTAAGAGAAATATGTCGGATTGGGATCAGTTTAAAATTTACATCCAAATATTTCCTATGAGTGTTTTGTGGATTTAAACCGTATACAAAGGCTACCCATTGCCTAAATAAAAATGACTTAATAATCTAAATGTTATATTATTATTAGTATTCTATTCTGAATCAAACATATTTTGCGTAGTAGTAAGATATTTCAGCAATCATCTACTTTAGTTACAAATATAAATACACTGACGGACTCATAAACTGCATCAAAGTAATAGACGACTTGGAAATAAATATTTTAACCAAGTATGCATACTTTCTATACAGATTTAAATTGAAACCTCTAGATTGGTTCGTGAACTTTAAAACAGCGTAGGGTCATATCTTTAAGTTTAAGTTTATGTACTGGAAAGGACCTTAAGACTTTTTTTGAAGAAAAAACAGAAATTTAAGAAAAATTGGTTTAATTAAAAAATTGGTTTTAACAATAGACTCAAACTTTATGCAAGGGTTTATTTGTGTTTTAATAAGGTGTATTACCCCCACGTGCCCTTATTACGGATTCTAATCGGTTCCGCATAGATTTTATAAGGGTTTTTAAAAGATCTTGCGGAATATTGTCCCATTCTTCTGAAAGTGCTGTTCTTAGTGCTGCCACTGTCGTGGGCGAAGGGTTTCTCGCATATACAGCTCTTTTTAAATTGTCCCAAACATGCTCGATGGGATTAAGATCCGGGCTGCGTGCTGGCCAATTCATTGTACGTATCCCAACCTCTTCGCAATAATGTTGAACTTGTGCAGCTACATGCGGCCGGGCATTATCCTGCATTAAAGTAAAATTTTCGCCTATGAATCCCATGTAAGGCACCACGTGATCTTCTAATATCTCTGTTATGTAGCGATGTGCTGTCAAACCCCCTCTATTACCGTTTTGACGGACCATGTCTATGAACACAAGTTCTGTTCGCCCGTTCATCGATATGCCACCCCAGACCATACATGAACCGCCTCCAAAAGGAACACGCTCCTCAATGCAACTTTGAGCATATCGCTCCCCACGTCGACGATAGACTCTTCTGCGACCATCTGCACCATATAAACATGTCCTACACTCGTCCGTGAACAATACAGAGGCCCACTGCTCTTCTGTCCAATTCAGGTGATGACGCGCAAATCTTAAGCGAGTTTGTCTGTGAGCTGTAGACAACTTTGGACCATTTGCTGGTCTAAAAGGGGTGATATCCGCTTCCTTTAACCTTCTTCTTATTGTTCGTGCACACACGTTTACTCCACGCACTTCATTAAGCTCGGTTTTGATGTTAACTGACGTGAGGAAACGATTTCGCAGGGAAGTTATAACAATAAATCGGTCATCACGACCTGTGGTTGCTCGAGTTCTGCCTGTACTACGTCTCCTCCTGTAAGAACCTGTCTCTACAAACCTTCTGTATATTCTAGAAACCGTAGACTGGTTTAAATTTAAATTTCTACCAATCGTTCGTTGATCCAAGCCCTCCCGCACCAATGCTACAATTTGTGCCGCTTGTTCGGACGAAGTATCCATATTATGGTTCAAAAACTCTCGATGTGTTAAAAAACTAACCCAACAATTATGCTGGTAACAATAATTCAATTGACAAAACAAAAAAAATCAATGAGAATCAATTTAAAACTTTGCTATAAATAACACGCAAATCTGATACTACAAGTAAATTTTCTTTTCCCGGCTATATTCATTTGTTTTACTGCAGTTCTATTTTTAAATTTAATTTTTTTTAAGATTAAGAGCCAGTCTTTCCATATTTAGGTATATAATTTAATCTAAAAAGTTTGCATACTTATTATAAAAAATCCTTTTAGAGTAAACCTGAACTTTGATGCAGTTTATGAGTCCGTCAGTATAGATAAATGTTACCACCAAACTTAAAAATCTATCGTCAACAATTGTGTGCGCGTCTGTCCAGTCATAAACACGGAAACACGCGCCATAAACAGCTTAGTTTTACTCATTAATTAAATGTTTATGTTTATATAAAACCAGAGGTAGTTTTGTAACTGCAAAATTTTCTTAAGTAGTTGACTTTTCTTTAATGTTCGTAGTTAATAGAAGGCTATTAGACGTAAAGGAGACTGGTACAGTCAGCATCAGAAAAATGTTGACGCGGAAAGTACTCAAAAAGTAAAAACAGTAGTAACCAGTAAAAGTAAAAACTTGGATTCGGGGGCTTTCGGGGGGCTTCTACCACCAGGGGCGTCGGCCACTGACCCAAAACAGGAATAACTCAAGGATAAATAGGAAACAAACGAGTAACTTAGGTTACCTTTGAAGGAATTTTTACAGCATTAAGTATGCTAACTATACAAATCAAATACATAGGGAAAAAGAATCTTCTCGGGCGGGACTCGAACCCGCAGTCTTTCCCTTACAGGGGGAATGCCTGACCAATTCGGCTACCGAGACACGCCCGATATGATTCAAATTTCCCATCTTATACGTCTTTAAGGCGACGTGGCGTCATCTACCGATTTTCTTACGAACTATGGAATCAATGAATGATGTTACAATCATTTTTAAACATTGATTTTTTGATAGTTTTGAGAGTATAGTGGTAGATGACGCCACGTCGCCTTAAAGACGTATAAGATGGGAAATTTGAATCATATCGGGCGTGTCTCGGTAGCCGAATTGGTCAGGCATTCCCCCTGTAAGGGAAAGACTGCGGGTTCAAGTCCCGCCCGAGGAGATTCTTTTTCCCTATGTATTTGATTAGGTTACCTTTTTTATAATATAGTGTATGTAAATAAATTACTTTTTTCTTGTTACAGGTAAGATAAAAGCGATTGAAAACTGCTGTCTGAAGAACGGACGTATTTAATTCACGTGAGTTGGCTTGAATCCTGGCCATTACACTATCAATGTGAACTTACTTAGAAGTTTAGAAGTTGGAAAGAATATGAGTGACCAAAATTATAAATGATTTTTTTATAGCATTTAATGCTACTTTTAAACTTCGAATATATCGGTAAAAATGAAATGCTCAAGTGGCACTTGAACCCACAACCTTTCCCTTAAAGGGGGAATGTCCTTCCAACTGAGCTATTGAATAAGTCACGGTTGAAATTCTTAATCTATTCTGATTTCAGACACTTATATTCTTTTCAATACAAAATTTTCTATTATTTATACAAGAAAATCGGGGAGTTTTTGAACCTACTGGCAATCAATGAAAAATAGATTTTCCACATCTTCCAAAATTGCTTCCATAGCCAAAAACCTGAATGCGCTGCGATATAAAAAAAATACACCCTACCTTCCATCACTGAATAAAACCTTATAAAAAACACTTCTTTTTGACTTTTAATATTCATTGCATATAACTTAACACGCCGTACCGGAGGTGCCAACGCCCCAGGGACGAAGGGACGTGAGAATGTTTAATTAAAATATAACTAAAATACTTGCCATTTATTAAAACGAAGTAGGTACAAGAAAGGATTATCTTTGCCTTAGAGATTCGCCCTTTTACCTTAATTAGTGTTGCGGTTCCGCGTCGGAATTAAGTCCGCTGCTGTGAACATATTTTTACCTTTTTTTACTTTCGTTTACGTGACTGGAGTACGTTTTGTGAATTATATAGGAGGTTATGTAATAATAGATAAGATTTTTCTTCTGTTGGTACCATTAAAGTGTGAGGTAAATGGTTCTAATACTTATAATAGTTTATGAACGAGTGGTGTTACTTATACATTGCCAACAGCATAGGTGAACAAATGTACCTTCATAAAGGAACTAGCTTTTGCCCGCGGTTATCGCAACCAAATATGCGCCTATGTCGTTTCTCAAGGTCTAATCTACCCCTATACCAAATTTCATCAAAATCGGTTCAGTGGTTGAGGCGTGAAAGCGTAACATACAGACAGACAGACAGACAGATAGAGTTACTTTTGCATTTATAATATTAGTATGGAAGTATGGATATGGATTATGTTTCACATTTTGTTGACTATTTTTACTAATACTAACATGGAAGTCTCGTATGTCATGCTTGCGAACGGACGCTGATTGAATTTGCCATCATGCTTCTTAAAGTTGAATTTTAGTAATTTTTGGGACAATATATTCTTCAGAATATTCAATGCAAAATCGAATATATAGGGAAAATTTGCCACCAAGTGCCTAGTTTTGCTCTCACGCCCCCGCGCTCGCCCCTGGGGCTGCTCAAATATTTATGTGCTGAGTTGGTTTTATGTTCGGCAGTGTATAAGAATGTGAGTGCGGACATTTTATTTACTTTTTTAATTAAAATATCTATTGTAATATGCAACTAATCTTTTCCAGTTGCTGTGATACTTTTTGAAGAATTTATTACCTAACTAGCTTTTGGCTAGGCTCCGCCCGCGTGGATGTCGGTTATCGCGACCAAATATAGCCTATGTCCTTTCTCATGGTCTAATCTACCCCTATAACAAATTTTATCAAAATCGGTTCAGTGGTTAAGTTGTGAAAGCGTAACATACAGACAGACAGACCGACAGATAGACAGACAGACAGACAGACAGAGTTACTTTCACATTTATAACATTAGTATGGAGTATGGAAGTATGGATATGGATTTAAGTGATGTATGTATCACTGGAACTGGTTGAATAGAACCTGAGATATTACCAAAAATATCCGATAACCGTACGGGTGAAACCGCGGCTCACAGTGAGTTACACAATAATGGACAGTATAATGTTCGCTGTCAGTAAAGTGGTCAGTATGGGTTCGTTCATTCATAAAGCCCACACGTCCAAACGTAATGATCAAAATATTTACTTTAAAAATGAAATGAAAATATTATATTACAGTTTGGTCACTCTTCACTATAAAGCAAATTTTCAGAAATAACTTCGCATATTTTGAGGTTATTAAATTGGTATCCATATTTTATCAACCAAAGGCTGAGCGTGATACTCTGATATCAAGCTCCGTCTTTGGTGAATAAAATTGTAACGAAAAGAAAAAAATATTGAAATTAAATGGAATAAAAATATTTCGCTTAATTGAGTATAATAATACCTGCTAAGATGTTAATAAACTATTTGTATAGATAACTATAGTAGAGTAGAGTAGAATTCAGTGACTCATACATATGCCGCACCACTAAGACTTGGAACTCCCTGCCAGCTCACGTATTTCCTTCTTCCTACAGTCCCGGGTCCTTAAAGCGGGGCGTGAAAAGGCATCTAATGAGGCCGTCAAGCTGAGTGCCACCACTGTTAACTAAATGTTTACGCTGGTGACCCTCTTCCCGAGACTTTGCCTTTAGCTTAATATCAGGCGAGGTGAAGTCAAATTGACGTGTCCTGTGTAAAAAAAAAGAGTATTTTTTTAAGTCACAATAGAGTAATAAACACGCACTCATTTGCTCAGTTATTTTACTGGTTTTCAACTACTGATCTCATAAAATTGGGATATCGAATGGCAGTCGTCTATTGTAGCCAAATGTGCTAAATAAATATAACGTAGACAACCCAACCCTGGGGCTACGAGCTTGGATGCAACCGGGACCTTTTTTTTCCAGTTTCCACCCTTAGGTGGACTGAACTGGAAAATATGAACGCCTCCTATTTCTCACCTGATGAGAAATGGTTTACCGTGGTCTATGGACACATGCTTCGCTAGGAGGATGAGAATTAGGCTGAATTCAAGTCCTCTCCTGTCAGTGAAGCTAATCACAGCAAAGGCACATTTTTACTATTTCTGACGTAAGTTTTCGCGCATAAGCCAAAATCTCATAACTTTCAAATCCTTGAAAATAATAGAATATGAAACATAAAACCATCTAAATAATATATTAATTCAAACTAATTCATAATCCCAAGTCCTTTAAATATAGAACTTCGAAGTTATATAAAATTGAGACAAAGAAGTCATTCAACTTATACAACACCACTTCGAAAGATTAATCCTCCCGTTCCGAAGTCAAAGTCACAGATTGAATATCACAGATTAAATATCACAGTTATTTTTAATTAAAACTGTTTTCCCTTCGATTAATCACTGAGCGTTATCCATTTATATCGTTTTATTGCTTATGAGCAATCATTTATTATGAACGTGACAAATGTTACTGAATGTTTTCATAATTTGTATGCAGCTGCGATTTATCTCAATTTATTTTAAAAGCTTTCTGATTTTATCACATTTAATGGATCTGAAGAGATAGAGAGCATATTATAGGTTACTTTCTGAACCTCTGAGTTGAAGAATAACTGAAGAATTTGGAAAATAAGTGACTAAAAAGTTATAGGTCTATAAAGGCACATCACACGTTTTAACCCGGCAGCCGTGTAAAAAATACCACAGACATCTAAAATTACGTATTACCTTTTTACTAATCACTAAACAATGTTATTTTTCTCAGTAGCTTCCTATTAAATATCATGGAGTACCCTCCCCACATTACACTTCAGCTGGCGTTCCGCATTTAAATGTTGAAACTTAAAATTCGAAAGGAGACTGAAATGATTACATACAATCTTGGGCCTAGTTGTAAGAAGATGAAAGTGGTGTCAATTAAAAGCTTATATATTATCAACCTTTCCCTGAAAATTCTGCGGATTTTGTCAATCTGGGAACAGAGATATAAGAGATTATGTAAAAGTGAGGTTATGTTACAATCTTTAACTAACAGCTGATTCCTGAAGTGCAAAATGTGTTCTTTTGCACTAATAGTTATGATATTTACTAGAAAATGTTTGAAAAATCATATGAATGAACGTCAACGACTTCAAGCGATAGGTAGGTAACAGGTAAGGAGATAGGGAAAGGATGTCTAAAATAAAATAAAAAATCACTTAATATAGTGCTTTATTCGCCTTCTATTAAACACATTTTACATTTTAAACCTGCCAGGATGGTAGCTGGTTAGATGAGGTTATAGGTATTTACTTACAAACTGAGGTGCAAGCCATTGCCGAATCACTGACAGAAATGTTTCATCGTGTAAGGGCCGTCGGCCCAGTGTATTGCAGTGACCAGTGGATATCCCACAATTCACACAGCGATCCATAGTTTCAATAATATCCAATACACAAGCCGGTGGTAAAATCCAAAATAACAATTCCAAGTCAAACGTGTGAGCGAACTTCGGTGTCCAAGGTGAAAGCAAGGGTCGTACAAGGTAGGCAGGGGGCAAGGGTCAGAATCCGTAAAATACAAAGCAGTTGTCGTAAAAAATGACGAATAATCGGGAAAGCACTCAAAACACATCGGAATACACGAAACGAGTAAGCATAAGCAAACTAAAACAGTCAGCAACTGCCTACAGTTCGTAAAATATAGCCACAGATTAGAAGATATGTACTACGTACAGATAAGACAGTCTCTGAACAAAAACTGAATCGTAAGGAGCGGGTCCGCATCGCATACCATGTCATATTGACGTGAGCGTGACGTAGATTAAAAAAAAAGTGAGCTGCGTGTAGGGCAGGCCATATTCATATTTTTACCTAATAACGATATCGATAATAGTGATGTCGTAAGTCGATAGCCCATTCTATATTGGGGTGTTGTATGATTTATATTTTTATATTTGGTACTAGAAACAGAATGAAACAATAGTTTATTTTTTATTAATTATATTTTATTAATTATATATTTGGAGAAGAAACGGCGCAACAAACACACTAGCATTTTACAGACATCAATTTACAAAAAGTGATATCTTAACACTAAATATGGACGAATGTACATTTGTCTCGTGTTAAGATAATTAAAGTATATAAAAAAACTAATAATAAAATAATTAACCTTAACAAAAAATAAAGACTAAGAAGTTCGCGTGCATAACTAAGCACTATGCCGTAATTACAGCAATTTAGGAGGGGCCTGCACCATGCTCAACCCAGACATTTTTTCATTTTTTTCAATCTGCCTTTTGGGGACAAACATTTAATACTGCTTGTCAAACGCACTCTTCTAGACTTCACAGCTGAAAAAAAGTGAAGTTTAGCTTTAGTAATATAATATTTCACCACACTTTAATGACTCAATTGGTGGCCTTATCACACTAGGCAATCTCTTGGAATATCTTTCACAACATTGGACGGAGATTAGTAGGTAGAGATATATAATTATTACCCTTAAGCAGTGCAGTAAGATAACATGTAATAGAAGATTAACCAGTAATAATAAAAACAATCAAAATTTATGAACAATCTCATGTCAGTAATATTATGTACGTTGATAAATGTAGTACAAATATTGCACAAATTATAAACAAATTATTCTATGTGATTTTATTTATGTTCCAAGACATTCTAACATTGTTCCAAGACATTCTAATTTGTGACAAGCCAACACTACAAAAATTGTAAAAAGTAATATTACAAGAGGTAGGTACTAGAGTTGTATAGGTTACTCAAACAACTAACCTGGCATGTTCACAGGATTGTTTGGAATTCCTGTTGTTATTTCATCTTCTGTGATTAGAGTGGGGTAAGCATTATAAAGTCTTTTCTTGCCAATGAGACATTTTGGTTCAAATTGTCTTGAACAAATCTTCCTTTCTCTGAGTCAACTGTACAAGTCCTGGGCAATATGCGTTGTAATGTTTCATTTCGAGATAATCCATACAAAGTTTCATCGTACTTGGTCTTCCGACACGACGGTACACAACATTCAATGAACGGCATTTTCAAAGTAAAAATTGCAGAGCAAATAGGCAGATGCAATTTAGAGAGCGTATAAGCACAGTTTGAGATATTGGGAGGATAAGCGGAACGGAAACTATTAGTAAAATATATAGGTAATAATTAAATTCAAACAATACTGAACGTCAACTGAACGCTGAGTGACAATTTCACTGTCAAATGTCAGATGGCACCCTACCTCACTAGCGGCTTTTTTTTTTTTTTTTTTTTTATCGTGCGAAAAATCCCCACGGATACCACCCCCACGGAGCCGGTGGAGGCGGTTATGTCGGACTCGAACCGACTAAAACGCACGCCGTCTTGGGTCCTTGGTTGCCGGAGGTGAGATTGCCAAAAGCATATCTCTCGCACCCCGGCAGACCCAGGACCATCTCTATCGAGATGGCCCCCTTCGGGTTGTGGGGACCACAGTGTCCCCATCTAGCCCCGGTTACGGGGAGGCGCATTTTGCGCCGCCGCCACGGCCTGCTTCTGCTAGGGTGACAGGCGGCTCCACCGGTCACCCCCAGGCCAGCGTTCATGGAGGACGGAGGTCGTTCTGCGACCTCCGACGTCCGGTTCGTCTTCGCTCTGCGCGGGCTTCCCGGGCCCGGAGTCTGGTCCGGACCCGACCGGCCGCCTCCTTCTCGAGCATTACTTGCTCGCAGAAGGAGACAGCCGCACCCCAAGCGTTCGCGCATCTTACCATCGCTGTGAGCAACGTGGCGAGTGTGAGGACTCCCACCCCCAGAGCCACCACTAGGACCCGCCTCGGCGTGTCCCACGCCGGGCACTCGGTCAGCGTGTGCAGCTCCGTGTCCTCGCTCGCATCACAGTGATGGCACTCGGACGTTGGCTCCTTCCGGATCCGACACAGGTAACTCCCGAAACACCCGTGTCCGGTGATCACCTGCGTCAGCCGGTACGAGAGGCTGCCGTGTGGCCTCTCTAGCCACTCCTCCATGATGGGTCTTACCGCCGCTATTACGGCGTGCCCTGCGCTTGGTCGCCCAAGTCGTAGCTCCCATTCCGCTACCATGTCCCTGTGGAGCTGAGACCTCACGGCCCGAATTTCATCAGGCTCGGGTTCCCGTCCCTGCTCCCGCGCCTCCTTTCGATACCGATATAGCATCGAAAGGGCTCTCGCATCCAGGTTCCACGGTAGGGATCCGGCAAGGAGACTCGCCGCCTCCAGAGATATCGTGCGGTACCCCCTAATGGCCCTGCTGGCCATTGCACGCTGCGGCCCACGCAGCAGACGCGCATTGTGGACCGTCAGGGTGTCCGCCCATATTGGGCACCCATATAGGGCCATAGACCGCACGACTCCCGCGTAGAGTCTCCTGCAGGAGTCATCCGGCCCCCTCATGTTGGGCAGCAGGCGCCCCAAGGCGGCAGCTGTGTCCTTCAATTTAGGGGCCAGTCTTCGGAGATGCTCCCCGAAGTTCCACCGGCCGTCGAGAACGAGTCCCAGATATTTCATCTGGGGCTTGATGGCGATGGAAATGTCTCCCACTATGAGGCTGGAATCCTCTGGTGGGACGCGCCGAGGCCCATGAAAGAACATGGCCTCGGTTTTATGCAGAGCCACCTCGAGACCCAGCCGCCGGATCCGCTCCACGACTTGGGCAACCGCGGTCGTGGCCTTCAGGGTCGCTTCGCGGTATGTAGACCCGCACGCCGTCACCAGCGTGTCGTCCGCATAACACGTGACGGCGGCACCATCCGCGAGCTCACCGCGAAGCACCCAGTCGTAACCGATGTTCCACAGTAGCGGTCCCAGGACCGATCCCTGCGGAACACCGCACGACATCTCTCGCCGACCGAGCCCGGTCGCACTTGGGTAGACGACTGCTCTCTCCGATAAATACGCCCCGACTATGCGGCGAAGGTAGAGAGGCACTTCGTGATACACGAGCGCCTCCCTAATGCAGCTCCAGGGCAGGGTGTTAAAGGCGTTGGCGATGTCCAGTGACACCGCCAACACCACCTCGCCCCGAGTGACGGCGTCCTTCGCCAGAGTCCTCACGCGCATGATGGCATCCACGGTGGAACGCCTCCGGCGGAAGCCATACTGGCCATCCGCCAGGTCAGGCCCCACCCTGGATAGGTGCTCGACGAGGCGCTTTGCAATGACTCTTTCAAAGAGCTTGCACACCTCGTCGAGCAACACTATGGGCCTGTAGGCGGACGGTGAGTCCGCCGGGCGCCCCGCCTTTCGGATGAGGACCAGTTTCCCCGTCTTCCACATCTTCGGAAACTGGCCTCGCTCCAAACATGCGCTGAGAAACCCTCTCAGTCGGGGCTCGAGAGCGTCTTCTTCGCCTAGAGCTAGGACCCACGCTCGGCCTGGAATGCCGTCTGGTCCCGGGGCGGTGTTCTTGGCCTTAAGCCTTAACACCGCCAGCTCTAGCTCTACCCAAGTGACCTCGGGCACGTCGTCGTCATCCACGTTGGGCGCCATAGGCGACCTAGGTGGCGGAGTCATCTGCGGTGGAATATGTTCCACCGCCCGCGCTGGGAACAGGGAGCCAACGACTCCTCCGAGCAGCTCCGGCTGGAGACACCGGGTCAATGGCGGGGCCCGGGGGCGCAGCTTGCCCCTTACCATAAGGTAAGGCCGCCCCCATGGGTCCCGCTCCAGCGTCTCCAGCAGCTCTTTATGAGCTGCTGCCTTTGCTTGCCTTATGGCCACTCGGAGGGCCTTTCTGACCTCCCTGTACCTCGCATGAAGCTCCGCCTCTCGGGGCTCCGTATCTGCGGGGCGGCTACGCCTCCTTCGGAGTCTGGTCCACCGGCGGAAAGCGATCACGGAGGCCTGTCGGAGCCTCGCAATGTCCGCCGACCACCAGTAGACCTGACGCCTCGGATTATAGGGCGGAGCCCTAGGCATAGCCGCGTCGCAGACACGCGTCATGGCCTCCCGGAACCACGCCGCCTCATCGTCTATGTCGACAGGCCTGTCCGGCGCAGAGGCCCAGGCCTGTACGATGGCGGCCTCCAGGAGGACCTCCCGATCCATTCGCTTAAGCACCCAACGTGGCTCGCGTGGGGCCGGTGTAAACGGCGCGGCGCCCGCAGGAGGGGAGACGTCGAACCGAATGTATCGGTGATCCGACGCTGTCCCCACCTCCTCAAGGACACGCCAGCCCTGCACACGGCCTGAGAGCGGGGCGCTCGCGAACGAAAGGTCCACAATTGAGTCGCCCCAGCTCTTCACGCACGTGGCGACGGCCCCGCGATTCAGGAGAACTAGGCTGAGACTATCAGCCCAGCTCTCCACTGCCCTGCCCCTCGGATTCGTGCGCCGGGAACCCCAGTTCATAGACCAGGCGTTAAAGTCCCCGAGCACCAGAACCGGGTGAGGGTAACAGGTATTGACGACGACGGTCAGATGATCCAGCCACTGCTGGTACTCATCTATGACTCGGCTCGGCGAGAAGTAGACTGCCACGACCGCTATTCCCCCCACGAGTGCCGCTACGCAGCCATTCCCCCTTGTCACGACAACAAGGGGGGGACTGCCGGCAGCGGCGTTGTGCACCAGTGCCACCGATCCGCCCAGGTCGGTTTCCCAGGCAGGCCCGAGAAACCGGTGAATGTACGGCTCGGCGACAGCGGCGACATTAATGCCCCACTGTGCGGTGCTCTGGAGCAGAAGTGCCTGAGCATCGACACAGTGGTTTGCATTTGCCTGCAGGACGCGGAGCTGAGGATCCATTATGGAACCCCCATCTCCGCGCCCTGCCGCGAACCAGGGACGGAGCGCCTGCCTCCCGGCTTCGGCCTCCCCGCGGCTCACTAGCGGCTTCTGCAGGCGTTTCGTGCGAAAAGCCCAAACTCCTAATGCCTTTTGACATTCTATGAGCTGTCAATGCCGTGAATATAGCTTGATACCTGTGACTTTAGAGACTTCGTTTATAAAGACTGCAACAATAAATTTGTTGTTGGAAAAGTTTTAATTTTTTAAATATTAATAAGACATTTGTATAGAAATCTAGAACACTTTTTTCAAATAGAACTTGTTATCAAGGAGATACTAGTAAAAACAAAGGTAATTTAAAATATTTATTATATTTTATTATTTATATTTTTTTTGTTAGCTTACTTCGTAAACTCTTTTCGCAGCCTTGTAGGGATGTGTAATCGACTGGCCAGCGAATATCGATAAAATAAATGTATGACAATTTCATTAATATAAATTGTATAAATGATTATATCTAATAATTTTTTCACAACAAATTCGTATTTTTTTAGTCTTGCAATACCTACTGCTTTCGCATGCAGCGAACAAGCGGGCGCCATCTTTTTTGAGTGCCCACGCCTTGTATACGCTATCGCTACGTGATTAATATTGTTTTGTCGTTATTACTGTTGCTTTGTTAAGTTTTGTTGTTATTTCTAGTTATTTGTTTTTTTTGCACCACAATGCCGAAAAGAACAAAAAAAACTGTTTTGAATAGCGAAAGTCGCGAGTTTGTGATTCGTTTGCGCGAGTATTTTGACCGCGAGAATCAAAATGGCGGACCGCTACTACCATTGGAGCAAGTGTGCAATAGAGTTGCTGACGCTCTTGGTATCGGACGAGCTACAGTGTCTCGAATTAGCAAAGAAAAGTATGGAGAATCGTCAAAGGAGATGGTGGCCGAAGATGAGGGAGGTAAAATATTATCGACTCCTAATAAAAAAAGGAAGAGAGTTTCGCCAGTCACCGAAATTGACGACTTTGATGCTGCCGCAATTCGAAATCATATATATGCGTATTACGCACGTGGTGAATTTCCCACGTTAAAAAAAAAATCCGTTTCGCTTAAAGACGCGGATTTATTTAAAGGAAGTCCACCATCGTTGTCCAAAATATTGAAAAAAATCGGCTTTGCTTATAAAAAAAGCGATAAAAGAATAATTTTAATGGAGCGAACAGACATTGCTTTGACCCGAATTGACTTTTTGCGCAAAGTCAAAAATATAACAGATTGGCATAAAGTGGTTTTTCTTGATTTAACATGGCTCAACGCAAACCACACTGTTTCAAGATCGTGGACAGACGATAAAGCGGAGTCTACCACCAAGGTGCCCGAAGGCAAAGGACAAAGGTTAATAATTACTCATGCGGGGACATTGTCTGGTTTTGTGCCCAATTGTTTACTGGCGTTTAAATCAGTAAAAACAACAGAGTACCATGAAGAAATGGATTTTACAAAATTTAAGGAGTGGTTTCTAACTCTTCTAAATAATTTGAGTGAACCACATTTTATTCTGATGGACAACGCTCCGTATCATTCAGTACAAAAAGATAAGAACTAATCTGGGCTCAAGTCAAAGGTTCGTATAATCTAAAAAAACATACATAAAAAGCTTACAAAGAATTTAGTAGGTTTTTTGTTTGATCGGATACCTTTTTTTTCTAGGTTACGCTGCCAGACATAATGTAGCACCGCCTTTCACAGCAAACAAAATGTTGACATTACTACATGAAGCTTGTGTACATGTAAATGCTGATGATTGGAAAAAGGTAGTTGAGAAGACAAAAAATGTGATTCAAAAAGATTGGGAGCGCGACATTCAATTTGACAACATATGCGATCAAGAATTAATTATTAATCTACAGGACTGCTCCAGTGATGAATCAGAATTCGACTTTGAAGTTGATCTCGGCTGTACACCATTTGACAATTAAACTTTTAAATACCTTCAAATTCATCTTTCATTTCCTTTTTTCTTTCTTTCAATATCGTTAAAATGTATTTTTTTAATAAACTCATTCTATATAAATATCGATAAAATACTAAAGACGTCCCATACCTATTACATGTCATTCTGACAAACGTCACAGGTATCAAGCTATATTTTACGAACTATAGTGTCAATGTTAGCCAGCTGTCATGTCAGTGACATAGACTAAAAATATAAGAGAGATTTGAATCGGTATGAAATCGATAATCATTAATATTGGTTTTATAAAGTAATTAACTGATATTTGATTTAATAATATGACTGTAATTGTATGCACTATATTGCATGTAAGTATATATAGTGCATTTAATTACTTTGAGTTAATTATTTACTGCAAATGTTTTATTGTAATCGATTACTCAATTGATAATCTTACGAAAACTATTTTCTCATATTTCTCCGCTTCCAGATTGAGAACTGAGGTGATTTTTCATATTCTAAGATACAAAAATATGACCAATTTTTTAGATCATATCTCAACTTATTACATTTGGGCCCACCGTTTTCCATCTCCTTTTGAATTGGTATTTTTTACCTATTAGATTTTTAGTTCAATTAGTAAATTATGTAAGTTGATATAGATTGTTTTTATATTATAAATAAAACTATGTTATTTTATTTATAATTGATATCAATTTAGGATTATTAATATAGTTTAAAAATATTTATTTATATATAGAAAAAAAATCTAGTATTCAGCCTTATACCTAAGTGCATATTATGTGTAAGAATTTACTATGTTATATTGATTGTTGTTATAATGTTAAATGAAATTATGTTATTTTATTATAGAAATGACATCAATTTAGGAGTAATAATAGTTAAAAGATATTTTTGGTTTGTATCATAAAAAAAAGAAAAAATCTAGTATTCAGCCTTATACCTAAGTGCATATCATGTGTAAGAATTTACTATGTTATATTGATTGTTGTTATATTTTAAATGAAATTATGTTATTTTATTTTATAATTGACATCAATTTAGGAGTAGGTAATAATAGTTAAAAGATATTTTTGGTTTGTATCATAAAAACAAGAAAAATCTAGTATTAAGCCTTATAAGTGCATATGTGGACTAGAATCATATTAATAGATTCCCATATTTTATAACAATGGTATTCATTTAGTGTGGTAATTATTTTTACCCAGTAGCGACAGTTTGTGTTCTAAATAGGGGCACCACCCCGCCGGGTTATGTGAACAGATAAAAAGGCAATTGAGTATCTTCTTAACATCGATCCTTTAGATACTATACGATTTATAACAGTAGTTTTAGGTAGTTACTAAAGGTAATAGTCCTATCATCACTATCATTTTTAACAGAACCACAGTAGTATAAACTTGCAAATGTCATTCGTAAATTTAACACTAAATAATGAGTTAAAGTTGTCAAAGGGTTTTCAATTATCTAAACTGGCAATTCTTCCATACTACAAGGTGAGTATACACGAACAAACTGGCAGAAGTTTCCAAAAACACCTTTGATGTCTACACTAGTAACCCTACAATATCAAAGTAAAATCTTTTCGAATATTCTCTAACCCTGCGCTCACTCTTTGAGCTAACTAAGCCCCGAAATCGAAGACCTGAAAAAGCATTTTAATTATGAGCTTGGACTTTTAATTAAAAAATCTAAAGTTCGCAAAAGCCGCTAACGATTTTACGTTTGCGTGAGAGACTTTATGGGACTCTCATTTTGTATGATTAAAAAAGTTTCTTTTTTCGGTACGACATTCGGCATTCCTATTTTAGGTGTAATTGAGTCTGAAATTCTATGATTTTTAATTATCAACGATTTGTAAAAGTATGTCACTAAGCAATGTCGGAATTGTTAGTACAATCGCAGTTGACGTATTACTATAAAGTAACTGGGTTTGACAGAATCAAGCTCGATTAGATATTTCGATTTACGAAGGGGGCCATCTCGAAAGAGATGGTCCTGGGTCTACCGGGGTGCGAGAGATATGCTTTCGGCAATCTCACCTCCGGCAACCAAAGACCCCAGACGGCGTGCGTTTTAGTCGGTTCGAATCCGACATAACCACCTCCACCGGCTCCGTGGGGGTGGTATCCATGGGGATGTCTCGCACGATAAAAAAAAAGATGTTTCGATTTAGAATTATAGGCTTGCGTTTGACGACTAAGTATTTCATCTGATAGAAAGTGATGATATGATCAAAGATGTAGCACGCTTGTCAAGAAGTAACCTGTTCACTCTAGACTTAAAGACTTCCAGGTTATAGCTTTCTGGCAACAGAGTTAGGCAGGGCTTTTTTCTTATGGGTAAAGGTCAAAAAAAAGGAAATAATCAGATCGTTCCTCATTTGCTCTATCTTCTTCTAGCATGAGTGCACTCAACCGATTTTCATGTATGAAAGTAAAAGAAATGATGCATATAGCAAGTCCGTAGCAAATGGATAGATAAAAAATGTGTCTGCCTACACCAATGGGAAAGAGGCATGACATTTATTTTAATATTTGTATAGGTTACACGAAAATATTTATAAACAAAAGATGAAAAGACATTATATATATTTGAACCATATTGAATTTAAACTTCTACAGTGAAGTACCCAATAAAATTCGTGAGTACGGTTCATTTCGAATGCTATCAATAAAATTGAGTAAGACGATCGGCAGATGCCGGAGACTGCCGAATTTAGCCGAAGACTTTACGTGAATAAAAAATTACTAATGACTCTTATTAACCCTGCCTTCTGATAGGGGTTTCATCAATTGCCAATTAATAAAAAAAGATTATTAATTAACACGCTTTTATTAGCTTCACTTGTAACTATGTACGAGTATGCAAGAATATCTTGGAATCTTAATTTGACCCACTTCCCGGTCTTCGATTAGGATGAAATTTTGCACACGCTCTGAGTTCTGATGATAATACAAATAGCTAAGAAACGTCATTACAAATCCAATATGGCGGCCTTCCCAAGATGGCGGACTGGCTGTTTGAAATCCTCCCCCATGATATGGGTATCAAATGAAAGGGTTTGCTGTCAGGAATACAAAAAAATAGTCACCTGACTTAAATCTTATATGGCAGACGTCCAAGATGGCGGATGTAATTTTTAGTGCGTGCTAAAAGCGTGTTCTTTAGTTTGTCAAACTATTATTTTAATGTCATGCTACCGTGTTGGCGATCGCTTTACGGAAAATATCGAAGTGTAACCAAACCCGCAGTAGACTGGAAAAGCGGCCCAAAGACTCCGAGTTGAGAGCTTCAGAGGCGACGTGGATTAACACTAGTATGAAGAAGAAGACTCTGTTATGAAAACAGAATAATTCTGTTTATTGAACCTCGCATGTCTAATATTACGAATGCCAACTACATCAGACGGCCCTCTCTTGCAGTGAGCTCTGTACAAAGTGGTATATATACGCTCCAGTAGGCCCATTCATGTTATGAGAAGCGCAAGTTTGCAGTCTACAGCTACATACCTACACTATAACTTATACAATACAATATTACTTGAATAAAACTATATTTAGAGATTCGAAATACACCAGGAAAAGAAGCGCTCAAGTGGGACTTGAACCCACGACCTTTCCCTTACAGGGGGAATGCTCTTCCAACTGAGCTATTGAGCCACACCTGAATCACTTCAAATTTCCCTTCTCTTTATATCCGTCTTTAAGGGCGGCGGTGGAGCCATCTACCAACTTTCTTACGAACTGTTGGAATTCAAATTTATACCACTTAGAAATCAGAAAAGCACGCGACCCACCTGATGGAAAGTGGTTACCGTGGCCTGTGGACGTGTGCAACACCAGGAGCATCACACTTGCGGACTTTAACTTTAAAGACTTTCTAATACCCTTCTTGAAGGATCCCATATAGTAGTCACTTAAAAAAGCCACGGCAGGGAGTTCATTCCATAGCTTAAGCGTGCGAGGGATGAAGTTCCTATCATCCCAACTGTAATTACTGTTAGATCTATGTTTAGTCCATCTTTTGACAGAAATAACGAGATTGCTCAAATTTTAATCCATACTAATATTATGAATGCGAAAGTAACTCTGTCTGTCTGTCTATCTGTCTGTCTGTTTGTCTGTATGTTAGGCTTTCACGCCTAAACCACGGAACCGTGGGCAAAAGCTAGTATTTTATATAACACTAGCTTTTGCCCACGGTTCCACCCGCGTGGATATCGGTTGTCGCGACCAAACATAGCCTATGTCCTTTCTCAAGGTCTAACCTATCCCTAGACCAAATTTCATCAAAATCGGTTCAGTAGTTTAGGCGTGAAAGCGTAACATACAGACATACAGACAGAGTTACTTTCGCATTTATAATATTAGTATGGATTTTAGAGCTATCCCGAATTTAGCTGGAAGAAGTGTTATTCTACGTTCACCAATAGCCTTTAGCTTAGCCTCCAGTTCAGGATTCATTTGCACAAGCGGCCGTCAAACTCTCTGTGGATTTGAGAAACCTAATAATTTGCTAATTCTGCCAATTATATCGGTTGCTTTAAGACGCTTTTAGCGTTCAAAGGTTCACCAAAGTAGTTCTATAGTTTTAGTATTCATCAAAGTACCTAAATCATAAATAGCTTGGTATTTTGAGACCTGGAATGTGGTTGGACATGTTCTGACTGTAAGGTTCTGTAGAGGTAGGATACGACGGTTTTCCCGTCTAATTAAGCAATCCGACTGAGAAAGTACTTCTGCCTAACAGAATACCGCGGTCATAATAACCTCGTGTTGTGTTCCCAGTGGTGAAATAAAAAAAAAATTATTAATACAACACAGCGCCCTATAAAAATTCACTGGGCTATCTTCAACACATTTACCTTATATACAGGGTGGTAAAGGCACGTACCTTAACCCTTATAGTTACAGCAAAATGTTCTTAAGAGACCTTCCGTAACTTTTTGAGATATTTTGATCTGCATTCACATATTTTGAAAAAATCAGCAAGAAAAATGCTTAAAATACCATTTTTTTTTGGTGCCAATCGATCCTATTTCATGTGGGGATCAAAAGACTCTATAGAACCATTTTAGCTTTGAGTACTAAGTAAGACAGACATCACCAAAAACGTTTCCCATCCATTTCCCATATAATTGCCCCGTTTCAAAAATATAATATATACACAGTTCGTTCCCTTTTGCGCTTATTAATAAAGCAATGGTCTTCTTATCCTACCCAGTCACTGACAACATTTTATATACAGATAAAACTAACTAAATACACTACTCATCCACAAAATACATGTTGGGATGATGTTCTAAAGGTCTACATTGTTAGGCTCGGGTAATATTGCGTAATGGGGATATCGCGTGTTTCGATGGGTTATCTTAAATATCATGTCATTGCTATATCAGCCGTTGCCTTGGTATACTTTCTTTTAGTACTACAAGACACTGAAATAATATTACGTCCTGGGAAACGCAGGTAATGGAGATGAAAATGATATTTGATTGAGTGGCGATACTTGCTGTATTTTAATATGAGTGCACTGACTGACCTCCGTCCCCCATGAGCGCGGGCCTGGGGGTAACGGGTGGAGTCACCTGTCACCCCAGCAGAAGCAGGCCACGGCGGCGGCACGCTAAATAGCGCGCCTCCCCATTCCGGGGGCGATTTGGGGTCACCGTTGTCCCCCCTCCTGAGGAGGGCCAGACCGTAAGGGATGGCCCTGGGTCAGCCGGGGTGCGGGGGATATGTCTATGATAATCTCACCTCCGGCCTAACACCAAGACCCACAGTCGGCGTGCGGTTTTAGTCGGTTCGAGTCCGACATAACCTCCCCTTCCGGCTCCGGCAGGGGGGGTATCCGAGGGGATTATCGCACGAAAAAAAAAAGCTGTATTTTATTATGATATGCTAGAAATACATACATACATATAATCACATCTGTAAACGCCCGAAAGGGTAGGCAGTATTGGTACCCACGTTTCGCCAATTGCCTATTGCCGTCTAGCGGGCCCTTTCCCTTGAGCAGTATGCTTACTGTTGGTTGGAGAACAGTCCTATCCCTTAGTCGCATTTAACGACACCCACATTCCTGTGGGTGTCGCTGGGGTTGTCCTATTTTACTCCACCGGGAACCGACACGACACTAATCACGACACTAGGCATAATAAACCCACACATGAAAAAATTATCTGCGGTAGCCTAGTGGTATGGGTAATGGATTGCTGAGACGAGGTCTCGGGTTCGATCCCAGGTTTACCATGGCACACACCAATGACTTTTCGATGCTTTTCGAAGTTATGTGTGTATTTATCGCAGATTTATAAGTGCCCGGTTAATGGCAATAGGCTCGCCACCTATTACATTGGGACCTAAACATAAACTGGCGAAATGTGGGTGCTAGCACCTCTGCCTACCCCTTCGGGGAATACAGGCGTGAGTTTATGTTATATGTTATGTTATGAAAAAATGCAAATATTGTAGTGTTTCGGAATTAAAATACTTGAAACATCAATGTAAACCTTTGAGAATGCCGTAAGGCGAAACCGGAAAGGTTTGGAAGTGTAATAAACTCAGTGGAAAAGTACAAGTGTGTTATTCAATATGTGTAGCAGATCTGCTCAATAAACTTGACCGACTTCTCAACAATTGCATTCGATTCGTCTACAATCTTAGGAAGTATGACCATGTTTCGGATCAACGTGCAGAGCTAGGTTGGCTACCCATCCGACGGCGACGCAGTCTAAGAGCTGTCACTTTGATCTTTACCCTGTTGAATTCTCCCAATGCCCCTTCCTACTTAAAATCCCATCTCCACCTTCTCGGTTCGAACCATACTAAAAATCTACGCTCCTCTAACAATCTTCTTCTTCACTGTCCCACTCATACTTCAAGCCTTGTACACTCCTCCTTCTCTGTACAATCCATTCTCCTCTGGAATGCGCTACCGTTGGAAGTCAGGATGTCCCCAAATCGTTCAATATTCAGAAACAGAGTACGGCAGATCTATAGCGAACCATAGGCAGAATAATAATAATATTATATAAGATTTTTCTATAGGACATATTATATATCTATATAATATATTGTGTAATCCGGTGTATGAACAGTATAAAGTATTTATGAACGTATGTATGTATGTATGTATATGTGTATGTATATATGTAGGTATATGTATGTGTGTGTATGTATATATTTAAGTATATTATCATATTTGCCGTTTGTATGTATCATAATTACTACGTACTAGATCGATACTTCGAGCACCTACTAGACAAATCTCTGCATCACCCTAAGGTTGACTGGTAGAAAATGCCTACGGCATTAAGTCCGCCTTTGTACACATATTTTATATTTGTGCATAAAGAATAAATAAATAAAAAATAAATAAATTCCATATGCACATAAACAGTATAATAAATTTTGGGGTTGTGTAAGTTTGTAAATTTGCGTATTAAATCAAGTTCTCGATATAATTGTTTGTAGTTAGGTTTTCTGCTCTCATTACTCTATAATATTCAAAGAACCGAAAACATTGGTTAGGTACTTTAGTACAAAATTTACCACCGTTACTACGAAACGCGTAATATTTAGGAAGCTAAAAGATTCTTCGTAAGCCTCATTAATATTAAGGTTATGTAGGTATTTTTGTTTGATGGAATATTATATTACAGGTGGTAAACTAAATTCTTAATGAGATACGAAAGATTTATAGCAGGATACATGAGATGAATTTTGAATTATTTTGTATTTACGAGTATGTAAGTAACACTTATAATCAAAGAAGAATGTGACTTTGTCGTAGAAACCTCTTTTTAGGTTTTAAAAGAAGAACAGTTATTTCAATTTGATTAAGAAGAAAAATTTTAATATTATTTTGGTATTTCATGTGGTCTATCAAAACAACGTTTTTTCGTGGAATCATCCCCTCCCAAGGGATTAAAGCAGTTATGTCGAATTAGAACCTTGTGTCTTTAGATGTCGGGGTCTTAGGCCCGTATTCTAGAATGACACTCAAACTGGATTTAAACATAGATCGCCTAATCATTACTTGAGTGGGAATCTTTATTTACGCAGTTCACAATCTGCACTAAAACACAATTCGCCTGAATCGAGTCTCAGATAGAGCATAGATAATAGAATCAACATTTTAAATCAGCCGTTCTCGTTTACATTCTTTATTTAATGGGTAATTTTGTTCCGCTTTACGCATAATTTAAAAAATATAGAAATTGGAAAATAATCAATAATGAGGAATATTTTGAATCATTTAGGCAGAAACTACTTAATAAGAAAAGTTTTGGGGAGAAGCCCCCAAAACTTGCCTTATAACTTGTGTTTTAAAATAATAGAATTTACTGAATGCATTTTACGGCAAATAAGTGGTAAAGTGATATATATAAAACGGAACGTCTAAACTTATTTGTCCAATCAAGACAGAGTCTGCCTTGTTTGTTTCGACTTTTATTGTGAAATAGGGAACAACCATTGCGTGAAATAAATGGCGAAAATAGGTTCTACTATGGAAGGTTTTATTCATGTTCATTGCAAATCAAAGACAATATGACAAAATTGAATAGAGAGGCGACCTACACTTTAGTTCACGAAATTGTTGGCTTTACTTACGCGTATATTAGCAGGGCTGGCTTGTCTGGCGTGCAACGGTTGCAATGCATCCGGGAGCAGGTTCTTAGGGGGTAAAACCTACCTACGTACCTACAGGTTCATCCACTGTTTTAAAGATATTTGATAGACAGCTACGTACAAAGAATTTATCTTGTTTGATAACTATCTACGAAAAAATTGATACGAAAGAAGATTTTTTATCCATTCTTTTTCCAAACATCTACAATATGATGTACCTACAATAATATATAAGATTTTACAGGGTCAGCAGCACGAATGCACGAGTCTGGTGCCCCCAGTTATATATTAACTTTATGGGTCCCCTGGTATTGCACACTTCTATATCGAATAACCTGCTCCCCTAGACAAGTGGCAATTTGTTGGCCTGCGTACTGTGCAATAGAATGATGAATGTATGGGATTGAAGTGGAGTTAATCCACTTTGTTCAACTGTTTGTTCAACGAATTGAACAAATTCAACAAATTAAGTGTCATTTGTTCAACTATTTATTTTTAATTGAACAAAAGCCACTATTATAGTGTACTTTGTTCAACTACCTACTTGCCTTCTAATAAGGTTACCTAAGCATCAAGTCATTAAGTCATTGGTGTGTGCCATGGTAAACCTGGGATCGAACCCGAGACCTCGTCTCTTTATTTTAATTGATTATAGAGTCATATAATGTCATTGACTATCGTCATCATTGCATTTAAAGGGCTCTACCGATGCAAAGGTAGCCTTATTAGAAGGCAAGTAGGTAGTTGAACAAAGTACACTATAATAGTGGCTTTTGTTCAATTAAAAATAAATAGTTGAACAAATGACACTTAATTTGTTGAATTTGTTCAATTCGTTGAACAAACAGTTGAACAAAGTGGATTAACTCATTGAAGTGACGATACCTGTCAATCCCATACATTGAAGAATCTAATACAAACGTAATTGCCACTTGGCTAGAGGTGCTGAACACGGTAGTAGAGGAACCGTGTTTTCATGGATGTAGCCGTCTCATAACTAAAATAAAGGATGATCGAGTATGTTTCATAGTCATTGCAATCTATCCGGCCCCTTCACCAAGGGTTAACATCTTTTAAAATGCTCGTGTTAAATAAATAAATGTTGTAAACTCTGGGTCAGATATTTAAGATGTTATAACTTGTCTTATTCCTATCTCTTGCACCACCACATAAAAAGGCTACCAAACTCACACGTAACCTGATGTTTTATTATCTGGGAACATGAAAATATCTATGGGTGTTTATTATAACCCGACCATTAAGCATGCTATTTATGTGCTAACAATTGGATGAAAGTTGAGGACGTTTTATTTATACTGCATTTTCCTCGCTGTCATGTTGACTGATAACTGACATGTCTGATTGTTGATATAAAAGTTGGTATTTATTGAAATCGGTGCTTTGGTGATTACAAGCGTCTAATTTCATGGCAGCTGAAAATTTACTGCTATTTAGTATATAATAAGTACCTAGCAAACAAATTCACAAACGTATATTGTTTACAAAAACCGATGGAGCCAAGCTTCACGAAAAACACGAGCTTGGCTCCAGGTAGTGAAAATGTTTAGTTCAAGTACGAGTGGCTGTACCAGGACTCTCAGAAGTCTGTAACAGGTTTATAAAAACTGGAAAGCTGGAGCTAGAAACACCTACAAAGCATACAGTTGCAGAAAAATTTAGTTGGTTGAACTACACTACTACAACGCAACCGTCTCAGAACATAATTTAGAGGATGAGAAAGAGAAGTTCGAACACCACCGTAGGCTGAGGCTAAAGGAGAATAAAAGAGATGCAGACACAATATGAACATAATAAAATTATAAGAAAATTGAAAATTATAGAAAATAAGAATGAATAAAACTAATTTGTACTTCTAATAAATTTATATTTTATTTCTAATTAATATTTGCTAATCTTAACAGATAAAAATGTTGTTCAATCTATATTTTACAAGTATGATTGCCTGCTGTATTGAAAATCTAGGGGATGGGAAATAATAGGAAATCTTATTTTTCTAATACCAAAAGTGCTCTGTCTTGTTCTGATAATATAATGTGCTTCATTTTACGTAGACCATGCCTTCTTTTTCATGTCAAAAGCTGATCTTTACGTGATGATGATATCTCTATAATTCATTTTCATCACTGCAACCACCACCATCATCACCATCAGTATCATCTTGATCACATCATCATCATCATTAGCTTCATCATAAGCATCATCATTAGCATCATCAAAATGTTATCGGCTTTTTCATCATCAACGTCAACTTAAGCATCATCCTCATCTTCTTCATATTGATAATCATCATCATCATAAAGATCATCCTCATCGTTTTCTTCAACATCAGCTTGATCAAGGTCATCCTCATCATCTTCATCTTAACTATCATCACCATCATCAACAACATCTTCATCATCATTATAATCTTCGTCATCTTCATCATCATCATCATCATCAGCAGCTCCATCAACGCATTATCGCTACACAATAAGTCAGCAAAATGTCACTTACTTGGAAATTAATAGGAAAATAAGATTTTATATTTCTGTATGCTGCCGTCATCATCATCATCATTAGCTTTACCATCGTCATCGTCAAAATATTTTTTTTTGTTATCTTCTTCATCATCAGCTTTATCAACGTCACCATAAACATCATCATCTTGTTCTTAATCATCATCATCAAAGTCTTCATCACCTTTATAATAATCATCACCAGTATCATCTCCGTCGTCAATAACTTCATAATTATCGTCATCAGCTTCATCAACGCATTACAGCTATATAACAGATCTGCAAATCGTTCCTTACTTGTACGTTTATAGAAAAACTAGCTTTTGCCCGAGGCTCCACCCACGTAGATGACGGTTATCGAACTACCCCTATACCAAATTTCATCAAAATCGGCTCAGTGGTTTAGGCTTGAAAGCTAACATACATACAGACAGACAGAAATGCAGACAGAGTTATTTTCGCATTTATAATATTAGTATGAAGTAGGGTTGGAAGTATGGATAAGGTTTTCTCTTTCTGTAAGCCTCATGGTGTTGAACCCCTGATGGTGACAACAATTTTATATAGGCGGAGTCAATAGTACCATATACAAATCTACACGTTGCAAGCCAGGAAGACCTCTCGTTTGGCCAATTCTACAAAATTGATGGCGATACATACATACAGTCACGCCTTTTTCCCAACGGGGTAGGCAGAGACTACAGTTCACGATCCTGGTATAAATCTTTCCCTTCTACGCTCGCCGGTTTTGTTGATGACTGTGTGCAGACATATTCGTAGGATATTTTAAATATCTTCTATTTTGTGTCGCTAGTTCGTATGACAGTTTAGCCACAGTCCTCGGCACTGCTGGCTGGCACACGTGCAGTAATTTTCTACAGAGTAACTGTGAAGATAAAATATATTGACTTCAAACAAAATATAGAGTTAACTAGTTAGAGCAAAAATATCAAACTACTAACTTTTGCCCCACGGCTCCGCCCGCGTGGATGTCGGTTATCGTGACCAAACATAGCCTATGTCCTTTCTCATGTCCTAATCTACCCTTATACCAAATTTCATCAAAATCGGTTCAGTGGTTTAGGCGTGAAAGCGTAACATACAGACAGACAGAGTTACTTTCGCATTTATAATATTAGTATGGATATGGATGATGATGTCTCACAGCTATTTTTTTCAATATTGATTCTTGTAGTACTCGTAGATAGTGTGAACCCCCGAAGTCAGCCATACGCAATATTCAGACCAAGTCCAGTTTATATCAAGTTGAACCTTTCTACCTTATCTCACCGCGCCAGGACTGCCTGTCCAGATACATTATGGAAGTTGTCAGGTGCGCATCGTTTATATTTATTTACTAGCTATTGCCCGCGGCTGCATCCGCGTGGATGTCGGTTATCGCGACAAAACATAGCCTTTCTGAAGGTATAATCTACCTCTACCAAATTTCATCAAAATCGGTTCAGTAGTTTAGGCGTGAAAGCGTAACATACAGACAGACAGAGTTACTTTCGCATTTATAATATTAGTATGGAAGTATGTGTGTGTGTGTGGAGTGTAGTGGAGTAGATATCCGCTACGACTAGAGGTAGAATCTGATGTTGTCTGGCGTCGGTTTCTTTTGCCCTCTACCGTTACCCTGGACTGTTTACTTTGCCTTGCCTTGTCTGCCAGACTCATTGCATATCTGTGGTGAACTATCAATAATCAGACAAAGGGGCTGGTCACTTAGGCGGCAAATTACTGTAGAACCTTCCTGCATAACCTGCATAGTGCATAAAAGTAAATAACATAAAACTATGTCCAGTGCTCACTGCTTACTTACTTGATACGATCCTGTGGCGTAGAATCCTAAATCCTAGACACACAAAAATTTCTAACTCTGGGGATAACGAGAATCCCCGTTGGTCAGGCTCAACTGGCTCACTCCTAACCAGGAGCAATATTATAATTATTTTTCACAATTTTGATTGAAAACCGATATTTTATTTTGAACTGATTTCCATCTATTGCGTACGGGTCTTGCGCATCGCGTAACTGTCGCCTTGGAATTAACCTATTTCTATTTTATGGAAAAACTGCCTGATAGTAATAAATTTCATCAAAAATATCCATGATAACATAAATGAAAATAATCTCTATTCAAGTTTGACGTCTAGACGTCATTCAGCTGGTTACAGTTATTATGTCAGTTTGAGGGTCGATTCACAATTAAGCGTTGTTCAGGAATGACGCGATTCAGGTGATCGACGATCGTATACTAACTGTCCTCAGCTAAATTGTGAATCGAGATTCAGAACCAAGCGTCGTTATAGAATACGGGCCTTAGATTACCTGAGACTTTCTAGTGTCAAAATAAGTTTTCGTGCAGTTATTAAATCTTCAGTTGCATTAGTTTTCATTTAGATTAGGTATCTAAGATGTTTAATTTTTGGGATAATATATTTTTTAAATTTAATTTCAACAATGAACGCAATTCAAGTAACGTAAACGCATCTATCTTAGTTACCACATTTCAATCGAAGAGGTTCTTTCATTTAAACTTTGGAACTCAGGATTTTCACTAGTAATATCCAGCCTTACAACAATTTTAGACGTTTATATTTTTGGCAAAACATTAATATATGATTTAATTACAACAATCACTCAATGGATACATAATTGTTCATTTGTAATCACTAATTATGCTGCCATTGACAACTGTTCTCATATAATAATTACCCAGTTCTGCTATTGTTGGTGCTAGCTACTACCATTATATTGACAATATAGCTAGCCTGTTGAATGTAATTTTAAAGCATTTAGTATACTAACTATTCAAATCGATTAAGATAGGACAAATTTATTCAATTGAGGCATGGTTCGGTAGCTCGGTAATCAGAGCCTTCTCCTTGTAAAAGAGAGATTGCAGTTTCGAATCTCGCCTTAGACGATTAAAATTTTGATTTATTAATCGAGAGATCCGGTTCTTAGCATTCCATGGATTCACCGTGCGGTCGCCGAGTCCATGGCGTGGTACAGAGAGGAACACTGTGACGGCGCCTGGGACTTGCGACCCAGGTGTAGGTTTAGGGTGGCCACCTTGTGATGCATCAGCGCTCACCTCCACCGTCAGTCGTGTTCCCCCCTCTACCTATCCAAATTTGGTAAGATCCTATCAACGCCGTTATAAATATTCGTTTGAGTAAAGAGCTTACTGAAGCTCTTGGCAATCCGAGGCCTTTAAATAACTTATACAGGGATTTAGCTGGAATTCCCCTTGCTCCTACTTCCACGGCGTAGAGTTTAACCACATAGCCATCCTTGTTGCTTATACTAGTCCGTAATTTTCTTACTGATATCATGAGTCTCCGTTGCTCGAGATCCGGGACTCGCCTTCTGATTTTTACTCTTCCAGTATGCACGGTTTTGGGCACCCAGCACCCATGGTTTTTTATATCACTCACGTGGTAGACATGACCACGACCGCCCTGATAAAATGTGGGTACCGTGGCCTAATGGACGTGTGGAATACCAGAGGTGTCACACTCGCGCTGCCGACCCTGAACCTTCTTCAAGAAAGCTATATCGTAGTGAGACCATTGACACGCATCTTCTTTCACGTATTGAAGTCTAACCCTTCTACCGCGGGCGGGCGTTGTCTCGGACCATAAAGACCTTGGTATTTATTTTTATGGGAAAAAATTAAACTAAGACTGTGCCTTCAAGAATCCATACTCCATACTAATATTATAAATGCGAAAGTAACTCTGTCTGTCTGTCTGTATGTTACGCTTCATGCCCAAATCACTGAACCGATTTTGATGAAATTTGGTATAGGGGTAGATTACACCATGAGAAAGGACATAGGCCATATTCGATCGTGATAACCGACATCCACGCGGGCGGAGTCACGGGCAAAAGCTAGTTATTTAATAAATTTTACATTTCTCCCAAAAACTCAAGATATGTTCCAGCTATTATACGTTTTATGCGCGCCGAGCGCAGACAGGGTGTTTAGTACAGTTTTATGCATCGACGTTCCTTGCTATTACGCCCTAGTTACTCCAAGGAGGGGTGTACAATAATGCTGACGAAGCATTATGAAAGAAAAGGCCTTGTACTTGATAACAGGCTACAGAAAATATTTCTGCCAGTGTAAGGTTACTTTAGGTCTAAATAAATGTGCCCATTTTTGGTGTTGAAAATGCTTGGTTGTGTACCTACTTAAGACATGATGTATTATCCTGTTAATAATTGTTAATGCGTGACCTTTTAAGTGAGAGCACATCATAGATTGATACGTTTTAAAAACGTGTGATTTCAGTTTGATTAGAAGGAAAACGTGAAAATTTTTTTTGATGTTTTGTGAAGATTTTTTTTTTATAAAAGCACATGTCACAAAATATGTAATGTAGTGTTTCTCGCAATTTGATCACAGTAAGCAATTGACATAAAATGGATTGAGATGGTCAAGAAACGCGGAAGCTGAGATTAAGGTACACTCGCGTACATACATACCTACCATTAGGTATTAAAATATACCTCAAAGTGCAGTAAGTACTAAAAGCGTGATTTTACAAGAATGTTGAATATAAAAAGAAAGATTTAGAATACCTAGACTAGATGCCGCCTGTACACTTAATATTACAAAAACAGAACTTGTTTCAATTTAATAAAAAAATTCGCTTCCACGAGAGCTAGCTTTAACCCGCGGCTTCCCCCTTATGGAATTCTAATCCCGTTCCCGCCACCAAATGGAAATCTTTTCCAGTTATAAAAAGTAGTTACCAATATTAGTAAAACACTTACCGGAATATTTACCAAGTTTTTGAAGTTTAAAGCGTCAATCTCAAATCATAAGTACGACTTAATATACCTAAAATCAAATCAAAAACTTTACTGCACACAAACTCTTACCGTTTTATCCTCCTAGCTATAAAACCACCATGCGTTTAGGCCATTTATAATAAAAACGTAATATCTACTCAGCGGTATAATTTTGTGGAGATGTAATAAGCTATAAAAATCTTGCAGTTTGTGCGCAAGCAGTTTTGTTTAGCATAAAATGTTAATAAAATTATGTTTTGGCACTATAGTGGTGCTCTTTGGCCCCGGAGCGCAATACCGGTAAAATTAAATTGTTTCGATGTTGCTCTAGAGATGGGCACTTAGTAATAAAGCTTTCAGTTTTCTTTTGTTTTTCGATGAATTCGAAATTTCGTAAAAATATGGAATGCTATATTTTCGTTGCGTAAAGGTGGATTTATACCAACGAGCATAGATCTAGAGCTAGAACAAGAGCATTCTAAGATCATTATTTCTTCATATTCGAAACTTAGTTCTTAAAGAAAGAGCCCTCTCCTTTCCTTCACAGGACGACACGTGCGGGGCTGAGATGCCATCCGTATACGGTGCAGAGTATACCTGCTAGAACCAAGCGTTTAAGTGACTCATTCCTATACCGCACCACTAAGACCTGAAACTCCCCGCCAGCTCATGTGTTTCCTTCTTCTTACAGTCCCGGGTCCTTTAAGCGGGGCGTGAAATGGCATCTGATGAGGCCGTCAAGCTGAGTGCCACCACTGTTAATATGGTACATGTTTACGATGGTGACCGTGACCCTCTTTCCGAGACTTTGCTTTTAGCTTAACATCAGCGAGGTGAATGAAGTCAAATTGACGTGTCGTTTATAAAAAAAGAGAAAGTTCTATCACTGTTTACATTTTCGTAGAGTGGACAGTATGAGCATTCGCCCGCTTGAAAGCGAAGCGTAAAAGATTAATGGATTATGCGGACTAGGCACGGTTATCATTTGGTTAGGTAACCACTTAGTTGTAGGGATGTGGTATTTTGACTGAGTTGCTTCCAGGGCCATCAGGGGGTACAGGGCCATCAGGGGGTACCGCACGATATCCCTGGAGGCGGCGAGTCTCCTTGCCGGATCCCTACCGTAGAACCTGGATGCGAGGGCCCTTTCGATGCTATATTTGTACCGAAAGGAGGCGCGGGAGCAGGGACGGGAACCCGAGCCCGAAGAAATTCGGGCTGTGAGGTCTCAGCTCCACAGGGACATGGTAGCAGAATGGGAGCTACGACTTGGGCGACCAAGCGCAGGGCACGCCGTAATAGCAGCGGTAAGACCCATCATGGAGGAGTGGCTAGAGAGGCCACACGGCAGCCTCTCGTACCGGCTGACGCAGGTGATTACCGGACACGGGTGTTTCGGGAGTTACCTGTGTCGGATCCGGAAGGAGCCAACGTCCGAGTGCCATCACTGTGATGCGAGCGAGGACTCAGAGCTGCACACGCTGACCGAGTGCCCGGCGTGGGACACGCCGAGGCGGGTCCTAGTGGCGGCTCTGGGGGTGGGAGTCCTCACACTCGCCACATTGCTCGCAGCGATGGTACGATGCGCGAACGCTTGGGGTGCGGCCGCCTCCTTCTGCGAGCAAGTAATGCTCGAGAAGGAGGTGGCCGGTCAGGTTCGGACTAGACTTCGGGCCCGGAAAGCCCGCGCAGAGCGAAGGCGAACCGCACGTCGGAGGTCGCAGTCTGGGTCTGCCGGGGTGCGAGAGATATGCTTTTGGCAATCTCACCTCCGGCAACCAAGGACCCAAGACGGCGTGCGTTTTAGTCGGTTCGAGTCCGACATAACCACCTCCACCGGCTCCGTGGGGATTTGTCGCACGATAAAAAAAAAAAAAACTGACTTGCTTCCGTGACTCGGTAGACACGTTTGGTTACAGTTTTCAATATTCGATCGTCCAAAATGTATATTTTTAGTCAAAACTAAATTGGATTGATTCTACAAAAGTAATTTTGACTAGAGTTCGACGCGATATTGTTATTTCGACCACAATACAAAGCTTTGTACTGTTTTTGTACAACGAGGAGAGTTCGTGAACAAACAGGCAGACGACTCAATAATTGAAATATGCTTTCAATAGATTGCGTCGAGGAAACCCGTCACCCGCTATTTGAATTAAAACCGAGTAACTATATTGTAAACTATGCATATAGTCACTATTTACACTATGCAATAACCTTGATTGTGTTACAGCAATGGGTCATGCGCTCGTCTGCCATCTAAGTTTTCATTTTGCCATTTTCAGGGTAAAATAAAAGACAGTCTTCCAGGGTCTTTTGTGAAAATTTACAATAACATCGTAGTCTGACTGCGTACCAGGGTTACAGCGACCAAAGTGATTACGTATACCCAAAAATATTCCTACCTAATGTCATGTAAAATATTATAGTAGGTAATGTTAGAACTCCCTTAATCTATACATCTATACATACATACAAATAAATAAAATTGGAGTGTCTGTTTGTAATATTAAAATAACCGCTTTCTACTACATGCATATGAATGTATATACGGTACACATACCAAAATATATATTTTTTAATTTTTTGTCTGTCTGTCTGTTTGTTTTGGCTAATCTCTGGAACGGCTGGACCGATTTGGACGGGACTTTCACTGGCAGATAGCTTATGTAATAAGGAGTAACTTAGGCTAAAAAAAAATGCCAAAAACAAAAAAATAAACTGATTTTTTTTATTAAGTACATTCCACGCGGACGAAGTCGCGGGCACAGCTAGTGGATAAATATAATAAAAAATATCCATTACGAAAAACTGTTTGCAAAAACTACTTTTTAATCAAGTAAAAGAATAACTTCAGCTAGATTAAAAACTATATAGTCCATCAATTTGTTTACAAAACTGATAAAATTTTATACAAAAATATCACGTGCTAAACTAAAATCCTGAACCTAAACTTAGTTCATTGACTTTCAGTAAACAAACATAGTAAAAGCCAATCTTAAAACACTATTTTACGAGCAGTTTTATCCTTACGCGCCATTTAAGGGTTAAATCGTAAAAATTGGTCGATTTACCAATAACTATGTTTTCGCTTTAATATTTACTGAGAAAGCTTATTTTTTAGTTCCATTGAGTATTATGGGACCATTAAATATATTATATTTCCGATGATATTTGTAGATATTATCAACGGTACGTTAATGTTTAAGAGATTTTGTATTATAGAAAAGTTTCGACTATGAATTTTATTATTTAGTCCAGTGAACAATAAAATTCATAGCCAAAAGGCTTACAGATTATAATGGTATTTTATAGTTACAATAACAAAATAATGTTTTGTGCTATTCAAACTAAATTCGACCTAAGTTTGGGCTTATTACCCGACTACGGCGAAGCCAAAAGGAGGGTTATGATTTTGACAGGCTATGTATGTATGTATGTATGTATGTATGTATGTATGTATGTTCATTTGTTCCCTCATAGCTCCTCAAATACTTATTAGAACTGGACAAATGAGGTATCGTTACAAGCGGCTTGATCGTCCGATGATTATAGGCTATATGACGTGTCACCCAATCTTGTGTGGCGCCCTCTAGCGCTCATAAGGTACTGTATTAAAAAAATAATTTGAGATAAATATGCCGTGTTTGGTATCAAATGAAAGTGCTTAATGAGCACATTTCAAATATGTATAAATTATTAGCTTTACCTTGCCTCAAAATAATTTAAATAAAAAATAAAGTTTAAACTAAAACCCGACTACCGAAAAATCACGCTTTAAAAAGTGACAAACAAGAAAATATCAAGGATAGCCGTGGTCGTATGCCACTTACTCTAACAAAACAATATATTCTAGGGAAAAGTGGCATACGACCACGGCTATCCTTGATATTTTCTTGTTTGTCACTTTTTAAAGCGTGATTTTTCGGTAGTCGGGTTTTAGTTTAAACTTTATTTTTTTTTTAGTTTCTAGTTTAATTTAGTATTGATTTTCGTAAATATATATTGTAAATAAGTAGCTAACTACTTAGTTTAATTGATGGCATTTAGTAGTGAGTTTAGTTTTTAATGCATTTAAGTAAAAACAAAAAACTGAATTCCAAGCTGACTGGAAATTAGGATATAATATACATAAAAAAATCTGGATGGGTATTTGCTAGTGAAAAGGTTTACGTGGTTATGTCACAATATGTTTCTCTTTTTGTAATCGTACTTTTAGAAACTTACATTTTTAGAAAGTAAAAAGAAATTGTTATAATTATTTATACTGGAGATTGATGGCGCTTGGTGGAATCTGCTACACATATTGAATAACACACTTGGAAAAGTACAAGTGTGTTATTCAATATGTTATAATTATTTTCATTTTCATAATGAACAATTTGCCCATGAAAAATAGTAGCCCGAGTGATGTATCAAAAACATGATTATAAATAAATAAAAATAAAAAACTTGTATATTTTTCTCACCAGAATATCGTTTACATAATTACAAGTTGACATAATATTGTATACCAGTTTATGTGGGAGACTGGTGCCCAAACTAGGAAGGATCCTGTATTTAGTGCAATCCTCATCTAGGGTCAATAGCGGAAGATTTAGTAGATATTGCTAAAAGGAACAACCACCAAACCTTGCCCTGCAACCGTTATAATATGAAGGTTATACGCCCTTACTTATCCCCACGGGGATTGCGATTATGGGTGATTGATATTGTGGGTGTATGTGGATGTATGCAAACATTACCCTTAATAAATGCACCATCAATTAATAATGGTAGCGCAATGGTTGCTGGAGAATTTAATATCGAAGGATTGCGATTGGGGTTTGAACCACATTTAGTTTAATACAAACATGAGTTCAAATCTGACACAATTCATTAATTATTGTGTGTATTGATTGTGTTAGGCACACCTAAATCCGAGATTGTGAGAATGTTTGTGAGGTGTGTAGCTCATGCTCGTTAAGTCAGAAATGAGACAAGCCGAAATATCAATAACGCTTTAGAATATAATACAATGCGATTATTTTTTTATTGTAAACTGCTTTTAAAGAAAAAACATAAAAAAAATATTCCACAACATTCCACACAACGCTATCTAGACCCATGGTAAGCTTAGCTTAATTAGCTTGTGTTATGGAATCTAGAATGCGAATAAATATACTTAGATACTTTTTATTTTGTAAAAACATACATACTATACATAGAAACACCCAGACCAATGCAATGCATACAAATATTTGCACCGAGCGGGAATCGAACCCACGCCTCCTGCGTAGCAGTCGCGTGCACTATCGCCACGCCAGTTCAAGAGCATGCCGTATGCAAATATGATCGTGAGCCAGAACTTTCAATGTGTAATTCTGTTCTTTCTCCCGCAACACGTGGGAACCTATGATTAAGTAAATAATAACAAGCATCCATACATATTCACATTTTTTTTACTTTTAATAGAATTAGTAGACCGGATAGAACATTAGGATGACACTAAAGAGACACACTCATAGTGTTATTACGTTGAAAAAAAAAAAGATATTTCAAATCTAGAACACAAAAATGAATTCTTTTTAAATGTTATCTTACGACAGGCAGAAGAAGATAGTTGGAATAAAAAAAACAAAATCATAGTTATAAACGCAGTTCGTTCAAAAAAAGAAACAAAAGACTCTTGTATTCCAACGTTAATTTTAAAACCATTTTTCTTTCGAAAAAAAGGGTAACTTGTTCAAAGGAAATTCTATATTCTAGTGCCGTCGCCGAATCAAATTTCTAGAGGCGACCTCGCTGAAGAAAAACTAACAAAAATATTTTCGTTCCATTTACTGGCTTGGTACGCAATCGACGGTATCTATTTGCAATGGAACGTTGGCCCTCAGCGGCTTGAATATGACTGCACTTGAAATTCGTAGCCCGAGGCATGATGGGACGTAAATTGAAATATTCAAATTCGTAGACATAATAATATAACGGTAGAAAAAGATTGTTTTCTTTCAACGTATTCTTCAAATGCATTCAATTGAGTTTTGTTGCAAGATTGGTATTTGTAAGGAAATATAAGAAATTTCGGTAGGGTAAGGTATTGGCCTTGGGTCTGCCATAGGTTTCGAAGGATATGTTTTAGGCATTTTCATACCTCCAGCATCTGGAGACTCAAGACGGCTTGCGGTTTTAGTCGTTTCAAGTCCAACCTAATCAATGCCTAATAATCAATGCGGTATTTTTTTTATATAGGACACGTCAATTTGACTTCACCTCGCCGGATGTTAAGCAAAGGCAAAGTCTCGTAATGGGATCACTGAACTTCAAATAAATAATAGGCTAAGGAGTCGACTTACAATCGAGTAGTCCTGGATTTATATAATTACTGACATGAATTCATTCCTAGCACGAGTAATTCAGCCCCTAGCTGGAGTAGTTAATAGAAATACCTTCCAGTAATTCCCATCACAGGATGAACATAAGTGAATATTTATCTCTAAATCACTATTGAAATTTAAACATAACATATGCGTTCGAATATGAGAAAGATACGTTAATAAAATCAAGCAAAAACATACCGTAATGTCACTATATTTTAGGTTTAATATTACTTTCAAATATTTGCTTTCCCAAATAGTGACGTCAGAGTTTATATTTCTAACACCATCTATTTAATGCAACTCAAATATTGTCACGTATGCCGGCGGAATACCGTTGCGATCCGGTTAGGACCGGTTTATTCAGGCATGAAACCGGTTTACGGTGGTACCGTGCGCGAGCAATAACGACGTTTTAGCTGTGGTAATGAAATTCTTGTGTGATTTCTGAGTTAATTACTGTTTTATATGCGGCAGTATATTTTGAGACTAGGCAAATTAATTGAGAGGCTTTGGCTTTAGTCTTGTTGAATGTTATTAATAATATAACAGTTTTGATAACCAAATGTTTAAAAGAGGAAGTGTAGGTAAAATTTGTTCAAAAACCATGATACGTCAATGTTATGAATAATATAAATTAATAATAATTTCTGCGAGGTTAGCAGAAATGTCGGGGACACCGTTGTCCCCCCTCCCGAGGAGGGCTAGACCGTAAGGGATGGCCCTGGGTCAGCCGGGCTGCGAGGGATATGTCGATGACAACCTCACCTCCGGCCTAGCACCACGACCCACAGTCGGCGTGTGGTTTTAGTCGGTTCGAGTCCGACATAACCTCCCCTTCCGGCTCCGGCAGGGGGGTATCCGAGGGGATTTCCACACGAAAAAAAAAGGTAAGCAGAAATGTATCAGCCAGCCAACTTACGACAATTAACTATTTGTAACATATTGACCCTTTTGAGGGGTCATTCATCAACTCGCGGGCAATAAACTTGCGGGAAACCGCGGGTTGGCATTTTTGAATTTTATTTTATTTTGCTGTCGTCAACTCGCGTGAACATTAAAGTACAGTCAGAAAAATGGATCGAAACCAAAAATTTAATATAAAACCAACTATTATGCTAACACATTTATACATCCGCGTTGGTTAAAGTAACTGTTTACTTTTTTATATTAATTTATCTTAGATTTCGATATAGACGTGCAAAATAAGGTGAGGGGGAGACGGCCAATGATGCATAAATTGTCATGATGTCATATGAATGAAACGTCGTAGGAATATCGTCTTTTTCTTGTGGTGATTAAATTTTATTGTAGGATTAGACAAAGTACATTTTAAGCTAATGAAAAATAAGCTTAAATTTTGATAAGACCAAAATAGGATAAAACTAGGCAGTTAATTTTTTATACATTTAAGATTTCGTCTAGTAAAAATGTGGAAGTTTTTTTGTGTTTTTATGTATTGTGGAGATAAGTTAATATTTTTTATATCGAGTGGCAGACAAGCGCAGGGCTTTTTTTACCGTGCGAAAAATCCCCACGGAGCCGGTGGAGGCGGCTGCTGGCCATTGCACGCTGCGGCCCACCCAGCAGACGCGCATTAGACTGTCAGGGTCTCCGCCCATATCGGGCACCCATATAGGGCTATGGACCGCACGACTACCGCATAGAGTCTCCTGTAGGAGTCATCCAGCCCCCTCATGTTGGGCAGCAGCCGCCCCAAAGCGGCATGTCTCCCACTATGAGGCTGGAATCCTCCGGTGGCATGCTCTGAAGCCCATGAAAGAACATGGCCTCGGTTTTATGCAGTGCCACCTCGAGACCCAGCTGCCGGATCCGCTCCATAACTTGGGCAACCGCAGTCGTGGCCTTCAGGGTCACTTCGCAGTATGAAGCCCCGCACGCCGTCACCAGCGTCTCGTCCGCATAATACGTGACGGCGGCACCGTCCGCGAGCTCACCGTGAAGCACCCAGGCGTAACCGATGTTCCACAGTAGCGGTCCCAGTACCGATCCCTGCAGAACACCGGCAGGGCCTACCTGATAGAACATGTTTATAAATTATTATTCATTTTGCTTAGTTATAATACCTATACAAATAAATAAAATTGGAGTGTCTGTTTATAACGTTAAAATAATAGCTTTTTAACTGGAAGTGTAAAGCCGACAGACGGATAGACAGTTACTTTCGGATTTATAATACCTATAAATCACTACGGATACAAGATGCTATAAAAAATAGCTTTTTTGGAAATTTTGTCAATCTGTCGGTCTGATATTCTATTTGTTTGCTAAGTAAAGTGACTTAGTCGATTTTGAGAGGATTTTTATTGTTATTAGTTGAAAGGTAATTCTCGTAACAAAAACCTGTTCAAAATCTAATCCCGATTTATTCTCCTAAATGTCTACAATGGTATTCTCGTTACACACTTTTAAAGATCGAACGTTGACTGTAATGTTATTATATTGAACTAACATTTGAAAATGAGCAAATCGATCAAATCATAGTACCTACTCTGCAAAACTTTGTAACTAATCTATTAATTATTCTAATCGATTACATGATAATTTAAGATGGAATTTTCTGATTCGAACGTGCGGGGAGAGGAAATGAAATCTGCGCGGGGTTGTGAGCTTCCATTCTGTACGCTAGTACTATTACCTATTCTGTGATATTACTTTGATCCTTTTTCATAGTATGTCCATACCACGACAGTCACTCGTTTTTCTTTTTTCATTACTTGATACCACTTACAACCTTCTTCTATTATACTATATTCTATAATATAGCCTAAAATATCTTACAAAGTACCTACATTTTAAATAGATACCCAACTATATTAAATTTATTACAAAGATTTCGTAACTGACTGTACAGAAATTCGTCAATTTTGACAATCGCGCGAGTTGACGACAGGAAAATAATCAAAAATTGAAAGTTGCCAACTCGCGGTTTCCCGCAAGTTTATTGCCCGCGAGTTGATGAATGACTCCTTTTGAGCCCATTAATATAAGTACTTTCAGATTTCTTTTTCATGAGATCTTATATATGTTACCAGCAATGTGTATAATGCAGGTATAATCTATAAAAAATAAAATATCAGGAAAAAGAAGCACTCAAGTGGGACTCGAACCTACGACCTTTCCCTTACAGAATGCTCTTCCAACTGACCTATTGAGCCATACCTGAATCATTTCAAATTTCCCTTCTGTTTATATCCGTATTTAAGGGTGACAGTGGAGCCATCTACCAACTTTCTTACGAACTGTTGGAACCAGTGAATGATTTTTCAACCATTTTTAAACATTGATGACTCCGCCCAAATATCTTCTTTTTCCTGATGTATTTCGAAAAGTTAGCATTATAGATGCTATAAAAATTTCATTCAAATAAAATATCATTGAATAATCATTTCAATTATATTTATATACTTCATTTTTATTTAATTATGATTTGGCATAAAAAAATACTTGCAGCCCTAAATTTTCATTTTTCTATTCCAATTTTAACAGCAGCAAAACAACGTTTTCCAATTCAGATAGTTTTATATAATAATGGGAATAAAGATAAAATTAAAAATAAATGGATACCTTTGATATTGATAATGCTCTTTAATTGCGTTTCCGTGTATCTCCACGATACTGGAGGTTTTAATCCAATTATGGTTGGCATTAGATGTTATTCACTATTTCTATTTTAGTTATTTCAATACGGTAGGTACACTGCTAATGTTCGCATACGTTAATGTTGCCATTACAGTAAGGGTATTATTAATTGATAATTGTGTTCAGGTATTGTTTAGGGTTCATTATTAATGATTTGACAGCCATGCAGGAGGCGCGGATTCGACCCCCGCTCAGTGCAAATATTTGTATGCATGAATATGGCTATTTGCATTGGTCTGGGTATTTCTATGTATAATATGTATGTATTTACAACAAAAATGTATTTAAGTATGATTATCCGTATTAAAGATTCCATAACACAAGCTAATTGAGCTTACCATGGGTCTAGATAGCGTTGTGTAGAATGTTGCGGAATATTTAATTATGAACGTTAAGAATTAAATCGACAAAAACGTCGAGGTTGTCTTGAGCTGCATTATATAATTTTCAATATTCGTCATCATCATCTTCGACATTGTTTACCTAATCCACTCTGACCTTCCAATACAACCTAGAAAAGCGTGTGCAAGAGTCTCATCTATCTCACAACAGATCTACTGGCTCGCAGGCCAGGCTGTGAAGATCTAGGTGAAGTCCCGAAAACACAGACCCAAAATGAATTCAGTAAAATAATTCTTTATTATTTAATACTCGCAAAAAATACATGTACAACCTTCGAATACTTCGAATACTACTAATGTTACATTTTTATAATATATTTTTTTATTGTTACAGGTAAGACAAAGGAGATTCAAAACAACTGACTGAAGAAAAACGGTTTATGCTATTACTTACATCTTTCTATTTTCTGTAGGTAAGAACACCTAATAGTACCTATACTAAAATTAATTAATTACATAATTCTAAAAATTTACTAAATATTGTCACAAAGAACACATTAATCCTATTGAATTGTTAAATTATAACTTCAGTGAATGCAGCAAAACGTTCGAAATTCAAGAGCCCTTCCCGCCCTTTCGAATATTATTCAGATCCGTTCTAAAAATTTCCGCGTTCTAATTTCGGTAAATCGAAAAAGCGTAGAAGTCCGAAGAATAAAGATAAAAACAAATTTACCGTTACTTTATAAATGTTTCCCTTTAATTGGCACTTGACACTCCTCTGACACTTTTGTTGCTAACGTTTTGGTCATTATTTGAAATGTGTTCGGGATAAAAGAGAAAAGAAATTTCTGGAATAAAATGAAGCGTTTTTTTCGCTGGCTACTCTGACGGAAATAATAACGTTATGTATTTTCCTTTTTATGTATTCGTGCTTGTTTATTAGGGGTTGGGAAATGTTCATTAATACTATGTTCTTAATACGGAGAAACCTATTGCTGTCACTTAGGCATATTTTTCAAACTAGGTGTTTTAGAATTATTTTAAGAGGAAAATCTATAACTACTGAATAGTGATATTTACTAGAGCGATTGCCATCTAACTATTATTATAGCAGTCAGAGGGCATACTGTTATGTTGACGTTCCTTGGCTAAAGACCCGCGATAATATTTCTGTTAAGTATAGTGTAATCTAATATAGCTCTGCTTACCCCACAAGCAGTATAAAAGGTGATAGTAATTACAGATGAATATAATGAATGACAATTTTTGGTCTACAAATTCAACTAAAATTTCCCATTATCTCGGGACACTCCAATGCGCTCAAGAAAAATACTTCGAGAAAACGAAGAATACCCTTTTATTATTACAAGTGTCAAATGATCTTCCAACAGCACGACGCAAAAAAAAAGTTAATTAGTTACACAGATGTCACAAAGTTCTTTCAATTAAAACTCCTTGAAGAATTTTATGAGATAAAAACGGTGACGACAGTGCGATGTATTACCGAAATGTACCGAAAAAGGACGAATTATTTCGAATGAGAGGCGTTTGGGTTTCTCGTAAATTGAGAGGTCGAATTCTGGCCCTCTCTAGAGCAATACTGACGGTTTTTACACGAATATTGTGTAGAAATAGGATGGAACACAATTAAAAATGCTTTAAATATTTTTTGATGTTCGTTTAAAAGCGTGTACGTGACGATAAACGGATTTTTGTTAATGTTTTACAGATAAAATAATGAATGTGTTCGCTTTTGAAATATTATTATCACATTAATAATATTTCTTGGTATGCACGGAGATTGCCTTCAAGGCAGTTTGGTGAGTGCTGATAAACGAACGAGGCAAACATACCGGTCAAATCAATAAATGGAACTCAGGCTATTTTTTATGTAAATATTGTGAACGCAAAATAATTCTTTTAAAGTTATGTAACAATTCCCGGTCAAATCAAAAGCCTGGCACTTGAAGCGATTTATTTTTTATACTTTAGTTATTTTCGAATGGCATTCCTTAATTTATTTTTCATTATTATTGGTCGGAGGCAGTAATGGAAGGCTCTCAAATTAAATGTTGTGCCCACGCAAATCATAACACAATTGAAATGTTGTTTGTTAGATCTTACAAGTTTTTTTGTAGAATATTATCAACTGATGAAAACATTTGTACTAAGTTTAAAAGAGAGTGACATGGTATACTATAGTAGTACTATAGGCCGTGCCAGATCGATTGAGAATAATGTTTGTATAGGGTGTCTCAATAAGAGTGCATTTTTTAATTTTAAAATAAAAACAAGTATTTTATGAGACAGAGTTGTGATATTTTTATTGTATTTTGAAGAAGAAATGTTCTGATTAAGTATGGAATAAAATATCCGGCATTTTCATAAAATTTTCCATGACTTTTGCACAAAGATGTGGCTGTATCTCACCGATGACGCGTTGGTTTTTCGATTTGAGCTCAGGAATTGTTTCGGGTTTATTCGCACAAACTCGAGATTTCACAAAACCCCAAAGAAAAAAATTGCACGGCGTTAAATCGCACCATCTTGGTGGCCAGTTGACATCAGAATTTCGTGAGTTACCTAATGTGTTCTGGAAATCGTTGCTGCAATAAATCGATTGTTTGGTACTGAGTTTTGTAATGAGTTTTTACAATTGTAACGGGCTGTTCTTTCGAAAAGCTCTCTATTTTTAATAATTGGAATAAACTGAGATAAAGATAGACAGACAGATAAACTGAAATAAAAAAATATTTCAATTTTAAAAAGTGCACTCTTACTGAGACACCCTATAGTAAAGTATTGACAACAGAAATAAATATAAAGTTTAAAAACGTTTTAAAAGACTGCAGCGCCACGTAGCTTTGCAGTCGGATTCGCTAGTGTGAAAAATGTTTACAACCCCTAAGTAACCGGTCCAAACTAGTTCCAAGATCAACTCGGTCAATGAACTTTATTCTCAATCCATTTTGCACGAGGTATAAACAAAAACATTGCAACAAAATCAAAATTGAATAAGCAGATTATTAAACTAATAAATACACGTTATTAAATTGATAATATATTGAATTATAGAACAGTGAAATGAAAACAGTGCGTTCAATGGCTGGTAGAGACAATTGATTTATGTACCAAAACGTAATTACATTAATGAATAGTGCCTCTGGCGGGTTGTGTACAGTTGCACGTACATGTACATTGTACATTAATTATATATTATGCCATATTAATTTCATATTTTGTGTTTGAGTATCATAGTTTGCTTTACACAGCAATCATCAAATATATATGACCACTTTTAGTTAGCTACTAGCTTTTGCCCACGGCTCCTCCCGCGTGAATGGCAGTTATCGCAACCAAACATAGCCTATGTCCTTTCTTAAGGTCTAACCTATCCCTATACCAAATTTCATCAAAATCAGTTCAGTGGTTTAGGCATGAAAGTGTGACATACAGACAGACAGACAGAGTTACTTTCGCATTTATAATATTAGCATGGAAGTATGGATTAAGGACGTGACAGCCGCTGTGGCGTGGTGGTAATGAAGGCGCAGTTTCGATCCCCGCTCAGTGCATGAATATCTGTATTTGCATTGATCTAGTCGTGCCTCGGTGAGCACATTAACGGCTATACTTACAGTTAAAGATAGATCGCAACAGTCAAATTTGACATATCGGCTGTTTAAATTCAAAACATGATGCCTGATTTTTTTTGCGGGAAAGCGCATCGCGGTTTAATTTTATTTGCCGAAATTGGTGTGAAATAGGAGTTACTATGTTTTGAATTTAAACAGTCGAGCACTTTATTCGTAGATGCAATCTATCTTTAACTGACCGTATGGTACTGGGAATGGCGGTATGCCGTCGGTCCCGGTTGCCATAACGTTTTTTTTTTTCAATGTTCTTTTTGTGTGTTTTTATTTCAATTTTATTTCAATGTATGACCGTCGTTATATGGGAAATGGTCAACGGCGTCCCCACTGGCAGTAGTAGTAGTAATAAGAATGCGACTGTTACGCTGAAGTTACGCCACAGATTTCTTGGGGTTAGTTTTGGGTTTGAAAGATCTTGATGAAGTAACGTACACCTTGTTTTTTTATTCTTGATTTTTGTTTTTTTTTTCTCTAACCAATTTATGCAAGATTATGCTGGCTAATTGATTGCAAATGACATATATTAAAAAAAATGATTTACTACCTACGAAAAGGATTAAATAACATCTTTTAAAAACATACGAAAATTGTGTTTAAAACCCCCTTTTTTATTTTATTTTTTACCGTGGTTTCATTATTTATTCTTATTTCTACAAGGAATTTGAGAACTAGAATGCAGTTATTCCAATGATACTTACCTACGAAATATAACATTCTTTCTCTTTAAGTAAACAAAACAGCTAGTTGTGAATACAATTAGAATTCTGTAGATTACGTCCGAAATTCGAAACGTTTAACTTATTTGCCTCCGTTTACATGAACCGAGTATTATAAAAAAGTTGACTTACTGGTAAGAAATAATTTTATTTTTTATACCGAATAACGTGCACTTTCATTTTCATAACGTCTATCCTACTTATATCAAAAAATGTTAAAGAGTTTTTTTAAAGAATACTAGCTTTTGCCCGCGGCGCCGCCCGCGTGGATGTCGGTTATCGCGACCAAACATAGCCTATGTCCTTTCTCATGGTCTAATCTACCCCTATACCAAATTTCGTCACAACCGGTTTAGTGGTTTAAACGTGAAAGCGTAACATACAGACAGACAGACAGACAGACAGACAGACAGACAGACAGACAGACAGACAGACAGACAGACAGAGTTGCTTTTGCATTTATAATAATAGTATGGATTAGAACCGAAATCCATACTTGTGATATTATAAATGCGAAAGTAACTCTGTCCGTCTGTCTGTCTGTCTGTATGTTACGCCTTCACGCCTCAACCACTGAACCGATTTTGATGAAATTTGGTATAGGGGTAGATTAGACCTTGAGAAAGGACATAGGCTATGTTTTGAACCGACATCCACGCGGGCGGAGCCGCGGGCAAAAGCTAGTTACTAATATTCCCTCTATTAGGAGTGGGTTCACGTCAGTAGCATATTATCTATTCTGTGTCAGTAGTGTAATGGCTAGGATTCGAAACTTGCACCTCTTCCTCCTTTACCACTAAGCTAACGACGACGAAGTTTTGATGTTTGTATGTTTGTAGGAATTTTTTTTTTTTTTACAGCATTAAGTATGCTAACTATACAAATCGAATACATAGGGAAAAAGAATCTTCTCGGGCGGGACTCGAACCCGCAGTCTTTCCCTTACAGGGGGAATGCCTGACCAATTCGGCTACCGAGACACGCCCGATATGATTCAAATTTCCCATCTTATACGTCTTTGAGGCGACGTGGCGTCATCTACCGATTTTCTTACGAACTATCGGAATCAATGAATGATGTTACAATCATTTTTAAACATTGATTTTTGATAACTGCGCCCAAACAATTGAAGGAATTTTTACAGCATTAAGTATGCTAACTATACAAATCGAATACATAGGGAAAAAGAATCTTCTCGGGCGGGACTCGAACCCGCAGTCTTTCCCTTACAGGGGGAATGCCTGACCAATTCGGCTACCGAGACACGCCCGATATGATTCAAATTTCCCAATTTCCCCCTGTAAGGGAAAGACTGCGGGTTCGAGTCCCGCCCGAGAAGATTCTTTTTCCCTATGTATTCGATTTGTATAGTTAGCATACTTAATGCTGTAAAAAATTCCTTCAATTGTTTGGGCGCAGTTATCAAAAATCAATGTTTAAAAATGATTGTAACATCATTCATTGATTCCGATAGTTCGTAAGAAAATCGGTAGATGACGCCACGTCACCTCAAAGACGTATAAGATGGGAAATTTGAATCATATCGGGCGTGTCTCGGTAGCCGAATTGGTCAGGCATTCCCCCTGTAAGGGAAAGACTGCGGGTTCGAGTCCCGCCCGAGAAGATTCTTTTTCCCTATGTATTCGATTTGTATAGTTAGCATACTTAATGCTGTAAAAATTCCTTCAATTGTTTGGGCGCAGTTATCAAAAATCAATGTTTAAAAATGATTGTAACATCATTCATTGATTCCGATAGTTCGTAAGAAAATCGGTAGATGACGCCACGTCGCCTCAAAGACGTATAAGATGGGAAATTTGAATCATATCGGGCGTGTCTCGGTAGCCGAATTGGTCAGGCATTCCCCCTGTAAGGGAAAGACTGCGGGTTCGAGTCCCGCCCGAGAAGATTCTTTTTCCCTATGTATTCGATTTGTATGTTTGTAACACAATTACGCTCTAACAGCTGTACGGGTCTGGCTGAAATTTGGTACAAAGATAGGTTATAGTCTGGAATAACTATAGGCGTTAAGTAATAGTTAATCAAGGGAATATGATCCCATAGGTTGCGGGAACGGGATCATAATCCACGTTAGCGAAGCCGCAGGCTACAACTATTAATAAATATTTAAGGGCACAGCTTGTATTATGGATTTCTGGATTGAGATATACGTTATACATACATACTTAATAGTATTTGGTTTTGGAAATACATACATATTATACATAGAAACATCCAAATCATAAATAGAGATATTCATATAAACAAATATTTACTGAGCGAGAATCGAACCCACAACCTCGAACGTAGCAGTCAAACACTCTACCGCTACACCACAGAGGTATTCTTTATTCAGAAAATTTAACGGGTGTTTTCCAGGTTTTCCGTCAAGGTGGGTCCCGTACGTCCCGTTTAATAAAATCCTGGGCTCCCGAGCTTAAGTGTCCCTCACGATACGGGCTCCTCTTTATTACGGTATGTAAAAACTACGGCCGGAAGATTAATATTAAAACTCATTTTTTACCTAAATTATATGCTCCTGTTCTAGGGTTAGTATGCCATGCATAATATAATAATGAATATTACATTTTTAACTGAAATACAACAATAACTGAAAAACAGCAAAAGCGTGCAGTACTAGTAGAACTCACAGTACCGTGGGACACTAACATACCTAAAGACCACGCTATAAAAATAAACAAATACTTTGACCTGACCAACGAGTTAACCAAAAATGGCTATGTGGTTAAACTCTACGCCGTGGAAGTAGGAGCAAGGGGAATTCCAGCTAAATCCCTGTATAACTTATTTAAAGACCTCGGATTGCCAAGAGCTTCAGTAAGCTCTTTACTCAAACGAATATCTAAAACGGCGTTGATAGGATCTTACCAAATTTGGATAGGTAGAGGGGGGAACACTTGGGACGGTGGAGGTGAGCGCTGATGCATCACAAGGTGGCCACCCTAAACCTACACCTGGGTCGCAAGTCCCAGGCGCCGTCACAGTGTTCCTCTCTGTACCACGCCATGGACCCGGCGACCGCACGGTGAATCCATGGAATGCTAAGAACCGGATCTCTACATACATAAAATCACGCCTGTTTCCCATAGGGGTAGGCAGGGATCACGGATCTCCATTTGCTACGATCCTGACATACTACTCTCGCTTTAATCACTCTCATTACATTCTTCATGCATGCTCGTCGGTTTAGGGTACTCGCTCGATATATTTGGTATTATTTACATTTAGCCCGACCTTTCAATCACTTCTCAGTAGCCATGGTCGCGTGGTGACTAAATAGATAATAAATGTTTGGCTACTGAAAATTAACTAAAACATTGGGCTAAATGTGAATAACCCCAAATAAATCACGATAGAAACCGATAAAAACTTATTTTATTTCAATGTATAATATTCACGTACACTTCAGTCTTTTATATTTTTAAATGGAATCTCGAATATATTTCATAAAAATACAATCTAAAGTCTAACACGGATGAATGGCTTTCAAACGAAAAAAAAAAAGTACGGTATCGAGTTTCAGAACAGGACAATCCAATCGGTGTAAAACTGGTGAGTTCCCAGGAGGCGTCGCCATGGCAACGATCCGGGTTGAGCACAAGTGAAAGGGGTCACAAAATCCAAACTTATCTCATAAATTTACACGGCAGGTCGACCCCGTGCCGACGCGCGGGGCGTTTCGCCAAATTTCATTTTGTAAGCGAAACCTCGCTGGCACCATTTAATTGGTATGAAATTTTAACTGTTATGTGTTCTTAGTGTTGACTCATGAAATTATAAAAGCGTTTGCACTCTTCTCATTTGCGATATAACTCTGTGGTGTTAAATTTTGATGTCGTTTAAGGGTGAACGATCCGTTTTGTATGTTTGACAGAGTCTGTTTTCGTTTAAGAACAAACAGTTAAGGTATTAAAGGTTATAATACGCTGTTATTGCATGTTTTCCTCTTCAGTAATCTTATAAAAGCATAAAAATACCTTAATAGTAGGTATCACCTTAATAACATGTTATTAAGGTGATACCTACTATTAAGGAAGTCAGCATCAGAAAGATGTTGACGTACAAAGTACTCAAAATGATCTTAATTTCGTTTTTTTTATCCCATTCCAGTAAACCGATTTTTCTGATATTTGGTATAGAGCTTTAGTTCGGACAATAACACCATATAACTCAATAAAACAATTTGATTTGCTCTTAATACGAGAGTTTTAAGATCATTTTGAGACTTCGTCGTCAAGATATTTATGACGTTGACGGTACATGTTTTTAATGGTTACCCGGTTTCCGAGACTTTGCCTTTAGCTTACCATCAGGCGAGGTGAAGTCAAATTGACGTGTACTTTAATTTAAAAAAAAATACCACGATATTCACTCCATACTCGAAAAACATAAAAGAACATGGTAAATGTCCCGGTGAATGTTATACGTGGTAGTATTACTTGTTCTGTGGTTCTATTATTAATGTATGGTCAATCTTAAAGCATGTGCTACACGGTTGGCAACATTGGTTGGCAACAAAGGTTTACAACAGTGTAGATGGTTGTTTCCAACCAAATTTCGTTTGACCTTCCAACACCCTTGGCAGCGAGGCTTGCGTTGGTAACCACGGGTAGAAGCGTTGGTTTACAACTTGCTGGAAACCGTGTAGCCGCTTGTTGGAAACCTCGCGAACGACAGTCGCGTTGCAGCGGCGAGCGCAGGCAGACGTACGCGACGACGACGCTCTCAAAATGGCACGAGAAGAAAAAGAAAGAGCAGTAATTACAGAACTTCTCGAGCTATATAGGGACTTGCCCTGCCCTTGGGACTTAACTTGCGAGTCGTATAAAGACTCGCGCGGGTTTGATCCCCGCTCAGTGCAAATATTTGTATGCATGAATATGGCTAATTGCATTGGTCTGGGTGTTTCCATGTATAATATGTATGTATATACAAAAAAAAGTATATAAGTATGTTTATACGCATTCTAGATTCCATAACACCAGCGTTGCGTATAATGTTGTGGAATATTATTTATTTATTATAAAAGAAAAAAATCTCTTTGTTCTTTAGATAGATAAATATACGGTGCGAGCGTAGAGACGTCCTACTCACGCAACGTTTCATCCAACACTGATGGTTTCCAACATGTTGTAAACCGTGTAGCCGGCAAAGCGCAAATCTGGTTTTTCTGTTGCCAACCTCGGTTGGCAACCGTGTAGCACATGCTTAAATCACAACAAAATACCTACCACGATATGCTATAACCCAGCGATATTATAATAGATTGAATGAAGTTCTCGAATTCGAATGCATAACCACTAAAGTATATTTGTTGTTATATTATGCAAGTTCGGGACTTCACCCGTGGTCACGACTTGAGTCAAGTCGTGACCACGGGTGCAGCATCGCACCCGAAACGTCGGCAGAAAGTAAGTGGAAGTTTTTATCGCGTGAAGTCCCGAACTTGCATAATATAACAGTGAGTTTACACCGCGATAGCTTAAAAATAACTAAAGTATATTTTCTAAGTATCATCAGTTAACTAACACACGTACGTAAGTAAATTAAATAGACAGATCAACGGGGAAGCCATTTTACCAAAAACAAACGAATTAATGAACATGGGATTTGATTGCTCAAGTTGGGAGATAAATAAAATCTACTGGGATTATTGGGGAATCGCCCGGTGCCCGTTGTGACTACTCCCTACCCTCGATTTGAGTAACATTCCATGGATTTGTCTGTATTTAGTAATAGGTAATATGAAAGCTATTGTTTGATTATATTTGTAATCGCTTCAAGCATCCTTTTTGTTGACTTTAGTTGTTGTGGTTGTTGAATTTATAAATAACTAGCTGTCCCGGTGAACTTCGTACCGCCAATTTTTTCCTATCCTCGTGGCGTCAGATCCCGTTCCCGCTGCACCATTTAGGGGGATGAAAAATAGATAATAATTAAATGACGATTGATCATTGTTCTACCGGAAAGAAAAAATGATTAATTACTAAAATGGCTATTAAAAAATAAGGGTTGATCGTAGAAGGGTGAAAATTGAGGATTGTATGTATTTTTGTATGTTTTATCATAAAAAAATAGAAATTAAAAATTTTGTCTAAAAAATAAAAAATAAAAATTTAGGGGTGCACTCTAACATTTAGGGGGATGAAAAATAGATGTTGGCCGATTCTCAGACCTACTCAATATGCTCACAAAATTTCATCAAAATCGGTCAAGCCGTTTCGGAGGAGTATGGCAACAAAAACTGTGACACGAGAATTTTATATATTAGAAGATAGTCTGCATCAGGAAGATATTGACGAACAGAGTACTCAAAATTATCTTAATTTCGTATTTTCACCCCCTTCCAGTTTTGCGATTGTTGTGTACACATCTTTAGTTGGGCCAATAATACCATAAAAATCAATAAAACAGTTTGATTTGCTCTTAATACGAGAATTTTAAGATCATTTTGAGACTTCGTCGTATTACTTTACTAACTGCGTTATGCACAATAAAAATAGCGTTCATTACTTACAATACATTGATTTAATTATCTGTTAGTTCTTTAGCAGTCTGGCTTGGTGTTAATACCAATATTTCTTTGAATTCGTCACCTTGATAATCAAGGGCATTTAAAGCCACAAACGTACACCCCGAACCACTGTTGCTATGAAGATTATGACTAGAGACTATATTTTGATATAAATGTCCGGTGGAGTAGTTGTCATGAAATTCTGGCATTGATTCCAAGAGGAGCTAATGTACGCAGTAGATCCTAGATGTAACATACATAAGTTAACAGTAATAAGAATTGTACATAAAAATTCAATTTGTTTCTGACTGGACTGGATTATCTGTATTTACACCATTAATTTCTTCAAATATTGACAAACAGTAATCCACCGAGAAGTTCATCGGTTAAATCCTAAAAAGACCTTTTAATTTCAATGGACCGTAGTTAATTTTGTTCATTTTATTTTATTTCGTGCCGCGATGCGATTTGGACGGTATCGAATAAACGATCGAGTTAAAACTGTCCGATTAAAATATCCGATTGTTCAATCGATTTGGGATATCGGGCGCATTCGTGCACCCGAACGTGTAAATTGCTGAATGTTCTGTTTTTATATTTAAGAGAATTTGTTGTCGAATTATTTGATTGAATTCTGAAACTGAGAATGTTTGAATGTTGTGGATTATTTATGATGAAAACCAGACTAAAAATCACGCTGCCGTGGTCGTATAACACTGACTGTAACAAAATAATAATAATTATAAGTCACTTAGAATAAAGTGACATGCGGCTTTCCTTGATAATTTCTTGTAATACTTTTTAGAGTGTGATTTTTCTGTAATCGGGTTTTAGTTTTAAACTTTATTTTTATTATATTGAGCAAGTAATCTATACATATAATAAATCTGTAAACGATCGATGTCTGTACATGGAAAGGAAATGAGAAAAATTGTTATAGGGGGACTATATAAACGTAATAGAAGCCAAATCAACGTTTTTTGGAATTTTTGTCTGTTTGTCTGTTTATCTGTTTCTCTGTTTCTCTGTTTGTCTGTGAGTTTGTGCACGCTAATCTCAGAATCGGCTGAACGGATTTGGTTGCGGTTTTCACTAATATATTTTGGTAGGCTTCACTTAACATTTAGTGTTTGTTTTATTGAAATCGGTTCATAAATAAAAAAGTTATGTCAATAATAGCATATCACGGCTAAAAAATTGTGATTGTGTGAATAGATCGAACCAATAAAGAAGCAACAATGCTTACAAGAAGATATTATTTCGGTCATAGGAATCTGAAGAACTTCGAGAGGCCAGAGTTCTACATCTCAGCCAAGTCAGGTCAGGTTACTGCAGAATCTTCGGCACAGCAGGTGTCTCGATAGAATTCACATTATTCTCGAACGATTTTCTCTCGAATCCAACAAATTAGTAAGCAGCTGGTTCGGTAAAAAGACTCCTGGCTTTCATAATTAATATCATCACGCTATTATAATAAGGAATGGGGCAGAATGTTTTTATGACATAATATGTAAACGTCTATTTCACACTGCGATTTCATGGTAACTGTGGCTCAGTACGTCTGCGGTGGATTTATAACTTAGTTGAGTCGCGTTCGAATCCATCTAAGATAATTTTTCTTTTTTTATGGTTTTTTATTACAAATTTTTTTATTACAATAAAATAAAAAAAGTTAAACAAAAGTTTAACTTTTTTATTTTATTGTGTATTTGTTGTATTTTATTGTATTTATAGTTTTATTTGAAGTAAAATATAAATTCTATGCTTAGTATTCTATAGGTAGTACATAAAACTAGGCTGTGTTACAGTAATAGTAGAACTTATTATATAATATTCTTAGATCTACCTATACAAAATTTTTCATTTCGGAGATTCCATCACATCGGGGCAAGTGCAATATTGGAATCAAACCGATTAAAATTTAACAGAGGAATGGGGCATTGGGGGTATTCTGGGGTTAGGTACCTCAGTATACCTGCCTTGGTTACCTATCATAAATAGGCGGTCTCAACGTGAAGAGCAGGGATTGCTTCGGCTAGGGTGATGGGTAGCCTAAGCTATCACCATCAAAGCCGCGCTCATGGAGGAAGTAAATCGTTGCACCTTCTCTGAAGCACATTAAGTATTCTGGGAGATAGTTGTCCCTATCGTATTTACAGTCTCTACCATGGTGAATGTTCTGATGAGCTATTCCAAATTGCCTTTAGCTTAACATCAGTCGAGGTGAAGTTAAATTGTCGTGTCCTATATAAAAAAAAATCGGATCTTAAAAAGAAGAAAACACATGTGTGGGCAGAGCAATACAGTTCTTAACCGCCTGATAAAGAAATGAAGTTCCGAACAGCTTGGTTCGAGGTGGCATTATTTCTACCGTGTGTGACTGTCGGATGGAAGGAGAGATTAGTTGAAAGACTCCTAATAGGCTCTTTCACTCGCCGTGGTGCGGTAGAAATGGTAAAATACAGCCAGAGAGACAACGTCTTTATGCAACTGCAGACATTATACAATGTTAGTGGCCTGATGACTACTAACGCACGCCGCTGCGATATTATCGATTCCGTCTAATAAGTAGGTATCTAATAGTAAATACGTAGATAAATCTATCCCAGAAATGAGAAGCGAGGAGAAGCCAACCTATGTATTAGGTATATAAAAGATACCGCTGCTCCTATTATATAAAAGAGACTGAATGTGGGCAGAGAAACACTCAGTTCCGTTAAATTTCATCAGACCAAAAAAATCCGACACGTGGACATCAACTCCAGTATCAATTTGGAAGTATCTACATCATCTGCTGGAAACAAGCTTGCCAATACAAGGAATATAATAGCAAAATGAGGCTATATGACCCCATCCAAGTCAATGCTGTATTTGCTCTCTTGCCCACTGCGCCCCTCTTCTCTACCTGTGTGTAAAGCAATGAACAACGATGTGACTGTGGTCGATGGAATTTATCATAAAACTGGAACTCATTGGCTCGGCAAAGAAGAGAACCACTGCTCACTGCTCAGGGCGTGCAAGGCACCGGGTTTTCTTGAAACTATTTTGTGTGATACTTGATGTACTTATTTTACTTTGTTCAGTTCGTAAGTGGTGGCAGCATGTTTTAAGAATTTGGGAGGAAGAAAGAATATTTAAACCATTAAAACTGGTGAACATTACCAAGACCACATATAACAATGTTCATCACATACTTGATAATGATTTCGTCAGCAAAATGTTGAATTTTTCAAAATCCTTCCGCAATATTTGCTAAGCCAATAGAAGAAGTCTGTCAATTTTCGTAGTTTTCAGTAGTTTAGCCCTGTATTTATAAGTCAGTCACTTTTTGAGACTCTCTTCATAATATTTAATTTAAAAATACAAGGTGGAAGATGTTAAGCGAGTTTTCGAAATGATTTGAATACAGTTTGTTTATTTTTTTTAAATAAACAAATGTTTCCTTTGCGTAAATTCAAACTAAACGCGGACGAAGTCGCGGGTAACAGCTAGTAGCTAATAAATTTATATAATATACTAGCTGTTTCCCGTTTGGATGTCACTTATTGCTAAATTAAGATGTAAGCTATACTATGTTTCAAGTTTGACTGAACTGCACACGGTGTTCAAATTGGATTAAAATCGTTTAAGTAGTTTATGAGTTCATCGCGGACAAACAACGTGACACGTGACGTAATTTATATGTATTAAGAAAATTTAAAATCTGCTTAAAGTTTATGTTGATTGGTTCCAACAGTATATTCATTTCAAATCCTTCTTTAGGTTAACCTCAATACTTAATAAATATATTTTAAATATATATTAATAAATTTCAAACGAAGCTTAAAAGCTTAAAATATCTTAACAAATTGTTATTTTTTGAAGATGAAACTAAAAACTGGTTAAGTCTGTTGTTTCCAAATACGTAGATGTGTAATTTTTTATTAATTTCTTATTTATTCATTTAATTGCTAGTTATAACGAACCCTATGTGACCCCAATCCTTTGTAAATTTTAATCACTCACATACAAAGTTAGTAGGCGTGCATCCCTTGGCGATCACAGCTGTGCATAGCAAACGCTTACCCCATGTTTCTATGGCTCCATGGAGGCTCACCGTAACAAGACCTTTTCTTTATTGCTTCCTATTCTTCGTTTCCAAACAAATTAGAAAATAAGGTTGTTACTCGTGCCTGTAAAATATGTTGTTTTGGAATAATATACTCAAAGGCAGACGTGTATGATGACAATATTTGGTCTGTTTTTTGGTTCTTTATAATTTGGAGGTATTTCAATCAGTTCACTGATGGACATACTAGGTCTCTCATAATGTGCATCATAGTTACCGATACATTGTGGATAATTTAAGAAAGAGACGAGTTATAAGGGTGTACTCTGACTACTATAGAATAGGATAGGATAGGGGACTCTTTTTATCCATACTTAGCCTCTCTTCTTGGGCCATTGTACGTGAAGAGTACTGGCTCGATCAGCGAGACTAGTTCCGCACAGAAGCGCAGAAGCTTACTGGGGGCTTCACAGGCTTCGTTGTGCCGAGGATTTGGGATCGTTGATTGGCCACTGCCTCGCAGTTACACTCTGACCAACCCAACTGAACTACTGACAACTCAAATACAATCTCAAATACAAACTCCCAACTCGGTGTTAGGTATACTTCTGTATATTTTCACATTAGTCATTCGAGATCAACAATCACGTGGAAACATAAAAAGAAGGTGTTTTTCAAGGATACAAATAAAATCCACTCACACACACACGCACACGCACACGCACACGCGCACACACACACACACACACACACACACACACACACACACACCCACACACACACACACACACACACACACACACACACACACACACACACACACACACACACCAACACACACTGGGTACAAAAGTTGGTTCCTGGTAAGTAGAATAGGACTACCCCAGCTCTTTCTGTGGGTTAGGTTAGGGATAGGACTGTTCTCAATCCGACAGTAAACATGCAGTCCAAAACAAAGGTTATAGACTCGCTCCCTATTACGTCGTGGAACCTAAAATCGTAATTGGCGAAACGTAGGTGCTAATACACCTCTGCCTACCCGTTCGAGGATTTACAGACGTGAGTATGTAATGATGAAAAAATAACATCAGTGAATTTTTCGCAATTGCGTGAAATCTGGCCCATGTGCCTACTCCTCGAAACGCGAAGATGATAGGTACATAATTACCTTTTAGAGTAGGTATCGGTTTAAAATATTATTTTATTTTAAACTAGCTTTATATTAAAAAAATGTGAAACGTGATTTAATTACATTTTAGTTATTATTTTTGTTTCCTTAAGGTACCATGGTTAACAAAAGATGTTATTTGCAATGGTACCTTCGATGTAATAGAACGACGGCAAACAATAATTGTCACAGTACCATTACTGGTACTGTTTAATGGTACCACGGTAAACAAGGGATTATACTGGCTTATTCCCAGACATCCACAACCCATTGTTCCCGAAAAATAAACTTTCATATGGAGGATGGAGGTAAACAAAGTATACAACATATCTTTTGCAATAAAGTAACTATTTGTGTGTATAGATGTTATCACACTTCTGCCTACCCCTTCATACCTACCCCAGTAACTATCATTTAATCTGTGTATACGGGGCGAAACGGAATTATTTTTGACTCGCCCGGTTCAACCGAACGCAGGTGTGGCTAAAGCGAGATTAGGCGGATGAAAAACGATGTGGAATAATACATTAATAATAACACGTGATACGTATCGAGTGTGCGGCTGTCAGGCAGTAACGAGTATTAATCAGTATTAATACTGTCATTTTGACGTCTGTATTAAGTATTTAGGTAACTGATACATAATCTAGTCTCGGTGGTACAATGTTGTTTATGACTGCTGAATCTGGCTTTTAGGTTCAATTTCTCTTAGACTTTTTAAGGCCCGAGTTCCAGAACGCTTTTACAAAAAGTTATTAGAATTGCGATCAATTCATTTTATTGAGTTGAACCGGTTATATGTATATACAAAAGAATTAAGCTTAAAACAGTTAAGGTATACCATACAAATCAATCTATCATACAAATATTATGTATATTAATTTATTTAAATATAAATAAATTTATACTATAAAATATATGATATAAAAAATAAAAAATAAAAAATAAGTAAATTAATACAAATAATATTTCATACAAAAGTCGTGACAGCCGATATCCAAGCGTGTGGAGCCGCGGATATCAGCTATTAATTTTATAACGATAAGTTAAATTGATTATTAATACCTGTTATATGAACAGACTAGCTTTTGCCTGCGGCCCAGCCCGCGTGCATGTTGGTTATCGTTGTCCTTTCTCATGGTCTAATCTACCCTTATACCAAATTTCATCAAAATCTGTTCTGTGGTTTAGGCGTGAAAGCGTAACATACAGACAGACGGAGTTACTTTCGTATTTATAATATTAGTATGGATATCACATATTTATTTATTTATGTAAGAATACAGAGAAAATAATATTTTTAACTGCATATCACAGATTATGATAATTTTTTATCAACCGCGAATCAAACCCAATGACCTCGAAACGACAGTTACACTCGTACCTACTACACCACTAAAGCATTAAATATAAATTAAGTATGTTTGTAAAGTATTCATCACCAAGTAATTCCAGAGCCTAAGAACTTAGCATCCCTATAGACATCAACTTGTATACCTGGTCTCCAAACTTGTCCCAAGTTAAATTACAGGTATTCCCACTAGGGCTCCTTGATAGTCAGCTCTCATAAATACTAATGACAGTATACATTTATTTCAGGGTACATAAGCAATGCGTGGGGTCTACCTAGATTCGTGAAAGTTCGGCTAAGATCGGTTTCCTTCGGGATTCAAGCTGGCAGCACAGACAGCAGTTGCTCTCAATATAGCCAAAAAAAAAACTAAGCCACTTCATTATTTAACCGGACCCTGGACTCCCGGTTCGGGACCTCTTTTCTTGAAAACCTTAACCAGCACACAATACATGTATGATTTGAGATTGACATGGTCATTCACATCGGTAGTAAAACACTTGCCAGGATATTTACCATGTTACTATGTTATGTATTAAACTAGCTTTTGCCCGCGTGGATGTCGGTTCCCGGCACTTATTCGAATTTTTCTTGGCGTAAAAACCATCCTTCAACTTCAACGAACATTTAAAAAAAAGAATTGGCCAAATTGGTCCAGGCGTTGTTGAGTTATAACATTACAACGAAAAGTGGCATTGATTTTTATATATATAAATATCTCGGTGAGTGTTACTAACAATACAATATATTTCCATCTTACTACAGTCCCGGGTCTGGGGCGTTAAGGGTGGCTTGGTATCTGTAATATTGATCCATTTTCTTGAGGTATTCAGCTTACTATCAGGTTAGGTGAAGTCATATTGACGGGACCATTATTAAAAAATTGTGCGCGAACCTGACTCATCGATAGTACGGCTTTACACATGCCATTTGTTAGTGAACAGCAACCCACATCATATTGGCAAGGTGATATAATACAATACTCGTAGAGAATAAAAAACGAGCCAAATGCGAGTCGGAATCGCCCATGAAGGGTTTCGTAGCAGCAAGTAACATAATACATTAATTATTTTTAAGTTAATTGAATGTAAGGCGAAAATTGCAGTTTATGACGTATAAAAAAAATACTTACTAGACCTCGTTCAAACCAAATAACAAGAAATCAGTTCTAAGTACGGGGCCCCCAAAATTTGTTGCTATTTTCTATTTTTATGTGAAACTAGCTTTAGCTCGCGGCTCCGCCCGCGGCCCTGCCCGCGTAGATGTCGATTATCACGACCAAACATAGCCTATGTCCTTTCTCAAGGTCTAATCGACCGCTATACCAAATTTCATCAAAATCGGTTCAGTGGTTTAGGCGTGAAAGCGTAACATACAGACAGACAGACAGACAGACAGAGTTACTTTCGCATTTATAATATTAGTATGGATTCTTAATGCGGTTCACAGAATAGGTCTACTTACCAAGTTTCAACAGAATAGGCCTTATAGTTTCGGAGAAAAGTGACTGTGACATACGGACGGACAGACAGACAGACAGGATCAATCTATAATGATTCCGTTTTTTGCCATTTGGCTACGTAATCCTAAAAAGAATTTTATCTGAAAACTGAAATGATAACGGTAGTATAAGTATTACGGTGAAAAACTACAGTGAAATTAAATCATAGGCCGAGAGTTTGTTATCATAAGTACTGTAGTAAAAACAAAACTTATTTTGTGTCCAAGTGTTTAGTCGCGTTTGGTCAAATACGCATTTGGTCCAATTGTCAAAAAGCGGAGCCTTCGTGGTTATTTTTTTCATAACCACCCAGAAACCGGATAGAAAGTCCGCGATTTTCTCCTGTTATTGACAATTTGACCAAATGCGTAGTTGACCAAACGCGACTGAACGCCAAAAAGTACATGGCCAGATTTTGTGTTAAAATAAAAAAGGAAAGGAACTGAAACTCGCGTTTGGAGGTATCTAATAAACTACACTTATCTCAGAAGTTTGAATGTTGGAACTTCACAAGAATCTGATTCTCGCTGTAAATGTGTTCAGTGCGTGACTTTCACATTGGATTATTTTTAGTACTGTCATCAAGCCTTTTGAAGGACCCACTAATGCTTTTTATAAGTATACTAGCGGTCCCGGCGAACTTCGTACCGCCAGCTTTTTCCTGCCCTCGTGGCGTCAGATCTCGTTCCCGCTGCACCATTTAGGGCGATGAAAAATAGATGTTGGCCGATTCTCAGACCTACTCAATATGCTCACAAAATTTCATGAGAATCGGTCAAGCCGTTTCGGAGGAGTACGGGAACGAACATTGTGACACGAGAATTTTATATATAAGATGTAGCTAGCTAGCTAGTCAGTCAAGGCCCATTTAATTAAGTTTAAGTCTATAACAAAGTGAAAGTATATGCAATACTGTCCAGTCGATATAGCATGGTTGTGTTATTTTTTTTTTTCGAACATGGAACAAGTTAAATATACTAAGAGTAAGTAAGTACTTACTTAGTGATTTTTTGTTAATATACCTTGCTGGATAATATGAAGCTATAAACAGCTATATAAATGTACCAAACCGCACTTGACATCAGAGCTCCCTAAAAATATGAGTAGAATTATTAAAATTGAGCAGTAGTATTTTTTTTTAAAGAATATTAGAACCGAAGATACTAATTTCCCTCTAACCCCTCCAACTAAGCTAAATTGCTTGTGCTAGGAGTGGGTTCACGTCGGTAGTGTAATGGCCAGGATCGAACCTGGGACCTCTCGATCGTAAGGCCGACTCCTTAACCACTAAGCTACCGACGCTTGTTGTTATCGGTTGTGCCCAGGGTCTTACGATCAAAAGTTAGAATCTTAACCATTATATAACTGACGTGGAGCTGAAGGAGTTAACGGGAATACTGGTAATTTTGATTACCAGTCGTATCATCTAGCAAGCAGCCCATCTGACACCGTTACTATCCAAAAAAAACAAACATCCTAAAAAGCATTTCGTCCTTTTGTTCCGGTATCTGCCAAGTCCCTTAGGGCGTGACACTAGAGAGCAATGTTACCCTTATCATTGTTGATATACCCCGCAGCGCAGGGCCTGTACACCAACGTATCTACATATACTCGTATGTGTATGTACCCTTGGCTCTGCGACTATGACGTGATGGTTTGAAACGTTATCATTTTTGCAATGTTTTTACTTTGCCTTTTTACTGTGACGTGGCGGTAGTGAACGTAACTGCTACGCAGTAGGTTCTATTCGATTCGAGTGCAAATATTTGTATGCATGAATATGGATATTTGCAGTGGTCCGGTCGTGACACGGAGAGCATAGTCGTCGGTCCCGGTTGCCATACGAACATGTATGACAATTTAAACCTTCCCTAGATCATAAGATAAATCCGTTCAACCGTTTTTGAGTTTTAGCGAGAATAACGAACAACAATTGATTTTTATATATAAAGATAATAATACATAGTTTGATATTCTCTCGTTAGGCTATAGCGTTTCATTTCAATATGCGCTTAATTTTTTTACGGTTCCGTACCTCAAAATGAAAAACAGATCCCTTTTAAGAATCACTTCGTTGTCCGTCTATCTGTTTGCGTGGAACTATCAAGTTGTTTATACCACATGCTTGTGACGTCTTGAAACTGTTCAAAAATCAAAGTTATAAGTCAACGCAATCAAAATATGTTGCAGTTTATTTAGCATAAGTGCATCCCCGATTTGTACGGAACTATCGGTGCGCAAGTCTGACTCGCACTTGGCCAATTTCTTACTCTTTCTTTACCTCGTCCCCCGCCCCACCGTGCGTAACTCGGGAGCGGTACATTACTTGCGGTTGGTCTATATCAAAGCCTGTCAAAGCGATCTCTTTCAAATTGTATCATAGTTCTTTCTACTATTGTGTAGAACTTACCTGAAACAATACCTTTAGGCTACATTGTACCATTTAAATAGTGACAAGGCCCTTTAGTATTCAGGCTTGTCGGCGATCCTAAACCAGCAAGGTTTATTGACCCTTTGCCTAAGGAGGTTTCACGTCTCCTTATGTTCTAAGGCTTGTATAGTAGCAATTATTTGCTCGAGATTATGGTGACAGCTATCATCACACCAACGTAATATAAAATCTAAATCAAAGTCAATGCCATTGAAACGGAACTTACAAAACGTCAGAGAAAACTTAAACTTGGTGTACTAAAAATAATAAATTTCTAATTCTTGAATAAATTTCTATATTTGTTTCTTATAAACTAGATACAATATAAAAGACAAAAAGGCTGTCAAAATTGTAGGCTCTGTGCTGGTGAATTATTCCGAACAAATAATTATTATGTACTAGCTTTTGCCTGCGGATCCCCTTTCCACAACCTAAGGGAAGCTATTAAATACATAAAGTAGCCTATCCTGTATTATTTCAAACTATATTACAGGTATGATATCCATAATAGCCAAATTCGTTTTAACCTTCCTTTCCTTAAATTTCCTTAATTCATTATTCATTGAATTCAATTCATTCTAAATGCTTAAAAAATCATTCAAATATTTGGGCGGAGTAATCAAATATCAATGTTCAAAAATGGTTGAAAAATCATTCATTGGTTTTTTTTAAGAATATTTGCACCGAAATTACGAGTACTAATATTCCCTCTAACCCCTCCAGCTAGTCTAAATCACTTGTGTTAGGATAGTGTAGTGGCCAGGATTCGAACCCGGATCCTCTCTATCTTAAGGCCAATTGGTTCCGACAACATAGCGTCGCGTCACCGTCGTCAGTAAAGTAATCCATAGTCGTCTCAAAGATGGATGTATAAAGAGAGCGGCAAGATTTGTATTAGTTCGTTCGTGGGCCTGGTAGCTTTGTGGTGTGCATTCTCCCTAAAGGATCGCGGGTTCAAATCCCGCCTGGACCGCTCACAAAACTTTTCCTTTCTAAATCGATTTGAATTCTATTGTTCATTTTTTCAAATATCAAACGAATAAAAAACCCAATCTACAATAACATACAAAAACAATCTACTCCAGATTGGATTCCCGGGAACATTGACCGTATCAATTCTTGTTATTCATCGAAAAGCCCAACGATTATTAGTTTTCAGTAATGTGAATATAATAGCTTAGTACGTGAGGGCCTCCCACATAAAGTGTCAGGTTTGTGGCTAGTGTATTTGACACTAAGTGGTCGGATACGTGCGGGTATAGAGCGAATAATACATTTTGATAGTAGGCAATCAATATTATTGAGAGCTCGATAAATACCGTGTAAATTGAGTATTAGTTTAATTAATCCAGACTATTAATAGAATGTATTGTTGTTTTCTTTTGGAAGTATGTTTTTGCGACTAAGGTAGTAAATAAGTTCACAGACCATTTTGATGGTAAGTGGCTACATTGGTATATGCATATAAGACTCTGGACTCTGGCAAGAACGGGAAGAAAAAGAAGATAGTAAGAAAACCAACATAAAGAAGAAAAATGCTTCCAATAGCGTCTTAACTACACTGTCTCGCTGTTCTCATGTCGTGGTATAATAAGTGTATGCGTAAATGCGGATCCAACCTTTGATTTTTGGTGTCAAGCTTATTATTAGGATCTTAACTCTTTTGGCCAATCGCTGTCAGCGCACGTGACCCTAAAACGCTGGTTGACTGTTGACACCACTTGAATCCTTGCGCGACAGGTCATGTTTCGTAAAAGATTTGCCAAAAAGTAACAGATACATACTTTCGTCTCCCTTGGATTTCCGCAAACACGGATATCGGACACATCACTAGCCCCATATATAGTTCACACTACCGGGGATACCGTGGTCTCCTCTCCCCTGGCCTAGAATAACGACCCAAAGACGGCATGCGGTAAAGTCGGTTTGAGTCCAACATAAACATAACTTTCATCTCCCTCGGATTTCCGCAAATACGGATATCGGACACATCACTAGCCCCATAGTATAGCTCACACTACCGGGGATACCGTGGTCCCCTCTGCCCTAGCCTAGAACAGTAATCCACAGACGGCGTGCGGTTAAGTGGGTATGAGTCCAACGTAACCTCCCTCTTCGGCTCCAGTGAAGAGGATGCTGTCACAAGGTTGTGACAGTCAGTAATAATCGGAGTATACAAAATACATCTCCGGTAGGTGACAATAGTCTAGTTCAAAGTAACGAAGAGTGACAGAAAAAACATTATCACATTTCTTTTTTGGGATATAATTAGAGTCAAGTATATTTTGCTATACTTAACTGAAATAAGGTCACAAAAAAGAGTTCATTTATTTGTGTGATAAATCCACCCCTGGGTAACTTAATTCAGAATTTTACTAAATTTGAGCAATCTTTCGACCTATTTACTGAAAGAAAATAAGCTGTGACAGACAGCCAGACTGACGTAAGAGTGATCCTAATAGGATTCTGGTATTTGTCGAATATATCGGATATAAAATGTCTATTTCTATTAGTCACCCCAATAATTGATCCGTAGCTTTGTGTAAATGAAATACAATACATATTCCTATATCCAAAATCGTATTCTACCCTACTAATGTGCAAATATTTGTTTGTTTGTTATTCAATCATGCTTTAACGGCTGAACGAATTTGGTTGAAATTTGGTATAGGGATAGATTATAATCTGGAAAAACATATATGTAAAGGTTTTTTATTCCAGAAACAGGTTTCCAAGAAGAACCGGGAACGGGATTAAAAATTTGGCGAGCTAGTGGTAACTAAAGGAAAAGTAGACATATAAACAAAGGAGTAGATAAACGCTAGTATGTATGCATGCAGCTAAATATGCATAGCTTAACTAACTATATGAATACTAGAATACTAATAAAAATACTTAGATTCCTTTTTTGGAAATACACATTTATATGTGTGTACATTGAATGATGCAAACAGAGATCTTCAACCATATGAGTAGCAATAAAATAGCAATATAATAGCAACCTTCGACGAAGCAATCGATCGCTCTACTACTTAAAAACTACTACCACGCTTCTGAGGTCATAAAATTATAAATATGATGATAAATTCCTCTCAAAATTACAGCAGCCTATATAATTTTAACACTAACAACAAAATTGTATCCTAAAACTTCTCTATCAGGCTTCAAAACAGGTCCATAAGCCTATATTAGTACCGATTATATTGTATCCACTAGAACATTAGACTGATCAACAATGACACCTCTTTATAAATATTTATCGGCCTCACCTACATAAATATGTATGATATCGTTAAACGCAGACCCACGCATAATACAGTGTGTTCCCTGCAAATTAATACAGGGTGGTGTAGGATAACGGCGTTACGAGAAATAATATGATATGTGAATTTCAAATTAAATAGCCAATTTATACGGTTGTGAAAAAATTACAGAGTTACTTGTGGTTTAATTCTCATTTTTGGGGTTCCGCATCTCAAGAGGAAAAAAACGGAACACTTATTATAATCACTTGGTTGTCCACCTTTCTGTTTTTCAAGACCTCTTACTCAAGAATGCGTGTATCAAATTGAACATCATTATCTAATATTTAGGTTGGCAAGGCCATGAGGCTGTGAAAAAATCAAATTTCTATACCAATACGATCAAAAGATACAGATATTTATGTGGCAATTTTTTGCAAATGCAAGGGTATCAAAACCAGGTGCATCTCTCAATCCAATTCTGCACAGAACCCTAAAAGGGCCAGCCCGACTCGCACTTGGCCGAATTTTTACGGAGATGGAAGGTGGTATATCACGCTTATGAGATTATAAAGTGAGTTTTATTACGCAATAAAGATTGTTTGAAGGTTAAATGTAATCTGAGAGAAAATATAGCTATGTATAGATTCGTATTTTTTTATAATTTTTTTTATATGTATCAAGATTTGCTCATCCTACTTCCTACTAATATTATATTGTGTAAGTATATGAAGATGCTTGGAAGTTTATTTGTTTTTTATTTAACTCAACAGATCTGGCTGACTGAAACATCACTTGGACTACTTTTTAGTATGGGAATAGGTTACGGGAACGGAACCGAAAATTTAGAGATGGAGCTTTAATATAACCAAAATTCATAGGTCACCATTCTAGATACTGAAATATCTAAAAATTTCAAACTGGTGGTTCCTAGGTGATCTTGTACTGAAACTGTTTTCCAACAGCTACAAAAGATTAATTCCTTAATATTATTTTATACTGAACCTACGACACAGTCATCCACACCAGGCTAGTATCACAATCTGGATTCGTCACTTGAAATTTCGTTAACACAACATGCAGTCCCCCATCATCATCTTTTGCGTTAATCCATGAAGTCTGGGGTCCACTTTTTCCCATCTAACTGCGTATTTGGCAGAGCTTCGATATTTTCCGTAAATGACTGCCATCTGCAGTTAGACCAGTTGTTGAATTTTTAGGGCTCCATCTACCTGTAATGACTGCCATAGATATTCGTATAACCACTATAACCAGACCATCCAGTCTCGCAATACGCCATTATATTATCATAAAAGCACCGACATAAAAATACACTCCCATTTCAAAGAAATGAAACCTTAAATAAATGTACATGGAAACGAAAGGAATACATCATTTTGTCTGCGATGCAGGCAAATTAGAATTGCAAAAGTTCTTAAAAGAAATGGTAACATCTTGCAATCTACTGTAGTGTAAAAGTGACCAATGATTCGGAAAATTAATCTCGGATGCACTAGATGTGAAGAAATGGAAGCAGGTGCACGTTTATTGAAATATCTTGAAGCTGCAATGAAATTCTTACTGCTGATGATTTCAAATGTTAGTTCTCAGTGTTATATAGTTCATTGCTATTTGATTCTAAGCTAGAAGACAGTAAAGAATGCAATTCATCAAGTCCTAAGTGGAACAAGACGAAGATTTGAAGTACTTTCTCATACTTTGTGCTATAAGATAAATTTAATATTTAAGTGTTTGTTTTACTAAATTCATTGAAAAAAACTATATAAATAAATTAAGTAAACTTAAGTGTAGACCAGCAGATGTATCTGCTAGCAGGTAAACCTGACTTGGACCTGAAATCTTAGTGAGTGTCTTTATGATAATACCATTTTGCAGTATTCATGTTGAGGTGCAATCTATTTAGGCTCCACAATTAATTTGTGCTTGTCTTAATCCTGTGGTTTTATTTAGTTTACATAGATTTTTTTTATTTTTGCTGTTTCTTGGCGTATGATGAGCAATTTACATCAAGTTCATTAACGTTAACCGTTGGAGTTTTATATATTTTTTCCTCTTTCCGACCGATTGGCGTTTCTTACAAAAAATTGTTCATTTTACTGCAATGTTTACGTTATTTTCTTTTCATTTAAGGTTTCATATTTTCCTACTTCCTTCATTCACAGTTATTTTTATTCCATTAAATCGACTCTGGAGCAATTTCACTGAGTTCTGCAGTCATCTAAGCTTTCATTTTATTTTATGTTACTTTTATTTTCTTTGTATAAATGTTATGCTTGTTAAGAGCCGTTTCGAATAATGTTGAATTGTTATGGCGAAAATTGGCCGAAAGTTTCTGCAAATGAAACGCAGATGTTTGGCTTTTGTGTTTTTTTGTTATTTTTGTATATTCGTACTTTTCTAATATGTACCAAGTGACTTCGATATGGGGTTCTTCAAAAAGGGCATTAGTAAGTTCTGTGATGTGTAAAATATTAAACTGTAATCACCTTCCGTCAGGTGGAACTGTCTGCCTGCTATAAGTTGTATTAAAAACTAAGAGAACATAATTATGTTAACATTATCTTACACCGTGGTCCGTAAAAAAGGACTTAGAACTTATATCTATAATAGGGCTATATAGTCCAGTCGCAAGTAATCTGTGACTGCGGGACCTCTTCCCATCTATGCTGCATTTGCGTTTGCCCACTGTGCGCTTTTATCTGTATTATTGAGGGTCTGAGTATGGCAACGGACTATATGCTGTAGCCGTAACTAATTATTGGGTTCGACACAATTTAATAATTTTTATGAGTAATTAAGATGAACAGAATTGTGTATTAGTTTGCTAAAGTTTACTTAAACTGCAAGAAATATAAACGGGTCAGTTGTTGCTAAGATGTCAAGTCGTTTGTAACAAAGTTCGGGTCGTTGGTCCGGTTGCTTTGGGTTGCTATAACACTTAGAACTTTTGATATTTTATTACCACAATGAAATAGTAAACATAAAAAATTCTATGTTGGGTTTCTTCTAGTAAAAAGTAAAGGTATGTTGGAGAACAGCCAAAATATGAGTCGTTCGTTTTTGGATGAGTGATTACGGGACGCGAAAGCTACTGGACAGTTGAACTTTTATTTATGTGTACATGTAGAACTCAATTTTCTTCACCTGGATTCCAATTCAGAACGGTCTTTTTCCTTATTTTTTTCCAAAGACAAAAAATCTTTCAAAATTCATTTTAATACCCCTCTTTGGGGCGATTGAACGCCTCAAAAAAATAACTTTTAACTATGCTGCTTAATAATAAGCAAAGCTAACGATATGACTGTGTCCCGAATTTGTTCGTACAAAATTTATATTTCAATTTCGTTCTGCGTTCTACTCAATCGTAAAAACAGACCGTATAGCGTATTCTATTATTTTTCACTCTGTGAAGGGTGTTTTGTTGTATGACACTTCTATTCTGTAATCAAAGCAAATTGTAAAGCGAGACACGGTAACGTACGATAGCTCAACCTGCACGGATTTTTCGTTGATTGGTTTTTGTGTGTCGCGTACAGTTGCTATGGAACACGAAAATTCCAAATTCGAATTCAAAATATATTTTCTAAAGTTTGGATCGTTATAATAAGGTTTCAAGGGCTTTAGAGGTTTCTTTGGGATGCGGAAGTCATAAAAGCCGCCTCATAAAAATGTCGAAGTTCAGCCAAATCCACATTTCTACTGGTAAAAGGGGATCCCAAACGCCGAAGTTAAAGCTTTGGATCAAGAAGGAGATTTTAGTCAGGCAAGAAAAAACGGGATGAAGAAGAAGATTTTAGACAGGCAAACAAGGCGGTTTGAACCACGGTGCGAAACGACGCATTCAAAAACGCGCTTCACAACCTAATCCTGCTGGATCCTGCGCCAAATGTCTACAAAACCAGCAGACTTTTTATATTATAAGAAAATGAAAAATTGCGGGCATGTATTATGATTGACGAATTGTTCTGATATTTGGTACACATCTTTACTCAGAACATTAATACAATTTAAATCAACAATAAGATCATTTTGAGACTTAGTAGTCGAAGATATTTCTGACGCTGCCTATACCATATACATTTTCTGTGCGAGTAGTCTTCAAAAACTAAACAAAGTGTCTCCTTGACCTCAAGGACATTTGAGGGTACTGATAATAAATATCGGCTGTCATAGATGCTCAAGATAGATAATGATGAGCGTTCGTTATTTCTCAAGACATTTGTTTTATGGTTACCAGTCATCTATAATGGATCAAATTGATCACTATTAAGCGAAAGCTTTTTCGACGAAAAATGAAATACTTTTAGAGGTATTTTTTTCCATTTTTTTTATTTAACTCCATGCACAAAGTATTTTGGCGGACTTAATGCCGTAGGCATTCTCTACCAGTCAACCATAGGGTGATGCAGAGCTACAGTCAGAATATCTTGACAATAAAGTCTCAAATGATCTTGAAACTAAAAATTTTACAATGAAAGGAAAAATAGTTTCCCAGCTCTCATTTGAGCTCGCGTCCTCGCAGAGATACAAGCAAGCCATTTTAGGCTATATGACAAAACTCCTTGCATGGGTACAAGTTTATGTAGACAAACAGTTTCCAACTAAACTGAGTTCCAAAGTTATGTTTATGACCAAAAGTTATATATTCAATTACGTGCGAGCGAGATAGATGTACGTCTATCTTTATCTAAGAATATTATATTTATAGAGTAAGATTCCGTGACCCAGACCTTTCTTCTTCATCAGCGTTAATCCCAATGGCATCCGGAACTTTCAGCTTGGAGTTTGGGGTCCGCTTTACCAGTTCAACTGCGGGTTTTTCTGTGAAGTGACCTCCACAATCCAAAGGCGATATCGAAGAATTGCAGTCAGACCAGTTGTTAGACTTTTTAGGGCTTCAACTACTCGTAACGACTGCTATAGATATTCGTATGGCAACCAGGACCGACGGCTTAACGTGCTCTCAAATTTGAACCACAGGATTGTATGAAAAACGTTCTTATTTCATCCTAGCTTTAATCCTATGCATCCGAAGCTTTTCAACTTGGAGTCTGGGATCCGCTGTACCAGTCTAAATGCGGATTTGGCTAAACTTCGATCGTATTAAAATCGTTAATATAACAAAACCCAAGTACTGCAACGTGTTGTAACGAGGCACGCCCTTTACGTATCATGATCACAAAACCATTTATACTTCTTTCGGTGATTACTTAGGAGAAGGCGACGATGACGGTAATCTTCTATAACTTTCTTTTTCAGTGTACTATCCTAGACTTTATAGAGATATTATAGATATACCGGCCTGCAACTATGTACCTAGGTGTATACTGTATAAGGTATATTCTTTAACTATTCTATATCTCTAACTTATGCACCACTTTACAGCAGTATAGACAAATCAAATTATTTCAAATCTCTTTCACCAAAACATTCAAATTATTCTAAATCCTTTAACCAATGCATTCAAATTTAACAAACTATCACTCGGTTAGTACCTCTCAGAAACCCAAATATTAAGGATAAACGAATCTACTGAATAAATGAATAAAATTTCACGTGTATATGGACGATGTATTATCCGCCATGATGGCGTACAATTCAATTCTGTTATGACTGACACACACAAAAGGGGTTCCAATGTGATGAAATTAGGGCATGTACCGGTTTTGAGTGGAAACTGGACGATAAAGTTGAATTGATAATTCTATTTATAGCTTTATAAAAAGTCGGGCTAATTTACACACAGGCTGATTTTTTTAAATTAGACTTGGATCGTCAAATTCGAAAGTATAAAGAATAGCGCAAAGCGCAAAGTGCTTAAAGGTCGCAGGCCTAAAATTAAATACCTAAGTACGTCATTAGATTTTGTGACTGGATCTTTGTAGTAAAACTAAGCGAAACGTGGACTAATCGCCTCTATCTACCTCTTCAAGGGTAAAGATCCCTGGGGTAGACAGAATGAAATATGTGTCTGTGTATGTGTGTGATTAGATTTTTGAAAAACTGTTACTATTATTGCAAAGAATTGGAAGCAAAGAAATTCATTGATATATAAGAGGTTGTGTGTGTGTTTATAGGTAAGTATTAGCACTCTGCACTACCGAGGGGATCACTGCCTAATTAATGATCGCCAATATGCTTCGGCCGCAGCCTGGCCGAAACGGTCAACGATATTTAACTTGATTACAACCTGTATACGTTAATTGGGTTACCTATATTTCACATCAGGGGAACATTTTTTTACATAATAAATATTCACCCTTGTAAATTTTGTAAAGGGTAGGCAGAGGTGTATTAATACCCACACATCGCCATCGATGATTTACAAATTCGTCAATTTTGTTTGGTTTTGTATTTTAATTTTACGGTAATAACATGGGTATTTTTTTACTGTTCTAACAACTTTCAACTTTAGTAGTAAGAAGGGTAACTTAATTACCGGTGTTACTACTTTTTTTTTTTTTTTTCGTGCGGAAATCCCCTCGGATACCACCCCTGCCGGAGCCGGAAGGGGAGGTTATGTCGGACTCGAACCGACTAAAACCGCACGCCGACTGTGGGTCTTGGTGCTAGGCCGGAGGTGAGGTTGTCAAAGACATATCCCTCGCACCCCGGCTGACCCAGGGCCATCCCTTACGGTCTGGCCCTCCTCTGGAGGGGGGACAACGGTGTCCCCAACTCGCCCCCGGAATGGGGAGGCGCGCTATTTAGCGCGCCGCCGCCGTGGCCTGCTTCTGCTGGGGTGACAGGCGGCTCCACCCGTCCCCCCCAGGCCCGCGCTCATGAGGGACGGAGGTCAGTCAATGCCCTACCGGTGTTACTACTAGTAGTAAGATTGGCAGTAACTATAATAAACGGATTTACAGCCCCCATAGTAGGGGACGAGCTTATTGCTGGCAAACAGGCACTGTGACAGGGGCCGCATATTTACTTTACTGTATAATTACAAAATGAGTGCCATAGCCCCAGGATCATTTCCGTTTTCTGCCCTCGTTTCTCTACCTACGAATATTTTTCCTATTTCAACCCAAAGGTCTTTCCGTTTTCTACCCACGAAATTTATTTTTTTATCAATATATTTTTCTTAGCCCAATAAATAGGACCTCCGCCTTGGTAAATGGTTATATAAAAAGCTAATGTCAGAACCACCCCTGTCAACTCCCTATTGTTGGGCTGACAGACGCATTCTTCGTTCAATCTCGGTGTAGGAGGGTGTTTAAAAACTATTTTATTTTCTGGTCAGTTATTTTAGTGAAGTTATTGTATAGTATAACGTGGTGGTTCATTTCAGGGGTTGCGGTTTCAATGTCCGTAAATGCCAAATCACTACATAATTATAAAACCGTACTTGGTTTGCCTGCGCGCGTCTGTATATTTGACTGTCCGTTTACGCGTAATTAAGTCAAAAATTAATGAGCTTATTTTCATGCGGATTCCACCAATAGAAGAGTGATTCAAGAGAAAACGTGTCCAGGTTTTGTGTAAATGTTGTCTGCCACTTATAAAAAAAATGGATGCTAATAGATGGACGTATCGCAAAAAATTAAACCACTTCGTCATCGTAAATGTGTTCTAACCGTATAATGATAGACTAAAACTATGAAATAATAAGGATTAGTTACTTGAAAAACATTACCATTAGCAATCACATTTTATCAGTAACCGCGGATTTACACTCTCGCGAGAACTCTTGCCGACTGCACTCGTACGAGAGTGTAGATACGCCATAAGAAGATGATGTTTGACAAGAAAGTATTAAAGAGAATGACAACGCCCAATAATTTCGACAAGAAATGATGAACATAATCAGTCGATGTGCGAATGTATGCTGTCTTGTAGCACCGCAACCCGCCTCTCACGGCCACGATGGTAGCTATTTATATGTGACCTTTTAGATTGCGATTATATGTACTAACGCTATTAAGTTAAAGTATATAATGCTATGATAATTTTGCTCACCATATTGTGAACTGAGTTATCACTCTATCAACCCTTAAATTGTTCACCAAAAATTACTGTTAGGTACGGTGCATTTGCCGGAATAAATTAACATTGACAGGTTAAAACCTCGAATCTTGATGGCTTCTGTACTTAAAATTGTCTCCTCATTTTGTCTTACTGCCAAGCACCTTCTTATAAAGCTTTATACAACATAATTAAACAGATTTACTTCTCTTCTTCTGCCGTTAATATAAAAGTAGCACATAAATAAAGCTTAGTTCACACCGTCGACTAGTGTCGCGCACGGTGACAAGGCAAAGCCATTTTAATACCTTTCCCTTCGTTGCTAAAGCTCCTTTCAATACGAAGAAATAGTTGAAAGTGTTTTAAAGTTAATATTATGCATTTTATGTTAAGAGTTTATGCAGATTGTTCTAACGGTTGAATGGGTGCATAGCTAATTTATGTTTTAGTCTTATTCAAGTGAACGTAACTGGCGTACTTCTTTTCGTGTCATTGGCTCTTAACATCTATTAGGTAATTTTTGTCGGCCAAATATTTGACCACGGCTACAGTATTGTCAGTTGCCCTGCACAGGTCCGCGATAGTACAGCTGGAAGGGCACAGTGGGCAAGAGAGCTAATGTAGCATAGACTGGGATGGGGCTTCGCAGTAGCAGGGTGCTTGTAACTCTTCTATGTAGCCTTATTTTGCCAAATTTACTTTACAGCGGGCAACTTAAGCCCGTAGGCGTATCAATGATTTCCAAGTTAGCTACGGGAGACGATGTCCAGGCGGCAGGATTTCTTTAGGTCTAATGAAACCCAGCTGGAGCTGGATGTTTCTTTGTCCACATTTGCTCTATTGCTCCCTGGGGGGTGCTATTTGTAGTGAAGGTAGTTCTTAAGAAGCTCCGGCATCTTTTTAAACAGGCGTACTAAATTTTAAACATTCGCGTTTCATGTTTATGGAAATCCGCGCAATTTTCATATAAGTGGTATACACTTATATGAAAATTGCGCGGATTTCCAGATAGCTTTTGATTTTAATCAGTATAGTCAACATTACTGTTATTCATAAAGCTAAATTATTAATGTGATGTAAAAAAGTATCATAGCGCACATTAAGACCTGGAATTCCCTGCCAGCTCACGTGTTTCCTTCTTCCTACAGTCTCGGGTCCTTTAAGCGGGGCGTGAAAAGGCATCTAATGAGGCCGTCAAGCTGAGTGCCACCACTGTTAACATGGTAAATGTTTACGATGGTGACCCTCTTTCCGAGACTTTGCCTTTAGCTTAACATCAGGCGAGGTGAAGTGAAATTGACGTGTCCTGTATAAAAAAAAAAAAACATTGGGAGTAGTGTATTGCAATAGGCTAATTGATTGATGAATATCGAAATTAAAGAAAATATCACAGATATATTGTATAATCTTATGTAATTATTGTCGCTCTTCAAAGCCAGCGAATAATACATCGCACCATCGTAGATATATAGCTGAAAGTGACGAATACAATTGCAAGTGAACAAATAAGCCCGTTTGATAAATATCACAGCGACCGGACTAAGCCAACACTGTAGCCGAAACCAGCGCACATCGTGAATCACTGACAACTGCGTAATGGTTTGACAACAATTGGGTATATGTGTGCTTAGCGCACGATGCAATGCATGTTGAGAATCATCATTAAATTTAGTCTAGGAATTCGCCAGGGATGACAACAGTATACCGATGTACTATTTGAAAGATCAAAAAGATGAAAGATGCCACAAATGCCATGATAATAATTAAAGAGACTGTACTTTACCACCATAAGTCAAGTACTGGAAATTTCGCATTATTTATTTTTCTTTGTTCTAATTATTAATGCGGAGCAAATTTTGCCAATGTCATATTACAATAAAAAAAACGACGCCAAGCTAAATATTAATTAATATAGCTTAAAAACTAATGGCAGGCTGTATGAGTGTATGTATGTGTGTATTTATTTTTATTGTTTTAATGAATACTGTGTAAAATAATGAAGTTGATGCTTATTCCTGGACATCTAATCAGTATCAATAATTTTTTACCTACAGTAAAAATACCTTCTATAGTGAAAATTGCTCACTATAATAAGTAATGAATTTTTTTAAAAGATCTTAAGTAAAGGTCAAACGTATTAAGTAGAAGATTATTTATCTTTACAGTGTCTTATAGGGCAGTAAATCGTTTTGTTTACACCAGTTAATCGCAGAGGGAGACAACACAATCCCATACGCTCTCGCCTGAGCATAATCATGATCTATAGAGACACTATCCCACTATGGTGGTTATTTAGGAAGTCTTTCTAGTGATGGAGTATGGTGCCTGCAAAACTTAATTGTATAGTATTAATTTGGACCAGGTGGAATCAAGAGCGCTGTTTGATGATATCACTTTGATAGACTCCAATGCCCGAGAGTCTATGGTCTATTAAATAATAGTAAAAAAATCATACTATTATAAAAACACTGTAGTTCATCTGTCCAAAAACTTTGCTAAATTAAACTTTTGAGAATGCCTTAAGGCGAAACCGGTCAGGTTCAATATAATAAATACTATGAAAAAGTACAAGTGTTCTCAATATGGCGTTCATCTGTTTTATTATATTGCGCAAACACAGAGTGGTGTAGGGTAACAAGTCTAGATCAGAGATGCTACTTGCGACAATAGAGACCATAAGTTAGAAAACACAATGTATCTAAGTATAAGTAAAAATGATGCATCGTTTGGTTCAGACGCAATGGAAGGGAGAAGTGACCGACTTGCTCGGGTTGTAAACATCATTGATTTTGAGGCGAAACGAAGTTCGTCGGGTCAGCTATATACATACATATAGGTACTCACGTCTGTAAATCCCCGGAGGGGTAGGCAGAGTCGATCCCATGGGCTGTATGTTTACTGTCAGATGGAGAACATCCATATCCCTTAGTCGCTTTTTATGAAACGATCAGCTAATTGGTTATAAATACTTTAATCTACCATTAATAAACCGGACCTACATTTGTCTAATTAAATACTAGTCTCGAGTCATATTTGTCAATATTCTGTATCATATCATAGTTATATAAAAGTATACTGTCTTTTATGCTATTAATTGCGCCTTACGAGGGTTTAAAAGGAATACAAAAAAAATTGCAATAATTTATTTACCTTCCATAATTTTTATTTCATTTATTTTATTTATTTATTCACCTTATAACTAACATTACAGGATATTCTCCAAGTACGATAGTGTGACAACCGTAACCCTAACCTTAAATTTTGATATAATATTTTATACACATACAACATAGAAAAACATAAAAAACCCAATATAAACTTAGCACTGAACAAAAAAATTATGTTATTAATTTAAAATTCTCAGAAATATATTGAATTGTTCAAGTAAGTATACTTAGTATTCCATACGCCAGTGTTGTAAAATATATCACAGTGATATATTTCTCAAACACAGAATAGTCCCAATAATGCGCTATTCGTGGTTCGCTGGTCAGAGCAAATCCCTGGCGAGGCGGGCACAAATTTATACATCATCAAAACCGCGGCGAGGCGAGGCGTTGTGGCTCACGTCCAGTGTGCTCCTAGCTTTATATTTTATGACATGAAATTGTTGAGAATACTTATTACTTCTACCTACTATATACCATAACATCCATACTAATATTATAAATGCGAAAGTAACTCTGTCTGTCTGTCTGTATGTTACGCTTTCACGCCTAAACCACTAAACCGATTTTGATGAAATTTGGTATAGGGGTAGATTAGACCTTGAGAAAGGACATAGGCTATGTTATGTCGCGATAACCGACATCCACGCGGGCGGAGCCGCGGGCAAAAGCTAGTGTATATATATTTATTTAAAGTATAAGTGATTCCTGAGATTTGTCATGTCTATTTTGCTCTAATGATATTCTTTTAACTTAAAATTAAACTAATCGTAATCGATTATTATTTATAGTCCTTATCATAACTGTCCAGCGTTAACCTGGTATCCAAAACCTGGTTCAGCTATCCTAGTCTTACTTTTGATATTGTCTTGGATTTTAGGGGAGAGACTGCCACTTATCCGAAAACCCTATGAAAAACGTTAATGAAAAACGTTATTCGGTAGGTATACTTGCAGGCTAAGTTGGCATGTACCTCAGTTTTTTTATAGCTCCAAATACATTACCAACTGAAGATAAATACGGAAAAAACATAAACAAAATGCAATGTTTAAAAATTATTGTAAAATCATTAATTGGTCCCGAAATTTCGTAAGAATATCGGTAGATGACTCCACCGTCGCCTTCAAGACGGATAAAAATACAAGAGGAACGTCACTTCGGACGTGGCTCGGTGGCCTAGTAGTTATTTAGTTAGGTCGTGGGCGTCAGTAGCTTAGTGGTTAGTGGTTAAGGAGTCAGCCTTACGATCGAGAGGTCCCGGGTTCAAATCCTGGCCATTACACTACCGACGTGAACCCACTCTTAGCACAAGCAATTTAGCTTAGTTGGAGGGGTTAGAGGGAATATTAGTAACTTCGGTTGTAATATTCTTTAGAAAAAAAAAGTTAAGGCATTCCCCCATAAGGAAAAATCGCGGGTTCGAGTTCTGCACAGGCGATTCACTTGTTCCTGATGTATTCAAAGATTGTAATGTAATACATATTTATGTTGTTTCTAAATCTAGTAGCTAACACAAAATAAACGAATAAACTTCATCGCCATCATAAGTTATCAAAACGTTCATAATTATTAATGGCCTCTAAGGCATTTTGTGTACGAACAAAGCTTTATAATTCCGAATTAAAATATCTGTTTCTTTCTACGCAAAGGGAATTCCATTACTGTCTAAATGGATTCTTGTAATACTGACGGTTCTTTGTGAAAAATTATTGAATTACGAGAGTTCGTAAGTGGAATTAGGCTGGCAACCTAAATAAGCAGTGGAATAGTTTATTATTGGTTGCCTTTGCTGAATAGTATTTATTAACTTTATGGATAATGGATACTGATATTGGAATTTCTTGTTTGAAGAATACTAGTTTCTGAAATTATGGATCTTCCAAGATATTTTGAGCCAAGGTGACCTCACCTGCGAGCCAATACATTTCATTGACAGATCTCTCTTTAGGGCAGATTCACTTATCACAGTTGGGAGTATATAGTCACTCTGATAAAGGTAGAATATGTCACATCACAAAGAGGAAATTTTACCGGAACTTCGTGGAAGGGCAATTATTAGATGCAAGTGAGACTAACAATGAGAAAATGATGATTAGTGATCTAACATACTAGTGTTCTTGTTAAACTGAGTAACCAAAATTTCTTAAATTAGGAGTAGATTACCTCAGTGGTAGAGAGAGGCAATCCTAAGCGGTGTACCGTTTATGAGGGTAGAACAATATAATACAGTGTCAGTACAACTGAACAGTGTCAGGAGCTCATTGCGAAAGCACGTGTTCATCGATCGAAATACCCTTCCTATTTGTTTATGTTATGTATTAAAATATGTGCGTGTAAAGTCACATTACAGCTGAAATTTCATTCTTCTTCCGAACGTGACAAATCAAAAGCTGGGTAAAACACTATTGTAACAATGTGACACATTCTATACTGTTGTGTAACAAAGTACGCACTAAAACGTTCTTCATAGCCGATAAAGTTTACCCGACAATTGGAGCAGAACTTTTATTATTTATCGCGTAAAATGCTAAAGACGTGTACATACATATTCTCATCATACGTCAACTTTTTACATCCAACCTCAAAGATTTCGTTCCAACCGTTCCGAAACATAAAAAAGTTGTCAAACCTTTTTTCGCGTCACTCATTGGAACGAAAATGAAAAATCCCTTGCGTTAGGCCATCGATCTAAAAGGCCGTATATTGTGATGTACGGAACCTTTGGTGGTATTTATTGCTGTTCCCAATTCGGGTAAGCGGTCAGTGGTTGATAGATGGTGGTGGAGCGCTTATGTACTTTCTTAATTATTTCCCACATAATTTGATTGTATTTCAATTTTTGTAATTTAAAAGAACCGCTTCTGTGAGGGAATAATGTTTGAATATTGGCGCTCATTTGTTGACCACTCAGTGTTGAAGAAGGCCAATGAATGGCGCTGCGCACGGATTTTTCGAACTATATTTTGAGAATGAAGTTTCTACGAGCGAGACTCTCAAGCACCACGGCGGATCATCTACCCGCTCGCATTTTTTAATCAGTCACTAAAACGCACCCAGCATCGAAAGGTGTCTTTGACTCACGCGCCGACGCACCAACGGAAGTTTGATTAATTCAACTCCTCGTTTCTTTTTTGTGTAATTCTATAAGTTCCTTTGGCCACATTCTCAAGTCAGTATAAGTGAAGTGTATCGGAAGAAAACGACTCACTCAAGAAAATAACCGACCGGTCGAAAATTACCTACCCACCAGCACGTGCCAGGAACCACGCCTGTCTGCAGCTGAATCCTCACGAGGTGGAACACAGGTCAGTGCCGATTCTCTTACGTTTTCGTTCATAGAAGCGGTCACATGTGTATTTTCTTTTCATTACAACCTAACTGCAGTGTCATAGGAGCTTATACGCTCTGTGTGCAAACACACCACGTGGTAGGACTATATACACGTTCTACCATAATTTATGGTCCTTACGAGTCGGATAGGCCAGTAAATAACATATTCACGTAATTATTGGTGAATAATATTTCTTTCCTATTCATTTAATTAAAAGATTCACGTAATTTTGGTGAATTCTTTCCGCCATCTTAGTTTCATTACTTTCTTTCGCTAACAGATTTACGTAAATTATTTGGTAAATTCTGCATTTAAAACGCTAAATCTACGTAATAATTGGTAGATATTTATAATAGTTGGTGATTTACGTATTAATTGGTAAATAATCATCATTCTATTCACATACGCGTAACTTGTAGGTAGGTACCTATCTAGGTACGTAAGTACATAGTTACATTCTCGCTCCGCTGTGCTACTTGCGCTATTATATAATAAGCCGTAGTACAATTTTCAATAAAAAGTAGGTATATCTAAACTGTTTGTGTTGAATTACTATTATATTATAGTAGGTACCTTACAGATAATCTTCTTGTTATATTTCAATAGGTAGGTCTTACCTATCGTTAATTTGCAAACATGTCGTCAGATCTCGAATCGAAGCTTATTCTGTTGAATCAAAAGAAGGAATTATTGTTTGCACGCATCAATCGTTGGTATAAATCGTCGAAATCAGTTGTGTGTTTTGACATAACGACGCGAGCCAATGAAGATTTTCTGGCTGAGACCGAGACCATCGATGACGTTCGCGATAAGTTCGAGTCGATTGTAGATCAAATAAATAGCTTAAATTTATCATTAGAACCCCCAGTGGAGCCCGACTATTCTTGCCTTGACTCATTCGATGAATTGTATTCGAGAATAAAACGCATTAGAAATAAATTATCTACGCTCAAGGTCAAGGAGGTCGCATCACACGGGCCGAGTAATTCAAGCGCGTCTGTAGTGAAATTGGAAATGCTTGTTATTCCGAGTTTTGACGGACGCCCTGAAAACTGGAATACATTTTATCAGTCCTTTAAGGCCAATATTCATTCGAACACACAATTGTCTGATTCGCAACGTGTGCAATACCTATTCTCAAAATTAACCAAAGACGCATTAAAGTTCACTGCCGGTATTGTTCCGTCAAGTGAGACCTACAGTATAGTGTGGGACGCCTTGGTCAAGAAATACCAAGATAAACGCTCATTAGGTTCATATTATCTTAATAATATATTAGACTTAAAGAATTGTTCACCTAGTGTGAACTCACTTGATTCATTTATAGGTATATATTCCTCATCTATCGCCGCGCTTAAAGAGTTAGGTATAAATGATTTAACGGACTTCGTGTTTCTACAATGTGCCTTGAGGAAAATGGACACGCTAACCATCCAAGCCTTCGAACTTTCTGTTCGAGGTGTCGAAATACCTACAACGCAACAGCTGATCGACTTTGTACAAGATTATGCTAAGATGATTGAACGGTCAAACCCGCGGTCTTCGTCATATGCGAAGTCGTCCACTGCTGGGACACCACAGTCTAATGATAGGCGTGTACAGCGTAATTCTAAGTCGTTTGTTGTCAGTGTGCCGATTAATAATAAGTCGAATGCGCCCGCCGTAGTTGATGCGTCATGTTGTTTATGTGGCGGCCGCGACCACCGACACCTGTATAACTGCGCTCAGTTTAAAAATATGCAAAATGCAAAGGCTAGATATGAGTTTATTAAATCTAAGCGTGGTTGCGTGAATTGTCTAAGCACATTACATAATCTCCCGCGATGTAAAAGTACGTCAGTTTGTTTCTGTCAGAAAAAACATCATAAATTATTGCATTTTGATAATGTTAATAATTCGCACTCGCATGCGACGAGTGCTGTCCCTTTCTCGCCGCCCCAGTGCGACAATATTAGTCCCATTCCTGAGTCACCGCTCGCTTCAAGCACTGTGCATTCGTATGCCTCTAGCCATAAGGGTGATATTCTCTTGGCAACCGCTCAGGTGTATGCTCGCCCTAAAGGTAGCACTGGAAATGGATCTGTAGTCAGATGTCTAATTGATAATGGCTCACAGAGTAACTTAATAGCATTGTCCTGTTGTCGTTTATTAAATTTACCAATAATACCAATGAGTGATTCTGTTGTCAAAGGTGTTGGCTCCATTTCGCACACGATAGTAGGCTATGTGTATTTGGACATTGAATCTCGTATTTATGCAGATCATAAGTATACTATACATGCGTTAGTTATGAATAGCCTTACGGATCAATTGCCCTCGCAATTAATTAAGTGTGATCGCGAGTTAAATCTTCGCGATTTACCGCTTGCTGACTTAAGCTGGAACATTCCAGGAAACATTGATATAGTATTAGGTGCACAGCTCTTCCCGTATATCTACTTAGGAAATAGAGTCGAGTGTGGTCCCAGTGCCCCTTGTGTACTATCAACCGCGTTTGGGTATGTACTTATGGGTGATTACCCACGTAAAGATGTTGTGCCTACAACCGCATCCTTTTCTGCGCTAGCACTAAATGATTTAGTGCAAAATTTTTGGGAACTTGAGGAAGTTCCTGTGAAACGCCTATTGTCTCCAGAAGAAACCGAGTGCGAGAATATTTTCACATCTACTGTGACTCGCGATGACGTAGGTCGTTATACCGTTGCGCTGCCGTCCTGCAAGGATCCCTCTGAACTAGGGAACTCGCGCGGCGTCGCTCACCCCCGGTTTTTGTCGCTCGAGCGTAAACTTCGTCAATCACCAACCGTACGCGAAAATTATAATAAGGTTATTCGGGATTGTTTGGATAACGGTTGTCTTGGTCTTGTTGATGACTCTAAGTTATCTATGGATGGTTATTACATACCACACCACGCAGTAGTTCGACATGACAAACCGATGCCGCGTATTGTGTTAGACGCGAGCGCTAAAACCCACACTTGTCTTTCGCTCAATGATATTTTACATATTGGTCCCAATTTACAGGCAGACCTGTTTTTATTATTATTAAATTTTAGGTTATTTCCTATCGCAATGAACGCTGACATAAATACTCACCGCAAATCGCTTGAGTTTGATGTTGGCAGTCATGTCGCAAGGGTTTTAGGTCTCTCGTGGGAGCCGTGTGGAGATAATTTTTATTTCACATCCACCTTGGTAGATGAGAAGTGCACTAAGAGAAATATACTCCCTATAGTTGCGCGACTATTTGACGTGCTCGGGTTGGTGACACCTGTGATACTCTACGCCAAGTTGTTAATTAAGGAACTTTGGCTTAGTAAGAGTGATTGGGATGACCCTGCTCTAGAGCATATACGCTCACGCTTTTCCGCTCTCGTTCAAGAATTAAAATTGCTTGACACATTAAAAATTCCGCGATATATAGGTGTCGAAGTTGATTGCGAATTACGTCTTGTCGCATTTTGTGATGCCAGCCTGAGTGGCATGGGATGTGTTATTTATGCACATTGTACCTACCCATCTGGCATTCAAACTCGCATTTTGTGTGCGAAATCAAAGGTCACTCCGACAAAGATTACTACGCTTGCTCGATTAGAGTTATATGCTATTTTGCTTATGTCAAAGTTAATAAGAACTGTACGTGATTCGTATGCATTACGCATTCCCGTTACTGACATTTACGCCTTTTCTGATTCCACGATTGCCTTATCATGGGTTCACTCGTCACCACATCGGTGGTCGATTTTTGTTAGCAACCGGGTCGCTCAGTGTCAAGAAAACTTGAACGCTAAACATTTTTATCACGTCGCCGGAGACATTAACCCGAGTGATTGTCTATCACGCGGTATGCTCCCCTCGCAACTTTTGGCTTATGATTTGTGGTGGAACGGTCCAGCATGGATCCGCGGCCCCCCTGATGAATGGCCTATTAAGTCATTCTCTCCCGCCAACTGTTCTGACTTACCTGAGCATAAGGCAAATGTGTTGAGTGTGACATCAAAACACACAGAGTCGCCATTGTTATGTACATTAGCACAACGTGTTTCTTCTTGGCAGAAACTACTACGTATCATTACATACGTTTTAAAATTCGCACGATTTAAATTTAAGATCGAACCTCATTCTGTATCAGGATTACATCCTGTCCTTCTCTCTAAACGCGATCACGTTGTTGATCTAATAATTCAGCATTTTCACGTTGTCAATTGTCATACTGGACCTGGACTCCTCAGGTCTATCATAATATATAAAACGCGTTCTGGTACTTACAAACTCGCTGTAAGCAAGTTGTATCCTATCCCAACGCAATAACTTATAACGCTAAATAGAATCTTAAACTTTAATTTTTAACTCAAACTTTAAACATACTTTAGATAGAATATTGTTAGTCTAAGTTGTTATTTTCGCTATGTGTATTATTATGTTATACAAATTCACTATGGGCTCTAATCAGCCAGTGTTCGCTTGTTTGTTTCGTAACGTCTTGCGACGTTCCAAAGCCGGGTGCATGGTGGAGCGCTTATGTACTTTCTTAATTATTTCCCACATAATTTGATTGTATTTCAATTTTTGTAATTTAAAAGAACCGCTTCTGTGAGGGAATAATGTTTGAATATTGGCGCTCATTTGTTGACCACTCAGTGTTGAAGAAGGCCAATGAATGGCGCTGCGCACGGATTTTTCGAACTATATTTTGAGAATGAAGTTTCTACGAGCGAGACTCTCAAGCACCACGGCGGATCATCTACCCGCTCGCATTTTTTAATCAGTCACTAAAACGCACCCAGCATCGAAAGGTGTCTTTGACTCACGCGCCGACGCACCAACGGAAGTTTGATTAATTCAACTCCTCGTTTCTTTTTTGTGTAATTCTATAAGTTCCTTTGGCCACATTCTCAAGTCAGTATAAGTGAAGTGTATCGGAAGAAAACGACTCACTCAAGAAAATAACCGACCGGTCGAAAATTACCTACCCACCAGCACGTGCCAGGAACCACGCCTGTCTGCAGCTGAATCCTCACGAGGTGGAACACAGGTCAGTGCCGATTCTCTTACGTTTTCGTTCATAGAAGCGGTCACATGTGTATTTTCTTTTCATTACAACCTAACTGCAGTGTCATAGGAGCTTATACGCTCTGTGTGCAAACACACCACGTGGTAGGACTATATACACGTCCTACCAGATGGTATTATGCAAATTCTGTGTACTGTTGTGTTTGGTTTTGTTGCTGGATGTTGAGATAGACAACGATACTGCTTTTTTGGGTTTACCTACATCTTATTTTAATTGCTCAGCCAATTTTTTTCTGTTTTTATCGCTCCGTTAGAAAGGATACGTAATATTTATGCACGTGGAGTTTTATCTCTTTTGCCTAGTTTGTGAGTTTTCTCTTGTCTCTGGGAGTAGTGGATTCAAATTTATTTATTTACTTCCCTTTACGTCTTCAATCTACTTATGATTAGAGGGGGGGATCCCGATCATATTTTAGTCCCGAAATTTTGAGAATGATGATTAAACAAGAAATGAATCTCTATGAGGCTAGTTCCACACGAGGTTATAATTTGGAAAAGGCTTTCAAAAAATTATCGACGATTCCTCCAACTTCCATGGAGCCTGAACGCGCCTTTTTCGCTGCTTCATATTTGTGCAACAAATTAAGAAGTATGCTTTCGGGTGAGACGTTGGATGCGTTGTTATTTCTTAGATTTTATTTTCGTGCGTGTTATTTCTTAGATAAGTAAATTATAGTTTCTAGTCTATTTGATTTAAAATATGAGTCCTATTGACAACATTGATCTCTTTTGACAAAGGAGACTGAAACGATTACATACAATCTTGGGCCTAGTTGTAAGAAGATGAAAGTAGTGTCAATTAATAGCTTATATATTATCAACCTTTCACTGAAAATTCTGCGGATTTTGTCAATCTGAGAACAGAGATTGTAACCGCTGAACGTGTCAGACGGACTACTCACCGGCTGACCCAGCAGAGATATGCACGAGCTCTATGGGATCCCAGGGCGCCTTTTGACAGAGGAGAAAAGTGTGCGTGCGTGTGGGAGACCAGGGAGACTTCAGAGAAAACCACTATTACCTCTGTTGTACATACATATATTACAGAGAGATAAAATTATACATAAGAAGATTACAGACAATAGAGTTACAGAGAGATATATAAAGATGAGTATGTCTTCACCAGCTGCACCACGGTGACCTGCTTGCAGTAGGTAGCCAGAGTGTTACGGCTAGTAGGTGTAGTACACGTCGGTCAACCCACCGTTGACACAGTTATTTCTTGCAGAGTGAAGTTATATAGATATATAGGAAAGTTACATAAATTTTAATAAAGAAAAAGGGAATACGTGACCCCGGTTGTCGGCCTGCTCGGCGTCTGCGCACGTCTCTTGCCGCAATCTCGACGACCAGCCAAGGTGCTTCACGTTGAGGTTACAGGCTTGCGCCGACAGCGGTTGGGAACTCGACCACAGAACACGCTGAGATGGAATTTGAGGACCAAGGTGTCCTCTAATCCCGAACTAGGAACCCTAAGAACGAAATAACACTAAGAATCGTCTAGATTGCAGAAGGCTGTTGATAAATACAAGTAAAATCACTTACCAAAAAATGGGCAACACGAATTTAATTAAGTACAAAGTATTTTCCAAGACACAACAATACAAACGTTCCAGTCACAATGCAGAAAGTAAAAAGGATTTATATGTAGCCGGGGCCTCAGTTTTATACCCCTATAGCTGGAAGGTTCTCGGAAACACTTTTTTTAAATTCTATTAGTACAAACGATGATCAAAAACACCAAATCACGGTCGAATAGCCTAACAACTTTAATACCACCCTGCTAAGTAGGAATCAAACAAAGTACAGCAACCTTTCAACTTGGTTGGACTATACACACATTTTTTCCTTGAATACTCCGGTTTTGAGCATGCGGAATTTGAACCTGTTTAATTTAACTGAGGAAATTTAATTTTAACCTAAATAAGATAGCCTATAATTAAACAATTAATTTTCCCATTTAGGTGCTATGAGTATTTCTAATTTCATATAGTTAAAACATAAAGGAAATCGAACGCCATCTAGTGCTAGCTAGCACAAAAGTTCCTACACCGCGGCACCGACTAACTGTTGTGAGTACCACTGAGATCGCAACAGGTGGCGCTAGTAGTAATCAAATTACAGTAGATAAAATCTAATGTTACACCACCCCTTCCCTCACAGTATTCCCTGCGTAGTATGCGCAGGGAATATCAGCGACAGGATCTCAACTGAGAGATATCAAAATAAATTCCAAAACTCGCGATGACCACACTAGTTGTGAAGACCACGAACTCCAAACAAACAACCACCAACCTACCAGCTAACTAAAGAAACCAAACAAAATCACATTACCAAGCCAAGCACTCTAGAAGTGTCACCCTATTAACTGCCCGGATCACTGTATGCCCTTCATATAGGTTAGTGAGTAGGCTTAGGGTGGAAAGAGACCGAACGAAGCAAAGTGGCACTCCCACGATCAGCCGAGTGACACAGAGACGGCACCGACAGGAGAAGGAGAAGGATCAGAAGGCTGTTCCTCCTCACTGTACTTCAAAATATCCTTAATGTGATAAACTCCCAGATCCTTACCATCCAAATCCGACAGTTCATATACTAAAGGCGAGCGTTTGGCGGTTACAATGCATTTCATAAATTTAGGCGCCAGCTTCGCAGTAAAGTTCTTGGCCTTGTTAGACAAATAGAAGGTTCTTTTGTACACAATCTGTCCCACTTTCAGTTCCACATGCCTTTTTCTGAGGTTGTAGTATTTTTCATTGCGCCGGTGAGCAACATCTAAGTGTTTTCTCACTTGGTCGTAGATACGATGTAATTCCTTCAACCTCTCACCAAAGGACACTGGACTATCAATGGAGACAGTGTTAGGATGGCAAGGAATCTCTTCCTGCCTATAAAGAACTCCATCCCCAATGAATTCCCTACCGTGAATAAGAAAATACGGACTGAAATGAGTGGCTTCGCTCACAGCAGTGTTTAGAGCACACTGGAGTTATACGAGGTTCTCGTCCCATTTCTTGTGGTGCGACTTCACGTAGCAAGAAATTCCCTGAACCACGTTGCGAATAGCTCGTTCTGCCTGGTTGGTCTGCGCGTGGTATCTGGGGTTATAATAAATGTTAGGCACATTGTACTTAAGTAGTAAGTCCTTAAATTGTTTACTCACAAATTGTGGGCCATTATCCATATAAATGGTTTTGCATACCCCGTGGACTAGGAAAACATTCTTTTCTATGAATCTCGCGACTGCAACGCCTGTAGCCATCCGTATAGGACTCAACATGACATATTTGCTAAAGTAGTCCGAGACCACAATCAAGTGAACATTTCCCTTGCTGGAAGTAGGAAATGGACCCAGTAAGTCAACAGAGATGGCCTCAAACGGTCTAGACACCCGCTTTGGATTACCCATGAGGCCAGGACGAGATGTGTTCACAGGTTTGTACTGCTTACATGTCTCGCATTTGCCTACATATTCCTTAACGCTCTCGTACATCTTAGGCCAATAATAGTTGAGAGCGAGGCGTTTATGGGTTTTCCATACGCTACCATGGGCACTGAGTATGTCGTCATGGTACTTAGTGAGCAGGGGCAACCTGTCCTCCAACGGTACCACCAGCTTCCAATCAAAATCAGAGGTCAGAGAGTATTTATTTTTTGATAATCTGAAAAGACGGTTATCACGTATATCAAAGTTGGGAAAATGCCTAGGGTTCTTTTTCACACTGTTCAGAGTGTGGAGATACCAAGAGTCCTTAGTAACGCTGGTGTCGATTGTGTCAATTTGAATTCGTGAAAGAGCATCAGGTACCACATGGTCCTTACCCTTTCGATGTTCTATATCGAAGTCAAACTGACTCAACCTCATGCTCCAGCGCGCAAGGCGGCCTGTCGGATTCTTCAGTTTGTGGAACCACAGGAGTGAGGCGTGGTCAGTAACCACAGTGCATTTCTGTCCTTCCACGTACTGCCTGAACTGTTCCAAAGCAAAGATCACTGCCAGGAGTTCTCGCTCAGTGGTACTGTAGTTGACTTCGTTCTTGTTGAGTGAACGACTACAATATGCGACAGGGTGCTCCACTCCCTCATGTGTCTGCGTCAGTACAGCAGCCACAGAGAAGGATGACGGGTCGCTGAGAATCCTAAAAGGTAATGAGTAATCGGGCATTTTCAAAATAGGAGCGGTGACCAAAGCGGCTTTCAGCAGATTGAAAGACTCTTCAGCTTCACGCGACCACTCAAAATTTATATTCTTAGAAGTTAATTTACATAAGGGTTTACTAATCTTAGAAAAATTATTCACGAAACGCCGATACCACCCAGCCATACCCAGGAATCTTTTCACCTCCTTAGCGTTGGAAGGTGTAGGATAGTTGAGAATGACATCAACTTTACCTGGGTCTGTCCGCAGGCCATGCTTGTCGACAAAATACCCGAGGTACTTCAATTCGCTACGACAGAACTGCGATTTTCGCATGTTGATCGTGAGACCCGCATCCTTAAGGCGCTGATAGACTCTATTTAAGAGGTCCACATGCTCCTCAAAGGTGCTGGCCACAACGATTATGTCGTCTTGAAAGGAGAACACTCGGTTATCGAACTCTGGGCCAAATAGACGGTCCATGAGGCGTTGCATCGAGGCGGAAGCACCTACAAGTCCGAAGCACATCACGTTGTAGTGAAAAAGGCCTCGCCTGGGGACAGTGAAGGCGGTCTTCTCGGCGGATTGGGGCGAATCAAACGGAATCTGCCAATACGCCGCACTTAAATCAATAGAATGTAACCGCTGAACGTGTCAGACGGACTACTCACCGGCTGACCCAGCAGAGAGATGCACGAGCTCTATGGGATCCCAGGGCGCCTTTTGACAGAGCAGAAAAGTGTGCGTGCGTGTGGGAGACCAGGGAGACTTCAGAGAAAACCACTATTACCTCTGTTGTACATACATATATTACTGAGAGATAAAATTATACAAAAGAGGATTACAGACAATAGAGTTACATATAGATATACAAAAATGAGTATGTCTTCACCAGCTGCACCACGGTGACCTGCTTGCAGTAGGTAGCCAGAGTGTTATGGCTAGTAGTTGTAGTACACCTCGGTCAACCCACCGTTGACACAGTTATTTCTTGCAGGGTGAAGTGATATAGATATATAGGAAAGTTACATAAATTTAATAGAGAAAAAGGGAATACGTGACCCCGGTTGTCGGCCTGCTCGGCGTCTGCGCACGTCTCTTGCCGCACTCTCGACCAGCCAAGGTGCTTCACGTCGAGGTTACAGGCTTGCGCCGACAGCGGTTGGGAACTCGACCACAGAACACGCTGAGAAGGGGTTTGAGGACCAAGGTGTCCTCTAATCCCGTACTAGGAACCCTAAGAACGAAATAACACTAAGAATCGTCTAGATTGCAGAAGGCTGTCGATAAATACAAGTAAAAACACTTACCAAAAACTGGGCAACAAAGAATTTAGTTAAGTATAAAGTATTTTCCAAGACACAGCAATACAAACGTTCCAGTCACAATTCAGAGAGTAAAAAGGATTTATATTTAGCCGGGGCCGCAGTTTTATACCCCTATCATTGGAAGGTTCTCGAACACACTTTTTTTTTAAGTTAAATTAGTGCGAACGATGATCAAAAACACCAAATCACGGTCGAAATCCTAACAACTTTAATATCACCCAGCTAAGTAGGAATCAAACAAAGTACAGCAACCTTTTGACTTGGTTGGATCATACTCACATTCTTTCCTTGAATACAACGGTTCTGAGCACGCAGAATTTGAACCTGTTTAATTTAACTGAGGAAATTTAATTTTAACCTAAATGAGATAGCCTATAATTAAACAATTAATTTTCCCATTTAGGTGCTATGAGTATTTCTAATTTCATATAATTAAAACATAAAAGAAATCGAACGCCATCTAGTGCTTAGCTAGTACAAAAGTTCCTACACCGAGGCACCGACTAACTGATGTGAGTACCACTGAGACTGCCATAGGTGGCGCTAGTAGTAATCAAATTACAGTAGATAAAATCTAATGTTACACCACCCCTTCCCTCACAGTATTCCCTGCGTAGTATGCGCAGGGAATATCAGCGACAGGATCTCAACTGAGAGATATCAAAATAAATTCCAAAACTCGCGATGACCACACTAGTTGTGAAGACCACGAACTCCAAACAAACAACCACGAACCTAACAGCTAACTAAAGAAACCAAACAAAATCACATTACTAAGCCAAGCACTCTAGAAGTGTCACCCTATTAACTGCCCGGATCACTGTATGCCCTTCATATAGGTTAGTGAGTAGGCTTAGGGTGGAAAGATACCGAACGAAGCACAGTGGCACTCCCACGATCAGCCGAGTGACAGAGAGACGGCACCGACAGAAGAAGGAGAAGGATCAGAAGGCTGTTCCTCCTCACTGTACTTCAAAATATCCTTAATGTGATAAACTCCCAGATCCTTACCATCCAAATCCGACAGTTCATATACTAAAGGCGAGCGTTTGGCGGTTACAATGCATTTCATAAATTTAGGCGCCAGCTTCGCAGTAAAGTTCTTGGCCTTGTTAGACAAATAGAAGGTTCTTTTGTACACAATCTGTCCCACTTTCAGTTCCACATGCCTTTTTCTGAGGTTGTAGTATTTTTCGTTACGCCGGTGAGCAACATCTAAGTGTTTTCTCACCTGGTCGTAGATACGATGTAATTCCTTCAACCTCTCACCAAAGGACACTGGACTATCAATGGAGACAGTGTTAGGATGGCAAGGAATCTCTTCCTGCCTATAAAGAACTCCATCCCCAATGAATTCCCTACCGTGAACAAGAAAATACAGACTGAAATGAGTGGCTTCGCTCACAGCAGTGTTTAGAGCACACTGGAGTTCTACGAGGTTCTCGTCCCATTTCTTGTGGTGCGACTTCACGTAGCAAGAAATTCCCTGAACCACGTTGCGAATAGCTCGTTCTGCCTGGTTGGTCTGCGCGTGGTATCTGGGGTTATAATAAATGTTAGGCACATTGTACTTAAGTAGTAAGTCCTTAAATTGTTTACTCACAAATTGTGGGCCATTATCCATATAAATGGTTTTGCATACCCCGTGGACTAGGAAAACATTCTTTTCTATGAATCTCGCGACTGCAACGCCTGTAGCCATCCGTATAGGACTCAACATGACAAATTTGCTAAAGTAGTCCGAGACCACAATCAAGTGAACATTTCCCTTGCTGGAAGTAGGAAATGGACCCAGTAAGTCAACAGAGATGGCCTCAAACGGTCTAGACACCCGCTTTGGATTACCCATGAGGCCAGGGCGAGATGTGTTCACAGGTTTGTACTGCTTACATGTCTCGCATTTGCCTACATATTCCTTAACGCTCTCGTACATCTTAGGCCAATAATAGTTGAGAGCGAGGCGTTTATGGGTTTTCCATACGCCACCATGGGCACTGAGTATGTCGTCATGGTACTTGGTGAGCAGGGGCAACCTGTCCTCCAACGGTACCACCAGCTTCCAATCAAAATCAGAGGTCAGAGAGTATTTATTTTTTGATAATCTGAAAAGACGGTTATCACGTATATCAAAGTTGGGAAAATGCCTAGGGTTCTTTTTCACACTGTTCAGAGTGTGGAGATACCACGAGTCCTTAGTAACGCTGGTGTCGATTGTGTCAATCTGAATTCGTGAAAGAGCATCAGGTACCACATGGTCCTTACCCTTTCGATGTTCTATATCGAAGTCAAACTGACTCAACCTCATGCTCCAGCGCGCAAGGCGGCCTGTCGGATTCTTCAGTTTGTGGAACCACAGGAGTGAGGCGTGGTCAGTAACCACAGTGCATTTCTGTCCTTCCACGTACTGCCTGAACTGTTCCAAAGCAAAGATCACAGCCAGGAGTTCTCGCTCAGTGGTACTGTAGTTGACTTCGTTCTTGTTGAGTGAACGACTACAATATGCGACAGGGTGCTCCACTCCCTCATGTGTCTGCGTCAGTACAGCAGCCACAGAGAAGGATGACGCGTCGCTGAGAATCCTAAAAGGTAGTGAGTAATCAGGCATTTTCAAAATAGGAGCGGTGACCAAAGCGGCTTTCAGCAGATTGAAAGACTCTTCAGCTTCACGCGACCACTCAAAATTTATATTCTTAGAAGTTAATTTACATAAGGGTTTACTAATCTTAGAAAAATTATTCACGAAACGCCGATACCACCCAGCCATACCCAGGAATCTTTTCACCTCCTTAGCGTTGGAAGGTGTAGGATAGTTGAGAATGACATCAACTTTACCTGGGTCTGTCCGCAGGCCATGCTTGTCGACAAAATACCCGAGGTACTTCAATTCGCTACGACAGAACTGCGATTTTCGCATGTTGATCGTGAGACCCGCATCCTTAAGGCGCTGATAGACTCTATTTAAGAGGTCCACATGCTCCTCAAAGGTGCTGGCCACAACGATTATGTCGTCTTGAAAGGAGAACACTCGGTTATCGAACTCTGGGCCAAATAGACGGTTCATGAGGCGTTGCATCGAGGCGGAAGCACCTACAAGTCCGAAGCACATCACGTTGTAGTGAAAAAGGCCTCGCCTGGGGACAGTGAAGGCGGTCTTCTCGGCGGATTGGGGCGAATCAAACGGAATCTGCCAATACGCCGCACTTAAATCAATAGAAGACAAATATTTTGCATTATTGAGATGGTCTAAAATTTGGTTGATGTAAGGTAACGGATACGCATCGCTTTTAGAAACAGAATTGAGCTTCCGAGAATCAAGGCACAATCTCAGGTCTCCGTTCGCTTTCTCCACCATCACCACTGGTGAGTTCCATGCGGACTGAGACGGGGTCACTACTCCCATCTCCAGCATCCGATCTAGTTCCTCTTCCAGGGCTTTCTGCTTCAGGGGAGAGAGCGGGTAATACCGTTGCTTGATTGGCTTACTATCGCCCGTATCTATAGTATGATGCGCCAGAGATGTTCGACCTAGACCCACCTTGTCCGTGTTGATGGTATCAAATTTCTCAATAATGCTGTTAATTACCCGCTTCTGATCAGCGGTTAAATTGTTGTAATCCTCTAGACCACTGTTAAGAGACAGAGATTCTACCGGATTACAGTCACTAAAGTTGGAGAGATTGATATTCTGAGAGATCAATCTATCCCCTAATTGAAATTGTTGCCAGAAGTCTACTCCAAATATCATAGCAGTAGTGATTTCTGGAACAACATAGAACTTAATAACTCTGACAGCAGAATTATATTCAATAGGCAGAGAGATACAGCCCAGACATGGCAAATGAGAGCCATCTGCTGTAGTTAAACTAAAGTTAGGGCTGATGCTTCCAAGCTCAAACCCTAATTCCAAGAAAGTGTGGTGCGCTCCCTTACCCAGTACTGAGCAAGCTGCACCCGAATCAAGTAAACCTAGAACATTTAAGTTTAGGATCCTAACAACTAAATACGGTCTTATGTCATTATCCCGTTTGGTAAACAGGACCCTATCAGAGAATGCATCAGACAGAGAAGCTCGCTCCGAACCGAATGGTGATCTTTTAATAAGGCCCTGACTTACTCGTTTTTTGGCTTGGCATTACACTTCGGACACTCAGGCGATTTGACTCCCTTCTGTCCACACCGGAAGCACACCAATTCCCTTGACTGTGTACAGCCATATGCAGTGTGGCCGACTTCACCACAGCGGAAGCATCCTCGTTCGTTTGAGGTCGTAGGACCGGCCACGGCAGAGACCTGCTGGGAAGTTTTATGAACAGTTTTATTCTTAAAATGGTGTAAGTCCGAGGTGATCCCAAACTTATCTAACGCTGGTTCCTGGAATGCCTCTGCCCTAGCACGCGCAAGTTCTAGGCGCTTCCCCAATCGCTTCAGGTCGATTATCGAGTTTACCTCGTGAAGAGCCAATTCCTTCATATAATCGGGCCTAATATTATGCATCAGAATGTCCAGTTGTTCCTCACTGGGCATTTTGCACGTTAATCTCGAGAACATGGCCTGCATCGTAGAGATGTAGATGCCTAATGTTTCAGATCGGGCCTGTGTACGCTGCCTAATTTCATTTCTGAGACGGTAATCGTAGTCGGGAAGGTCGAAAGTCTCCCTCAGCTCATCCAACATGCCCTCATACGAGGTAAAGTTATTCTTGTTGGTGCGGAACCAAGATAAAGCCGGACCGTCCAATAGGTCAGAGAAAGCTGAGAGGATTTTATCCTTGGTGACTTCCCGAGCACACCTAAGCTCTTCCAGTCTCTCAATGAATACACGTACACACGCAGAGCCATCAAATTTTATATTAAAAGAGTTTAAATTTACGGGTCTATCCCTTATTACTAAATTACCACTAATTGTGTCAGAACTAGGCGCGTCACGTCGCCTCGAACGGTCCCCTCCCACCACAGGCGAGGTGTAACCTACGCGGTCACGATGAATAGGTTCAGTCTCTCTATCCGAACCCTCAGAGTCAGAGTCAGTATCTGATTCAGCCACAGACAGAATTTTAACCAAGCGGCCACGGATATCTAAAAGATCTGGACAGTCTATACCACACCTAGCTAACCTAGTGAGAAGGTAGTTCGCCCTCACTGCAACCTTAGTCCGACAATTACTATTTGAAACGACTTCACCTGAAGAGAGTGTCCCTTCCAGCTCGAGAACTTTAGGCTCACAGACAGCCAACTCAGAGGCGGCAACAGCAGGTACCGTGGCGATGGCCTTAATGCTGCCACGCCGGACAAGCCGCAATGCAGTGCGCAGCTCACTCCGCAGGCCAACAACCGTCGCATCCGGATCCGCTGTAACCCCCATGGCAGAGAGTTCATTAAAAAGTTCATCTTTCTTAAGGTAGTTAATACACTTCTGTAATTGGGCCATAGTGGTCCAAGATTCAGTTTTTATCAAAACAATTAACAGTAATGGAGATTCAACTCACAACAGGTTTATAAATTATAAATGTAGGTTAAATGAAGTTTCCACAGAGACAAAATCAACTAATATTAACAGATAATACAATAAATATGCTTCCTCTAGGTCACAATTTGTGCGGTAGCTACAAAAATCTAATAATTTAGAATAGAGAAACTATATTAACTAAATTTAAGAATAGCTTTGTCCAAGAAATATGACACCAGGTATACTTTCTTTAGATTAATAAATTAGGAGGTAGTTACAAAAAGTTTACTACTATTTTATATTATGTTACTTGATTTTGGGTAGATATTATAGAATCACCCAGATAAATATCTTCAGAATACTGGCTCAGCAACCCAATGAAGTGAATACCAGATGTTCAAATTATAGTTGAAGTTATAGAAATTTTCTTTATATAAATTACAAGTGATGTAGGTATTCAGCAAAATGTTAAAAAGTTAACTACAAATCTACTCAAGTCTATACAGTACAAAGCAGCTATGTATTTTTACTAACTACTTAATAATACACAGGTATAAACCCAAAACCATGAATGCTAGACACAGAAATTTCTAGACTAAAAGTTTGACACAGTACAATTACTATGTGAACAGACCACAATAAATATATATGTTTGTACAACACAGAAGCAACTAAATAGGAGGAAAAAAAAGAAAAAAAGAAAAAAGAAAAAAAACTAGTTTGCCAAAAATATGTTTCCAAACTTACCGAAAGATGTGCAGTTTTTAAAATTGGAATTTGGAATTTTGGGGTCTCAATGGTTTTTTCTTGCCACTGGGATGATGGTACGATTGGCTGAAAAAACACAAAGAGGGTAAGTATTACATGCGTAACTGCAGCCGCACAACCAATTAGCGTCTTGGGTAGTGTCAGACGGAGGGTAGTGTTTCCTCCAAAGCGAACTCTCCAGACACCCACACACAGCGCACCCACAGAGAAGAGAGTTAGCCCTTAGCGTTGGTCGCCAATTTGTAACCGCTGAACGTGTCAGACGGACTACTCACCGGCTGACCCAGCAGAGAGATGCACGAGCTCTATGGGATCCCAGGGCGCCTTTTGACAGAGCAGAAAAGTGTGCGTGCGTGTGGGAGACCAGGGAGACTTCAGAGAAAACCACTATTACCTCTGTTGTACATACATATATTACTGAGAGATAAAATTATACAAAAGAGGATTACAGACAATAGAGTTACATATAGATATACAAAAATGAGTATGTCTTCACCAGCTGCACCACGGTGACCTGCTTGCAGTAGGTAGCCAGAGTGTTATGGCTAGTAGTTGTAGTACACCTCGGTCAACCCACCGTTGACACAGTTATTTCTTGCAGGGTGAAGTGATATAGATATATAGGAAAGTTACATAAATTTAATAGAGAAAAAGGGAATACGTGACCCCGGTTGTCGGCCTGCTCGGCGTCTGCGCACGTCTCTTGCCGCACTCTCGACCAGCCAAGGTGCTTCACGTCGAGGTTACAGGCTTGCGCCGACAGCGGTTGGGAACTCGACCACAGAACACGCTGAGAAGGGGTTTGAGGACCAAGGTGTCCTCTAATCCCGTACTAGGAACCCTAAGAACGAAATAACACTAAGAATCGTCTAGATTGCAGATGGCTGTCGATAAATACAAGTAAAAACACTTACCAAAAACTGGGCAACAAAGAATTTAGTTAAGTATAAAGTATTTTCCAAGACACAGCAATACAAACGTTCCAGTCACAATTCAGAGAGTAAAAAGGATTTATATTTAGCCGGGGCCGCAGTTTTATACCCCTATCATTGGAAGGTTCTCGAACACACTTTTTTTTTAAGTTAAATTAGTGCGAACGATGATCAAAAACACCAAATCACGGTCGAAATCCTAACAACTTTAATATCACCCAGCTAAGTAGGAATCAAACAAAGTACAGCAACCTTTTGACTTGGTTGGATCATACTCACATTCTTTCCTTGAATACAACGGTTCTGAGCACGCAGAATTTGAACCTGTTTAATTTAACTGAGGAAATTTAATTTTAACCTAAATGAGATAGCCTATAATTAAACAATTAATTTTCCCATTTAGGTGCTATGAGTATTTCTAATTTCATATAATTAAAACATAAAAGAAATCGAACGCCATCTAGTGCTTAGCTAGTACAAAAGTTCCTACACCGAGGCACCGACTAACTGATGTGAGTACCACTGAGACTGCCATAGGTGGCGCTAGTAGTAATCAAATTACAGTAGATAAAATCTAATGTTACAAGAAGACAAATATTTTGCATTATTGAGATGGTCTAAAATTTGGTTGATATAAGGTAACGGATACGCATCGCTTTTAGATACAGAATTGAGCTTTCGAGAATCAAGGCACAATCTCAGGTCTCCGTTCGCTTTCTCCACCATCACCACTGGTGAGTTCCATGCGGACTGAGACGGGGTCACTACTCCCATCTCTAGCATCCGATCTAGTTCCTCTTCCAGGGCTTTCTGCTTCAGGGGAGAGAGCGGGTAATACCGTTGCTTGATTGGCTTACTATCACCCGTATCTATAGTATGATGCGCCAGAGATGTTCGACCTAGATATATATAGGTCTATATATATATAGACCACCTTGTCCGTGTTGATGGTATCAAATTTCTCAATAATGCTGTTAATTACCCGCTTCTGATCAGCGGTTAAATTGTTGTAATCCTCTAGACCACTGTTAAGAGACAGAGATTCTACTGGATTACAGTCACTAAAGTTGGAAAGATTGATATTCTGAGAGATCAATCTATCCCCTAATTGAAATTGTTGCCAGAAGTCTACTCCAAATATCATAGCAGTAGTGATTTCTGGAACAACATAGAACTTAATAACTCTGACAGCAGAATTATATTCAATAGGCAGAGAGATACAGCCCAGACATGGCAAATGAGAGCCATCTGCTGTAGTTAAACTAAAGTTAGGGCTGATGCTTCCAAGCTCAAACCCTAATTCCAAGAAAGTGTGGTGCGCTCCCTTACCCAGTACTGAGCAAGCTGCACCCGAATCAAGTAAACCTAGAACATTTAAGTTCAGGATCCTAACAACTAAATACGGTCTTATATCATTATCCCGTTTGGTAAACAGGACCCTATCAGAGAATGCATCAGACAGAGAAGCTCGCTCCGAACCGAATGGTGATCTTTTAATAAGGCCCTGACTTACTCGTTTTTTGGCTTGGCATTACACTTCGGACACTCAGGCGATTTGACTCCCTTCTGTCCACACCGGAAGCACACCAATTCCCTTGACTGTGTACAGCCATATGCAGTGTGGCCGACTTCACCACAGCGGAAGCATCCTCGTTCGCTTGAGGTCGTAGGACCGGCCACGGCAGAGACCTGCTGGGAAGTTTTATGCACAGTTTTATTCTTAAAATGGTGTAAGTCCGAGGTGATCCCAAACTTATCTAACGCTGGTTCCTGGAATGCCTCCGCCCTAGCACGCGCAAGTTCTAGGCGCTTCCCCAATCGCTTCAGGTCGATTATCGAGTTTACCTCGTGAAGAGCCAATTCCTTCATATAATCGGGCCTAATATTATGCATCAGAATGTCCAGTTGTTCCTCACTGGGCATTTTGCACGTTAATCTCGAGAACATGGCCTGCATCGTAGAGATGTAGATGCCTAATGTTTCAGATCGGGCCTGTGTACGCTGCCTAATTTCATTTCTGAGACGATAATCGTAGTCGGGAAGGTCGAAAGTCTCCCTCAGCTCCTCCAACATGCCCTCATACGAGGTAAAGTTATCCTTGTTGGTGCGGAACCAAGATAAAGCCGGACCGTCCAATAGGTCAGAGAAAGCTGTGAGGATTTTATCCTTGGTGACTTCCCGAGCACACCTAAGCTCTTCCAGTCTCTCAATGAATACACGTACACACGCAGAGCCATCAAATTTTATATTAAAAGAGTTTAAATTTACGGGTCTATCCCTTATTACTAAATTACCACTAATTGTGTCGGAACTAGGCGCGTCACGTCGCCTCGAACGGTCCCCTCCCACCACAGGCGAGGTGTAACCTACGCGGTCACGATGAATAGGTTCAGTCTCTCTATCCGAACCCTCAGAGTCAGAGTCAGTATCTGATTCAGCCACAGACAAAATTTTAACCAAGCGGCCACGGATATCTAAAAGATCTGGACAGTCTATACCACACCTAGCTAACCTAGTGAGAAGGTAGTTCGCCCTCACTGCAACCCTAGTCCGACAATTACTATTTGAAACGACTTCACCTGAAGAGAGTGTCCCTTCCAGCTCGAGAACTTTAGGCTCACAGACAGCCAACTCAGAGGAGGCAACAGCAGGTACCGTGGCGATGGCCTTAATGCTGCCACGCCGGACAAGCCGCAATGCAGTGCGCAGCTCACTCCGCAGGCCAACAACCGTCGCATCCGGATCCGCTGTAACCCCCATGGCAGACAGTTCATTAAAAAGTTCATCTTTCTTAAGGTAGTTAATACACTTCTGTAATTGGGCCATAGTGGTAAGATTCAGTTTTTATCAAAACAATTAACAGTAATGGAGATTCAACTCACAACAGGTTTACAAATTATAAATGTAGGTTAAATGAAGTTTCCACAGAGACAAAATCAACTAATATTAACAGATAATACACTAAATATGCTTCCTCTAGGTCACAATTTGTGCGGTAGCTACAAAAATCTAATATTTTAGAATAGAGAAACTATATTAACTAAATTTAAGAATAGCTTTGTCCAAGAAATATGACACCAGGTATACTTTCTTTAGATTAATAAATTAGGAGGAAGTTACAAAAAGTTTACTACTATTTTATATTATGTTACTTGATTTTGGGTAGATATTATAGAATCACCCAGATAAATATCTTCAGAATACTGGCTCAGCAACCCAATGAAGTGAATACCAGATGTTCAAATTATAGTTGAAGTTACAGAAATTTTCTTTATATAAATTAAAAGTGATGTAGGTATTCAGCAAAAATATTAAAAAGTTAACTACAAATCTACTCAAGTCTATACAGTACAAAGCAGCTCTGTATTTTTACTAACTACTTACTATTACATAGGTATAAACCCAAAACCATGAATGCTAGACACAGAAATTTCTAGACTAAAAGTTTGACACAGTACAATTACAATGTGAACAGACCACAATAAATATATATGTTTGTACAACACAGAAGCAACTAAATAGGAGGGAAAAAAAAGAAAAAAAAAGAAAAAGAAAAATACTAGTTATGCCAAAAATATGTTTCCAAACTTACCGAAAGATGTGCAGTTTAAATTTTGAATTTGTAATTTAGGGTCTCAATGGTTTTTTCTTGCCACTGGGATGATGGTACGATTGGCTGAAAAAACACAAAGAGGGTAAGTATTACATGCGTAACTGCAGCCGCACAACCAATTAGCGTCTTGGGTAGTGTCAGACGGAGGGTAGTGTTTCCTCCAAAGCGAACCCTCCAGACACCCACACACAGCGCACCCACAGAGAACAGAGTTAGCCCTTAACGTTGGTCGCCAATTTGTAACCGCTGAACGTGTCAGACGGACTACTCACCGGCTGACCCAGCAGAGATATGCACGAGCTCTATGGGATCCCAGGGCGCCTTTTGACAGAGGAGAAAAGTGTGCGTGCGTGTGGGAGACCAGGGAGACTTCAGAGAAAACCACTATTACCTCTGTTGTACATACATATATTACAGAGAGATAAAATTATACATAAGAAGATTACAGACAATAGAGTTACAGAGAGATATATAAAGATGAGAATGTCTTCACCAGCTGCACCACGGTGACCTGCTTGCAGTAGGCAGCCAGAGTGTTACGGCTAGTAGGTGTAGTACACGTCGGTCAACCCACCGTTGACACAGTTATTTCTTGCAGAGTGAAGTTATATAGATATATAGGAAAGTTACATAAATTTTAATAAAGAAAAAGGGAATACGTGACCCCGGTTGTCGGCCTGCTCGGCGTCTGCGCACGTCTCTTGCCGCAATCTCGACCAGCCAAGGTGCTTCACGTTGAGGTTACAGGCTTGCGCCGACAGCGGTTGGGAACTCGACCACAGAACACGCTGAGATGGAATTTGAGGACCAAGGTGTCCTCTAATCCCGAACTAGGAACCCTAAGAACGAAATAACACTAAGAATCGTCTAGATTGCAGAAGGCTGTTGATAAATACAAGTAAAATCACTTACCAAAAAATGGGCAACACAAATTTAATTAAGTACAAAGTATTTTCCAAGACACAACAATACAAACGTTCCAGTCACAATGCAGAAAGTAAAAAGGATTTATATGTAGCCGGGGCCTCAGTTTTATACCCCTATAGCTGGAAGGTTCTCGAAAACACTTTTTTTAAATTCTATTAGTACAAACGATGATCAAAAACACCAAATCACGGTCGAATAGCCTAACAACTTTAATACCACCCTGCTAAGTAGGAATCAAACAAAGTACAGCAACCTTTCAACTTGGTTGGACTATACACACATTTTTTCCTTGAATACTCCGGTTTTGAGCATGCGGAATTTGAACCTGTTTAATTTAACTGAGGAAATTTAATTTTAACCTAAATAAGATAGCCTATAATTAAACAATTAATTTTCCCATTTAGGTGCTATGAGTATTTCTAATTTCATATTGTTAAAACATAAAGGAAATCGAACGCCATCTAGTGCTAGCTAGCACAAAAGTTCCTACACCGCGGCACCGACTAACTGTTGTGAGTACCACTGAGATCGCCACAGGTGGCGCTAGTAGTAATCAAATTACAGTAGATAAAATCTAATGTTACAAGATATAAGAGATTATGTAAAAGTGAGGTTATGTTACAATCTTTATCTAACAGCTGATTCCTGAAGTGCAAAATGTGTTCTTTTGCACTAATAGTTATTATATTTACTAGAAAATGTTTGAAAAATCATATGAATGAACGTCAACGACTTCAAGCGATAGGTAGGTAACAGGTAAGGAGATAGGGAAAGGATGTCTAAAATAAAATAAAAAATCATTGAACATAGTGTTTTATTCACCTTCTATTAAACACATTTTACATTTTAAACCTGCCGGGATGGTAGCTGGTTAGATGAGGTTACAGGTATTTACTTACAGACTGAGGTGCAAGCCATTGCCGAATCACTGACAGAATTGTTTCATCGTGTAAGGGCCGTCGGCCCAGTGTATTGCAGTGACCAGTGGATATACCACAATTCACACAGCGATCCATAGTTTCAATAATATCCAATCCACAAGGCGGTAAAATGCAAAATAACAATTCCAAGTCAAACGTGTGAGCGATCTTCGGTGTCCAAGGTGAAAGCAAGGGTCGTACAAGGTAGGCAGGGTCAGAATCAGTAAAATACAAAGCAGTTGTCGTAAAAAATAACGAATAATCGGGAAAGCACTCAAAACGCATCGGAAAACACGAAACGATGAGCAAACAAAAACAGTCAGCAACTGTCTAGTGTCAATGTTAGTCAGCTGCCATGTCAGTGACATAGACTACAAATATAAGAGAGATTTGAATCGATATGAAATCGATAATCATTAATATTGGTTTTTCAGTAATTAATTTATATTTGATTTAATAATATGCACTATAATGCATGAAAGTATATATAGTGCATTTAATTACTTTGAGCTAATTATTTACAGCAAATATTTTAGTGTAATCGATTACTCAATTGATAATCTCACGAAAACTATTTTCTCATATTTCTCCGCATCCAGATTGAGAATTGAGGTGATTTTTCATATTATAAGATAGAAAAATATGACTAATTTTTTAGATCATATCTCAACTTTTTACATTTGGGCCCACCATTTTCCATCTCCTTTTAAGAAGTTGATTTTGACAAGTTTAACGTAAAATAAAATAAACAAACTAAGCAATAATTCATTAAACTATTTTATAAGGACCTAGTATGTTAATTTATTGGAAGAAATTATAATTTTGTTTTATTTTTGAAGATTTAAGTATCACTTTCTATTACCAATACAATCCCGGGGCTATCCCGGGATCCCGGTATTAACTGTTGATAATCCCGAATCCCGGGACTAGAAAAATCGACCGGGATCGAATCCTCTACTTATGATTAATTTTGCTTTATTCTAAGGCAGTTTATTTTTCCTAGGTCTTCGCCAAGTGTAGGTTACAACCGTTGATCTTGATGCACACGAGTTAATGTATTAAGATTGTGGATTGCATTAATTCCATTCTTTTTAAATGCGATGATACCTTGTTTATCAGATTGAGTGATTGTTAATTTAAGAGATGGATTAAAATAGATTTTGAAACGCTAACTTTTGCTATAAATTTAAACCAAAAATTTTACATCCAGGACTCATCCAGGATCATTATAATCCCGCTTCCCTTTCTTGAACAAACTGTTCTTGAAATAAGGAAGGTGTAGATAACTTCGACAGTTAATTGCATCTTAAAAGGAATTAATTTACTACCCGGATATTGTGACGTTGACAAATTTTTTAGATCGTAAATTCGTGCAGTTCTCCGACAAACTCATTATATTATATTAATATGGGAGTTGTTCCACTGGTGGAATCTATTGTTATTATATATTGAGAACCCTTGTACTTTTACCACAGTGTTTATTGTATTGAACCTGACCGGTTTCGCCTTACGGCATTTTCAAAGGTTTACATTTAAAGGTTTTGAATGTTCTAATTCTTATATATTATTAGGTGCCTTTAAAAATTAGAACATTGCCTTTAAGTGTAAACTTTTGAGAATTCCGTAAGGCGAAACCGGTGGTTCAATAAAATAAATACTATAGAAAAAGTACAAGTTAGTGTTCCCAATATGTGTAACGATATAGCCAACGATATAGCCAACAATATACTAGATCAAGAATTCAATGAAAACGTGACTGTATTGGCTCATGTCATGAACTGTTGCCAGCAACTGTGAGTGTAGGGCAATCCATTCTTGTTAGGTCATTAGCCTAATTCATTTAATATATTGAACGAATTTGGGTTCCTGTTGTGGAATAAATGGATGAAGTCGAGGTTAGATACGCATATATACAAATACTAGCTTTTGCTCGCGACTCCGCCCGCGTGGATGTCGGTTATCGCGTTAGGCTATGTCCTTTTTCCAGGTCTAATCTACGACTTTACCAAATTTCATCAAAATCGGTTCAGTGGTTTAAGCATGCAAACGTAACATACAAACAGACAGATAGACAGACAGAGTTACTTTCGCATTTATAATATGAGTATGGATTTCGATATAGGATATACAAGAATATGTTTTTTGGTGTAAAAGAACTGCTCATTACAGGGTAAGAAAACCTTGCTAAATGTTACCTTTTTTTGTAGGGGTGAAAACCCTCAAAGGCTGCGCAGGCTCAACTCTCGGGGATGGGAGTTTATACGGCAGTTGCTTCCATAAAATTCATCATATAAGCCAAATCTTAAGGAAGAGAAGTAGTCAGTAAAAGCCGGGTTAAAGTTGAAAGCCTCAGATGCAATCGGTGACCATGCTAACTTCTTTGGCATTGATTATTGGTATTGGTATACTGGATGCGGAAGGCAGAGGATCAGCTGAAATGGCGCACATTGGGAGAGGCCTATGTCCAGTCAAGCAGTGAATTAGGGTAGACTAATGGATTGATTGGATGGTATACAAATTGGGGGGTGCGGGTTGGGTAACCTCCACGTTGGCCTTTCCGTTTCTTCCCCCTTTGGACTGCGGTCCTGGGAGCGGAAGCGGAGGGGCTGGTGCATCCTGGACAACGGCTAACAGACTCCCACCTTGGGAGTTCTGTTGGCCGTTGACGAATAACCCAACGGCCGACCTCATTGTACGAGGAGGTCGTGGGATGGCGGGCCTGCAAGGCCCGCGGGAAGGGATCCGTAGGATCCCTTCTATTCAAACAGCCCTTTTGAGGGCTAGCTGACCCAGAGGGGGTCGTGGGATGGCGGGCCTGCAAGGCCCGCGGGAAGGGATCCGTAGGATTCCTTCCATTCAAACAGCCCTTTTCAGGGCTAGCTGACCCAGAGGGGGTCGTGGTATGGCGGGCCTGCAAGGCCCGCGGGAAGGGATCCGTAGGATTCCTTCCATTCAAACAGCCCTTTTGAGGGCTAGTCGACCCAGAGGGGGTCGTGGTGTGGCGGGGCTTCAAGGCCCGCGGAGAGAGATCCGGTTCCCGCTAGTCGCTCCCAGTATCCCTCTGCTCTCAGAGGGGACAGGGGAGAGGCAAGGGTTCCGCGAGATCCAGGGACGGGTTGGCCCACTGCTCGCGCAGGGGCTGACAGGCACTCGTGCCACCGTTGGTGTTGGGAGAGTCGCGTAACCTCCTAGATATCGACAACGATCTGAGTGCTAGCCACACTCAGTACGCCGGTATCCTGGAGGCCGCGGGGCTTGCCTTAATTGGCCGGCCCGCGACAAGGAAAAGTCTCTAAAACCCGACAGCGAAGTCGTTTAAAACCTGTGGACACCAGGGGACCTCCACAGTATCTACCCCGCTTTTCGGAATGAGCGTCACCCGGGAAGTGTAGTATAGTTCGTCTCTACTCGTGGGAACACTATGGCAAACTTGATACATAAAAACCCCCCCCTTTTACCGAGTGAAATAGACTGCGCGGAGGTCGCGCAGCGCCACGACGCGGAGGTCGCGTCACCAACTGCGGCGGTGTCGGAAAACTTCGATACCGCCACCGAGAAGAGCAGGGCGAACAGCCCGGTGGGTCTGCAGACCCGTAAATCTGCACGGAGGAGGAACGGCGGCAAGAAGGCTGCTCCTCCTCCACGGAGGACTGAGTCGGACGCGGCCGTTACTGTGACCGACTCGTCCTCCAACGAGGACAATAACCAGGGCAGCGAAGATTCCCCCCCGCCCAAGGTTGCGATGGTCGGTCGGGGGAAGACGCGGGGTGGCAAGAGGGCCATCCCCCAAACGCCCTCCTCTCGGGCCCCGGCCCTGAGAGATGCTGTAGCGCCGCCGAGTCCCTCCACCTCGGCGGCGCCTACGCCCATGCCCCGTACCGACCCTACGTCTAGGGAGGTGCTGCAGGCTCTGGAGGAAGTTATAGGGACCCGTGCTGGGTCTATGGGGCCGGAAGAAGTCCGGCTGCGACGGGCGACGACGCGCCTTGTCGAGGAGTTCGGCCTGCTGAGATCGGAGCTGGCTGCGTCGCGCGATGAGCGGGCTCAGCTAGGGAGAAGGCAGGTCGAGCTCATCGAGAGCTCAGAGCGGCAGGCGGCAGAGTACCGCAAAGAGATGGCCAAGATGGCGGCCGAGTTTGCGGACCTGCAGAAGGTCGTCGCCGGGCTACCGGAGGGGCGCGTCACGCGGTCGGCGCGGCGGAGGCCGGTCGCGCAGCCGGCAGCGCCGAAGCCATCGGCTCGGCCGTCTTCTCCAGTGCGGTCACCGGTGCGGTCGAGGTCGCCGCTGCGGTTGGAGGCACCCGTACAGCCGGAGTCGCCACCGCCGGCGCCTGTCCGATCACAGTCGCCGGTGCTGACACCGGCCCAGCCCGCGGACCCGCTGGCCGCAGTCGTGGCGGCTCTGGCCGCCATGGAAAGGCGGCTGGAGGCGGCGCAGGCAGCGCAGGAGGCGCGGCAGGCGGCGCACGAGGAGCGGACAAAGCGTGGATTGGAGTCCATTATGGACTCCATCCGCCGCCCGCCCCTGGCGTCGCCTACAGGGTATGCTGGAGCATTAAAAAGGGGTCGCCCAGCAGTGACGGGGACCCCGCAGGAGCCGGCCAGCAGCCCATCTGCTCCGGCCGTTACCGCTGCCGTTGCTGCACAGGGCGCTCAGCCCAAGGGCAAGGGAAAGGGGAAGGGCAAGGGGAAGACGTCCTCTGCCCCAGCCCCTGCCCCAGCCCTGGCCCCAGCCTCGACCTCGACCCCGATCGCCTCCACTAGCTCCGCACCGGCAGGGGGCTGGGAGGTTGTCGGTGAGTCGAGGAAAAAGCGGAACGCAAAAAGAAAGGCAGCCAAAAAGGCCAGAAAGGCTGAGGCTGCTGCGAAGGGAGCGCCGGCGAAGCCCCTCCGAGTCACGGAGACCCGGACGGGTGCCCGCCTCATACAGGTCCCTGGCGCTTCCAGCGCTCCCCAGGCTGATGCCATAGCGGCTCAGCTAAGGGAGACGCTGGACGCAGCCGACGTTCGGGTGTCCAGGCCCACAAAGTGCGCAGAACTGCGTATTTCGGGCCTGGACGACTCCATCACGGCCGAAGAGATTCGGGCCACCGTGGCGGAGGCCGGGGGCTGCCCCCTGGAGGCGGTTAAGGTCGGAGCGATTCGCTACGGCCGTCGCGGACAGGGGGCGGCAGTTGTCGGCTGCCCCATCGCAGCAGCTCAAAAGGCTGCCGATCGGCGGGTCCTCGTGGTGGACGGCGTTGTTGGGGTGCGGGCTCAGCTCCTGCAGGCTCGACCGGCCAGGTGCTTTAGGTGCCTGGCGGTCGGGCACGTGGGGGTGCAGTGCACGGCGGAGGTGACGGTCGGTGACCGGTGCTTCCGCTGTGGCCAACCCGGTCATAGGGCCGGTGGTTGCGAGGCTCCGCTGCACTGTTTCAGGTGTGCAGCGGGGGGCAAACCGGCCGACCATCGGGTTGGTAGTAAGGCCTGCACCGGAGGGGAGCCGAAGCCACGAGGCGGGCGTTCCGCAAACTGTTCGCAGCGGGATGCGGAGATGGTTCCATAATGGATCCCCAGCTCCGCATCCTGCAGGCGAACGTGGGCCACGGTGTCGATGCTCAGGCACTCATGCTCCAGAGCATGGCACAGTGGTCCATACACGTCGCCGCTGTCGCCGATCCGTACACCCACCGCCCCCCCGGGCCTGCCTGGGTGGTCGACCTGGATGGATCGGCGGCACTGGTGCGTAACGCCGCTGCGGGTGCCCCTCCCTTTGTGGTGATCGCAAGGGAGCATGGCATCGTAGCGGCGCGTGTGGGGGAGATTGCGGTCGTGGCCGTCTACTTCACGCCGGCATCACACCGACGCATAGGGCAGTATCGGCAGTCGCTGGAGCGGCTGACCGACGTCGTCAATGCCTGTCACCCTCGCCCGGTTCTTGTGCTTGGGGACTTCAATGCCTGGTCTGAGGCTTGGGGGTCCCGGCACACGAACCCGCGAGGTAGGGCTCTGGAGAGCTGGGCCGCTACTCTCGGTCTGGTTCTCCAGAATCGCGGGGCCGAAGCCACGTTCTGGGTGGCGGAGCGCAGGGCGAGTTCGATCGTTGATCTCTCGTTCGCGAGCGCTTCGCTGTCGCAACGTGTGCGGGACTGGCGTGTTGTCGTGGAGGTGGAGACACTGGCGGATCACCGATACGTTCGGTTTGATGTCTCCCCTCCCGAGAGTGATGCGCCGGTCATACCGGCCCCACGCGAGCCGCGCTGGGTGCTTAGGGGACTGAATAGGGATGCTCTCCTGGAAGCCGCCTCCGTGCAGGCCTGGGCCATGGTGCCGGACAGGCCTGACGACATCGATGACGAGGCGGCGTGGTTCCGGGAGGCCATGACTGTTGTCTGCGATGCGAGTATGCCTAGGGCTCCAGCCTATAGTCCGAGGCGCCGGGTCTACTGGTGGACTGCGGAGATCGCGAGGCTGCGTCAAGCCTGCGTGATCGCGCACCGCCGGTGGGCCAGGCTCCGTAGGAGGCGTAGCCGCCCCGCAGACACAGATCCCCTAGTGGCGGAGTTGCAAGAGGGATACAGGGAAGCCAGGAATGCCCTCCGAGCGGAGATCAAGCGGTCCAAGGCAGCTTCCTATAGGGAGCTGCTGGCGACACTGGAGCGGGACCCATGGGGGCGGCCTTACCGCTTGGTAAGAGGAAAGCTGCGCCCCCGGGCCCCTCCCCTGACCCAGGTTCTCGAGCCGGCTCTGCTTGGAGGAGTGGTGGCATCCCTGTTCCCGGCGCGGGCGGAACACGTTCCGCCGCAGATGACTCCGCCACCTCGGTCGCCTGATGCGCCCGGCGTGGTTATTGACGACGACGTGCCCGAGGTCACTTGGGTAGAACTAGAGCTGGCGGTGCGACGGCTTAGAGCCAAGAAGAACACCGCCCCGGGACCCGACGGCATTCCAGGCCGTGCGTGGGTCCTAGCTCTAGGAGAAGACGGTCTCGAACCCCGACTGCGAGGGTTCCTCAGCGCATGCTTGGAGCGGGGCCAGTTTCCGAAGATGTGGAAGACGGGGAAGCTGGTCCTCATCCGCAAGGACGGACGCCCGGCGGACGAGCCGTCCGGGTACCGGCCCATAGTGTTGCTCGACGAGGTGGGCAAGCTCTTCGAAAGAGTGATTGCCAAGCGCCTCGTCGAGCACCTCTCTAGAGTGGGGCCGGACCTAGCGGACACGCAGTACGGCTTCCGCCGGTGGCGTTCCACTGTGGATGCCATCATGCGCGTGAGGAGTCTGGCGGAGGATTCGGTTGCCCGGGGCGAGGTGATGTTGGCGGTGTCCTTGGACATCTCCAACGCGTTCAACACCTTGCCCTGGAGTTGCATCAGGGAGGCGCTCGTGTACCACGATGTGCCTCTCTACCTCCGCCGCATAGTCGGGGCGTACCTGACGGAGAGGGCCGTCATCTACCCAAGTGCGACCGGCGTCGGTAGGCGTGAGATGTCGTGCGGTGTCCCACAGGGATCGGTCCTGGGGCCGCTCCTGTGGAACATCGGATACGACTGGGTGCTTCGCGGTGAGCTTGCGTTCGGGGCCACCGTCACGTGCTACGCGGACGACACGCTAGTGACGGTGAGTGGCGCTACACACCGCGAGGCGACCCAGAGGGCCACGACCGCTGTTGCTCAAGTCGTGGATCGGATCCGGCGGCTGGGTCTCGAGGTGGCTCTGCACAAATCCGAGGCCTTGTTCTTTCATGGTCCTCGGCGCGGGCCACCCCCGGGATCCAGCTTGACAGTAGGAGGTACTCCCATCGACATCAAGCCCCGGTTGAAATACCTGGGGCTCGTACTCGACGGTCGGTGGGACTTCGGAGAGCACTTCCGAAGTCTGCGCCCCAAACTGTTGGTGTCAGCTAACGCGCTGATGCGGCTGCTGCCCAACTTGAGGGGCCCAGAGGACTCCTGCAGGAGACTCTACGCGGGTGTCGTGCGGTCCATGGCCCTGTACGGGTGCCCCGTGTGGGCGGACGCCCTGCAGGCCAGGTTCGTGCAACTGCTGCATGCGCCGCAGCAGACGATGGCCTGCAGGGCCATTAGGGGGTACCGCACGATATCCTTTGAAGCGGCGAGTCTCCTAGCCGGATCGCCACCGTGGATCCTGGAAGCGAGATCCCTTGCGGCACTGTATCGGTTCCGTAAGGAGGCGCGGGAGCGGGGATACGATCCCGAGCCCGAAGACATTCGGGCCGAGAGGTCCCGGCTCCACGAGATCATGGTGGCGGAGTGGGAGCGACGACTTGAGCAACGACGCGCAGGGCATGCCGTCATAGAGGCGGTAAGGCCCATCATGGGGGAATGGCTCGAGAGGCCACATGGCAGCCTCTCGTATCGACTGACGCAGATTATCACCGGGCACGGGTGCTTCGGGCGATATCTGTGTCGGATCGAAAAGGAGCCAACGTCCGAGTGCCATCACTGCGACGCGAGCGAGGACACGGGGCTGCACACGCTCACCGAGTGCCCGGCATGGGCCAGACCGAGGCGGGAGCTAGTGGCGGCCCTGGGAGTGAGAGTTCTCACCCTCGCCACCCTGCTCACAGCAATGGTCCGCTGCGCGGACGCGTGGGCGGCCGGCGTCTCCTTCAGCGAGCAGGTAATGGTCGTGAAGGAGACGGCGGAGCGGGAGAGGCGGCGCGAGCGAGAAAGACTCGCGGATCGCGCCGCCCGCGCGCGCAGGCAACTCGGGCGTCGGAGGGCACTGACTGACCTCCGTCCCCCATGAGCGCGGGCCTGGGGGTGACGGGTGGAGCCGCCTGTCACCCCAGCAGAAGCAGGCCACGGCGGCGGCGCGCTGAATAGCGCGCCTCCCCATTCCGGGGGCGAGTTGGGGACACCGTTGTCCCCCCTCCTGAGGAGGGCCAGACCGTAAGGGATGGCCCTGGGTCAGCCGGGGTGCGAGGGATATGTCTTTGATAACCTCACCTCCGGCCTAGCACCAAGACCCACAGTCGGCGTGCGGCTTTAGTCGGTTCGAGTCCGACATAACCTCCCCTTCCGACTCCGGCAGGGGGGGTATCCGTGGGGATTTCCGCACGAAAAAAAAAAAAAAAAAAAAAAAAGGTATACAAATTGGATAAACTTCCTTTAAAATACTTAAGGTTTCATGTTTCTTGTTATAGAATCATGTTTACGAGAGTAATTGAGAACTGTGTATCATTTGATCAGACTGTACCCCAAGTTTCTTTTATGACAGCCTTTCCGGGGCGTGGCGGTTTTTTTATCGTGCGCAAAATCCTCACGGATACTACCCCACGTAGCCGGTGGAGGCGGTTGTCGGACTAGAACCGACTAAAACACACGCCGTCTTGGGTCCTTGGTTGCCGGAGGTGAGATTGCCGAAAGCATATCTCTCGCACCCCGGCAGACCCAGGACCATCTCTTTCGAGATGGTCCCCATCGGGTTGTGGGGACCTCGGTGTACCCATCTAGCCCCGGATACGGGGAGGCACACTTTGCCCCGACGCCGCGGCCTGCATCTGCTAGGGTGACAGGCGGCTCCACCGGTCACCCCCAGGCCAGCGCTCATGGAGGACGGAGGTCGTTCTGCGACCTCCGACGTCCGGCCCGCCTTCGCTCTTCGCGGGCTTCCCGGGCCCGGAGTCTAGTCCGGACCCGACCGGCCGACTCCTTCTCGAGCATTACTTGCTCGCAGAAGGAGGCGGCCGCACCCCAAGTGTTCGCGCATCGTACCATCGCTTTGAGTGGCGTGACGGTAGTGAACCCGCGCCTCCGTACGATATTCATGCATACAAATATGTGTATGCATGAATATCGCTATTTACATTGGTCTGGGTGATTCTATGTATAATATATAGTGTCTAAGTATGTTGATCCGCATTCTAGATTCCATAACACAAGCTAGTTAAGCTTACCATGGGTTTAGATAGCGTTGTGTAATATTTATTGTTTTAAATCATGGACAACATACATTTAATATCAAACCTACTTATTCATATTCTATGTAAATAAAAAAAGAGCTAAATTATTTCACAGCGTATTTCGCAATCAAGCCAGAATATATTTGTCTCTGTATATGTTTGCTGCTCTAAAAATGAAGAGAAAACATAAAACATATCAACATGCCCCAGTCAGTCGTAAATGTAGATTGAGGCAGTGGTTATGCGTTTGTATATAATGTAGATATATACATATATTGTTTTGTGCATGCCGCTATACATTTTCCTTCGAGTCTTGGAGTTTCAGAACGAAATAGAATAGCAATGTGTTTACCTCATACTAAAAGACAAACATAGTGTAGAACTTGCATGTGAAGCCGTAAAAAGTAGTACTAAAGAAGTACCATCTCGTTAGTACTCTTGCTTGGTCACGAAGAGTGCGGGTGAGAGAGAGAGCGAGTCATTAAAAATCAATGTTCAAAAATAATTGAAAAATCATTCATTGATTGGTTACAACAGTTCGTAAGAAAGTTGGTAGATGGCTCCACCGTCGCCCTTAAAGACGGATATAAAGAGAAGGGAAATTTGGATGCTCAATAGCTCAGGTGGAAGAGCATTGCCCCTGTAAGGGAAAGGTCGTGGGTTCAAGTCCTACTTGGGCGCTTCTTTTTACCCGACTGCCGAAGGAAGGAGGGTAATGTTTTTCGAGACTATGTATGTATGTATGTATGTATGTATGTATGTCCATTTATTTGGCACGGCCTACAGCCTGAACGGCTTGACGGATTTGAACATGTGAGGTCTCATTAGATTCGTCGTGATTGCGTGAGTGACACTGGGTACATTAAAATTTCTAGAAACTCAAAATGGCGGAGTTTTGGCGCTAAAATGAAAACCTTGAAAATAGTTCTTGCACGCTCTAAAGTCTGAACGGTTTGACGGATTTTGACATATGAGGTGTCATTTGATTCGTCGTGATTGCGTGAGTGACACTGGGTATATTAAAATTTCGAGAAAATCAAAATGACGGATTATTGGCGCAAAAACTGTTTGACCGCGTTGGTCGCAAAAACGACTAAACAAATTTCAATGCGGTTTCATTTGTTTAAAAGGTCTTGGTCAAACTTAAAATCTGACGTTTGTTTGATTGCAATCGCTTGAGTGGAACCGGAGATATGAGCAAAAATATACTAATTAAGGTAGAATTTCGGTAATGTCCCTTGAATATGCAAAAATGATTAAGCCGGGGCGGGTCGCTAGTTGATCTATAATCAATGCGCAATTTATTAAGGTACAAAGGATTAATGCTGTATTGCTTAAAATCGCTTCGTCTGTCTGAACTGTTGAAGTTTTCTATGCGTTTCAAATCGATTAATCCTTCACTTCAACGTTTACTATCTTGTGTTGTTTGGTGTCCGAACTAGTTCTTGCTATAGAAATAAATTCTATACTTTTTTTTGGATCGTTTGCTTTCTTCTTCTCATCGTGTTGTTTATGTTTACGTGTCAGTGTAAATATATATCATTTTGCTTTCTCTTCATATCAGGTTTTTTGTTATAATAAATAAAATATGTCTTGTTAAATAAAAAAAAAATTATTTGAGTTAATTGTGATTTGTGTTAATTACATATTTTCTTACCATCAGATTACTTTATTTTGCAAAATGGCAAAACTAAAAACAATCGGACGAACAAGATTATGTATTGTCCAGTAATTACGTTTTCATCGTGATGATCGTTTTCATAAGCATCAATATCTTGATGATCTTCATGATCGTAATCTATTCTGGTAGAAACTACATCATACCAGATAGCAAATTCACCTAGACTCAGATGTTCAACTGAATGAGGTCTGTGAACATACCTGTCAAATATATTTTTGTATGGTTCCGAATGATGAGTGTCAAACCTAGAACGAACAAGATTATGTATTGTCCAGTAATTACGTTTTCATCATGATGATCGTTTTCATAAGCATCAATATCTTGATGATCTTCATCATCGTAATCTATTCTGGTAGAAACTACAAGAAGTCACAAGCAAGAAGTCGGTGACTCAATGTCTCGGACGTTCTCGGCATGCTCTCGCATCTGCTCAAGTCGCTCAGAACGTGAGATTGGTGATTCAAGCTCCCGGGTATACTCAGCATGCTCACGCATTTGCTCAAGTTACTGGTAACGAGAGGTTGGTGACTCAAGCTCCCGGGCATCTCGGCATGCTCACGCATCTGCTTAAGTTGCTGATAACGAGAAGTTGGTGACTCAAGCTTCCCGATATTCTTGGCATGCTCTCGCATCTGCTCAAATCACTCAGAGTGAGAAGTCGATGACTCAAGCTCTCTAAAATTCTCAGCATGCTTTCACATCTGCTCAAGTCGCTCAGAGTGAGAAGTCAATGACTCAAGCTCTCTAACGTTCTCAGCATGCTTTCGCATCTGCTCACGTCGCTCAGAGTGAGAAATCGATGAGTAAAGCTCTCTAACGTTCTTAGCATGCTCCCACATTTTACATTTTTTAACTAATAACTAAAAAGTTTGAAATAAACTCTATTATTAAGAAAACAAAAAACCCGACTGCAAAGTAAAAATACAACTGAAAAGCAAAAAAACAAGCTCTACAGTTCTTTTGTGACTTTATTTAACTAATTAATGTTTTACTTTCTCTTCTTTAGCATTACATAAAAATGTGAATAAACATGACTATGAATGTTGGAAAAGTATTGCAGGCGGGAACAAGCTGTGCCAAGCCAGTGGTAGCAAAATGTGAGAAAAACGATTTAACAGCTTGTTCCCGCATGCAATTCTTTTCCAACATTCATAGTCATGTTTATTCACATTTTTATGTAATGCTAAAGAAGAGAAAGTAAAACATTAATTAGTTAAATAAAGTCACAAAAGAACTGTAGAGCTTGTTTTTTTGCTTTTCAGTTGTATTTTTACTTTGCAGTCGGGTTTTTTGTTTTCTTAATAATAGAGTTTATTCCCGATATATTTCGAACTTATAAAGTTAGCATAATAAATGCTATATAACATTCATTCCGAGATGGTACTACTTTAGTATTATATTTTTCGGCTTCAGACAATAGTTCTAAGCGTTCCGTTTGTGTTATTCTTTTAGTCTAAGGTTTTTACGTTTTTCATTCATCAGGGTAGAGTTGGTAATTGATTTTTAAGTGACTTTCCGACAAGTTTGACATATAAAATCTTGTTCACTTTACTATATCCAATCCGAAGATCTAACCCAAGACTTCTTGCAAAACGGCTACATCCATACTAATATTATAAATGCAAATGTAGCTCTGTCTATCTGTCTGTATATTACGCTTTCACGCCTAAACCACTGAACTGATTTTGATGAAATTTGGCATAGGGATATATTAGACCTTGAGAATGGACATAGGCTATGTTTTGTCGCGATAACCGACTTCCACGCGGGCGTAGCCGCGGGCAAAAGCTAGTAAATGATAAAGCTGAAATAATGACGCAACGTAAAAAGAAACAGCTTAAAATCCGGAACACAAATTTAATAAAATCGTTAATCTTTTCACAATCGATTAAAATCGATACTAAATCTCGATTATCGATGCATATCGCCATAACCTGTTTCTCGTTTGACTGCCCATTGGCGAATGACTTTTGGATCCTCGCCCACAGAGCTCCATACATTCTGACGGGACGAAGCCGCTTGCCAGCACGATGTACCAACTATAAACCTAATGGGGGGTGAAACGGTATATTTTCTAGTTTACCCGTAAAAGATTTATTGGAGCATTTTGTTATCGTTCGAGCCAAAAGGTTTTTACTTCAATTTATTGTTAGTGGTAATGATTTTTTTTTCTACACAAATTAATAACCACCGGGCCTGCTATGACGTGTATAAGTAATCGTGTTCTAGGGTGGTTCTAGGCATCGGTCCAGAGGGAGAGCGATAGAGCTTGCTGCCGCCCTTCTTCACCCGCGCGGGGCGCGGCGCGCGCGGCTGTCAAAAACGTCAACGTCACATCATAGAACATTACATTCAAGGAACGAACGCGGCGACAGTCGCTTCACTAGTAATTACTTTGTATCGTTATTCGTTGTAACATAATATTAAACCAGCAGTTTGACAATTATTCGTCGTATCAATCCACAATCCCAGCTATCGAAGCGCAAACAAGCTATATTCGGTGGATAGCTCGGTTCATCTCCCTCTGAACCACGGCTGAAAACACAATCGCATATTTCGCATAGTGATAAGTTCACACCGTCTAGACAAATTGCCACATATTCGCCGACCGTCATATCATGGAATAGAATTCTAAATGTATGTATATGGGATTTGACGTATGTGACAGTCGTCAACGAACGTCATAAACGTCAAATCCCATACATTTGGCATCCTCTTCACGACGACGATACGTCAGCTAGAGAGCGGCCACTTGTCTAGAGGAGCAGGACAGGAAAGTACAGTCAGTGATATTATTAGCTACCTAATTTACTGCAACAGGGATAGGGATAGATTTAACCTTGGAATAGGTTTCTACGGAATAGGTTTTTCCAGAAACGGAACCAGGGACCACTTAGGCAGAACCGCGAGCAACAGCTAGTATGTTATATTCTAATTCCTAGAATTTAATTTCATTATAATCACACCTATTAAAACTTAAAGTAACCCAAACCTATTAAACACATATCAAAGTGTAGTTTCCACTCAAAGTTACCAACCTAAAACTGATTAAAACTATTATTCGAACCTTTCTCAATTTGAAAAAGCCTTTGGAGCCTAAAAATTTCTTTCGATAGGCCCTATCGGCGTTCACATCCGACGGGAGTAACAATTCGGAAGTCGATTTAACTTGGGTCTTTTGCGAACAATCTGAACCAGGGGCGGCCTCGGGGCGTGAATTTTCTTCGCATATCTTGAAAACAAAATGCTTCCCACTTAGGGCTCCGATTGAGAAATCCATGAGCAACTGTGCCCGAAAACTTCCCATTATTTTGAATTAAGTGAATTCACTGTGTTTTTTTTTGTTGTCTGGACTCCTACGTAATTCGTTATTTCCGCCGAAGTTGTTTTCCTTTGAAAGTTTTGTGAAGATTTTATATTGGCAAACAAAGTGTGCAGTTAATTTAGTTAAAAGAAATTCTATAAATCAGTGACGGGTGAAATCTGGAATGTTTCGTGAACAAAGGATGTTAAATTTCGTTAAATAAAAGTGGGATCTGATAGAGATGGTATTACTTTTCCAAGAGGTAATGATATAGCATATTTCGAAATATTTGGAAAGGAGAGGAAGAGAGGAAGAGAGATCAAAATATCTGTAGTCAATTCGCACTTATGAATATCAAGATTACTGAAATTTGTTTTTGATACAAGCATTTGAGCTGGCCGCGTGGTTCCCGGCAGAGAGGAATTCGAGCCACCCCCTCTTTTCCCATGCGGTGTCGCACAAGGCGACTACGGGATAGGTCTGTTTAACATGTGGCAGATATATACAGCCCAGACTCAGCCTCAGATATGCATCAGTCTCGAGTTAATAATAGTGCCCAGAATGCGGCAATAGGCTCACACCCTATTACATGGGACCGAATACAATGATAGGTGAAATGTGGGTGTTAATTTACCTCTACCTAACCCTCCGGGGATAAAGGCGTGATTATATGTATGTATGCATGTAAAGCTATTAAAATAACTTAAAATCTAAATCCTTTTAGAATTTGACGGTACTTGGTAAATATGCAAATAATTTTGGGTTGGCTAATTACTCTAATAGAATGCATATGGGGCGAGGGAATAGTTGTGCAATGTGGGACGGTCGGACTGATGTACATAGTTTATACTATTAAGTTTGCAAATTTACGTACATATTATCTTCATTAATAAAATAGGGTAACGCCCGATCCGCTGAGTTGCGAGAGATATGTCCAACAACCTCACCTTCGGCTTTGCACTTAGATTTGCACTAAAACGCACGCCGGCAAAGTAGGTATTGCAAATAAGTTTTTTTCGTTGTAATCATCATCATCATATACATAAAGACGTTAGTCCCGATGGTATCCGAGGCTACGGTACCCTCGGAGCTCAGAGTACGCCTTCCGGCTCTTCCTCCTCCACTTCATTGTAATATCCATACTTAATATTATAAATGCGAAAGTAACTCTGTCTGTCTGTCTGTCTGTCTGTCTGTCTGTCTGTATATTCCGCTTTCACGCCTAAACCACTGAACCGATTTTGATGAAATTTGGTATAGGGGTAGATTAGACTATTAGAAAGGACATAGGCTATGTTTGGTCGCGATAACCGACATCCACGCGGGCGGAGCCGCGGGCAAAAGCTAGTAGAATATACAACACAACTTTCTACCTCGATAATTCAGAAAGGAAAATATAAATATGAACCTAAGATATTACTATAATTGAAAAGGTAAGCTTTACTGACTTTAATTGTTTTCGAATACATCCAGAGCAATGAAAACAATAGCGCCAACTAAAATAAATGACTTAAGAATACTCACTGTATAATTACTTTTAAAATAACAATTTGAAACTTACCTTATTAAACATTGGGGCCAAAAAGTAAGTTGAACTAACTGAATCAACTACTTAGGTATATAAATTAAACTTTGAAAGTACATAGATAATAGATCGAAAATCATCTTGTTGAGGTATTTCTTTTTGGTAAGTTGAATGAGTTAACAACAATAAATAAATAAATATGGCGTCGGATCAATGATATGAAAATCGTGACGAGTTAAGTCATTTTGATATTCAATTCAATTCAAGTCAATTTTTTTTAATTCATCCTTAAGATTAATTCAAATGCTACTTGTAAAGCTATGCTTACAATGCAGATGATACTTTCAATCCAAGAAATAGATAGAGATAAACGAAATAATCCAGAACTTTGAAAAAGAATAATGTAATACATATAAGCAAACATGCGAATAGACAGTGAAAAGATTCAAGTAAAATATAGCAAGCAATTTCCTTAGTAAACAGACTAACATTAAAACAGAAACACAAGAATCTTTACACAAAGATTCGAGAGACGTTGAATAATACAGGACAGGGCAGGTCCATCCATAATGGAATTACACAGGGGACCGTGTTTGCCCGACAGGATAAATGGCAGAAAAATATTTGCTACATCCATACTATGTATGTACTCTTTGTGATGTCCTCTTGATTAATATGATGGGTAATATGGATTTCCCAGAATTGTAGAAGCAAATATTTATATGAATATCAACGTAGATGATTTAATTATGATTTGCAAAAATGATGACATGCATAAGAATTTTATACCTTCAAATTTATTTACCTTCTTCCATTTTAATCACATCTGTCGAAGGACCGATGACCGTTGGAGCAAACGAGTCCCCGAGTGGAGACCGTAAGGAAGTAAATGGAAGAGCCAGGCAGATGGACTGACGACATAAAAAATAGGCTGGGATTGACTGGATACGGAGAGGCCTATGTCCATCAGTTGACTGGGATAGGCTAATTGATTGATGAAATTTACCTTTACATTAGTATGAGATTTGTTCATTAGTGCTCATACTTATTTCAAAGAAACCCATGGCATAATTACAAATGTAATAGTTTGTGAGGATGGGTGAATGGTTGGTTGAATGTTAGTAAATCTGCCATGCAAAAACGGCTAAACGGATGAGAGTGTAACTCGGTACAGAGATAGGATTAGTTTTGAATAGTACGAGTATGTCTGTATCTTCATTTCAAGATTATGTTCCCTTGGGTCCGAATATGTAGTGGAGTTGGAGCCGTGGACGATAGCCACTAGTTTAAATGCTAGACAAAACAATAGAAAACTAAGCAACGTACTAAGCTTATTTTTGTTGGAAATAATGTTGTATTTTTAACCGACTTCGAAAAAGGAGGAGGTTCTCAATTCGTCTGTATACATAATATTTTTTTTTTTTTATGTATGTTCACCGATATCTCCGCCAATTGTAGACGGATTTCAAGTTTTATAATAATTTACAATGAAGTACTAAGCGACTATCAATTCTCATTACATTATACCAGAAAACTTTGCCATCCCTATACGAATATTATTCAGTAGTTTGTTATTTGTCATAGAATATTCAATACGACTTTTTTGGAACATGGCAAAAGAATTTCCGACTGAATTGTTTCCCGTTTCCTACGTTAGACTACTTCCAATATTCTTAGAAGTAAGCTCTTAAAAGAAGAAGTAACTCGTTGGGAAATCTAATACCGGGAACATTTATTATTACTGAATCTAATTCGGTTTTACTGACATGAACTGTACCGTGAGCTGTACCGTTGTTTTTCAATGTCGATTTCAGTAGAGGTCGTGGTAAACATGAGTAGCTGATAACTTATTTACGTGCACCAAAAGGAGCGAGAACTGATTGATAGATTTAAGGGCAAAGGTGCTGTCGGCCCATAATATAAATGGGACCCATATCCAAGGAGAGTGACGTAGTGCATGAAGGAGAAGATTTATATGTTATGTTGTTGGAAATAAGACTTTTTGGACGGCTTTTTGTAGAACATTATTCGTTGGTAAAAATGTATACCTAACAAATTACATAAAAATGGATTGTTTGTAGCATTTCTGAATTGTTACTTATTGACCTTTTTGTCTAGTTAAACATAAAGCTTTTCAAAATACTAAGTAGGTACTACTTTTACAAAGTCATAAGCGATCGTACGGTTACGATAAACATTTTGAAAACCTTTTCACTTTATTTTCTTGCTTGCTCTATGAAGCTGAAACTAACCGGAGTAAAAAAATATAATATATATTTACTTTCACGATCATCTGGTCAACCCAATCGAGCCTATTGCCAAAAAAAAAATCTTTCTAGTGCAGTAGAAATGTATATGAATCTGTGCCAAAAAAGTATTCTACATATGTGATAGATAATATCTCTTAATAACTCCTTGAAAGCTTTGCAAGCAGTTTCAGAATCTTTATGCATTATTTATTCGGAAAACATTTAGTATACAAACTATAACTGATTACTTTTTCAAATCCTTTATTTTTCTTTTCTTTCTTTGTTTTGTAAGCGCAACCTGACAACCAGATCTTTATTATTTATTTTTCCATTTTAATCTATGATGGAGTCATTTATAATCATTGCTTCTCCAAAACGATGACCGTCTTTTTCTTCTTACCTTGCTTTACTACTCCTAACACAAAAATTAACCATACAGAACTACATATTGCAGAAATACAGGGTTTCATCCAATCCGAACAATCCTTGGGCTCATCTAGATGAAACTAGCATTACTCACAGTCAGACGTTCATATCTCATGCGGCACAACGCGGGACACAAGGATATTTCCCTGAGGACAACACAAGGTCATATGTGGAACTCGAGATTATGATCAGGTGGCCTTTTTGGAGTACGACTTATTTTTGAATGAATGTCTTTACTTATTTTTGTAAGAAGTCTTGATAAGCCTGGAGTATATCAGATAAGACTTACTTTGGGTTTGCTAAAAAGCTTGTAGCATGTAGCATTCCTAACATCAGTGGGGTCATGTGTTTCTTTTTATTTATTTAGTCTATCAATGACTCGAAATCTTTACGCTTCTTTTTCTCTCCGTTACCATATCCCAGCAATTGGAATACTGTAAAAGTATACATAGTGATAAGTCAAATTATAAATGAAATATAACTGACACATTGAATATTTTGAAAGAAAGAAAGAAAGAACATTGTTTTTATTACGGACTAATCGCACACACCACAAAATCCAAATAAAATTCATTTTGTTTACTTCTGAAGTATACTAAACATATAAAGTGAAAATTATTAATCAGGTCGTCAGGTAAACCAATGAATGACTTAACACATCCTAACCTGTTATAATGGCGAAGGCTTCGTAAAAATGTAATTGTTTTCATATTCTCGTAATATAAAAAACATGGTATCTTCACAATTTTAAAAATTCCGTAAAAAGTTTATTAAAATTTCAAATTCCCCGCCTACTCTTAATTGTGTAACGTTTTAAAAGCAAAATGTTCTTTTGATGTTCAAAGTTAGCCAGTGGCAAAAACGCAGACTTATTGCCAGCTCATTACTTTAGAAATGAACACAGGATAAATACCTTTGAAATGGGTACTTGCTTACAATTTTGCACAGCTGCTGTCTGTCATGTAATACAGATTAAATAAATATTATTCATAACTGCAGAACATAATTTCATACTTTAAGCCGTTAATGATATTCTTAAAATACTTCTTTTGATGTTTAATGTTTATTTTTACCAAAATACAAAAGCCTGACAGCCTCTGTGGCGCATGGCGTGGCGGTATAAAACAAGCTTTAGCTTAGTTTGGGAACCAGTAAAATACTTAATTGTGAACAGATTTGTGTACTTACCTGATTTGTTTTTGAGTCGGTAAACAATTACTTATTATTTGATTTATTTTAAGTGATATTGTTATTTTATTCTTCAAGCTGATTCTGAAATCATCATACATTACAACGATTCGATGAAAATATTCCCACATACCGTGATTTTTATCTTTCGAATACATTATTCCTTGAAATGGAAGCCAATCACCATCCAATTGCTTATCCAATATCAAGACTATTTGTTTTACTTGTACCAAACGTATTTGTGAACCAATGTTTGTAGTATATGCATCCGTTTTGTATTCAGCCAGTCGTGGGAACATGCATGTGATTCTTGTGTTATCTTAGTCTCTGTTGTTTCAAGATTATCTGCAAACACAAAATACTAGACCAATAATTATAGGTGACACTTGATTTTGAACCTTTTTATTAACCCCCGACGCAAAAACGACGGGATGTTATAAGTTTGACGTGTCTGTGTGTGTGTGTGTGTGTGTGTGTGTGTCTGTCTGTGGCATCGAAGCACCCAAACGGATGAACCGATTTGGATTTAGTTTTTTTTGTTTGGAAGGTATATTAGTCGGGAGTGTTCTTAGCTATGTTTGAAAAAAATCGGTCCAAGATGGCCGCCGCCACAACATGTTGGAATCCATATTTCTTTATAACTCCCTCAATATGGGTATCAAATGAAAGAGCTTGACTAGTAGATCAATTTAAAAAGTATAAAATAAATGGTAAATAAAAAGTAAACGGTTGCCATGTCGGAGACCTTACGATATAAAGGAGTACCTAACCAGTTAAGGTCCCCCGACATGGCAACCGTTGAATTAAAATTTATTCATTTATTTTCAACTTTTGGGAATTGTGTTTTTGTTTTGGTTTTTTAAATTTTTAATTATTGGTAAGCATTTACTTCTGAAAAAAACCCAGATAAATTAAATCCTTTTTCATAAAAGGACACAAACAACGATCCAACAAAATTGTATTCAATATTCAACAAATTGTCTCGTGGTTCAACAAATTGCGGTCTCCAATGGTTTTGTCAAAATTAATAGGCACACAAACTTCCTCTTCTTCTCTCTCTCTCTCTATTTCTGTCCCTCACCCTCTCTCTCCCTTTCTCTCTCTCTCTCTCTCGCTCTCGCAAAGTCAATGAGCAGTGTGCACTTGACGGAGGACCAAACATAATAATATATCCTCAAATTAAAAGAAAAACAACCCAGAAATACGTGGCATATTTTTACCACTTTTCATCAGGTGCTTGTCTGTTACCTAAGTGGTATTTTTTTATTGAAGACTGTATTAATAAAACCTCTACCTACAGTAACAATAATCTTTCAATCAGATGTAGAATATAAAGATACTAAATATAGAAAAATAGAAAGAGAACCGAAATGATAGAAGATTTCTCATACACTTTGCAAGGCCAAAGTGATCAGCTGGAAGTGTTTAAGGGACACTGGTTAGAGACTACAGTGCATAATTAATCGTATATCTAGTGTGTCCCAAATCCTATTGATAAAATTTGCATAGTTAATGATAATGCATGTGTGGTTTCGGTTTAGCACATATCATCCCCTATCGAGATAGTCTTAACCAAATACTATAGTATAGTCTATCTAAAGCTGTCCTAGAATCTGCTGGTTTAAAATTGTGGTTATAGCTTGATTATTTCCTTCCTCTGACACTAATTTTGGCACTTGAAATGCAAATTTATATTATTAAAATTCCTCTGTTCCGTGATTACAATAGAGAAAAATAATTAGAATCCCAGAAATTGTTGTTTTCAATGTTACTTAAATTAAAAAATCCAGCATTGTCACCAGTCAAAGCACTCTCAAATTTGACTGTAGATTTCAAGAACGGCAACTCAACAACTTTTAAAATTAACTGAATAAATAAATAAAACCGCTTTTTAATTATTCAAATGATGCCCCATTATTGTCCTTGGTCCCTAGCGTGAAGTAGTAAAAACTAAAATATATTCAACCCTATTTCTGGAAGCATAAAGTTCAATTTTGTTAAAATAACATTTCGGATAGAAGTGGGGCCATTTCCTTTTGCGATATCGGTACTTTATTAAGCTTTTTGCCTGTTTGTGCTTGCAGTTCAAGAGTAATAACGTTTTTGAGCAATTTGGTAGGATGACAAAAAGATTGGATTAGGTGTGTTGATTACCTCATTTACATAGCATCGTTAGTAGAAACAGTGAGGTACGAAATGTTCTAAGTAAATGTTGGAGCTATTTTAGATGCTATTATTAACCCTCCTCGATTTTTACTTCTAGCATTAGAAAGCTATTTACAGACTTTGGATTGTTTTTCTAAGTGTTTTTTCTGACTTTACCTTATGTATTACAATAGTGAGTTGTTTTATTTGAGGTTATTCACTTTTTAATAAAAAAATTAAAACAATTGATTTAAAAAAAGTCTAAATATTTACTCTGCTTCTACTTTTCGAATTCTAATATTGATTTTTTCATCCGTCACTATAATACAACAATATTGTTTAACATCGAGATATATTGAACCCTCTCAGTATTTAAGTATCCGTATTTACTATCAGTTTTCTCGTTTTTTTTATCTAGGACACGTCAATTTGACTTCACCTCGCCTGATGTTAAGCTAAAGGCAAAGTCTTGGAGAGAGGGTCACCATCGCAAACATGTACCATGTTAACAGTGGTGGCACTCAGCTTGACGGCCTCATTAGATGCCTTTTCACGCCCTCTGCGAGTAATATTATCATGTGATTTATCAATTTCGTTAGTAAGTAGTTGTATAAATTTATTCCTACGAACAAGACCAGGCGAGTTTGCACTGTACCGTTTCTCCGTATTCTAAATTCTCAATAACATCAACATAGACTATGTTCAAACATCAAAGTGAAATTAGAAGAGCTTAACTCAATTACTCCGATGTACGTCTGCAGTGAATAGTCAAATTTTGGGTGTTTCAAGGGATGCTAACGTCAGAGGAACGAAATAGGATTTATTCGAACACGTTCCACTTGAGAGGTTTCTAAACAAAATTATAGGATGTGTCCAGAACTGACTCAAAGAATATGAGGCTATTATTTACTTGGATTTCAAACAGAGTTAGTAATTTAAAGCCTTTGATTCTTTATTTGGATTACCTTTAATTGAAAGGTAGTTCAAATAGATTCGTTTATACATACATACACTTTTTCCTACCACTGAAAATATAATAGTAATATTTCATTGAACCTTTTAAACAAAAAGTATTTTTATTATTTCATATCATTTATGAATTGTTTTACTGAAGATCTATAAAATTGAATTGATAGGAATAAATACCGACAATGCTTAAATCTAAATAGTCCGTGTTTTGAGTAAAGTACCAGCAAAACCCAGGGTTGCGTTAGGCTCTAAATGTCCTTATGAAGCCCTAAACAGTAAAATATTGGCTAAAGAATAAAACTTCAAAGCTATATCATCTCTGCCTATTTGTATACAATACGTGAAACATACTTCAAACTTTTTTTAATGAAATTTAGAACGATATAAAGAGAAGGGAAATTTGAAATGATTCAGGTGTGGCTCAATAGCTCAGTTGGAAGGGCATTCCTCCGGTAAGGGAAAGGTCGTGGATTCAAGTCCCACTTGAGCGCTTCATTTTTCCCGATGTATTTCGAGTACTTCAAACTTTTTGATATAATGTACATAAGAACAATACAATATCATAGCAATAATATCTGCTTCACTAAGTATAACTGAAAGCACACAACTAACATCGACTCAACACGATGCTACATTCGGAAATTAATAGCATTTCCGTGACGGGGCAACAACTGAGAACCGATTTCCATTGCAGCCATATCCAATACCCAGGATATTCAATAACGTCGAGTATTCGCATAGACGACCGCTTTGCAACATGTTTTGAGATCCCCAGTCAAAGATTTCTATAGAAAATAGATAGTCTTATTTTAGGAGCTATCTTGAGCTAAAGAGTAAATTAATAATCATGATGAGATTATAATTAAATACAACACTCACACGTATAATTGCTAACATACTTCATAAACACTAATGAAATCACATAAATACTATGAAGTGACCACACCCACACTCAAGTGTACGGGTACAATACTTGTGATACATTGTAATGAATTCTAGAATATTCTGTTTGTTAGCCTTATCTTCTGAAAAATCTGCTGAAATACAATACTTATATTAGTTAAGAAAGATGCAAATCCTAGAGAAGTAACCATTAAGTAAATACATAAAAAGATTCCAGAAACAAAATCGCTGAAATATTTCAAAGAAGTTAAGACATAAATCGAAAAGACGGACAGAATAATTGACGCGTCCACCTCGCTTGGAGCCGGACGTTCTTACCCCGTCCGGGTGCAATGAGACAATATACTGGCAAAGCGCACAGTATTTGTGTTAGTCCGGACTACTCCGCACCACTCCGGACATAGTTTACCCTTGCGCCTTTAACAACTTGCAGAATTCTTTTAAGTGATTTAAAACGTTTGTAGTCTGCATAAAAATACTGTTGCAATTTGCAATTTTATTTTTAAAATTGTTCGACTGTGAGAATACTTGTTTAATTAAAGAGAATAGTACTTATTTTAAAACGGAAAGCTTTACTTAACACGAACTGTGTAGACTAGAAGAATTTATTTAGATTGTTTATAGTATCCTATTCTTCCTGGAAAAAGATAAATGTTTTCAAAGACAGCGCAATCAAAGAATACTTTTTCACATCAACAAAGTGGTCCACACGCTGTAAGTTTTGTATGACGTATGTCGGGTAGAGCATCATACATTTCTTTAACTATACATATTTCGATCTATATATAAGAAGGGCTATTCTGTTACAAACTTCATTACTATCATTTTGTCTGACTTTATGTTTTTAATTCTAAACTTAAGAACAATTTTTCTGAATTGAAATTTATATCGGAGACCTCAAATAAGGTAGTTGCAATATTGCGACACTTGTAACTATTGTAAATTCAATCCTAAAATAGTTCTTTTGGATAAACTTGAAGTCCAACTTTGAAAGTCTCGATAAACTGCTTATCCACTGCCAATACAATCCATACAATAACATTAATTTCCTCTTCTCCGCCTTCTTGATCCAGCTAAAATTATGAATGGCAGTTTCAGTATTATTCAAATTCAAATCCGAACGACCGACGGAAACTAAGCAAACCTTCTCTTTAGAAAATACCGTGGGCCTAAAAATACAGAGTTGAAATATGAAGAAATTGAAACGATGGATCACTATGTTTATATCGGAAAGTTAGTACCAGTTCACTGATTACTTTTGATTTAACTTGAGTTCCATCCGTCTTGGGGCAATCTGAGAAATGCCTAGTACAATGAAAATGAAATTTTATTATTCAGGAGCTGATAGATGCTAGAACTGTAGAAAGTCCTTTAAAGTACTTAAAGTATTTAGAATAAGACTTGAGTGGGGAGTGAAAGAAAAATACTGTAAATCGGCACAAGAAATCAAATATTTCAGAAACAAACGGCTAACTTATTCGTATATAAAGTAAAATAATTGTTGATCCATGATACGACACAAGTATTATTGTTGAAGAAACTAAACAGAACAAATGTATAAATGAAACTGGTGCACAGAAGGTACCGTATGACGAACAGGTATTATCTACTATGTTTTTTTAAATCGTTCCAGAACAATGGTAATATTTTGTTTGATTATCATTCTCCCATACATTTGCACTGAAAACGTAAGCACAATATTGAGAGAGATGATACGTGTTATTTTAGGAACATAAATGTTTCAGGTATTTAATTTTTTTTTGGACTTATTCAGTCATTTTGGAAATAAGTGGAAAGGAATTTGTTGTATTTTTTATCAGTTTCTTAAAATTATATCAAATTTTATTATATAAATGTTTATTTCTTATAGATTTTTTTCTCAAAATTGTACAACAAAAACAAGAAGTTCATGTATTAATAAAACAACCCGCCCTTGATCGCTCCCGGTACAAAAGTGCCCATCACACTACTTGCTGCGTTGCCACGCTGAATGGCTATAACAGCCTTTGCATGACAGCCTCTGTGGCGTGGCGGTAGTGCACGCGACTGCCACGCAGGACGCCCGGGTTCGATTCCCGCTCAGTGCAAATATTTGTATGCATGAATATGGCTATTTGCATTGGTCTGTGTGTTTCTATGTATAATATGTATGTATTTACAAAAAAAAAGTATGTAAGTATAAAAGCTTACCATGGGTTGTGCAGAAGAGCGTTGTGTAGAATGTTGTGAATATTTATTTATTTATTTTATTTATTTGCATCAGGAACGACCCGGAACGAGAGTCACTAGTCAACTCGATGAGCTCTCTAATAAATATTTTATCATCATATTTCTTAAATAACTTTACCATTTCATTTATATAAACATTATACATTGTGTGCAAAAGTGTCAAAAAGTGAGATAACCAAATAAAAGCAATTGTGTACCTTTTGAAATGACCTCTCGTAGCGTTAAGGCTTATAGTGTATAGAGGTGCCCTTGTGCTACTTACAATTCTTTTCCTAAGTTGAGCGCGACGGGCACTCGTGTCCTTTCGACCATGTCAAGTACGGCCTGAAGCAACTTATTCTTGAAAAATATCTGAAATAGAAAGGCAACTCGGTAAAATGTTCAACGTATACTGCAAGTTAGACTTTGCTTTCTTTTCCTTCTTAATATTTTCATGGATTTTAAAAAAATGTACGAAGGTACAGTTGTAATGACAAATAATAATATAGAATTTTGTTTTAAAAATTTTCAGATGTAATTAGTTGTAGTTGATGATTCTATCAAGAATTTGCTCAAATTTGTGCAATTTGAATGCAATTGATGCTTTTAATTTATGCTTAATAAGTAAAATAAAAGCTTGGAACCTGAGAATACAAAAGAAAAAAACTCATTTTATTCTGAAAATATTTTACCAAATGAAATGTAATATTGGACCTTTTGTTCGAAGATCCTTATGCATCTTGCTATCTGATATTGTCCATAATAGTTCCATTTGACTAAACGCGAGTAAAATTTATTCCTAGAATAAACAGGCAATATCACCCACATATTGGCTGTTTATTCTAAGAATAAACTTTACTCGCGATTGGTCAAACGGCCCTAAATATTATTTTCTCTTTCACGACAATTTGTTTTATATCTTTCAATCACTTTTTAGTATCTTGCCGTTTATTTGTTATTCGGCAATTATTTGTGCAAACTTCCTCTTAATCTGAAATTTCCACCTTATCAAATATTTACTTTATAGAATTTACAATGTTGCCATCTCTTATACAGCTTTAATCAGGCGTGTGTTTGTCCACAGTGCCAATGACGCAAGTAGTAGCAGTGGCCGGCGAGCCGGCGTACCTGCCTTGCGACATTGCGATGCAGGATGAAGAAGACGCTGTGCTACTTGTGCTGTGGTACAGGGAGGATCTGGGTACACCTATCTATAGGTAAGTTTAAATCTACTAATCCATACTAATATCATAAATGCGAAAGTAACTCTGTCTGTCTGTTTGTTTGTCTGTCTGTCTGTATGTTAAGCTTTCGCGTCTAAACCATTGAACCAATTTTGATGAAATTTGGTAAAGGACTATGTTTTGTCGCGATAACCGACATCCCCGCGGGCGGAGCCGCGGGCAAAAGCTAGTCTTGCATAAATCTTTGATAATTGAATAAGATAGGAAAAGTTTTGATCGGTTCAGGCAGGATTCGAACCCGCGATCCTTGTCTTACAGTGAGTATGCTTTGTACCGTACCTCGCTCGGTCTAATCCAAATATTCTACCTTCCAATATTCGTCTTTAAGGCGATGCACTGTGGATCGAAAATCGGGTAGAAGCACATAAAAACTTAAGTTATCAATGCTCACATTTCTGGCTTGAAATAGGTTTGGTTGCTCAATAATATGCTACTATTAATAGTGATATGAGACCAATGGATGTAAAGATAAACAAGTAGGGTTTATAAAAAATATCTTGTATGGGGAAAATATGAAAAATTTGTATAATTCTGGAATCACACAGTAAGGCGTTATATCCTTACTCACAAAATCATTCAAAAATATTCGGTTAATTTTATATTTGCGAACCAAACATCAAAATATTTAAACTTAGATGCAGAGTATCATTATTTTTAGCTTTTTTGTAATTTCATTCGGGCACCCACATCACCCAACCTTTTTCCGGGTAAAAGGGTTGTTTCTACATCATGCTCGTAAACAATATCCAACTTTTGAGCGGATATAAAAAATATAGGTTCCGAAATTTTAATGTAACATAACATACACTCACGCCTGTATTCCCCGAAGGGGTAGGCAGAGGTGCTGGCACCCACATTTCGCTAGTTTATATTTAGGTCCCAATGTAATAGGTGGCGAGCCTATTGCCATTAACCGGGCACTTATAAAACTGCGATAAATACACACATAACTTCGAAAAGCATCAAAAAGTCATTGGTGTGTGCCATAGTAAACCTGGGATCGAACCCGAGACCTTGTCTCAGCAGTCCATTACCCATACCACTAGGCTACCGCAGATTACTGTAATTAATGTAAACTTGCCAAAAAAAAGTGATTCCTACCATATAAAATAAAAAATATACTTTTTGAAAGAATAGCAGCTGTGTAGAAGTATAATTCGCTTACATTTTTACCTCAACCTAAAAAGAGATGTCTTGAAATTCTACTATCTAGTTTACTTTATCAATTTGAGAACGAAACAAATTTCTCTACGATGATATAGTATTACTGAAACTATGTCTTTTCCTTTTACCGAAAATGGTACCTTTAATCTCTAAATAGTGTTCAACGAAGCGTGCCTGAGTCACGACCCTTTTAAGGCACCTCACCAAAACAGTCTTTGAAATTTACTTTCCACGTAAAGAGCATCGAGCAAGCTAAGTCGATCTTGCATGTCATATTGAAAGTAGCTCTGTGATTTTAGAATGTCAGATACGGTTTGTATCACAAAGTTCAGTGCTACTTGGTGTACTTACGTCAAAGGCGAAAATATTGGATACTTTTGCAGCGATGCACTCGAAACTTTTACTCATGCACGAGTTGAAATCCACAAAAATTCCAGCAGCAGATTGAAATATTTTCTGAAAGGTTTTTATATACTTGTAATACTTCAATAAACTTGTTGATTACATGCTGCTAAGCATTTCCATACCGTTTAAAATGACAACTATATCGTTTAGAGAATTAAAGTGAAAAATAAAAATGATTTTACTTTATGTGTGAGCAAAGATAAGGTAACGTTAATGTTACACTGACATGGGCACGGGTGTCGCATTTATATTAAGCTTTATACATTCTTATAAACGGTATTACATAACATAACATAAACTCACGCCTGTATTCCTCGAAGAGGTAGGCAGAGGTGCTAGTACCCTTATTTCGCCAGTTTATGTTTAGGTCCCAATGTAATAGGTGGCGAGCCTATTGCCATTAACCGGGCACTTATAAACCTGCGATAAATTAACTTCGAAAAGCATCGAAAAGTCACTGGTGTGTGCCATGGTAAACCTGGGATCGAACCCGAGACCTCGTCTCAGCAGTCCATTACCCATACCACTAGGCTACCGTAGATTTACTACAGACGGTATTTATTGAAATAATACAATTCTCATAGATTCTATCACAATTTATTTGATGTTTTTTTTTATACTCATACCACACATTTTGTTTGCTTCTAACAGTCCTGTTCCCTAGGCAAGTGGCAATTCGCTGGCTGGCGTATCGTAGAATAGAATGGCGAATGTATGGAATTTGACGTTTATGACATTCGTTGACGAGTGTCATATACGTCAAATCCCATACATTTTTCATTTTAATCCACGATACGCCAGCCAGCAAATTGCCACTTGTATAGGGGGGCAGAACTGTAATAAAGCAAACAAAATGTCGGGATGGTATGGTATGGTATCACGGGCTGTTATCCGCAACTCCACGACAAGGCGCGGTTTTTACGTGAGGGTGGGATTTTATTCGATCCACCCCAACTCGTTGAAGAACCCCAGCAGGCTATTCACGCTGCTGGTGATCTCCCGGAGCGTACCTGTGTTTCTGAAGTACTTAGCCCTGTATGTGGCGGTTTCAGGACAGTGTAGGAGCACGTGTGCCGCAGTTTCGTCCTCGTTCATGCAGGCTCTGCAGAGAGGGCTGTCGGTGATACCTAAAATATAAAGGTGTTTATTGAAGGAACCATGCCCCGTGATGACAGCCGTAGCCGTGCGTAGTTGCCGTTTGTTCAGTTGTCGAAGACGCCTGGTCAGTCTATTATCAAGCACAGGGATTGCTTCCCTGGCCTGTCTGCATACTTCCAGGTTTATCCATTCTCTGTTGTGTTGGTCTCCTGGCTGCTCCTATCATGGGTATCATATATATATATATAAAATGTCGAGATAAATGTAAGTACAAAAAGCAAACAAAATGTTTCTGACCGGGTTATGGTGTTTTCTTTTGCCGTATATTGAAGTGTTTCAAACAAAAAAATCTCGGGTACTCAGTATTATTATTAAGGAATGTATTAGTATATCTCTAAGTGTAAATAGTATTTTTTACATAACAAAATGATATAAAGATGGATATAAAAGCACCCATTAAACCCTTATTATAACATATATAAAGAACTACGACTAGACTTTTATAATTATATTCTCTCCATCTAATTAGAGTACTCTAGAGAGTAGGTACAGCATTTCAAAAATAAAACACAAAGAGATCTGATAACAAACTCAGTTGTAAAAAGTTCTATTGTAAACACAAGTCGGAAAACAGTAAAAGATTCAATAAATGCTGTTCTAAAAAGGCACAACTAGAACTCGAGATAAAAGAATTTGAAACAAATTTCGCATTTTTAAACTTTGCCAAGATAGCGAGCGAATGTTTCAAAAGATTTTAAAACATTTATGCGCTTTGTGATTTAAGAAAACACTTGTAGAGATTTTCTCTGATATTCCAATGCTGATATTATTGTTTTTAATATCTATTATATTTCTGAATAAATAAGATTAATACTTCTAGGTATTCAGATTACTTTTTAACAACCAAAATTTGACATTTTATGTTGATAGTAAAACACTCGCGGGGATATTTATCATGTTTCTTATAGTTTTCGAGGATCCGATATTTCGACGCTGTTTCAAGTGCATCCGTGATCATGGTGCTTGAAACAGCGCCGAAATATCGGGTCCTCAAAAACTATAAGAAACGTGCTAAAAATGCCGGCGATTGTTTTACTATCAATGAAACTTTTTGAAAAGTTTATACTAGGATTTTGAGTTAGGTATTAAGTACGTATTATTTTCAACGGGAACGCCGCGCCGATAACGGAATTGATGGTCTTCTACCCTCCGAATTTAGGTCATTTCATCAATTTGTTCTGGACCTCCCTTTTGATAAACTTACCTGTTTTCTCACAATATCACGATCTTTTATGTGGCTCAAGGAGCTATAGAATAACCTGGATAACTCTGTTTCTGTTATATTCACATTGTCGTTCGCACTTCTTCGTGAAGGTGCCATCGTATCTCCTGTGTCGAATTTGCTAACTCTGATTTTGTACTATACTCCTAGAATCACTAAAGATGTTCACAAGATTTTGGGATTAGTGTAGCTGTGCCCCATTGGATTCCAATTTCCATTTAGACAATTCTAACCTCTTTTTTATCCTGCGAATATCCCTTCGGATAACTTCCCCGCCGGAGTCGGAAGGGGAATTTATGTCGGACTCGAACTGACTAAAACTGCACGCCGACTGAGGGTCGTAGTGCTAGGCCGGAGGTGAGGTTGTCATCGACATATCCCTCGCAACCCGGCTGACCCAGGGCCATCCCTTACGGTCTGACTCTCCTCGGGGACAATTCTACCCTCAGCATCAGATCATGAGCCAAATTATCCTTTATCTCATGTAATTTGTCATCTGTCATCGTATCACAAACACCCAAGTAATAATTAAAGTTGCCACATACAAATTGAATTGAAATTAAAGCAGTTATTACTTGACATTTCTCTAACCACAACGTTAGATACTTTGCTCTTAGTGTTCCCCGACATTTATTAGTAAGTATAACTTCAAAATTGTGTTACTATACCACAATGTTCGCCAACAACTGAAACCAAAACCGATTGAAGTTCTTCAAAACTAAAATCAAATAGATATTTATAGGGTTCCGTAACGCGTTATGTAACTCCAAGTTCTTACAGGATAAGCTTCATCCTCGAACTTTAAGATTTTGAACAAGAACTACTTAGAACTTGGCAAGAGCCTCAATTTAATCAGTTAATTTCATTTTCAGATATAAGGGCGTAGTCTGACCTAGCAAACAATTTTGGCTAACGACACAGCCGCCTTTGTAGCTAAATAAAAAACTTGAAGTATTACAGTTTGGAAAAGTTCAATGGTAGAAATTTAGTGTGTTCTAAACTTTATTGGATATAACATATTTAATTATGGCGATAAGAGAGATTGAAATACTATTTAAAAAAGTTACTTTAAACTTGTTGTTCACAACTGTACTAAATCAACGGATTTTATGTAAAAAATATAGCTGTTTGTGTACGAGGGGACCTATAGGCCCCTGAATAGGGGTTGAATCTATTAATTGAAATTTATTTTATTCCAGGGGATGAATAGGTACCTTAAAAATTAATTAATATTATTGGTATCCTACCGAGGGGCCAATGGGCACCTAAAACGGGGTCGAATTTACAACTTTTATGCTAGGGGTTGAGTTTTAGGGGACCAATGGGTGCTAACCCCTTCTATTGTCATTTTTATATGAAATAGTGACATTTTTTTTCAATGACCATATCGGTAAAGCAGACCCCTGAACCCGAGGTGAAAGCCTAAATTAACGCTAGGACGATGAAGAAGAAGAACCGTTCAGTGGCGTCTTATTCAGATACCAGGCAGATATTGGTGTTTTAGTACGCCATTTGTTTTTTCAAGTCTTTTTTGTTACAATATGCAGTGACAAAGAAATTGACGTCGAAAAATTCTTTTATCATACCTGCGTACTGTTCGCAAACTTGGACCGCGTCCTAAATATATAGGTTTAAGTACCATCGAGTTAAGGAAGCCTGTTTTTGTTTTCTTGTATCCAACAGTGGAGTAAGTATTGTTGGCTGGCTGCCATATAAGTGAAGCTTTCTTATAATTGGACACAATTATGTTAGTGACTAGTTATAGAACTGCTATGAATCTAGGAGAAGGTATTATTGTATGACACACAGAATTTTCTAAAATACCACGAAATTTTAGGGTTCTGTTAGGTGCTAAGGTTGTCCCTTCAGAAGGAGAACAGTATAGGCATATCGTTCGGGCTCTTTGATCGACACTTACTACAATGTATTTTTATATATGTGTGTGTGTGTGTGTGTGTGTGTGTGTGTTTTAGTTTAAAATAAGCAAACGATGTGTTTAATTTTAACCCCCAACGCAAAGAGAGGGATTTTATAACTTTGACGTGTCTCCAGTCCGTCTGTCTGTCTCTCTGTCTGTCTATCTGTCTTTCTGTCTGTCTGTAGCAGCATAGCTCTCGAACGGATAAAGCGATTTCAATTTAGTTTATTTTTCATAAATATACAGTCAATGGATTTTGAATTTAACTTCAGGTTTGTGTATGTAGTACTAGGTATACAAAAGACTTGGTTACTTACAATCTCATGGATATTACAAATATTATTACTTCTAGTCTATTTTGATTTTTAGGATATTTGGCAACCATTTGTACACTAGATTAATAAGCAACTAATGAATCAACAAAAGCAAAGAAACTAACAGGTGATCGTTCTTTCAGTGTCGATGCTCGTGAGCGAGACTTCGGTGTGGCCGAGCGCTGGTCAGACGAGAGTGTCTTCGCATCGCGAGCCTACTTCCTCCCTGAGAGAAGACCGGCAGAACTCGGAGTAGACCGGGTTAAGGCCACAGACCAAGGCACCTATAGATGTAGGGTGGACTTCAAGCAAGCTCAAACTAGAAACTCCAGAGTCAATTTGACTGTTATTGGTAAGTTTACTTTTAATATTTTGGAATTTAGAGACATTTTGCGAACTTTTAGATAAATAGATAAATAGTGTACGAGCTACGCTCGACATAATTGCGAAACCAGGTAAATGCACGCATTATAATTTTTCTTAACTTTAAAGTTATGATTATTTCGTAATTAATTAATAACCTAACCTAACTAAAACATAGCTACGAGTATCTATGCTATAGTATTGAAAAAGGCACTTGTACTTTTCTACGGTATTTTCAGTTCCACTGTTAAAAAGTCAATCATCAATAGCCCACCGCAGTCCGTTGTGGACGTAGGCCTCCCTGGAGGGATCCTCCGCCTTATGCGTGGGATATGTTCAACAACCTCACCTTCAGCTTTGCACTTCAGACGGCGTGCGTTTTAGTCGGTTCGAGTACGACATAGCCTGCCCCACCGGTTCAGGCTTCGTATCGACGGAGATATTTCGCACGTAAAAAAAAGATCCTCCACCTTCTGCACGTGGAAAAGTACAAGTTCAGTGTCATGGTCAATACTATATGTAGCAAATTCCACCAAGTGCCAACAATCAACAATATAAACAATCTAGGTATTCCAAAGTACATAATAATATATAGTACTTTACTTAACTCTCATATAATCAAAGCTATAATTTAACTAACATCTAACACAGATATTACCTTCCCAAATACAAAACAGTAACAATTAAATAAAAAATATAACCCCACTATATTACGAAGTTCATTTCCATTCTAACCGAAACTTCACGAGAGATACTCTCTGACACCGAATAAGATTATTCGTAGGTAGGTGCACAAAGTACGACTCTTGGACCGAATACAAAGGAAACGTTATTGCTATACACTTGGGGCTGTACAGAGACACTGTATACAAATTGGTATTATTAAAATGTTTCTTTGAGTTTGGTTTAGAATTTCTGTTATTGTTCCTCTTTGTGTCTAATATAGTACAGAAATTATTAGGCTGTGATTCTATTCTCCATACTAATATTATAAATGCGAAAGTAACTCTGTCTGTCTGTCTGTCTGTCTGTCTGTCAGTATGTTACGCTTTCACGCCTAAACCACTGAACCAATTTTGATGAAATTTGGTATAGGGGTTTATTAGACCATAAGAAAGGACATAGGCTATGTTTAGTCGCGATAACCGACATCCACGCAGGCGGAGCCAAGGACAAAAGCTAGTATGTACTATAATAATATATGTACCTTCACTTATGTTTTTCTTCCTTTAGGGTAGGCAGAGACAAGTTCCCTTCATTTGATTCTATTATACACTCAATATCGTAGAATATATACCGACCAAATAAATGATATATACTGTCAATGTTACCGGGTGTTTGGGTTCCACAAAAATCTTCAGGACCCAAAAAGAACCTGTCCTGCCTCTTTATCTCTCTCTCTTTCTCAGTGTTTTTTTTTTATATTTTCTGTTTAAATTAACGTATAAGGGAATTATTTATAACGCTTGCTTTGCTGTCGTCAAGACTTACCATATCACGTATAACCGCGGTTTTGTTTAAAAAGAACTGCATGTTTAAAAGTGCAATTTAAAAACAACTTTTACTATACTGCTATCTGAATATTGTCTTAGGGCCTTTGCACACGGTGTTTTTTTTTATGCGCAGGCGACGCGTGTAGAACACTATGACGCGCAGCAAACGCAAGAGTAAAGTGAGTTACCTTTACACTCGATCCTTAAGTTTGTAAACGTGTTGATAACGTACAGAGGACGCCCTAATCAAAAATGCGCTTCCTCAGTGCATAAAATTCGTGGTGTGTAAAGGCCCTTAGAATCTAGACACACTAGAATACATTAGCTTTATAGTATCTCACAGTACAAAGACAATATATTTACGGTGGCAAGACAATGTCTTTCGTACCAGCCACTTTATGCGCGACTCACAATATACCCAAGGCAATGCAGTCGTATCGTTGTCGTTACGGTGTTGTAAATATACGTGAATCTTTTATTGGCGAAGCTGCTACAAACTTGCTGGGTATTATTCTTGATTTAGGCTATATAGAGCTATCTGATATAGTTTTCTGACGAATGTAAATAAATCATAAATGACAAGGCGCCGATTCTGTTGCACATCTCGCTAAACTATACGATAGTTTTCGGAACTTTACTGTATTTAGTATTGGATATGTTCATGGCCCCGAAATCCATACATACGGCATCTTATGAATATATCTCTTTACATGACATAGCAGGTATTAACCTTGGATTTCTATAACCTACTTTAGTGACAGCAAAAAGTGCATCGAGTGGCAGCACACTACATGATCTCCGTCCTCCATGAGCGCGGGCCTGGTCTAGCTGAATTTGACCTAAGCTGACTTGACTTAATTATTCACCTAGTTTCTGCTCTCTGTTCGAAATTCAAAGTTCTAATTTCATCTCCACCCAACCAGAAGCTATAATACAATTTTACGTAGATGTCTGTCTCCATGTGTATCGCATAAATTGCTGCCCTCAACCATCTCTTCACCATAAATTAAGACTCATAATTCCAATGTCTTAGTCATTACCTTACCACCGCTTACTCCGTTATAATTTTCTCCCCCAATATGAGCGAATACCTAGTGGGTTTACTTTGATCCCTGACCTTATCTCGAGATATCTCTTTGATGTCTCAATGTTGCCTACCGAGGCTTTTGTAAAGTACACACCTATCTCTCTTCAGTGAATTATTAATATAGAAAATATCTCGGATAACGTCTTTGCCTTAATTTCAAATATTTCTTGATAAGTAATTTATATATCGTTTAATTAGTATTCATTATTAAGATTTATAAGCGTTGTGTTGAGGATTTAAATAGAAATTTAAGGAAACAATTATTATGGGAGTGTATATTTTATTATAGGCTTCTTGTATTGAAAGATATACAGGCATGAAATAATTATATTTTAACTTCTTCAGCATGAAAATGGTGAGTAATAATCAGCGCAGATTCACATTAGTATATATTTATTAGTATTGTCTTTTCCTCATTAAAAAAAATGTCTTTGTTCTTGAGCTTTTAAATGACTCGCTGTGTTTAGTAATTTAAGATAGAATTACACGTGATTGAATCTTTTTTAAATTTAGATGATTTTAAGTCAAGAGTAATAATTATTTTGCTATATTTTCAAACAAATACTTAATTTTATATTCATGAAAAAAACAGCATTGATAATAATGCTTCTAAAATATATTATGTAGTATTTAAATTTAAGGACATAATCTACAAAGTTATAGACTCGAATACTGAGTAAGTTAATCTTGTCGAATCTTGTTATAAACTTAATTTTAGAGTACACTTCCAGGTATCGCAAATCGCTTACACCAATCAACTGATTGCTACCTTTATTAAATAATTGGAAATAAAAGTTGCCCAATGAAATTAATGCTAAATGAATATTAAAACGGAAGAAGCAAGCTATGAAAATTATATTAGGGGTATTATCGATATTCTTAACTGAGATTTTATGCCTTCGATCAAAATAATAGGGGTTATAAAGTTAATATTCCAGTTTTTTCTCCACCATAATTTTTTTTTTATATCCGAACATGCACGTTTTAAATATTATTGCTATTTTTTCGCTAAATCTGTTTTATCTACTCTACCCATTTGTCCCCGCGTAACTTTTTTAGCAGCTTTTTATAAAGATGGCGACGTTTTGTAATTCTTTGGTTCGTACAAAAATCCAACTCGCCCTCAATTTTTTTGAAAATTTATTTGTTTTTATTTTCATTCCTGGAACTGTGCGTGAATATTATTCAGTGAGATGGGACAATTTTAACAGATACTTTTGCAGTTTATTTATATAGGTAGTATCGTTTTATTGTTTTCGTTATTATCAGTGGTTTTATTAAGATCAAAATTGTGTTTATGGTTGGTTAAAAACAACTGAAATATTAGTAACGATTTCAACACTGCCGTCCACAAACTAAAAGGCAGCTAAGTGCAAAAAGGTATTTTCGAGAAAACGCAAAAATAAGGGGGAATTGATGTCTCTTGAAAAGTGTGCTACCTAGGAACAATGTTGCAAGTTATAATTGTAGGCATAGTCATTGGGCACAATATGTTATATATTTTATTAATTTATATTTATTATATTTTATTTAAATTTATTTTTTAACTTTTAGCAGAGCATTTTTTCTTCATTTTAACGTAATATACTGCACTTTAAGGCCGCTAACCATACCTTAACTGCTTTATAGCAAAGCAATTTTTTGTAGCCGTCTCGTTTAGTACTTATAGTAAACGTTAACAAAATATAAATAGTTATAAAGCAGTTAAAGGATTGTAACAGCCTTACAGCCTAGTAGTTAACACTTGGCGGACTAACTTCCCTTACTTAGAAAGCAGTTATGGGATTTTAAACGCTTTTTAGCTTGGTATTGTAAAACATATTTTTATACTGGTTCTCCTATTGATTAACTAGAAGGCAGTTAAAGACATCTCGCTCACAATTAACTGCCTTTTAAGTAAGCAGTTCCGGATAAAAAGTTAAGAAGTTAAAAACTGTTTTATGAAATCAGAACTTTATTCATTGAAAAAGAGAATTAGACCTTACTAAATTTATTAAATAGCTTATTTATTAATTAAACAATAAAAACAAGACTGATAATAAAAACAAGACGGATTAAAAACGGATATAAAGAAAAGGACAATTTGAAATGATTCAGGTGTGGCTCAATAGCTCAGTTGGAAGAGCATTCCCCCTGTAAGTGAAAGTTCGTGAGTTCAAGTCTCACTTGAGCATTTCATTTTTCCGATATTTTTCGATTATAAACAAGTTTACTTAATCAAACTTTTACTAATCATATTCAGTAATGAGGTCACAAAATTACCTACATCTTTAACAATTATAATCAGTATTCGCGAAACCATAGGATAAAGAATATTATAATTATTATGTAAAAACATATATTTCGTTTAATTTCGTCATTTTTTTTTACAAAAGACACGTCAATTTCACTTCACCTCGCCTGATGTTAAGCTAAAGGCAAAGTCTCAGAAAGAGGGCCACCATCGTAAACATGTACCATGATAACAGTAGCACTCAGCTTGACGGCCTCATCAGATGACTTGGACAGGACAGGGGAATGTAGGAACAAGGAAAGGACAGGGGAATGTAGGAACAAGGAAACACGTGAGCTGGCAGGGAGTTCCAGGTCTTAGTGGTGCGGCATAGGAATGAGTCACTGAAACACTTGGTTCTAGCAGGTATAGTCTGCACCGTATACGGATGGCATCTTAGCCCTACACGTGTCGTCCTGGGAAGGAAAGGAGAGGGTGGGACTAATTGGAAGAGCTCATCAGAACATTCACCATGGTAGAGATAGTAGAATGCTGCGAAAGACGCAATATCTCTACGCATCTGCAAAGGTTCAAAGGTGTTCGTGACCTCAGGATTGCCAATGATGCGGAACGCACGTCACTGCAACCTTTCGAGAGCATCTTGTAAGTACTTTGCGGAGCCATCCCAGAGTGTGAGCAGTATTCCACGCAGGAACGAATTTGGGTCTTTTATAGAAGACACCGCTGCTCCGGCGTGAAAAAACGTCTCACTTTGTTTAGGACTCCGGGTTCACGCGAGGCTGATTTGATGATGCTCTCGATATAGTTTTTGTTATTCAGTTTGCAGCGAACATCCATACCGAGAATATTGAGGTGAACCTGCAGTGGCAGTGGCGTGCTCTGAAGAGTGGGAAGGGGAAGAAAAGGAAATACCTTTGCTGGAAACGCACGTGCCTGCGTCTTCTTGGCATTGAACTCAACCAGGTTCTCAGCGCCCCATTGAGAAATGTGGTCCAGGATCCGGTCCAGCTCAGTGACAAGAAGATGCCTTTTTTCCGCGATATTAGACTGCTTGGCCGCAGGATGTGCGTAATAACTCCCGTGTAAGGTGCTGTCGTCTGTATAGCAGTGAATGCTACCGTTAGAAAGCATGTCATTGATATGCAGAAGAAAGAGAGTGGGAGATAAGATGGAACCCTGCGGCACGCCAGCATTTACCTGCAAGAACTCCGAAGCTCGTCCATTACAAAGGACGCGAATACAGCGCCCCTGCAGGAAGCTTGCAACCCAGTTGCACAGCCTGGGAGGCAGGTCAAAGGCTGGTAGCTTGGAAAGAAGCGATTTGTGCCATACCCTATCGAAAGGTTTGGCGATGTCAAGACTAATTAACTGCTATTTAGTCTAGAATTGTCGTTTAGCTGCTCTCTAGCGATTGATGTCTAGCTAATACTAATTTCAATACATAACTTAAAAGCCGCTATTGACGTATAACTGCTTTCTAGCGTAGTTTTTCTTAATAACATACTTTTAGTTAAGTAAATTTAGAAAAAAAATGATACATGAATTAGCCGTTAAAGTATGTTAACGTCTTTCTAGAGAAGAATCGTGGCTTAGCCGCTTTTTAATTAAGGAAGTAACAAAATTTATGTGGTTTAACTGCTCAGCAATGTTCAGTATCTCTAAAACTATTAATAATAGAAGAATGATTCTTAAACCAAAAGATAGAGCATCGAAAGTTGTATAAGACTACATTAAAAAATGAAAATCGACCAACTGTGGCTTAACGGCCTTTTAGTTAGAGTAGGGCAGAACAATAAAATAACATAACGGAACCTCGAACTGAGTCTGCTAATAAGCCTTAACTTAAAAGGAAGGCAAGAATATTTTATATTCATATTTTTGTAAAACGCCACGCTGTTTACTCTAAGCACAATGTTAGGTCACTATTTCACTAGTTACGCCTTTAATCTTCTCACACTTTGTGCAATAATTGCGAATTTTCTAATTCATACTAATATTATAAATGCGAAACTCTATGTCTGTCTGTCTGTATGTTACGCTTTCACGCCTAATACACTACTCCTACTAGGTTTAATACTCGATTATTGATATTTAATTTTTGTCAACAGTGCCACCCAGCAAGATGGTTATCACCGATGACAAAGGTGACGTGAAGCAAGCCATCGTGGGGCCTTACATTGAAGGTGACACCTTTACGCTGAAATGTGACGTCACTGGAGGTGAGTAGTGTCAGTTAAGCCTTAGAATTTCATTAAGCACACTTACATCGGTGCGCGTTAATTTAGAATAAGAATCAAGTAGATACATAAATTGAATTGTTAACTAATCTTATATTTTTTAACCCCCGACGCAAAAACGACGGGGTGATATAAGTTTGACTTGTGTGTGTGTGTGTGTGTGTGTCTGTGGCATCGTAGCACCCAAACGGATGAACAGATTCGGATTTAGTTTTTTTGTTTGAAAGGTATATTAGTCGGGAGTGTCCTTAGCTATGTTTGAAAAAAATTGGTCCAAGATGGCCGCCGCTACAACATGCCGGAATACATATTTTTTCATAACTCCCTCAACATGGGTATCAAATGAAAGAGCTTGACTAGTAGATCAATTTTTTAAAAAGTATAAAATAAATGTTTTATATGAAACACAACACTACTAATGTTATACTTACGAAATCTTACAATACAGAAAATAGTGTCTCAATGTCCTGTAGTTCGTTCCATAAAGCCATGTTTAAAATCAATAAAATATATTGGCCTTTCTTCTACCTTAAATTTCTTCCTCATGTCGATTCTTAGTTGACATGGTAATGACTAAAAGTAAACGTTTTGTTCTAACTTGATTTTTTATTCCAGGACGACCGAGGCCCTGGGTCAAATGGTTCAGAGACGAAGTAGAGACTGATACGCCAGCTACTCCACTATCAGGAAACGGAGTACGTGGGGTACTGAGAGTGGGACCGCTAACAAGACTTGATTGTCGAGCAGCTTTCACTTGCAGAGCATCAAACCACGCCAGAGCACATCCAATCGAGACAACGCTAACATTAGATATGAATTGTAAGTTGAAATAGTCATTATAGCAAGTGATATATGATATAGAAATTTATTCTATAATGAAGATTTAATACTATAAATATCAAATAATAGTGTAGCAAAAATAATAATAGAATACTATAAAAACTTTTTGGAAAGTCAAAGTTATCAACTTGGATACCGTTCTTTTGTTCCTATATCAAAAGCAGATGAGAGGAGTCGGGGCTTAGAATTCATTTATTTTAATGTACATAAATACATACATAAAATCACGCCTGTTTCCTATAGGGGTAGGCAGAGATCACGGATCTCCATTTGCTACGATCCTGACATACTACTCTCGCTTCATTCACTCTCATGACATTCTTCATGCATGCTCGTCGGTTTAGGGTACTCCTAACCTGCCCCTTTTCTAAAACCTCCCCGATCTGGTCCAGGTATGTGCGCCTAGGTCTTCCCCTACCGACGATACCATCCACACTCGCCTCATACCCCTGTTTCGTTAGTCTTCTTTCATCCATTCTCTGAACATGACCGAACCGAAAATTGATTTGATTTGACCATCTTAACATTCCTTTCTCAATTCTCGTCACTACATCTTCTATCACTCTACATCGCTCTCTTATCACGCTATTTTAATTTAATAATTTCGTATAGACAAGAACAAACACACTGATATATAGGTAGTAACAGTTATATAAAGGCTTGAACAGAGTCAAACAAACGAAGCAAGACCTTAGTTAAATTGATGTTAATACAAAAATATGTATTAATGTTTGTCTATTGATTGATAAACCCATGATGGAACCAAAACAAAACTTTTGAATTATTAAAATTCATTTGTCTGTGATTAATAATTGCAAAAGGACTAGAACTTAACTAATATTATTTCTACAAAAGAATTGATTGCTTGGACGAATTCGACAAAAACCTTAAATAATATTAACCAAGTCAAATTTATCACCGTTTTACAAAATTAGGTTATAATATACTTGTATTTGCAGCAACAGTAATATATTATATCTGTTTATACAAGAATAGTTGATAGAAATCTCTGTCTCACATACAAAAAGCAGAAACAGTTTTCTTTTATTACAGTATCTGATGAAACCAAAACAAAACTCTTGGATTACTTATATTTTATTAGATTTAGTGGGCGAAGTCAACCGCACTTGACACAATTGGCCTCAACACGAGATATTGCGTGAGTATTTCAATACTGGAGTTACGTTATTATGAAGCGATACGCGTTACCCCAAAATAAAGGGGAAATAAAGATTGTTGATGAAAAGGAAAATAATGTATGCAAGCGTAATAATGTCTCTATTAAAGAAAGACTTGTATATTATGTGGGCATGAGCAATTTAAATAGTATTTGTTTTTTGACGATAGGGTTTTGTTATGATTCCAATGTGTGTACAAACATAATAAGTATTTTACAAATATTATAGTGACCAAACATACGCGTCTTTTAGACGGGGTGAGTTTATTGCCTCGAATATTAAATAAGATTCTCGACAGGACAACAGTTGCATCGTCTAAACACTCGCAGAAACAATTGCCGCTTGCTCCTCCTCACCTGGCGAGAATCGCCTCGCAATCGAATATTAACAGTGTTCGTCTAAACAGAATTTTAAAGCAATGAATCAGGCATAAGGTGAAATGTCATTGTGAGATCCGGTTTTCAGCATTCCATGGATTCACCGTGCGGTCGCTAGGTCCATGGCGTGGTACAGAGAGGAACACTGTGAAGGCGCCTGGGGCTTGCGACCCAGATGTACGTTTAGGGTGACTACCACCTTGTGATGCATCAGCGCTCACCTCCACCGTCAATCGAAACTCGTGTGATATAATCGTATTAATTGTATGCGAGAATTGAGCGTGTACACATTGTAATAGGACTATTATTGCTAGTGATTATTGCATACGACTTTTTCGACAAGAACGGGTGAGAAACTCGCACTGTCTAAATTGAGCCTTATCGAAATTTTCCATCAAAAAAAACCACAAAATATTTTCTAAAGCAATAAATGGACTTCACGGGAATCCTGTAGTCATAAGCAAGCCATTTTTATATACAATGCAGTGTGCCAAAATTCTAAACCAATAAATTTATTCACAGTTCCACCACTCACAGTACATATTCTTGGTTCAAATCAACCGCTGTCAGCCAGTAGAAGATACGATCTCTTGTGCCAAAGTTCAGGGTCAAGACCGCCCGCGTCAATCACCTGGTGGAAGAACGGACACAGGATAAACAACGCTAAAGAAACGGTAAGGAAATTTTAAGTGTAACATTTTTAATAATTGAAACCGATTAAGAAGAAATATCTTTAACATTTTCTTACAAAGGATTTTTTAGGATTTGAGCAGACTCCTTTTAGGATTAATTGCTTTGTTTATAAAATATTTTAATTTTTGTAAAAATATCTCGTGACGTGTTTCTTTGAGCTCTTTAAAAATATTGTACAGTTCATCTATTGTGAGGGAAATTAAGATAACAATGTTTCTGTTATAAAATATAGTACCTAACCTTACAAGACTGTGTTAATTGCGTGATTGTTATTTTGTACATCTATAAGATACTTTTATTTGTCCCTAGAATTTTTTAACTAATTCAGTCGAAGAGTTTGCTGTTTATTTAGTTTTTCGATTTGCATTGTAGTAAATTTGGCATTTAATATTGGAAAATTTCTTCTTTGGTCTCGTTAGAGACAAACCATAATGTGCTTACCCAGAAATTTTCTTTCTCTGGATCTATTTTCGTCGTTAAAATGGGTCGAATTTATATTTTACCCCTGGATACTTATAGTTCATATTTTAATTTATTATCATATTTAGATATTCATTTTGTAACATCAAAGAAAATTCTATCAAGTCAAGCCGTGGCTATCGAGATTGACAACAAATGAATTCCAGAACAGATAAGAAGCTACCTCATCAATTCCAAAACTTTTCGAGAGAAAGCTAATTTTGCATAGAAATTTAATCAAAGTGGCCAATCTTATGCGACATCACTCTAGCAACTTGAAATAGGGGCACGTAAAAGTAATAAATGTAGATTGAATGGGACACAGGATGCTTACAGATTGCACAAATCGCTCGTAAGGGACCCTACAGTGTTCCTGTTGTGAATGTTCGCAAAGTGAAAGTTAGGCTAAGTTCCATTGAGACAAATTTGTCAGTAGCCTGTCTGGGTACTTAATTAGTGAAACAGTGTATTTTTTTGAGTTGGACTTAAAATGTTTGTTTATTTTTCGGTACTTTTTTATTTAGTCCTGAATAGGTACAACATAATATACTGGTTAATTACCTGATCTAATCTGACTACGCTAGTTTCTGTCGGCATTCAGCTTTCTAGCACAATATGTGCTTCCCTGAAATGTGCTATTATAGAAAAGCACATAATTGTACAGACAAAGTGAACAATGCCATAAATATGAGAGAGATTACCCCGGGAATATTATTATTATGTTCAACAAAAAATTCAGTCGTATATTTTCTAAGATACTGAATAAAATGCTTAGCTCTATTTGGGATCACGTAGAACAATACCATCGTTTCATTACTGATTCGTTAATTTTGTAAAACACAAATCTTCTTGCTGAAACTCAATTCTGTCTGCTTCCCAACACAAAAGTGACGATCTAACTAGATTACATCGGTCTCAGCCTTGATTACAACACAATATGGGACGTCAATCAACCTACACACGCACAGGATTTGACTCGGTTTGACTGTCGTACATAATTTAATTAAAGCACACAGCCAACATGCCAACTAGAAATTAATATTAACAACACTTAATTAAAATCAATCTTGAATACAGGTTCGGGTGGAGGCTTGTGATTGGTTAATTTTGCCAAAGGCTTACGAAATTCAAACACCGCTTTTGACGTACCTGTTTTTATTTACATATCTGGCTATAGCGGTTGAATTTATGCCTGATTTACCTTTTTTAGTTTGAATAGACTTTGGAAATCTAATATCCTGAACTATATAATAAGTGATCAGTAATTTTATCTGACACAGGAAATTTATTAAGTGGAATGGGAATTTAAAAAAATGTATTCTAGTATAAATATCTTCGATTAGAATGTAAAGAAATTCTTAAAATCTGAATTCGGTGGGAGGAGTAAGAGTCATTCTGTTATGTAGCACTAACATTGTATATTGCAATTTCTATGGCATATTATATAAAAGGTCAATGCTATTTAACAGGCTGCTTTGACCTGAGAGACCTAGAATACAATGAGTACAATCATAGTAGATCAAAGATTTTAACTACGTATACAATTTATATGATCCTCCAGCTGAATATTTAGTCAGTCATAAATATTTATACTTTCATTCCGACAGTTATCGACGGACGGCAACACCACAACATCAACAGTGTCCCTGCAGTTAACCAAGTCTGATGCTGGAGCAAAACTTGCGTGTAGAGCTTCAAATCCCCAAATGGCATCAGTGCCAGCTTTAGAAGACGACTGGACTTTGGATATCCAATGTAAGTCATTTATTATTTATTTAATCCCACAACAAATATACAATATACTGTACTATGGAAACTAAAATACTAACTGTACAATATATACAAAAATGAAAACAAAAAAAAAGAAAGGGGGGAGACTGTAACTTTAGGCATCGTAGAATTCCTTCCCATCAACCTCTACTGGTACCGTGCCCAAAAGGCTGGGGTGGCCTTACCCCGCTGAATAGCTATAGCAATTCTTTGAGCGAGGTAAAGGCCAGCCCTATGGTCATTATGGTCCCCACAACCCGAAGGGGGCCATCTCGAAAAAGATGGTCCTGGGTCTGCCGGGGTGCGAGAGATGTGCTCTCGGCAATCTTACCTCCGGCAACCAAAGACCCAGGACGGCGTACGTTTTAGTCGGTTCGAGTCCGACATAACTACCTCCACCGGCTCCGGGGGGTGATATATATCCGTGGGGATTTATTCCACGATAAAAAAAAGCCCTATGATCATGGGATAATCTATCAATCCCTCCTAATAGTGGCATTATTTGCTGAACTAGCGGTTCCTTGATTGAAATTACACTTAAGTTTAAATTAAATTCTCGAAGCAACTGAAATCGTTCACCGTTTCATGTCTTCAGATCTTCCGGGGTGTGAGATTGCCTGAGGCATGCACCTGAAAAAACATTATTTACCTATTATAACCTTAATTTATTGAACAGTTCATTATAATATTATTTCTATTGTTATCAAATATTAACTTAGATCTTTTCCGAAACAATGTTTCAGATAATACCTTCGCTTTATTAGAATTTTAATGTACTAATGAATTTTATGGAGCTATTTTTAATGTTGTAGTTAAAGAGTTTCATAACACGATTAAAACATTGAACAGGGTCGTTAAAGATACTTAAATTTTAACGAGTAAACCACTGGTATTTGTACCAGTAGGGTTAGACTGAATGAGTTATATGGTATTATAAAAGGGTTAATTTTAATCCTGACTTTGGTGAGTACGTAAAAGAATAATTTAAAAGTATGTAACAGGGTTATTGGATCAAACAATGCAACAGTAAAATTGAACCTTATTATAAAGTTCGTAACAGTCTTATCTATCTCTTTGTTCCTCATTCCAAATTCAATTAGTCGCGACTTTCTGCCACTCCACTTCAAACCTAGATAAGTGGTCGTGCCTATCGTAGTAATTAGTACTAGCAGATAGCATGTCTGTGAATTGCGGTAGAGATGATGTTGAAGATCTTGTGTAGACTTAACGTCGTGGAGGGGACTTAACATGCGTGTAAAATGGTCTCACTACTATGATGCCCAAGATCGTGTGGAGTGGAGCAGGAAGAGCCGACTCTGAGTTCCGAGATCACCTTAGCCTCGGATGTAATCAGGAAAATATTGATGACGATGATAATAATTTTGAAAGTTGCATTTCAGTACATAAAATTATGGGTGAATCATCATCAATCGACTTTGTGTAGTGAAAATATTTCTCCACAATTTAATGTATTTTAGGAACAAATTCTCATTTCTGTTTAACTTTTAGATCATTAGATATTCTAAAGTATGAAAATCTTAACCTCACAGCTCCCCCATGGGAAGATAAAAAGGCTGTAGAAAAATTAAGCTTATTCAAAATTTCCTCTTCCAATTTCATTGCTACTAAACCTTGGAAAGTTTTACTTAACTTCGTTTTTAGGGAATTCTAGATTTTATGACTGCGAATGTAAATTTGTCAGAAGTCTTTCATACTGTCGACTAAAATAACTGTTAACTCATTTTCATAGTAAATAAATATCTTGTTTGTTTTTGTTTCAAAAAGATGTCCCAGAGACAACAGTTCGACTGGGAACCAACCTGGACCCTACCAACATCAAAGAAGGAAGTGACGTGTATTTTGACTGCAACATTCGAGCTCATCCATATGTCTATAAAGTGGAATGGAGACACAACGTGAGTTTTAAGTTTATGTATTATAATATCTGTTGATAGAGATTCTTTTATAATTGTTTCATTGTCGACGATTTTATATTTTGTATCATTGATCATATATCTTTTGATTGATCGTTTACATTTGTAACAGCTTTGAATTTATTGGTTATTTCAAGATTGTAAGTTCTTATACCTTTATTAAAACAAAAGCTCGTATCATCAATTCTTCCGTCATGCCCTAGAGCCGTGTGCCTTTAGTCAAATCATGTATCTTATGAATAGAAGACACAGTACTAAGTTTCACGCCCCGGGGACACACAAAAGGGTAGCAACAACGTTAACCCTTAAACTTTCTATTACATATACAGCGTTCATGTGTATTGTCGTATATAACACTAAAGACCCTTTATATTTTGTGTCCCTTCGATGGACTTATCCTGTTACGTCTTGTACACGACTTTTTCCTTAAGATACAATGTTATATAAATAATTGTTTGGCTTTGTAATAGTATACCCTTTTTGATAATATAAAGGCAGTATTATGTTATTCTTGCAAAGGCTTAGATTAAAATCTGTTTTTCAGTTAAAGTTACAAATACAAATACAAATACAAATAATTTATTAGCCCAAAAAATACAGTTCAATTATTACAATGTCTACAATTAATATGCAAAAATATTAAAACAATACAAAAGTAGTTATGCTTATTGTACACCAATTCACGTACTCGTTGCTATTCTCAAAGGGTATGGTGGCTAGAAGAATTTCGATCTGCTTTTGATTTCTTGAACACATAAATGTTTGATTAAGCATTTTGTAAAAACAGTTTAAAAACCTCTTACTTACCTCTCAGTTGTGTTATCAACTATTAATTAATTTGGGTTTATATTTCAACAACTTTACCCCAATTGTAACATAATGATAAGACCCAAGCATTTCGGTTAGGTTATTTTCTGATGATACTTCATGCTTTTACCTACAAAACATTTGACAAACTTGTAACTGAATTGTATTTCTAAAAGCATACAAACTAACAACACAATAACAAACTAATAACACAATGTAATAACCGAACCTTATAATAACCACACCGATAACCAACCGAACTTGATAGTAACCGAACCCGATGGTTAAAGTTGCAACCATAACAACACATAATTATTTTTTCTTTTCTACCAGGGCAAAACACTCCTGCACAATGTGGGTCAAGGGATTATCATCAGCAATCAGTCCCTTGTTTTACAAGGAGTAGGCAGGAAGACGGCAGGGAACTATACCTGCGTTGGATTTAATGCCGAGGGTGACGGAGAGAGTAAACCCTTCACTTTGAATGTTCTATGTGAGTATCTCATAATTGTGTGTTCATTTGTATATCAATATGAAAACAATGTTATTCGTGTAACTCATAATTATATGGGGACCAAATAGTAAGTTAGCATAATATCTATAGTTATGTACAATTTTAATTTTCACATTTATTTACTTCCTTTTTTCTATAAAGGACACGTCAATTTGACTTCACCTCGCCTGATGGTAAGCTACAGACAAAGCCTCGGAAAGAGGATCACCATCGTAAACATGTACTATGTTAACAGTGGCGGCGCTCAGCTTGACGGACTCATTAGGTGCCTTTTCACGTCCCGCTTAAAGGACCCGGGACGAAAGAAACATGTGAGCTGACAGAGAGCTCCAGATCTTAACGGTGCGGCATAGGAATGAGTCACAATGTTATGCACAATTTCATTTTATCATTTCAATATTAAAACCATGATCATCTTTGGGTTAGTTCAGGTCACGCCCGAGGCCGTAACAACTAAGTACACAAACTGTTACTGAAACTTATTTTTAAATATAAACAAAGATAGGTAGCTCGCCATTTGCTTCTGTCTTTGCTTAGATCACGAGCTTTCTCTACTGTCATTAAACCTATAAAACAAATCCACTGTTTTCAAATACCTTTGACCTATCCTTTTATCTATTCATTCATACATACACCATAATTTTAATCAAAATATACTTAACGAGGTTTCCAAGAAAATAAAACTAAACCTCACTACGTTTATAGATGAAAACTAACAATAAGTATTTAACCATTTATCATACAATATTTTCATTTCAATATTCAGCATAAGCTGTCTGAGTTACGAAGCGGTTGCAGTTTCTGAATCGTATCCATTGTGAGCGTTTTAGAACTTTCTCTTGTATTCACTAACTCAACATGTTAACGTGTGTATTTGTTACAATGAATTGTTCAAAGTTCGGGTTGAATTTGACGAAGCATTGGAATGCTCTTTATGAATTGTTGGCCTATGAAAATGTTCTATTTAGCATATTATTTACAGTCAGGTTTATAAGGCTTTCCCTACCATAAGGTCTATAATCCTTTGACAATCTAAGTCTACATTTATTTACTGTTTAACTTTACAAATCAACTTTAACACTAGATGGTATGTAGTCACTTCATACAATTTTAGTTTCAATTTGTCCAGGCACTTTTGGAGCTTGCTGTACATTATTATGATCAGTTTTACAGTTTTTGGATGATATACGGTGCAGAATATACCTGCTAGAAACAAGTGTTTCAGTGACTCATTCCTATGCCGCACCATTAAGACCTGGAATTCCCTGATAGCTCCCGTGTTTCGTTCTTCTTACAGTCCCGGGCCCTTTAAGCGGGGCGTGAAAACGCTTTTGATGAGGCCGTCAAGCTGAGTGCCACCACTGTTTACATGGTACATGTTTACGATGGTGACCCTCTTTCCGAGACTTTGCCTTTAGCTAACCATCAAGCAAGGTGAAGTCAAATTGACAGGTCCTTTATAAAAAAAAAATTACAGCATGTGGAAATTGAAAACATGTAGATAGTCTGGACTGGAACGCGTTGTCCGCGAAATCGCACACGCGTCCGTAGCAGCCCTTACACACTTTCAGTAAAACACATTATGATTTTGTCCACAGATGCTCCAACGTGTCGAAGTTCACAGCAGCGGGTACACGGAGTTGCGAAGCAAGAACGAGCCCATATCACTTGTCATGTAGACGCCAACCCACCTGAAGTCACTGTAAGTACGAGTATATTTCAAGTCCTGAATGGTAGAGATTTACTTTTTATCCGACTACTATGATTAAAGACTCGATTATTTCGAATAGTAATAAATATTAATAATATTCCCGTTAGACCAGTTTTGTCTTGAAGGTGGGCTCACAACTTTGCTTGTTACGTTATGTTTTATTATTATTTCATGCGAGGTTTGTGTTAAGGTGGTCTTTAAAATCGTAACTATTCTTTTTATCCCAGACAAAGTGTTATTATTCTGTGCCCAATTGACAGCAATAATCCCCTATCACTAGGACGAAAATCACGAAAATATTCCTAAACCCCTTACTCACAATACATACAAATAAAAAAAGCGAAAAAACTTTATTGATATCGAAACAAAACAATTCCTAAAGTTTCCTTCCAAATAAAACTTTTTCTCTATGACATCCACGAATATTACAGAGCAAAACTAAAACCTACAAAAGCCTCCGAACCGTCCTTGATTATTCAATACTAAGGGACATCTCTATAGATAAATATCTAGAGAGGGAAAGGTAAATTTGCCAATCAGCAGGGAATTATAATAGCGAGTCTGTTTTCCTCGCAGCCCTCGTCGCTTCGGCATTCGGTATACCAAAGGCATTACTGAATTAATTATTATACGTTTATTTGATATATTTCCCTCTTTCCTTTTGACTTTGAGTCTGTTAGTAGTTAATTTCTTGGAATGTTCTAAAAGAAGGACATTTGTGAATTCATTTTTAAATTTCTTACTTACGTAAGGGGTAGACTGAGGTGCGTACCAATCACATTACGGCGCTATGTTTTGTCTTGTGCATCATTTTGATTATCCATACTAATATTATAAATGCGAAAGTAACTCTGTCTGTCTGTCTGTCTGTATGTTACGCTTGCACGCCTTAACCACTGGACCGATTTTGATGAAATTTGGTAGAGGGATAGGTTAGACCTTGGGAAAGGACATAGGCTATGTTTTGTCGCGATAACCGACATCCACGCGGGCGGAGCCGCGGGCAAAAGCTAGTATATTTATAAGTGAGTCTATTGTATATATCTTCATCTAATCGTAAAATACAGTCCATTAAAAAGTGTCCAAATAAAGGCAATATGCTAACTGTTGAAAAATGTTATATTTGACGAATTTGAATTTTAACAAAATTAGACTTTACCGGCCTCTTCCGGAAAATATGTACATAATTTATAATTATGATTAAGAATAATCTCTAATCAATATCTGTAGATATCTATACTAATCTTATAAAGAGGAAAGATTTGTATTTTTGTATGTAAGGAATAAACTCAAAAACTACTGGACCGATTTCAAAAATTCTTTTGCCATTAGGAAGTTACAATATAGGCTATATATATTTGATAAACTTTTAAGTAAAAAGTTTATCAAATTCAACGCGATAAAAAGCGGTATGTTATAGCAAAATACTGAATAAGTAATATGTGCTCATCATAACCATATAATTAGTTTTAGAAAATGGATAAAGATTTCGTGAGTCGATATCTCGAGGGACTTTGTTTCTGATGGCTTAAAGTTTCTTCTTGAAGTTTGTTTTCAGTATAACAGAACGGTTGACTGCTTTTGAAACCCGCTTGAAGGTAAAACTGTCAAGAACATACGTAGTAATATCAATTATTTGATATTTTTACCTGAAAGTTCAATTAAACTGACGTTTCATTTCAAACCAAGTTTTCGATCCGTCGGAAGTCAAGCCAATATCATCAATATTGTCTGCTGTTGATCGTCTTGATCTGGACAATAATAATAAACCTACGTTTACATTGTTTTATGACTATGTTAAAGTTGTTTTATGATTTTATGGCTATGTCCACGCGACAACAGTCACCATCTGGACGGTTGGCGGTCCACAACTGTGCGTTTCCTAAGAAACTGTCTGCCTCGCACAACTAAACTGTGGAATAGACTGTTACCAGCGTTATTACCGAACCAATACGACAATTCAAACTTTCAAGAAAAGAGCGTACTTTTGAAAGGAAGGCTGATATATTATATAACAAAAGGGTCTAAAATGATGAATGATAGATGAGAACGCGCGGAATGCTTGATGACTGAATGCGAACTGATATTAATTGTAGAATAATTATAACTTTGAAGTTAACAAAAATGATGATGCGTGCATTTACATGATTTCGCAATTATGTCGAGCGTAGCTCGTACAAACGCACTTATAACTTTGCTGGTGTTGTGGTCCATGGGCAACGGTGATCGCTTACCATCAGGCGATCCGTCCGCTCGTTTGCTTGTATTCTATAAAAATAATAATAAAATTCTTTTGTATGTCGATACTCTTCGAAAGATGTATGATCTTTTGGTTATTCATCTAAGAACGAACTAGTAATAATGTTCGTTTTTCCCATAGGCCTTGCCTGTGTTTTGTTATTGGCAGAAGTCCAGAAGTTCGATACTGTACCATAGTACCCAAATAATGAATATTATTGTATAGTTCATGCTTTTCTCGTTACAATGTTACTGTTTACAGTCTTGATTTTGCTCTGACTTTAATTAAATTTTATGCCGTCGTGAATTTGTGTGAGGCGCTTGCTTGTTCCGGAAGGATAGACGTATATATTGTATACAGTAGAGTAACATTCTGTGCATCTATTGTATTCGTTTGTATTTCAACAAACTCTCATATTTGTGGCGAGTAATGCGTCGATATACAAGCATGTGTGGTGTATAGGCATAAATGTGTATTCACCATAATGTTTGTTTTACGGTCCCACACAAGTCAAGCCAATGCTGCAATGGCTTCATTCGGACACTTTATGGATTCCATATTCTTTCGGATATAAAACTATCAAGTCTCTTAATTAGTTAAATCTAGGATAGTAAAATACATAGAATTTTGATTTAATTAATAAATAAATATTTCACAACATTCTACACAAAGCTGTCTAGACCCATGGTAAGCTTAACTAGCTTGTGTTATGGAATCTAAAATGCGGATAAACATGCTTAGATACTTTTTTGTTTTTGTAAAATACATACATATTATACATAGAAACACCCAGAACCCGCGCCTCCTGCGTAGCAGTCGCGTTCACTACCGCTACACCACAGAGGCTGTCAGTGTAAATCTAGATGCAGTTACAACAATACTCATACCATCAAATTTTATCTACAGTTCCGATGGACCTTCAACAATACTGCAAACAGCAACGAGGTCAGCGACACATACGTCTCACGAGCTGGCACCAGCTCCACAGTTACCTACACTCCTCACACGGAGATGGATTATGGCACACTGCTGTGCTGGGCCCGGAACAGGATAGGGCAGCAGCGTGTACCCTGCGTGTACCATATCATTGCTGCCGGTAAGTGTTTTTCTACAATTTCTAGATGCACCCAATCAATCAATCAATTTTTATTTTGATCAACGTTTGGATCATACATTATTATTATATGAATTACAAGAACTACATTTTTATTTCTGATTACATTTTAGAATCACTCATTATGTCATTTTGTGAATCTGTTTGTAGGTATGAGCTCTTGAGGGCCAAGTTAGGAAAGCGTGTTACTGAAATTTGATAGCATAACAAACAAACGTAAAAAAATAAAAATCGGTATCTGCGAAATTAAAAAGATCACACCGATGAAAAAATAATCGAAATACGATAGATACATGATATATCCTCATTAGAATCCATGTTCGAAGCTAATTATATTATCTTTTTTTGGCCTAGATAATGACGTGTCGTACCTACTTCGTATGTAATAGAGTATTTAATTTATTTAACATTACCTGTTTAGTTACTGGAGCCTCCTCAGATATTATTACTCTCTTCAAAAGATTCCTTGTTAGTATATTTCACAGGAAAGCAAATATGAAATATAAATTATACATCAACTTTGTACAGTACCTTTGCAAAATATGAAGGTACATGTTATTTTGGAGCAAATGCCTCGTCTAGCCCGAGGGCAGCTCAAAATTCGCTCTGAAGCCTTCACAACTTATGATAGATGTGCGTATGTGTACATACAAACTAAAACAATCTAATTTTAGGTTACTGTATGCGTGCGTGGTTATGTATCGGTCTTGTTATTTCTTACAAGACATCTATGTATGTATGTATTCGTTCATATTACTTAAGCTGACTTCAGACGATTCACTCGTGAAATTATTTACTCGGTTGATTGCTTCATTTTTCTTTCAATGTATGTACACGTAGCAGACAGGATGATACAACATTTGTTGTTCTTTTCTTGCTACTTTATGTCATTGAATGAGGTAGTGCATCTTGGAATTAATATAAAAGCTACACAGACAAAAGTTAAAGTCATACATGACTTTCATTCGTTACTGCAGAACTCGAGACCAAAAGGCCAAACCGGAGTGAATGTTCAATCTGTGTTCACTGCTCTCAATTCTCGTTCAATCGAAGCAAGAGTGAAAGACACAAGTTGCCAAAAATGAACCGATACAAAACTTGGATCTTTTCAATGGTAAATTCAATCTATATTAATAAATGAATAAGAAATCACTCTGTGTACAACTGTTTTACTTTTAATGAAAGACAAAATATTAAAGACGAAGAAAGTGAATTGTCTGATATCAGCTTTACGTATATTGTGTTGGCGTTATACATGGCGATATTTCTCATGGGAGAATGGTGAAAGTTCGAAATGAAATTAGTTTGACGCGTTTGTGGTTTGTTTTACTGTTGTGCTAACATTTTATGTCTTCTAGATTTGAGAGTTACGATCTCGGGCGATTAAACTAAATGTAATTTACAAGAACATTGGGCTGTGAAGTTATAAGTTGATAAAATTGAGGAGGCGTTTAATGACAGGCATATAGTTCCAAAATAATTCAATCATATTGAAATAAAGATGATAATTATTATGATCAATCATGTCAACAGGCCTTTTAGGTATCAAAAACAGAATAGCAGCAGCAGCTAAGAAGAAAGCACATGCTAACAAACTAAGGACTTTCTAAATTCTTCTCATCCTGTTGCAAAAACAGTGAATATACCGTCATTTGTCTTTAACGTTGAACATAAAAATTTACTGCTCTATCGTTCAATCACTTGGTATGTTATGCTTTACACTGTCTATAAAGATAAATAATATAAATATAATAAATTAGCCTATCGTAATCCACTGCTGGACTTAAACGTCTCCCAATATTGGCAGGCTCTGGCCTACTGTTTCTACGCTGGCCAGACGGTTTGGTATAAGGTTTTATTTCGAGTTTTCCTTCTCTCGCATTGATATCGTCTGCGTATATTCCCGTTAGTCGCCTCTTACGACATGGATTGGATGGATGAAGTGGGGTGTTGATACTTGTATTCTTTCTCCGTCACCACATGTGACGTCACTAATGAAGTTGACATGATTAAAATTGTTCACAGGTCGCCCCGATCAAGTTCACAATTGTACTTTAGTCAATGCATCATTGACATCATTTGGAGTGCGATGCTCTGAAGGGTTCAACGGAGGCATGCCTCAATCTTTTCTTTTAGAAGTACGGGAACTTCTTACACAGGTAATATATTCTTTATTTAATGAATAACTATCAGTATTTCCATTACAATGTTTAGACCTATGTCCACGGCGACTTACTTGTTTAGGGTATGAATATTTAGTAACAATACAAATCAATGAGTGTTAGTCAGTTATCAGTTACATTGAAGTTTTGTGATTTTGCAATAGTTTTAGTAGAGGTTTTCAATAAAAATAATTATTATAAGAATAGAGAAAAGGTTAAATTCAACGAGCAAATATTATGCATATAAAGAACATTGCAAAGATAACTTTTTTCGCAGCAATAGAACATCTCATCATACATACATACATAAACTCACGCCTGTATTCCCCGAAGGGGTAGGCAGAGGTGCTAGCACCCACATTTCGCCAGTTTCTGTTTAGGTCCCAATGTAATAAGGTGGCGAGCCTATTGCCATTGACCGGGCACTTATAAACCTGCGATAAATACACACATAACTTCGAAAAGTATCGAAAAGTCATTGGTGTTTATGCCATGGTATCAATGATATTTATATCTACATTATCTAGATCTATTTAAATCTTCAGTATTTTAAATTGAAACGTAAAAATAGATGTACTTTTACATCAGTAAGAATCTGTAATGGCACAATAAAACTGACATCTTCGGCAGTAAAAGAAATCTAAGTTGATAATAATCTTGAAATGGCTTTCCTGTATCGTCAATGACTTGGATACAATGCTATTCCTTGGAAATATGGTGCTAAAGTACAGTTATCGTTAATATAATATATATATATATATATAGTCTGGAAATATATTACCCTGGTGATATAAAGGTAGTGCTTTCATTTCTGAATTTGTTATGGCCATTTATGGTTTAGTTTTCTTTTTGTGGTAATGTAAAATCAATAAGATATAATTATCGATATCATCATTAGTATCAAATAAATATTGCCAGCCCTAAAAGCAACTAACAAAACCGTCGCCATTTAAATTTCAATCAGCATTATATTTTGATGGTCAAATTGATATTCCTTTGTTGTGTTTACTGATGGTAATGATTTTCGAAGCATTAAAATATAATTCTACATTCATAGAATCTTTATAATTCTAAATTGATACAGTATATATACTGCGATGATATAAAATTTAATGATAGTAGTATCAATAATAATATAATAAGTGATGTTATGAAAAGCTTAATTATTATATTTTTCTTTCAAACTAATTTTATTGACATTGTTTCCATCTATTTGTTACTTCAATTTCAGATTTATGTTTGGTTTATTTTTTACTTTTCTGTATTGGTTGTAAAATTTACTGAATTTTTCGACGTTTTGTCCTAACAGGAAATAGTAGCGAACGTATCGAGTGCAGTACCTCGCTTCACTGCAGTTGGGTTAGTACCTGGACGCACGTATGCTGCAGCAGTCTTAGCATACAATGCTAAAGGTCGCGGGGATCCTTATCCATTGAGGGCCAGCACTTTGAGACCTCCAGAGAAACACCATGTGCATGATAAAAGTTTAGGTTTAGGTAAGTTGTAAAACTTAACATTGACTAGATTATAATTTGTTGAATGTATTTTTTTTTAATTTTGCGCCTCTATGCCCTTTTTTTTCTCTGTGACATGTGACATTAAGCGACCGTGTATTACAATTTTGTTACAGTGTTAAAATACATTAAATACTTAATAAAACTTATATCTACGTATTTAATTCAATATAATTGAAATCAACCAAAGGGGGAATTTTAGTCAATTTCGATTAGAATAATTAAAATAATATATAAGGAAGATAATATAAGGAAAGCTTAAGTGAAGGTGGGAAAAATACATCAAAAAATATTCTTTATATAACACTAAATTTTTCAATAGCTACAAGGAAGGAAAGGACAAAAAGGAAGTCCATTATTATCAAGCAAGTTTTCAACAAGAGGTTCTTAATGTTTTCGCTTACTTATTTTATCTATATTGACATTATAGAGTTACGTTTTCTAATTGAAAGCAAAACCTAGATGCAGATAATTCTATCTGCATCTAGGTTTTGCTTTCAATTAGAAAACGTAACTCTATAATGTCAATATAGATATTAATTCATTATTCAATAAGTCAATATAGATAGAATTTAATTTTTTGTATGGTATGAGTATTCACTCATACCATACAAAAAATTAAATTATTAACAACAATTAAATATAAAATAAACAATCCTTAATTTTTTGCTTTACTTACATCAGTAGGTATACGTAATATACTCGAATGAATGAAGTACAAAGACCTTATTGAATATAAAGAATATGTAGAAGCTATAGTAAAACCATTTTCAACAGATCTACCTCGCACAGCGTTCCAAATGTCATCAATGTCAGTAGCGGTCGGCGGAGGCCTAATTTTGATGGTGGTACTCATCTTGTTCATGGTTGCCATGAGGCAGCGATGTGCTAAACGGAAGCCAAGGTCGGCCCCTCCACCATCGTCACAGCCAGCTTCACCAGACAAATTAAGGGAGAAGGAAGACAGCGAAAGTGATGATCGGAATCCTGATATTATACCATCGGATACTGATCAGATGCAGGTAATAATGATATGTGGTCTTCTGTTAGGCTACTGCACAATTTATTATGGCGAAAATTTTACTTGTTCTACATATATGATGTCATGCCTATCTGGCATTGGGGTGGGTAGAGGTAGCATTTTCCACTTGCCATGACTCTGGCACACTTTTGTTTTCTTTTTGTCTTTAGGTATTTTTTTTTTTTTTTTACACCGGACACGTCAATTTGACTTCACCTCGCCTGATGTTAAGCTAAAGGCAAAGTCTCGGAAAGAGGGTCACCATCGTAAACATTTACCATGTTAACAGTGGTGGCACTCAGCTTGACGGCCTCATTAGATGCCTTTTCACGCCCCGCTTAAAGGACCCGGGACTGTAGGATCTCGATCATTTCTTTATCGTCATCAATCAATCAATTACCGTTATTTAAGCTATCTGACATGTCTTTTATTCTTTGAGTGCTCATAACTTCAAATATAAATAAAGTTTTGAAACTGAATAGAACTCGTGGTTGGATTTATCTGACAATACTAAATTTTGTGTTAAAAAAAACCAGAATCGATATCAGTTGCAAGCAACCTATGAATTGCCCTTAGGTGCCCTTTAATTTATGGTAAACTAGCTTTTGTCCGCGGCTCCGCCCGCGTGGATGTCGGTTATCGCGACCAAACATAGCCTATGTGGTTTCTCATAGTCTAATCTACCCCCATACCAAATTTCATCAAAATCGGTCAGTGGTTCAGGCGTGAAAGCGTAACATACAGACAGACAGAGTTACTTTCGGATTTATAATATTAGTATGGATTAGTATGGATAGTATTACCTTAGTTGGTTTATTATTCTTTCTGCAGAAAAAATAATGCATAGTAATATTCTTTCTCTAGATGGATTACTACCGTCAGCAACAAGTATCAACGATATCCCCCCCACTAGGCAGTAGAGGACCCCGTGGGAGCGTGGCGGGCGTCCGGGGGGGCCTGCCAGCGTACTGCCCGCTTAGAACTGCACCGCCCCCTACACATGGCAACTTACATGAACCCGCCGTAAGTACCCAAAGTACTTCAAAATAATTATTTATATAATCATATCTGAATGTACCTTTAGTTTGAAGTGAGTTGAAGTAAACTGACGTGATAGATTCAAATTAGTTACTAATAAAATGTGTGATTAATACGAGTATGTAATAATTTCTACAACTGCTTTTTTATTTTGAATATTAATTTTCGCCGAATAGCCATTATGAATATATCGTATAAAATGTATTAGTATTAAAATATCTTTTCACCAGATCGAGGATGGCTATTCTTATGGTGTTCTGTTCGTCCAGAACGCAGGGATTCCTCCACCGGCGCGGTTCGCCTCAGGGTCGTGCACGTTACCGCGGGGGGCGAGCGTAGCCGGCGCCCCCGGGGGCGACGCTCGTTGCGGTATCCCCCTGCAGCACTTACGCACCCTCCCCCGGCCGGCGCCTGTTGCAACCGCCACGCCGCCGAACGCCCCCCGCGTGCCACCCCGCGACACTCCACTCTGACAAACCACACAACTATAGGACTAGTGTAAATAGGACTGTGTGAAAGTGCTCAAAAACTTTTTTTAAATCAGGTGGTTAGTAGGTTAGGTTTTTGTTGGATGGGAATGTTTTTGTTTATCGTAGAGTCAGCGCGTCGATTTGTGGACAGTGGTACGAAAAAGGACTTTGATATTCGACGGGTTCACTTTGTGGTATATTTAAACTATCCGTTAATATCAAGTACTTGCTGGGTTATTTACCAATGTTTTTGCAAACTGAAACTTTATAATATTATTTATATATATGTTGATTGAAGGCACATGGTGGAATTTGAGAACACTTGTATTTTTTCCACTGTATTTATTGTATTACACCTGACCGGTTTCACCTTACGGTATTCTCAAAGGTTTATATTTACCGAAGGTTTTGGATGTTCTGATTCCTAAAAACTTTTTTTGGGAATTAGAACATCCAAAACCTTACAGTGGAAAAGTACAAGTGTTCTCAATATGTGCAACTTATTGAAGTGTTAAAAATGTTTTATTACCTTGTAGATAAATTCAATTATGTCTAAAACGTTATTAAGTGAGAAATAAATTTATTACAAATTAGTTTTCTTGATCATCTGAAAATGTGTAACAAGAAACTGTTTCCAATTGATTATGTTATGAATAGCACTTTTCAGAATTTTTGTTAAGTATTTTTTAATTCGATATATTTTAAGTCTAGTTATTTTTACAGGATTTGTCAGTTTTATGTATAAAATACAAAAATATCTTAATTTTATTGATGTTATTAGAAAAATTAACTGTTTTCGCTTAGTTGTTAAATTAATATCAAATGACTTTTCTATACACTAATTTTAGGTTATGGGGCGCGTACTTGATATTATTGTTATTTGATTCGGATTAGGTAGGGTAAAATAATTGAACATTTTGTTAATATTTGTTTGTAAATCTAAAATGTAAATAACTCATGTAAACACTAGATATACATTCAAAAACAATATTTATATTCAAAAATGTTAAACAGTGTAAGATTGAATTACGTGTTGTTTTGACAATTATTATTTTTATGTTTATAAATGGTTGTGAAAATAAACAAAACCAGATTGTAACTAGATGTATGAATATCAATATACCATTTAAACTTTGGGATTAAAATGTGTTGAAGATTGGACTAATATTTCCTACTGTATAATAGTTGATACGAAACTGATATTCTAGTTAATAATTACTGAAATGTGAGAAATTTTATCTCAGAATGGTTGTTTATTTTGGTGTCTGCTTTATAATTGGAGATTTAAAATATAGATGGCGTGTACCGATTCAAAATTCGAATTCATTTCATTTTATTTTTGTACAGCACATTTACCAATATTTAAATCCTATGGCTATGTTTCTGTTAAAATTAATTAAGTATGAAACAAAAACAAAACAAATTGAAATACAAAACATGTAGTCACTATAAACCTATTTATAATTTGAGGGGCTTTGTCACCCCCAGGGGAACTACCGGAGGAGACATGACCCGTCGCCATTTTGTTTTCACGAACGAGTATCATCGCATGTAAATAGTGATATTGTTTGTTTTTTTTTGATATTTTTGTTTGTTTTGATATCTAAATTGAATTAGATATTTGATTATTCATACAATCACAGAATAAAGAATTAAATGACAAAATTAATACGATTACATAGCGCCATACACTATAGAAGTTGATTTCATGATTTCAAAAAATTAATTTTGTTTTATTCATTTATTTATTGGAATTAGTTTGCTAGTCGGAAAAAAAGTCCAGTTTAATTCAATAATCACATTCAATATTTTAACTCAGTTGGGGTTGGCTTTCCAGTCTAATCTGCTGCTCTTCGATATTTTCCGTGAATCAACTGCCATCTGACCTCCACAACTTATTGGTGACATGATTTAATGATATACAGTGATAAAACCCTCTGTCCGAAACTTTGCCTTCGGCTTGACATCGGGCTAGGTGAAGTCAAATTGACGTGTCCTAGATTAAAAAAATTAAGGTTGTTAAATAAAATGTTAAGGGAAAGGTCGTGAGTTCGAGTCTCACTTGAGCATTTCATTTTTCCAATGTTTTTCGAACTTAAGTTTCGAACGTATAGTATATAATGCTATAAAAATTCATTCAAATAAAATGTTTAACTTAAGAAATATGGGACTTCTTCTATCGTGACGATGGTGCCTCGACCCTCAAATTCATTATATGCATACCAGTTTCATTCACTACATTAAATAAAACTATTGAACACGGCTTCATCGACAATCTATTATTCAATTTATTATAGTGGGGCTAGGTCAATCAATAGTTATTTATTGACTGTTGGTAAACAATGGCGAACATGCAAGCTAGGGTGGGTACCGCCTCTAATGAAAACCCCAGAAAAACTATTTTATATCAAACAATAATGTAACTAATAGTAGACATTTCGAGTTTATTTGTGGTGGTAGTGAACTCTACTGCTATGCAGAGGGCCGTGTTTTAATGAACCCCAGAAAAACCTTTTTATGCCAAACAATAATGTAACTAATAGTAGACATTTCGAGTCTACTTGTAGTGGTAGTGAACTCTACTGCAATGCAGAGGGCCCGGTTTTGATTCCCACTGAATGCAAATATTTGCATGCTTCTGTCGAAGTTAAAAAAAGCAGCTAGACTGGAAGAATCGGACCAATTTCGCCAAGCCAATGATATTTTCAGACTTAATTCTAGACGGATAAAATAAAATTTGTTCTGAACTTAATTCAGAAAAAAATATTACAAGATATTTTCTAAAGTTTACGCGGATATCACTTATTGAAATAAAACCACTTTATACGGATTCTATCGCGATATATTTGTTATTATTTACTTTTATAACGACGTTTCGGTTGCTTTTCAGGAGCCATTATCGCGGCCATGACACCATGACAACTACCATCACGAGTCAGTGTAAAAGTAAATAATTAAGTAAAAATTATTACAAGACAAGAAATAATCTCGCCAACCAAATATAATAAGCAGACATCTTCAAATGAACATCAGTCTTGAGAAGTTAACAATATAGTTCATATTACTTTGTCCATTAAGAGTTTTGTACATACAGTAACAATGTAAATATGTTTTGTATTATAACGTTTATAATCCTATTTGTGTCTTAAAGTGATGTTAACGCCGTGAGTGATGGGGAACATGACTTTGTAAAATCTACTGAGGGAAAATGGTAAAGGAAATAAGGGCAAATATGTTGTTTAAAGCACAATTACATGCTAAAAGCAATTGCTTGGAAATGACAGATTATAACAATGTCTGTGGAGTTGTGGAACAATTAAATAATATGCTCAAAGTTTAGCGAGCACTGTTGCTTTCATGACCAAATTATTTTCTAAGAATTATAAGCAGAGACAAATGCTATCTCTTTAAAAATGCTATAATGATTTCTCTACATCGTCGTGAAGTTATAGCTGTATTGGAGTTGAAACGGAGAAACTGGCTCGTATTCTAGAATGGCTCAATTTATCTGAGGACAGTTCGGTCAATTTTTCTCTACAATCCGTCCTCAGATAAATCGGGACGTAGAAGTGTCGTTTTAGAATACGGGCCTTAGATTAAATTAATTGGACTATTAATTTGAGATAGGCGGCCAAACTTTAGTAAAATGGCTACAATAACATAAATTAGAAAAAAATATCTCATTCTTGCGAGTTAAAATAGTCCATACTTTCAAACTAATATTACAAAATGCGAAAGTAACTCTATCTGTTACCTATTCGCGAATAAAACGCTGAAATGATTTTGTTGAAATTTAATATAGAAGCAGTTCGTTTCGATAAATATTTTTTTTTGGCCATTGAGCTCTAGTAATCTATTGGTAGGTACATCCAAGTACAGTGGGGTGAGTAATATGTGGGATCAAATTCACTGAAAACCACAGGGTAATCAGTTACGATGACTTACGGCCGGAGGCGAGAACATATTCGGCCAGTGTAGTTTCCACAAACCTAAAATGTACATGTTGTTGTAGGTAAATATACTGACAAATGTTGGTCTGTGGATGAGTTATCTTTTTTTTATTTTTTTATACATGACACGTCAGTTTGACTTCACCTCGCCTGATGTTAAGCTAAAGGCAAAGTCTCGGAAAGAGGGTCACCATCGTAAACATTTACCGTGTTAACAGTGGTGGCACTCAGCTTGACGGCCTCATTAGATGCCTTTTCACGCCCCGCTTAAAGGACCCGGGACTGTAGGAAGAAGGAAACACGTGAGCTGGCAGGGAATTCCAGGTCTTAGTGGTGCGGCATAGGAATGAATCACTGAAACGCTTGGTTCTAGCAGGTATACTCTGCACCGTAAATGGATGGCATCTTAGCCCTGCACGTCTACCTGTATAATTCACTTATCACAGGTTTGAGAATTTATCTTTGGTAATCAATATAATCATAATTGACCTACATTTGATGGGTCCGGTCGATGTATGATAATAAAAGAAAAAATGCATTAAAAATGAGAATTTGTAAAAGTGCAACATAGACACAAAAATATGAATAGTCCTCAAAAAATAGTACCTAAACATGGTGGGGAAAATTTTCCTCAGGTACTCTGTCAATAAGGTTTTACAAAGTCATTCGTTTTTAACAGACAGACAGAAATCATCACACACTATGACAATGGGTACATACTCAATTAAATATGTTAACAACATATTAGTTCGAATAAAATTATTTTATATTTTTGCAATGTTTAATTTTAACGGATATAAAATATCCTATTCTGTTGCTAGTTAATAATTTTATAATTAAAAAATTAAGTTTGTACGTTAAATAAATGTAAATAGTTTAAAATGGAGTCTTTCTAACTGTCGGAATGTTTTCACTAAACTATTGGGAAACGAAAATAAATGGAAATATTCGCAAATGTTCGCTCACGATGTTTCATTTCGTTTGTTTACGCTAAAGTTACATCGTATTCAGGTAACTATTCCAATAAGAGCCCTGGAACGTACTCTCGAGTAAGTATAAACGTATTTTGTTAGCTAAACACGTATTTAAATTCTCCACAGTGAGTTAGTATTTCTGTAATTGCTTCAAACAACATTATTTTGTCGGTAATACGAGTATATATGAAAAGACTCTGACGAATATTTTTTTCTAAATTTATTGTGGATTGTTTTTTTATATTATGAAAGTACTTTAATATACCGTAATACCTGTGACCGCTACTATAACGTTATCATCACTACATATTACAAAGCAGAGTCACTTTCCGCGTCCGTCCATCCCTATGTATGCTTCTATCTATAATACTAAGCCAAGGATTTTGATGCGGTTTTTTAATAGATAGATTGAATCAAGAAGAAGTTATAAATGTATAATGCATGCTTAATATAGTAGAGAGTGCAGCGGGAACGGACTCTGACGCAACGCGGGCGGGAAAAATTGGCGGTACGAAGTCCGCCGGGTCAGCTATAATACTATATACCGCTCAATGGTGAAGCGGTAGAGCAGTCGGCTGTTACGTCCAAGGTTGCGAGTCGATTACTGCTCAGTGAATACTAGTAAACTCTTTTGGTCACTTAATATGCCAAGCTTTCTATAATTTTATTGCATTGATAATATTTAATTAAAAATATAGTTACAATGTACCTAATATATTGTAACTATTTTTCATGAAATTTTATAGTATTTGTTAATTATACAATTCGATAACATCAGGACAAATGAATTACTCAGGTGGGGCTAGAATCCACAATCTTCACCTTACAGAAGGAATGCTCTTTCAACTGAGCCACTGAGCCACTCAATTCAAATTTCGCTTTATAAATATCCGTCTTTTTTAAGGCAACTGTGGAGTCATCTATTAACACTCTTACGAACTGTTGGAACCAATGAATGATTAGCTCAGTAGCTCAACGCATTACCCGTATACGGGCAAGGTCGTAGGTTCAAACCCCACCTGAGTAATTCATTTTTCCTGATTTAATCGAATTGTTACTATTTTATTCCTTGAAATAACTTGGGAATGAGTCTCCGGTGCTGTGCTAAAGGCGCTGTTATGCATTGAGAAGGGGAAGCGATTTAAAAGATCATTACATTGCCTTAATAGAAAAACGGTGGGGATGGCAGTCATACGAGCCAGAAATTATAACATACACACGTATAATCATATTTAATTCGAAGGGTAGGCAGAAGTTTAGTGTGTCAACACCCACTATTCACCATATTATGATTTTTGGTCCCAAGTAATACGGAGCCAGTCTATAGCCTATGTTTGACCGAAAAGAACTTGCCAAATTTATCACTTCTCACAAATGTTCCGCCAAATTTCATTTGCCAAATTATTACTTAGCAAAAAATGGAAATCATAAAAAATCGGTAGTGAACGTTTTAACAATAATTTGTTTACCAACAAATACTTTTACTAATTTTTATTTAGTCAAATGTTTCAGTTGGTATTATTAGGTACACATTTTACGCGAAATAATATAAGGCAAATATTTCATATCGTCAATGTTCAATTACATTGTCTACAAAATACAATTTTATTACGTATTTATAAGAGCTAGCCCTGATAACATTCAAAATTGATTTTGTTGTAATGATGTCAATGTAATATACTATTTTAATTTACCATTTCTATTCAGTCAGTTATTTAATCAATTACAACATTTTGCATTCAAATTAAATAAGGTACAGGAACAATGATTATATACTGCTATGTGGGTATATAATAAATCACAAACATCGTTCGTAGTGGGCACAAAACACAACACTTTATTTTGTAGCGTAAGTTTCTAAACATTGTTACGGTATTTTCTCTTTAGGAAAGAATTAAACTACGTTTACGATGAGTGAATCAAGTGAATGTGATTTTTTTTAATCTACACGAGGTGCTGTACATAAAGAATCTGGTTGTTTATAAAAAAAAATACCACGAAGGCCTTTTGTCTTTTTGTTTTTGGTCATACAGTGATTAGTTTGACAAAAAAGTTTGACCACGCGGAAGAAGTGTGACCAAACGTTTGTTGTCCAAAGATTATTTGCTAATATAAATCATTAGGTTGAAGAACGAATACCATATTGAAATTATTCTTGGTAATATTTTGCCAAATATAAATTTGACGAAATGAAAAAGTGCGTACCGAAATGATTCTAAACATTGCATTGGTGTAATAAAAGGTGTCCAAAACTTGTTTGCGTAACGAAATTTTGGCAAAATCTTTTCGGCAAAATGGCAGGCTCCCCTGTTATGGACTGTATTTTTACTGTCGCATAGAGAACAGCCCTTCTTAGTCGCCTTCTTCGACACCCACAAGAAGAGATGAGGAGGTCCTATTATACTCCAGCGAGAACCAATCCAGTACATCTGCGATCTTATAATATCTGGCTCGTAGAGCGGTAATCGAACCAGCTACTTCGCGGCGCCGCAGTTGTCAGAACCTACATCGGAACATACATATACACAGAGGATATAATATTCTGTCCGTAAGGATGATCCACCTCTTCAAAGAGAATAGTTGCCTAACAAAGACACTAAAGACATTTGATTGCAAACAATCCGTGAAGGTATTTACCGAAAACCCAAGTGCAGAAGAAGTTTGAGCATAGCTGAACTTGACGCATAGTCGGTAAGTTTATAACTTGATCAAACTATTATGTGGTTAGTCCTTTACGTGAGCTATGTGACTTGGGGATATGTTTTGTAATTTAATGATTTTTTTTTAAGCAGTATGCTAACTAATGTTTTTATTGACTTACATAATACATAAACAACATAACATAAACTCACGCCTGTATTCCCCGAAGGGGTAGGCAGAGGTGCTAGCACCCACATTTCGCCAGTTTATGTTTAGGTCCCAATGTAATAGGTGGCGAGCCTATTGCCATTAACCGGGCACTTATAAACTACACACATACGTACATGATAATTAATAAATATATATAATAATAATTATTATAAAAATCCAAATACAAAACAAGATATGTGCAAAACTGCTGGTTCAGGCGTCAAAGAATTCCTCCCCATCGACGTCAATCGACAGGGTGACCGCATTGCCAGTATGCTAATTATACAAATCTTGGGTGGCAAACAAAGTTTGAGTAGAGTAATCAAGAATCCAATGTTTAAAAACGATTGTGAAATCATTTATTGGTTCCGATAATTCGTAAGACTATCGATAGATGACTTCACCGTCGCCTTAGGCGGATAAATATACAAGCGAAATTTGAATCGCATTCGTGGCTCGGTGGCTAACCACTAGTTATAGCATTCCCCCTGTAAGGCAAAGATGGCGGATTCGAGTCTCGCCCGAGCGATTCACTTTTTCCTAATGTATTCTAAACTTAAAAGTATATTATTAAATCAACGCTGATTTTAGCCCTTGACGCAAAAACGATTGGGTTTTATAAGTTTGTCGTATGAATGTTTGTCTGTGGCATCGTAACTCCCGAACGGATGAACCGATTTTGATTTAGTGGTTTTAAACCGTTTGAACCGTGTTGACTGTAAATTATAGTAATTGGTGAGATGTGGCTGTTAATACGCCCCTACCTGCCCTTGTGGTGATTTATAGACGTGAATGTGTATGTATGTTTTAAATCACCCAAACCTGTGGGCACTGTGTTCTTGGGTTTCACTATTTTGATCACTGGATTCCAGGGCCCGGATAGTTTGAATTCACCTTCCCAATTGAAATTTCACACGCACAATCCGTGAATATACGAAAATAAAGTTATTTTATGGCGTACGAAATATTTATATCGAACTTGATTCAGAAACAGTACGTATCTTGAATTTATGAATAGTTCACAGACTGACCACCGCCGTCCCCCATGAGCGCGGGCCCGGGCATGAACAGGCCACGGCCACGGCGGCAGCGCGCTAATAAGCGCGCCTCCCCATCCCGGGGGCGAATCGGGGACACCGTTGTCCCTCCTCCCGAGGAGGACCAGACCATAAGGGATGGCCCTGGGTCAGCCGGGGTGAATTCTAAAAATTGTAAAATATTTTCAAAAAACAATCGTGTCTTTATGATATCATATAAATACCACATCATCGATGCCGAATTTCAATTCCATCGAGTTCACAATTATTCATAGAACGCACCCTGTTCGCTCTCATTCGAAATATCAATATCAATCGCAACTTTACTGATAATAAACTTTTGGGTCGTGTATACCGTATCATTTAGGGCATCTATTTATCAAGAAATAAAATGTGTGGAAAATCGTTCAATACACCAAATTAAAAATAAAATATCTGGTACAGTCAGCATCAGAAAAATATTGACGAACAAAGTGCTCAAAATGATCCATTTCGTTTTTTGACCCCCTTCCAGTTGAGCGATTGTTCTAATATTTGATACACACCTTTAGTTCGGACAATAATACCATTTAAAATATCAATAAAACAGCTTGATTTTCTCTTAATACGAGAGTTTTATCATCATTTTGACACTTCGTCGTCAAGATATTTATTACGCTGACAGGACTTGGCGACAGAAATTATAATAATAATAATTGCTGTCGCCAAGTCCTGACCTTTTTTCGGGACTAAGCGGTGTTTCCTGATGGAGTAGAATAAGGACCTCTAATTTCTGTCCGTGGGTGTCGTAAAAGGTGACTAAGTGCCTTGAGATAGTGTCTGCTTGACGACAACGTATTACGTGGAACGGAAAATGATAGTTGGTAAAATGTGGGCGTTAATACACCTCTGCCTACCCCTTCGGAGATTTAGAAAGCGTGGCTGGTATACAGAAAGATGCTCACCTTCTAATGTAGGACTCAAATTTGATATTGCTTGCTAGCAATACAGAGTTTATTGCAGTGCACTGTGTGACTATAAAAAGAAGTTGTATCTACACATCCAACACGTAAAGAAAGCATGTTTATAGGTAGCAATATAAGCAGCGGATTCAGAACAAACATTTTAATTTTCCTCTCTCAAGCTGTAAAGTAAATGCTACGATATTTAGCGACAAAACACCAGGGTCCAAGACTTTTTGTGGTCTAAGCTTTTCAATACATACCACCATTGCGTTGGTCAGAATTTACGAGTTCTCTCCGACACCCTTTTCAGTACACTCTCGTTAATGCCACCGCATTAGATGCACCTATTTTCTTGATTTCTCTCGGAACAAAAAACAAAAGAGCTCGCCAATTGTGTTAAGTGAGGTATTTGTCTGAAATATATGGAGTGGCAAGTAGAGCAAGTTTGAGTTAGTTAAAAGCAGAAATCTTTTTTTTTTAACAAACACAAGAGTGATTGATTTAGTTCTTAGTTTTATGAATATGACCAAAATTTGAGTTTAAGTTACAATTCTTTTTTCTTTTTCAATATTTCTTTTCTTAGGATCAGTAATTTTAGAATGAAAAATTTGAATATCTCTGTTTTTTTGTAGAAAATTTTGATTTTTAAATGACTTTGTATAATATGAAGAAGTAAGTAAAAGTTTTATCGTAGAGAAAAGTTATCGTGTTCATTTTGTAAAACGGATTAGCAGATATATATTTATTATAGACATGACAACTCTACTACATAATTTGATTGAAATGAATTATAATTATGATACAACGTGTCAACTCTAACGCGTAATAGACTAATTTTAATTAGTAATTTATATCAATTAGCTGTATCACTTCGAAATGTTTGGTTCAACGGATTTATTTCAGTTGTTTGTTTGTAATAAAACTAAATAAATTCAAATCAAATAATGGTTGAATTAATTACCATTTAATACATTTACTTTATCGATTCGATCACTGCGAGTGTGAGCGAAAGCACACGTGCAGTGATTTATGTGACTAACGGGTCGTTACCGCGACAGGTGATAATGTCGACTGTAAAGTGCAATAATTGTAATGTGGTTATAAACGAGTGTCTTGCTTTTATTCAAAATAAAGCAGATGTTATGGATGAAAGCAGCATAAGTCGGTTGTGAACTACGGCTTTTACGGAGGAGGAAATAACAGTGGCAAAAAAATTGTTATTTGAGTCTGTGGATACCTCCCGTCGTCAAATTAAGCGGAGGAACGAAGGTAAGGGTCGAAGAGACATAGAAGATATAATTACACTCATCAAAATAACAGATCCGGAATTGGTACCGATTTTTGTGGCCAGATATCTTCACAAACTGCCTCCAGTAACATTTGACCATCTGGATGCTACTAAAATACTGAGGGATATTATTAAGTTACAAGAGGATGTGACGGTAATAAAAGAAAGCTACATAACAGCGGAACAAAATAAAAGATTTACAAAAAGCAAGTGAACCGATTTATAGGAATTTGAAAATAAACGGTCGTGATATCTCAACGAATGATAAGAGCGAGAAACAAACAGCTGATCTGGTAACTGTAAACTGTAGTGAAGGCGGGGCATCGTCCGAATCGAGCAACGAGAGTGTGACAGAGAGACAAGATGATACCCTTATAAATAATAGCGCGGTCTCGCAGGCGCACGAGCATACGTCGAGCGAGACAGCTGTTGACGAGAGAGAGAGTAGAAACGAGCGCGTGAAGGCCAGCACTGCGGTTTCGACATCATTGAACGTCGATGCAACAGCGATGCACAAGGAGGTGGCAAATGAAGAAAAGAGGCGCACTGCGGTTCCGTCGCTCCCTACTACAAATATATCGGAGCGTACGTATGGTCTGACGTCATCAACACCTGAACGCAGATTGCCTAAGCCGCTATTATCTGATATTTTGCGTGATGGCGGTGAATGGAGAAAAGAAGTACACAATGCGGAATGGGAGGTCGTTCAACGTAAACGATTGAAAAATCGGTTCATGGGAACGAGGGGCAAGGCGGATATTCTGCCGCAAAATTCTTTTAGAGCAGCGAGTGCAAGTGTACCGTTTTATATATATAATATAGACAAGGATACGAAAGTGGATGACATAGTGTTATACATTAAAAATAAAACAGGTGTGGACGTTTGTGTAAACAAAACCAATATGAAAATAAATAAAGGTTATGCGTCGTATAAATTCTTAATACCGCAGTGTAAATTAAATGTTTTTATGAACGAGTCATTATGGCCTTTTTTTTTTTTTTTTTTTTTAACCGTGGGGGAAAATCCTTCATGGATGTTATGCCGGACTCCTACCGACTAAAAACCCCCACGGTAACGCCCAGAAGCCTATGGATGGGAGCCCCGGGTAAGCCCTCGGAAGGATGTCCCAGGACTCCCATCAGACCTACGGCTACAATTGCGGCCTCGTCTCGGGGGTGGTTCGGGTGCTATCCCGCGTCTATGGGGGGGTTTTCGGGTGTTATCCCGCTTCTTGGGGGGGGGGGGGGGGGGGCGTGCGTGAATCCCTCACGTCACGCTGCCGTCATGGGCCTGCTTCTGTAAAGACGGTGAGCAGCCAACTCACCGTCCTCAGGCCCCCGGTCATGGAGGCCGATGGTCTTCGGCGAAGACACGTCGGCGGTGCCCAAGCCGCCGACTGCGGAACTCGGGTGGGAGAGTTTTCTCCCGCTCTCGCCCCGCCGCCTCTTTCACGAGCATGACCTGCTCACAGAAAGAGGCGGCGCAGTCCCACTTACTCCCGCTGGAGACCATGGCTCGCACCATGGTCTCGAGCGAGAGGGTGCCCACGCCCAGACCCACCACGAGGACCTGGCGCTGTTGCGCCCACGCCGTGCACTCCGCCAGCGTGTGGAGCGCCGTGTCATCGCTGCGGTCCTCGCAGTGCTGACACTCGGCCGTGGTTTCCCGGTGTCTTCGCCACAGATACCTACCGAAGCTACCATGCCCGGTAAGTATCTGTGACAACCGGTAGGAGAGAGCACCGTGTCTCCTCTCCAGCCACTCGTCCATGACCGGTCTGACGGCCGCAATTGTGGCGAATCCCCCCTTTGGTTGCTCAAGTCGCACCTTCCATGTCTCCACGGTTTCCTGGTAGAGCTGGGACCGCTGGGCCTCGATTTCTCGAGACGCAGGCCATTGGCCCCGCTCCAGCGCCTCCTTGCGCCATATAAATAGAGACGCAAGGGCTCTCGCTTCCAGGTCCCATGGAGGGGTCCCGGCTAGGAGGCATGCCGCCTCACCAGAGATCGTGCGGTATCCCCTTATCATCCTGACGGCCATCACCCTCTGTGGGCTCAGCAATCTAGCCACATTACTGGCCGTCAGGTTCTCCGCCCATACTTCGCACGATCCCCAGGTACAGTCTCCTGCAGGGGGCGTTGGGTCCCCTGATATTGGGCATCAGCCGCGCGAGTGCGGCTGACGCCCCCCTCAGTTTTGGGACCAAACTTCGGAAGTGATGTCCGAAGTTCCACCGGCCATCGAGCACGAGTCCCAGATACTTCATCGAGGGCTCGATGCCGATGCTGACGCCCCCTACCTGTAGGCTGGATCCCACAGGTGGCCCCATCCGAGGTCCGTGGAAGCACAGAGCCTCGGACTTGTGAAGGGCGACCTCGAGACCCAGCCGCCGTATCCGACCCACTTTAGTGCTGCATCTCGGTGCTGGTGGTGGCGGTGTCTCTTGACATCGCCAACGCCTTCAACACCCTGCCCTGGAGTTGCATTAGGGAGGCGCTTATCTACCATGGAGTCATTATGGCCTACGGGAGTTTTGTTTCGTAGATTTGTAAACATTTATAATAATAATACCAGAAAAGATGGTTTGAGGTCGGGTGAGCGTGTGGCTGCATTGACTAACAGTAAGTAATGGCTTGTACAAACTTATGTAGTAGCGACGTTGTTAAATTGGTCAGCTTTAATTGTAAATCTCTAAAAAGATCGAAAGTCTGTGTACAGAGCTTGTCTGCGTCGGTAGACATTATTGCATTGCAGGAGACCTGGCTATGGCCACATGAAATGGATATGTTGGGCGATATAGATGGGAATTTCGGTCATTTTGGAAAGTCCGCTATAGATACAACTGTCGGTGTGGTACATGGTAGGCCATATGGTGGTGTGGCACTCTTATGGCGAAAATCAATATTTACATCTGTTTCGATTATTCCATGTGCCAGCGATCGTATTGTGGCCATGAAAGCGACATCGTCCGATCGCACGATACTAGTAATCAATGTATATATGAATTGTGATTCGGACTTCAACCTGACAGAGTTCTGTGATTGCTTGGGTGAGGTCGCGGCCATTGTCAACTGTAACAACTTAGAATATGTATACGTTATTGGCGATTTTAACGCTCACCCTGGTGAATTATTTAATGGGGAAATGTTGAACTTTTGTGCAGAACAAAAATTGTACTGTGTTGATTACGATCATCTGGGTATAAACTCCGATAGCTACACGTTTGTATGTGAAGCGTGGGGTAGTAGACGTTGGCTTGATCATTGCCTGGTGACTGAAGCAGCCTGTAAATCTATTGGAAAGGTTGAAATTCATCAAGGTACATACTGGTCTGACCACTTCCCGCTGTGTGTTCATGTCAACATGGGAATGATTATGCGAACGGATACACCACCTAAGCAATGTAAAGAGTATGATAAGGTTGTATGGGGTGAAAGAGACACAAAACAGATAGATTGTTATAACAGGCTTTGCATGGAAAGACTGAGATGTGTCGACTTTCCCGTTGAACTGGGTGAATGTTGTGACAACTTCTGCACAAAGGAACAACACAGAGTCATAATCGATCGTCTGTACAGGGAAGTAGTGAATTCGCTTAGGCAGGCAGCTGAAGGAAGCTCCAGGTCCAGAGAGGGTGGGGAAAGGCGGCGTACAGTGATTGGGTGGAACAGGCATGTCAAGGACGCTCATGGGAATGCCAGACGCGCATTTTTAAATTGGGTTTGGCATGGAAAACCGCGGGGCGGACAGCTTTTCGTGGTAATGAAAGAAACCAGAAAATTATTTAAACAAAGGTTAAAATTTTGTCAGAACCACGAGGAGCAAATCCGTATGGATATTTTGGCAGCTCAACGGGAAAATAAACAGTTTGGGCAATTCTGGAAGTCGACGAAGAGGTTGAGTCCCAGGCCGGCGGCTCCCGTGAGCGTCAATGACATGACTGAACCGAGAGACATAGCGGACGTGTTTAAGAAGCACTTTCAGGTAACTTCACGGCTGCTGTCTGAAAAGCGGGAGGGGAGAGATCATGGGGGTTCTGATGGAGTACCTATTAATATAACCGCAAAAGAAATTCATCTCATGATCAGGTCTATGACAAGAGGCAAGTCTCCGGGTTGGGATGGACTCGGTATTGAGCATTTTCAGCACGCTGGTCCACATCTCCCAAGAATCCTATCTATGTTATACAACTGTTGTGTGAGACATTCATACTTGCCCAGTGAGATGACGAAGACAATAGTTGTACCCATTGTAAAAAATAGAACGGGGGACACCTCTTGTCTGGACAATTATAGACCAATCTCCCTGGCAACCATTACGGCTAAGGTACTTGATGGGGTGATTGAGCGACGTATAGTTGGCCAGATTAAACTGCATGATGCCCAATTCGGTTTTAGAGAGGGTCTATCAACAGAAACAGCTATATTTGCGCTCAAGCACACTGTAAGATACTACACGGATAGGAATACGCCGGTGTATGCCGCCTTTCTCGACCTATCGAAGGCTTTTGATCTGGTTAATTATAATATAATGTGGGAAAAATTGCGCGAACAGAACCTACCTGATGAGCTTGTAAGGTTGCTAGAATACTGGTATGACAACCAAATTAATCAGGTCAGATGGGAGGGAGCGTTATCCGATGGGTATAGGTTGGAGTGTGGGGTAAGGCAGGGGGGGCTCACGTCGCCATTGCTCTTCAATCTGTACATAAATCGGCTGATTGAGGAGCTCAGTAGCACTAGGATCGGATGCTCAATTGATTTAAAAATGATAAACAGCATAAGCTATGCAGATGATATGGTGTTGCTGAGCCCTTCGGTCAGTGCGCTCCGTCAGCTGCTAGGCATTTGTGAAAAATATGCGAAGGCACATGGACTTGTATATAATGAAAAGAAGTGTGAACTCGTTGTATTTAGGGTGGGCTCTAAGAAACCTGAAACAGTCCCACCGGCATACATTAACGGGGTGGCGTTGAATAGGATGCCGTATTTTAAATATTTAGGTCACATTGTAACCGAAGATCTGACTGATGACAGAGATATGGAAAGGGAGCGGAGAGCGTTGGCGGTCAGATGCAATATGCTGGCTCGCAGGTTTGCTCGAGCTACACTAGATGTAAAAAGAACGCTATTCAAAGCGTTCTGTCAGTCGTTGTACACATGCAGCCTGTGGGTTGGTTACACGCAGAAGGCCTATAACGCTCTTCGCATACAGTATAATAATGCTTTCAGGGTGCTGTTGGGGTATCCTCGTTTCTGTAGTGCGTCAGGTATGTTTGCCGAAGAAAACATAGATAGTTTCCAAACTATACTAAGAAAGCGCGTCACATCGCTGTTACAGAGATTGAGGGCGAGCTCCAGCGGCATCATGAGAGTAATCATTGACCGACCTGACTGTCCCTTTGCTCAATACTGGGAGCGTTTGCATATGTATCAACCAGGCAAACCAGGCTACCTGAATTAAATACAAAAATGATTTAAAAAATTCAATTAATATAATGCATTGCAATAAATAAATTTCATATAATATACATAGTTAATAAAATACCTAAAATTCAATTCAATTTAATTTTAATTCATTTCATACAATTTCATTCATTTTGACATTCAGTTTAATTTATTCACTAATTTATTGTTATTTCTTTTATTATTGTATTTAACTTATTGTTTTTAATTGTTTTTGAATTTAAATCTACTACTAACATAGTCCGTAAGTCGTGTAAACTAACTTATATGGAATATTGTTCCGAAATAAACTATTATTATTATTTCTTTTATTTCAGTAAATAACATATAAATTACATTTTTAAATATATCCTAAAAACAACAAAATATATTTAAAAATATAAAAAACAGTGTCCCACCGGCATCGAGTACAGGGACCAAGCTACCGGTGGTCAGGGCTCCAGAGAGAGGAACTTTCTCACTATGCGCGCCGTGTCGAGGAGTACTGCCTTCTGTATCAGGCCCTTGATCCAGCTACCCAACGCGAGCCTCTTTATTATTATTATTATTTATTAGTTCAATATTTTGGTATCACGAAAATTGAGAAATCTTTTATTCTTTTTTATAAAAACCCAACAAATTCATAAAAACTACGGCAGTGCAGTGGCACAGCGCTTATCAACCCGTGGGAATAGTTGTGCATGAAGTTTCATGCCTTGCTTTGGAGACAAAAAGCTGTTATATTGTTTTGAGGAATTGTTCAAATAATTGATAAAATGTGCAACCTCTTCCTGCCTATTTATGGATGGAAGTAAATAAAAGCGACTAAAGGATAGGGCTATTCGATATCCAGCAGTGAACATACAGCACATAATCAAGTGTCCGCTTAGCGGCAATAAGCTAGAATGTTGAACGGAAAATCAGAAGTACAAAATGTGGGTCCTAACCCATCTCTACCTACCCCTTTGAAATATAATATATGTATGGATGTAAAAGTGAAAATTTATCTACCATTTAGTTAATTTATAACCAAAATTCTCTAAGTTTTTTCACACATTTATAGCGTCATAACTAGTATCTAACGCTGATACATTAACAAGAGTATTCAAACTGCCCTGTAGTCCGAGGTAGCAAGGGTGTCAGCCGGGAGGGCCGTGCAAAGAGGGGAGGCAAAGAGAGTGCTTCCAGCAATTTGCATTTATTTACTGCTTTTCACAGGTAAGGCATGAAACAAAAGAACTTTTGTGGAGTCAGTACGGGCCTTGGCAATCGTAAATTTTATTTTGTTTATTTTCCTTAGCTTGATAACCTTGATAGGTGTGCGTAAGGCTTCATGACTTGAGGCTTTATGAGGATATTTTATGGGGTAAATATTCCCCTGGTCATCATAAACATTGTATGAAACATTAATTTATTAGCACCTGTACCACTGTTTACTAACTTAAAAATATAGATACAACAAAAAGCTTCTGAAAACTTTACGAAATGGTGTTATTATTTTTTGTCATGGGAATTTATTTTAATAAATGGGAGACGGTTATGCTCCATAGATTTTGTTTATTAAAATATATCAATATCTGGTCAGCTCATTATTTCATTCTAAAACCTTAGGCGTGCTGTAAAACTTATGATATTATTGTTCGAAAAGCAATACAATTGCAAGTCCAATCGTTCCAGCATTACTGTTTTGGTTGGTTAGTGTTGCACAAAATAAGTAACGTTTAATTAGCAATTCGTCTCCTGAAGAATAATTCTCCAAATCAAAGAAAGTTCTCGGGTTCGATCCATGAACCATTTACCATGGCACACACCAATGACTTATCGATGCTGTTCGCAGTTATGTGTGTATTTATCGCAGGTTTATTAGAGCCCGGTTAATGGCAATAGGCTCGCCACCTATTACATTAGAACCTAAACATAAACTGGCGAAATGTGGGTGCCAGCACCTCTGCCTACCCCTTCGGGGAATACAGGCGTGAGTTTATGTTATGTTATGTAAAGAAAGTTCAAAATTCAGTTTCGATTTACTCTCGATCTCCTAAACGCCAAACGTAATCATGATTTCAATTAAAAGATCGTCCTTTCTTCAAGGTCGGTTTTCGAAATGTGACTATTCTGGTCATGTTTTTGTTAAGCGAAAGCCTCTAATTTAGCTAATGGTAAATCCAAATAATCACCTTTAAGAAAAAGTATCCTGACAATTTAAATTAGTTTATGTCTGTGATTACGGTAGGTAATCTTGTGTTATAAAGCTCATCCGTACGCCCTGATTGGGTCGCGATATGAGAGTATGCGGACGCGATGCTCGTTCAACTGTTAAATGACTAACTAAGTGGGGAATCCTATTATCTACGTGTCGGATCAGAATACTCTGTGAAACAAATATATGTAACGTAGCACACATGAAATTAGAGCAGGAATGATAGGTTAACATCACAATTTCTTTTTTAGTTAACTCTTAGTTTCCAGACTACCATGCACTGTTTTCTTATAATGCGAAAATCCATCCATATCCAGATACCTCCTCTGGAGCCGGTGGGTCATCAGCTGTCGGAGCTATTGCCACTGGCATATCTCTCGCACGCCGGCTGATCTAGGGTCTCGATATAGCCCCCAGGACTACTATGTGCTTCCTCAGCATTGCCCAAATGCCCGCCTCGGTTCGGTTGCATCCAATGCTAACACTTTGGAGCTTAGGGTCCACTCTTTGACCAATTTATTCCTGTCCGGGAGCTTCTTTAATCGAAGCTAAGAACTATTGTGTAAAAGTCCTATTTACAAATATTAACGTGAAAATGTTTTTCTCAATAAAGCACTAACGGCTGAGCCAATAAGGCTAAAATTAGATATAAAAATAGATGAATTTTGAGGGGTACTGGAATAGATTAAAAATTACAAACTCACGAGATTCCATCAAAGGAAAGTCTAGGGTACAAAATTGCAGGCACTAGAGGTTTTAGATTACGAACTAAGGTCTTCAAGATTATAGGGATAGGCAGAAACAACAACCCCCATAGTACGGAAATACTTAGGATCCATACCCATCTCTCCCCGGTTATGGCGGTGTGGCGGCAGTGAATACAGGCATCTCCACTTATCACCATCAAGCAGAAGCAATAACCGTCATCTACTTCTGCTTTACCTTAAATACTGCAAGTCTTTACGTGCGGAAAACCCGGGCGTGTACCAGCCCCTGTTGAAGCCAGCCGCGGACTTTGAGCCCCAGGCCCGCGTTCGTGTGGGAAGGAAGTCATTCTGTGATATACTGCAAGCCTTACTGGCAGTTGTCTCGTAAAGTACTTACAATAATTCAAATTAAAATACAGTTTAAAAAACAATAATTCCATATTACATTAATCACCCGACTTAATTAATTAACCCATAATTATTGTGCCTTTGTTGGTATACAATCGCTTAATGGAGGCGAGGCGCGATTACACAAAGCTTATCAGATACAGTTTTCATTGTTGCATGCCCAACAAATAATGCGTCAAGGCATCATATCACAGCTATATTGTAAACACCTTTTGTTCAAAATACTCGGTTTTGAGGTGTTGTATGTGAGAATTTGTTTTACCTTTGTTTATGTTTTTGCAAGTAATTTGACTGTAAGTAAACTCACCACCGGTTAGTGGCTCAGTTACTAGTATTGGAATACTTTTCTTAAGATACTAGCAACCGTAATTCCTTGTAGCCCTGTTGCTGCTAAATTGCTCGTGTTGGAAGTGGCTTCACATTCACAATAGCATTTTTTTTAACTAAGATTTTATTTATTTATTATATACTTTATTGTACGCCAATTACAATATTAATAGTATGAAAATTAGGAACACAAGAACACAACAAAGGGCGGCCTTATCGCTTTACGCAATTTCTGCCAGGCAACCTTTGGATGGAAATGTATGTTGGTTGGAGTACATAATTGGTAGTTGTTGGCGTTTAATTATATATTTATATAAATACATAATTATATGAATACCTACATATATAAAAATATAGATACATTTCTACATAAAAATATAAATTCTTAAAAATATACATACATAACGATACGAATACGAAATATAAAAAATACGAAAGTAACTATGTCTGTCTGTTACACTTTCGTACCTATGCCACAGAATCGATTTTGATGAAATTTGGTTGCGATAACCTACATCCACGTGTTTTATATACCTTATCAGAATAAACGAATTTTCCTTCCGAAAACTTATAAATTCAATTAAATAACATACGACATAAATATGGCGTCTTATCAATATGCGTCAAAAGATCAATAATTTTCTGATTGAAACTTGATAGTTGAATGGTAAATGATATAATAACGAACACAACCTCGGAAAGATATTAAATTATAGTTATGTTGGTACAATTGAGTACCTTTAACATTGCTATATCTTTTTAAGTTTCTTTGACTATCATCTTAACTTCCATTCCAAAGTTGTACCTGCAAGCATGAAAGCCTGCGTTTGAGTTTAATCTGTTGTTCAGTTCAGCAGGTGTACTTGTAAGTGCGATTGATTTGAACCTCAAAGATGTTGGTAGAGTCTTGTAATTTACGAAGAAATAATATGGTAATGTTAAACTTCAAGCCTTTGGAATATCACAATGTTGAAGTATAGAAACACTTGGTATGGTACCGTGGCTGCTGAACCCTTCATCTAGTGTCCGATCTATGAACAGTTTACACCGCTTTCGTGAACGCGGCGATATCACTGCGATCGATGAGCATTCGCTGTAATTACGTTAGGTTAGATACTTAACAAACATTGGATCAGCTGGATTCGCTAAGCGTTTATAATATTATGGCAGAGTTGTTTTAGGGAATAAAAAATTACGATGCCAGTACGAATGTGTCCAAATAGTACATAATCGAGTCGGTACTCTCAAATACAGTGACTGTCAGATCGAAAAATGTATTTGTTTCCGAATTTTTTATGTAAATAGCACCAAAAAGTTAAAATTCGCTTAACTTTGCACTAAAAATGATAAGTCAATGCTTCAGTTCAGTTTATTTTGTCATTATTATTTAAAATATACCTTGACTGTCCTAGAAACCCCTGGTAGACTTCGAAACTGACTAGATAAGTATAACTGTATTAAGCGAAGTCTGAACCTGTCAATAGCCCATAGTATTTATGCGATATCATATTGTAAAGTTTCGGAAACTTGGAAGACGTGGCACCAAAATACTTTTGAAATACAACTTAGAATTGATACAAAATTCTAGTTCTACCGGCTTGTAACTGCCAATAAATATCTAGCTGTTGAATTTCAGTTTAACTTGCAGCGTCAATACATTAGCAGACGAGGCTGCTATGTCCGACACACCCTATTTGCGGAGCTAACCGAGAACGGACGCTTTTACATTGAACACCCACTAACATCTACTAGACGTTTTGTTTCAAGTGATTGGTGTTAGCTTAGTACCTTAGATGTAGTACTTATATATATGCTACTTTAGCGCTTTGATCATGTAATTATATATAATATAGATCATAAATCGTATCAGGGTTTGAATATAGAATAAAATAAATGACATTAATCAATTGAGATTTGGATGCCAATAATAAAATCAACGACAAGCTTTTTTTAGAAACATTATTTTTTAAACAATAAATTCTTTAGAATATTTTACTGATTATGTTTTGTTTTAGTAAAGCGTAATGCCAGGCCTACTACGAGTATATTATCTACAAAATACCTGCTTTATCATATTATTTATTTTTATCAAAAAGCACCTCCCTTATAAATATATAATCCAGAACCATCCCTCTCTTGTCTTACTCGATTTACTTTCCAAATTAAATGTATCCAATTATTTAAATTGTTACCAAACTCCACCGATAAGTTCAAATTAACCCGAACAAACTGACTGACACTATTAACCTGATAACACCAAATCCTGACTTCACCCAATCAAAATTCACCAACCATAATAAACCCAATCAAAATTAACTTTTATTCCGTCACAGTTCGAATGCGGCGACATTAATGGGAGTGCCGCTTATTAGCTGTGATTAAAACAACGTGGGCCGCGGGCGTGATGTCGACTAATGACTATTAGTACCTAACCTTTGTTGCTCGAGCCACGAACAGGATTACCGAGCACGTGATCGCGATTACGCGGCCGGTATTGACGTTTCTTTAGCTCGGATTTAGGTGCTTTTGTATTTCTGAAAGAAAACTTTAAAAAGGTTCAATTGCGTATTCCATTTTCGTACGAAGGTTACTCCTTAAAATCATTTTAGGTATATGTTAAATGCTTTTTATTTGAAAATGAGCTCAGTTGGAAGAGCATTCCCCCTGTAAGGAAAAGGTCGTGAGTTCAAGCCTCACTTGAGCATTTCATTTTTTCCGATGTTTTTCGAACTTTAAAGTTAGCATTAAAAATGCTTTAAAAAATTAAGTCAAATGTTTTTTATTTTTTATAAAGAACACGTCAATTTGACTTCACCTCGCCTGATGGTAAGCTAAAGGCAAAGTCTCGGAAAAAGGGTCACCATTGTAAACATGTACCATGTTAACAGTGGTGGCACTCAGCTTGACGGCCTCATCAGATGCCTTTTCACGCCCCGCTTAAAGGACCGGGAACTGTAGGAAGAAGGAAATACGTGAGCTGGCAGGGAGTTCCAGGTCTTAATGGTGTGGCATAGGAATGAGTCACTGAAGCGCTTTTTTTAGTGTTTGTTTTTAGTATTTGTTGTTAAAATGGCAACAGAAATACGTCACCTTTGAAATTATCAACTGTGTAGATATCACGGCTCATGAGATACAGACAGGCAGAAAGTGAAGTCTTAGTAATAGGGTTTCTGGTTCCGTACCCGAACCCTAAAAAAGGAACTTGCACTGAACGCGGAGTTACTGCAGTTATTTAACTTCTGTGGTTTGTTTAAGTGTAGTTTGATTTGTATTTCTATTTTCTATAGAATTTTTGCGAAACTAGAACGTTTGGAACCAGTTCTAGATTTTAATGAGCACTTAGATTCAGCAAATCCTACAACAAATCTTACGGGGCGAAGGATTCGAAGCCAATTAAATTTTGTACCTAATATAGATTTTCTTTCTTCAAAAATTAAATTAAAAATTTAAAAAACCCCCGTCACAAAAAACACCAAAAGGTTGAAAATAAATGAATAAATTGTAATTCAACGGTTGCCATGTCGGGGGACCGTAACTGGTTATGTACTCCTTTATATCGTAAGGTCCACCGACGGGGGTTTTTAAAATTTGTAATTTAATTTTAAATTTTATACTTTTTAAATGGATCTACTAGTCAAGCTCACACACACACACACACACACACACACACACACACACACACACACACACACACACACACACACACACACACACACACACACACACACACACACACACACACACACACACACACACACACACACACACACACACACACACACACACACGTCAAACTTATAACACCCCGTCGTTTTTGCGTCGGGAGTTAAAAAGATTAGTAGATTATAAGTATTTTCTTTCTTTTCTTTCTTTATTCTCCTTTCTTTCTTCATTACTTCTTTAAAATTAATTTACTTCTTTAAGCCAACTTGCTTATCTGGTGGGTCATATTTATTTAACTAATTAAAATATTTCTTACTTACAAAGAGGTGACACTTCAGTGCAACCTTTTTTTTAAAATATTGGAACCTAAATTACTATAACCACTCCAACTAAGCTAAATTGCTTGTGCTAGGAGTGGATCCACGTCGGTAGTGTAATGGCCACGACCGAACCTAGGACCTCTCGATCGTAGAGCCGACTTCTTAACCACCAAGCTACCGACGCTTCGTAGCTTATTACTTATTATTTATCACTTTCTATTACATACATACACGATCTTCACGCCTGGAAAGGCTGTAAATTCCAGAATGGGTGAGCTTATTGCGGGCAGCTTCAAATGGGCCCTGGGTCATGGGCTGTATGTTTATTATTGGATTTAGAGCCTTAGTCGTCTTCTTAGACACCCACACGAAGAGATAGGGTAACCCTACTATACCGCGAACCAACACTAAATATATTTGGATAATTTTTTATATCATTTTCTATTTATTAAGCCGGATATAAAGAGAAGGGAAATTTGAAGTGATTCAGGTGTAGCTCAATAGCTCAATTGGAAGAGCATTCCCCCTGTAAGGGAAAGGTCGTGGGTTCAAGTCCCACTTGAGTATTAAATTTTTCACGTTGTATTGAGAGCCTTAGTCATTTTCTTAGATACCCACACGAAGAGATAAATCAACAAGTAATAATTTTAAGAGTAATAAAATTCGTACAAACTTCCAAAAATATCATGAACTGACCAAATTTCAAACTCATTAACAGTTATTTACCCAACTGAACATATGAATCAGCCAATAACGAAGATAAGTAAGTGTGTTTCCACAACGTTTTCACGGAAAATGGGGCAAAGCCGAAACTCGGAACCTAAAACTTTGCCGTTGAATGGAGAGCTGGCCAATTTGCATACATCGACGTGACGTGTCCCGATGAAGGCATTCCTATTTCAAATGTGTCCATGTATATTGGATCGTTGACAATGTTAAACGAAATGAGGACTTTGAAATGCGTTTAATGGAACTGTGGAACCAGTTGGATTAAAATGGACGATGCAATAATGGAACCACCTGTTGTACTAATAGGGAATGTTGAGATATGGTCGTGTTGATTAGTTGCATTGATAATTGCTAGAAAACATTTCAGGACAGCCTTCGTGGTGTAGTGGTGGGGAACGCGGCCGCTACGCAGGAGGCACGGGTTCGATCCCGGCTCAGTGCAAATATTTGTATGCATGAATATGGATATTTGCATTGTTCTGGTCATCTGGAACCACCTGTTGCGGTAATAGGGAATGTAGGGGTTGCATTGATAATTGCTAGATAGCAAACATTTCAGGACAGCCTTCGTGGCGTAGTGGTAGTGAACGCGGCCGCTACGCAGGAGGCGCGGGTTCGATCCCCGCTCAGTGTAAATATTTGTATGCATGAATATGGGTGTTTGCATTATTGGTCTGGTCGTGCCTCGGAGAGCACGTTAAGCCGTCGGTCCCGGTTGCCATACGAACATCTATAACAGTCGTTATGGGTAGTTGGAGCCCTTAAAAGTCCAACAACTGGTTTAACTGCAATGCTTCGATATCCCCTTTGGGTTGTGGAGGTCAGATGGCAGTTGCTTCTAAATTGTGCAGACCACGAGGAATCATACTGCATTCATGTCAATTTTCAGAAATCGGCCCACTTGATGGAAAGTGGTTACCGTGGCCTATGGACGTAGGCAATACCAGGGGTTTACACTTGTGCTGCCGACGGTGAAGAAACCTTCTAATACCATTCTTGAAGAACCCCATATTGTAATAGTTTGGGAAGTTCGCGGTAGGGAGTTCATTCCATAGCTTAAGCGTACGCGGGATGAAGTTATTTTCATAGTAAGACAAGATAAGAAAAATCTACAAATGGCGGCCTTATCGCAAGCGATCTCTTACAGGTAACTTTTTGACTTGATATTTTGGTAGCTGCGCATAATATCAGTTATGTTCTAAATTGGGGTCACGACATCATGTGTTATGAGTTAGCATGTACCCTATACATCCCAGCACTAGCATTGATGCTCTTCGTGGACAATATGGTAAAAATAAATTAGTATCCATGAATAGCACCTGCCAAAAATCTGGACAGGTGCTCTTTGTGGACATGGCTGGGTGTTATTCGCGCAGGAACTATTCAGCCGGGTGCTCTTAGTGGACTACACTGAAATACGAGTTTGTACCTGCCACCAAAGGTTCGAAAAGTCGATAGTTCGAATAAAAGAATCTGATTTCAAATGCTGAATTTTACTAAATTGAACTAAAATCTCTTAACTTTCATCTTACTCCTTGTAACAAATGGTGATATTAGAATTTTAGTTATAACCTGTACCACAACTGAAATGCTACTGTCTTTCGTTCGTATTATTTTGTAATGACCGAAGTTTCGTACCTATGTTTATTTCACGCTAGCCCCACAAGTTTAAAGCATCCTGGTTCAAACTATGTTAGTAATAAGTACATTTTTATACAAATACCTTTTATTTATCTACATCATCTAACCTAACATGCCCTAAGAAAATGTATTATTCGTCGTATTTTACAAATGGCGGTACAAAGGCTGGACGCTCACATTTCTCAACGTTGCTTTTATTAAACGTCTGATGTAGTTTGTCACTAGCACAATGAAGGTTCGTGGTCTGTGCAGGTATGGGCCGTACTGAGGTAAGATACTGTTTGTTTAACATTTATTTGAACATTATTTTACGTCGCGCACATCTTCTGAAGAGTGAGAAAGAATCGTAAAGAACAAGAAAAGGGATCAATCTGTATAATTAGTATAGATAGCGTTATAAATATCTTGAATACGAAGTCAGAAAATGATCGAATACATAGGGAAAAAGAATCTTCTCGGGCGGGACTCGAACCCGCAGTCTTAGAAAGTCTCAGAAAATGATCTTAAAATTCTCGTATAAGAAGCAAATCAAACTGTTTTATTGACTTATAGGTATTATTGTTTTTATACTATATTTATAGGTATTGACAGCCTCTGTGGCGTGGCGGTAGTGCACGCGACTGCCACGCAGGAGGCGCGGGTTCGATTCCCGCTCAGTGCAAATATTTCTATGCATGAATATGGCTATTTGCATTGGTCTGGGTGTTTCTATGTATAATATATACAAAAAAAAGTATATAAGTATGTTTATCCGCATTCTAGATTCCATAACACAAGCTATACAAGCTTACCATGGGTCTAGATAGCGTAGTGTAGAATGTTGTGGAGTATTCATTTATTGTCCGAACCAACGGTGCGTAGGTACCAAATCAGATCAGAACAATCGCTCCGCTGGTAAGGGTTAAAAAAACGAAATTATGATCATTTTGAGTACTTTGTTCGTTAACATCTTTCTGATAGTGACTGTACCTTTAATGTTATATTTTAATTGATATTATACCATACCACACCCCAAAACATGCCGGTAGCTAGTACGACTATTGTTATATTGGTTTTTTTATAGAAAGTTTTCAGTAATCAGTACAGAGTTTATAAAGCGCCCTTTTCGACGCCTATTCCTCAGGATGAAAAACCATTGAAACTTGCGTGTGAACTTGATGGTACTAAAATACCCCAAATGAATCTAAATCACTTGCACTGGAGCGTAGAGGCCGCTCCATGAGGCTTTTACAAAAGCGAGTGCGATCTGATCTCCTCCCAGACCCTGTGTCAGAATCTCGTTTAGGTATGTATCAGCAGATTCAGGTCAAAATTTTTCGATGTCTCACGTGAGATATCGAAACATTTTAAGATTTTATATTTTAGACAGTTACTTACCACAGCGCTTGAGGTCAGAAAAAGATAAAGCGGTTTTCAGCTGGATCGTATCAACGGAGTTAGTCTTAAAAGGTATTATTGTATCTATCTTGTTTTAGAGCGAGCTGTCATTTTAGTCAACAGAACAGGTGTACCGATATTATTTCTATTACGCAAACTATTTGAACTCTATTACCTGGAAGGCGGAGGACCGGGTTAAATGTCGTATATTGGTAGAGCGCTGTGTCCGGCAGTGGACTGCTAAGAAAGGTTATAACTTTTATGAACTATGGCGCCACATAAATGTATCATGTTTGATGGTCGATTGTGCGGGCCGTAGGTCCGGAGGAAACTCTCGGCCGCACAGCCGACCGAGCGGAGACGACTCGAATGTCGGAGGTCGTAGAACGAACTCCGACAGCCATGAGCACGGGCCTGTGTCACCCTAGCACAAGCAGGCCGAGGCGATGGCATAACACGCGCCTCCCCACCAGTGATGGGAGGTCCCTTTAACTCGATTCCTGCCGGCTTGCTCTGCAAAGGGAAAGCGCAGTCGAGATTTTTAATTTATTTTAATCTAGTATATCTAGATATTAATCTATGAATTGGGTTATTCAAAACAAAAAGATATTTTGAAATCGGACCTGTAGTTCCTGAGATTTGTAGTGAAACGTAAGGCAGCGCCAAATAAAGTTGACTGGCCTACATAAAAATACGTCACACGCATCTAGCGCGAGCCAGTGGCCGCGCAGCCACAGCCGCTTTAAAGTCCATATCTTAGAAACCAATTGATATATCGAAATCTGACCGGCTAGGTTTGCCTCTCAGGGTTGTGAGGCTATGCAATAAGGATGTTTGGCTTTGATCCTAACAAAGTGACGCGGGGGGTGGTGGCTGCGACTGTGGTGCACCGCTACAATCGATGGACCTACTCTTGTCGTGCCCACTGTGCCCCCATACCTGCACGATTGCCGACCTAAATGAAGCTACGGAAGATACTGTCAAAGTCGCCGAGTTTTGGGCTGGGCGTATCTAAGCATTTAAATTGTTGACTGACACGAAGAAGAAGAAGAGCCTTCACACTCAACACTGGAGTACGGTCAGTTTTAGTTGTCATGAAGTTACTCAATCAAATTAGCTAACGGTCAACCTAATCATAAAAAGAACAACATCCTTAAACATGTTAGCCAATTTAGTCTCTACCACGTTGATATAAGATATAATTTCAAATTAACTTTCCTCTTCCATGTGTACAGCTCCAGGCATAGTAAGGGAATTTCTTTCGTAAAACTCTTTTCATATACGGAACATTTTGAGACATAATAAAATTATTTCTTCGTTCGCTATAAGAAACATAATTTTAATTAAGTCTTACAGGGAAAGCTCATAATAACTCGGTCGTATTTGATGCTTGCATACTCAAATTATACCTTGTTACACTGCGGGCCCAAAAAGTGAGTACCTTCACATTTTTAAACGAAATAGTTTTGGTATTATATGACTAGATTTTTAGAAATTAAAGGGATATAAGGTTGTAAGAAAGTCTGCCATTTTCAGAGCTAGATGCACAAAATTTCATAAAAATATGTCTTTTAAGAAATAAATGAACACGTGTATCAGCGTTTTTTAAATTATAGCCAACAATAGGGTAATAATAGGTGATAAACGATTGTATGAAAAGTTCATCATTTAGGTAACTATACATACATACATAATACGAAATTTTAATATCATAAGGTCAGACAGACAATTTATATTTTCGATTCCAAACAATAGAGCAATTATTATTGTCGTCATATTGACACTTTTCCCAGATTCAGTACTGTTAGAAATATTTAAACTGACATAGTAAATTTAACAGAGATGTGGTAGTCCACTTGAGGCTCCCGAAAAGCACCTGAGCGAGTGGTATATACCCTATTCCACAAAAAGTAAAGTAACGCACAACTTGATATATTCTTTTTAATTGTTTATAATATTTTGATTGTGATTCAATACCAGTATACAACTGGAAAAAGGCGTTAGTGCATTAAAATGTTATCTTTAAATATATATCTCTGTGGAGCCATTTAAAATGTCCCGCACTTCATTCTAAAGTGCAACAGCGCGAATATGATGAGCTGCACTGCACCAAATATATAGAAGTAGGATATTATAACAGAATACTTAACAAACTTCTTTTTTATTTTATATACATACATAAATACAAACTTTTTTGGGATCCCACCAAAATCTTTGTATACCAAACTAGCTTTAATAACAGCCCACATACGTCAGAGAATCAGTTATAAAAAAGAACACGAGAATTTCACTACCAGATAAACTTAATAGAGATACTAGGTACCTCAATTGTATCCTACTAATACTCGTATTATAAACGCGATAGTTTTTAAGTATAGATGGATGTTTCTTACCTACTCTTTCACGACACGTAAAAACTACTGAATGGATTTTCATGAAACTGTACGATAATATAGCTTACTAGCTTTTGCCCGCGGCTCCGCCCGCGTGGATGTCGGTTATCGCGACCAAAAATAGCCTATGTCCTTTGTCAAGGTCTAATCCATCCATATACCGAATTTCATCAAAATAGGTTCAGTGGTTTAGGCGTGAAAGTGTAACATACAGACAGACAGACAGACCGAGAGACAGACAGAGTTACTTTCGCATTTATAATATTAGTATGGATACATACATTTTTAATACAAGATTTTTTGGGATCCCACCAAAATCTTTTGTAATCCAAACTAACCTTACCAGCAAGCCCCATTAATAACAGCCCACAGACGTCACAGAATTAGTTTAAAAAAAGGACACGTGAGTTTCACTGCCACATAAACTTTATAGAGAAACTACCTCAATCCATATCCATACCTACTAATATTATAAATGCGAAAGTAACTCGGTCTGTCTGTCTGTCTGTATGTTACGCTTTCATGCCTAAACCACTGACCCATTTGGATGAAATTTGGTATAGGGGTAGATTAGACCATGAGAAAGGACATAGGCTATGTTTGATTGCGATAACCGACATCCACGCGAGCGGAGCCGCGGTCAAAAGCTAGTTGTATATAAAATATAAAAAAACGGACCAAAACTGTAATAAAAGGTAACAACAAATTCTTAAACACTCAAAGAAATAATTTCCCAACTACGTTTTCCTAAAAAATATTCTCTTTCATTACTTTTGGATGATTAAAAACCAATTAGTTAGTCAAAAAAACTCTTAAGCGAACAGTTTACCTAAAATTATCAGAAAATCTTACGCAAGGAAGGCTTTAGAAAACTAATTAATTTATACCTACCCCGTGACAAAGGATGAAAATTGCTGCTACAACTTTGCATTTTAATTGAACCTTGGTTGTTTAGTCATAAGGACGATTTTGCATTTTTTCTGGTAGCATGTTAATTTTGTGTTATATGTTCGAGAAGGATACATAGGTGTTAATTAGAGCTGGAGATAAGGCTTCGTTAGTTTGGGTTTTGGTCTCAATTTAATTTATTTGAGATTGGTTTATTGTTAACATGTCATTAAGAAGAAGTGGTTTTATAGATACAAGTGAACTATTAGTCCTGTAACTATCGTTACCTAATATCACACTCCCAAAATGTATAGAATAGTGTTTTATATGAAAGTTTGTGAATACGTTTGCACGTTTGTTACTCAATTATGTTGAAATGGCTGAACAGATCTGGATCATATTGGGTATAGGACCAGATTATAGTCCAGAATAAGATATAGGCTACCCTTTTTATGGAATATCTTTATATGGGTTAATATAAACAACTAAATATTCATAACCAAAAATGTAGTGCTAACTTTCTTATCAGGATTGGGGTGTCAGATACCATGTGCTTTCATAAAAGCCATTTTCTTTTTTTGAAGGAGAACTCTGGATCTTGGATATCAAGGCGTTTACTACACTTATTTCCGGTACGGTATACATAGACCACATTATTGTTATGATCAAAAGCTATACAACAAAAAAATCTATGTCTTTCTAGACATTCTAATAAATAAAATTACAGACATTCTATATCATCCACTTAAAATTAAAACACCCCAAAATTTTCCCAAAAGAAAACTTATATATCTACTCAATCCTGAGACACCAATGGATATTCATGCAAGTTGGACCATTTTTCTTTGCCTCCTTAAGATGATTTGCTAAAACTTAGTTTTCAAAAGAAATAGGGTTCGCTTACTCGTCAAAAACTGTGAAAAACCCTCCTGGACGATAACGTAAAACTGATACTTTTAAGAACTGGAAACAATGATTACGGATACGAATCTCAGTCTTTCTTTACTAAAGTGAATCCACTCCTAAATCTATTAGTTTATTGCGATTTAGCACCCGGTATTCTTCTTTCTACGAGTATAACACAGTGTATTCTAGCTACCTTTTCAGTTCATCCCTCCATACCAAATACACGTACCTACTAAATACTTTCAAAAGTTAGCACGAATGTTTCTCCTTGAAATAAAACCACTTAGAATCCTTTAAAAAGTATTTTTATTTCAATGGAGGAATTTTATTTGCTGATTCACGATCACCAATCCAGAACTATCTATATTCAATTTGGTGCTTTAAAGGAACAAATCAAAGGATACCTATCGAACAACTTTAGACGCTTAAAAGCATCATCGTGGTGCACCTAAAAGCGTCTCCTTATTATCCGATTATCAAAAGCTTCATTTCCACTCCAAACATCATCTTCTCATACATTAAGCTCCAAAACGTTGTCATAAAATAAACAACCACTCTACTGGTATTTTAAAAGTAAAAGAATTTTCTATGGCATCACTCCATGAAGGAAAAATCGCCCTAAAATGACACAGTTTATTTTTTTATATGGGGCAAGTTAAGAGGGGCCGTTTTGATGAATCTGCCAGAGTGAGAAATTTTAATACACAAAGATTTTGTTACTTATTTTTGGGCGAATATTTTGTAATCAACACTTTCTAAGGGGAGATAGGTAGGGGAACATAGGGGAGCCAGACAGGGGAAGCAAGGTTCTCTGTGCTGTAAGAGGTCGTGAAATATGGTGTTGCAGTTAAGTAAGTGGTACTAGTAAAATAATATTGTTGTAGTTAGGATAGATGTGTGATGACTTTATGCAAGCCTGCTGTTTTCAGTATTTGTGATCTGAGATTTGATAATTACGAGTACATTATCTATTTGATCACTCTTCGTGGTAAATTCTTATGCAAACCAACTTCAAGTCAGTCAGATGTACTTATCAAGGGTAGTAAAATGGTCACAGAAACCGATATCAGAAGTCGTAAAAATAGTATAGATTTGAATGAAAGTTTATATACAATTCGATTACGGATACGAGTGATCGGAAATTTGAATTTATTCAGGTGTGGCTCAGTAGCTCAGTTGGAAGAGCATTCACCTTGAAGGCTAAGGTCGTGAGTTCAAGTTACACCTAAATCATTCATTTTCCTAATGTAATCGTTTTTTTTTTGTAGATATAAAGCCACAAATATACCTACCTACAACGCTAACGATACGAAATTATTTTACTCATTCTTTAAATTATTTGGCACATATTTCCTTGGTACTGGTACATACTTAGACAGGTGTGCTAATAAAAGCACACTGGAAGTGTTTAGTAACTACTTAAGTCGTAACCGACTTAAGTCATTACGCTATCTCTGCACTAAAAGTGCAGTAACGAGCTTGTAGCACGATGTTCACACAAATTTAGCTCCTACTTCTATCACAGCCGTTTTATCTACTTCAATCAATTGCAAGTGAAACCCGTATGTGCTAATAAACAAATGTGCACCGCAGGGCACATTAAAAGCTCATTGTGCTACAGGAACATCGTGGGGCGCAAATTTATGCAACCACTCGCCGCGGGTGTAAATGTGAGGCAAATTGCCGCCTACGTATACAGTTGGTTAATGCGCTTTCGTGAGTTTATTACTGCTTTTTTTGGTAGTACTTTTGATTAGTGAACAGGTTTTGGGCCTCAACAAGATTTTCGGGGCCTAGAGTAACTGTAATTGCCAGTCTACTCTATATATTAGTAGGTATGTAAGAAAATATGCCGCGTAGTTCCCGGCAGAGTAGAATTTGGGCCACCTCATCTCTTCCCATGCCGTGTCGTAGTCGCCTTACTAAGGGAAAGGGCTGTTTAACATCAGACATATATCTACAGCCCAGACTATGCCTCAGATATAAGCTCGAGTCAACAATAGTGCACGGAATATGGCAATATGCTCACTCTCTATTAGGGACCGAATACAATGATCGATAAAATTTGGGTGGTTAATTCACCTCTGCCTAACCCTAAGAGACTAAAGACGTGATTATATATATATATATTATATATTTAAGAAAATGGTATTCCAGAATTCATTATTCTAGAAAATTACTACAAGATATGATTATTTTGAACTTAGACAATCCCTAACTAGTTTTCGAGCTTAGTCTTTGGTAAGCGGCACATGAAAAAACATCAGTTGCGGTCGCCAAGGTCTCTACTACCACTAGTATCTGTAATATCGTTCTTTGGACTGCATCTCAGCTTACCACCAGGCAGGTGCAGTCAATTTGATGACTAAAAAAACTATAATCTTATCCTACTCCCTACTCGTAGTAATATTACCAATTAATGAACTAGCCAATCTCAGTTCACTGCAAGACAATTCCTCTATTAAGTCATGTGCGCCATTGTTCCCGACCCTCCGCCATTTTTATTAAAAAAAAAATATTATTAAAATATAAAAAATTGTGAAGAAGTTTAGAAAATATATTTTTTATATATCACTTAGTTATCAGACAAGCACACGGCCCAGCTCATGGATAATGGTTACTGTGGCATTTGGACGTGTACAACACCAGGGAAATCAGACTCGTGCTGCCGACCCTGTAAGAACAGAGAGTTTCTGTGCCATCAGTGCAGAAGACATAGCAGGACAAGCCCTTCGTCTTCCCACTGACAGCACAAAATTTCTCCAGTGAACTCTAGCTACCCTACTCACTACTGTGAACTCATGCTTAAGCGGCAATGGATCTGACTGAATTTGATAAAAATAATGTCTTAAACATTTGGGCGGAGTTATCAAAAATCAATGATTAAAAATGATTGTAACATCATTCATTGATTCCGATAGTTCGTAAGAGGATCGGTAGATGACTACAGCGTCACCATAAGAACGGATAAATATAAGGGAAATTTGAATCACATCGGGCGTCAATCTCGGTAGCCGAATTGGTCAAGGTATTCCGCCTATAACGGAAAGACTGCGGGTTCGTGTCCCGCCCGAGAAGATTTATTTTTCCCTATGTATTCAATTTGTCTGAAATAACATAGAAACCATAATCTTTGGAATAAGTTCCTATGGCTTATTGAAATAGTACCAATCTAATTCCATGCGAGCAAATTCACTATTGTAACTTACTAGTCGCACTTTCCCATTCGAATATCGATTAACGAGCTCTGTCCATAGTTTCAAAAACAGCCGTAAACAAAATGTTGAAAACTTTTTAAATTTATCTTCAGTAAAGATCGAGAGGGTCCCTGTCGTAACAACTTCGCAATGTTCTCTAACAACTACTGCTACAGGTTCTACTGTGACCTAGAAACTAAATTGGTTGGCTTATATCTCCGGTACACGTCAACTTAAAGAGATAAAAATATATAGATATATTATTTTATCTGCTAAGGTAGGTACAGTCAACATCAGAAAAATGTTGACAATTCAAAATAATCTGAAAACCTAAATTCCAATTTTATATTGGTGATTAGAGTACTCAAAAAGTACGAGAAATAAAAAAAATTATATTGGTGATTAGAGTACTCAAAAAGTACGAGAAATAAAAAATTTTATATTGGTGATTAGAGTACTCAAAAAGTACGAGAAATAAAAAATGTTTAAGTTACTTGAAACCTACTTAATTTATTAATCCATACCTCAATACTCTTAAATAAATCGCTATAGGTATACCACCCTAAAATAAAATGAAAAATCTAACACCTGCGACGTAAAATACCTATGTCATCACACCATTATGTGAAAAGTATGCAAATAAGTAAGAAAGGGATGCAAAATGCGATTAAATGACACTGTCTACATTTTTGGAAACTATACTTGCCTAGATAGGAGTGATTGTGTATATGAATATGAATACTCTACTTACTTAAATAATACGGGAAGATCGACTGTTAAGATAGTTTGACCACTCTGCATTTTTACTACTTTTTGAGTACTCTAATTTTGAATATAAAATTGGAATTTTAGTTTTAAGATTATTTTGACTAGTTGTCAACATTTCTGATGTTGACTGTACCACTTACTTTTCAACTTCCGCGTTCCATGACATACAATAATGTGTATGCTTTATATAAGTAAGTATGTATGAAAGAGTAAGAAGTGCTTAAAAGGAATATAAAAATGAATAAAACAAAAACAATGTTAGAAAGCCTTACCCCATACAAAATGCTATTCTTTTATGAAAGTTAAAAAAATACTGAGAAATAAAATTAATGTCACACGACTGACAAAATCCGTTATCCATGTGGTGACGGAGAAAGAATACAAGGAGATGCGGTGGTGATCCACCGCATCTCATCTGAGGGCATACGAGGTGACTAACGGAGAGTCATTGCAACGCAAGCGAGGACAAAGGGCTGCACACGCTCACCGAGTGTCCGGCATGGGCTGGTCCGAGGCGGGAGCTAGTGGTGGCCCTGGGAGGGAGAGTTCTCACCCTCGCCACCCTGTTCACAGCAATGGTCTGCTGCGCGGACGCGTGGGCGGCCGGCGTCTCCTTCAGCGAGCAGGTAATCCTCGTGAAGGAGACGGCAGAACGGGAGAGGTGGCGCGAGCGAGAGAGACACGCGAATCGCGCCACCCACGCGCGCAGGCATCTCGGGCTTCGGAGGCATCCCCCATGAGCGCGGGCCTGGGGGTGACAGGTGGAGCCCCCTATCACCCCAGCAGAAGCAGGCCACGACGGCGGCGCGCTGAAAAGCGCGCCTCCCCATTCCGGGGGCGAGTCGGGGACACCGTTGTCCCCCTCCCGAGGAGGGCCAGACCGTAAGGGATGACAACCGCGAGAAGGAAAACTCGAAATAAAACCCTGTACCAAACCCGTCTGGCCAGCGTGGAAACAGTATGCTAAAGCCTCCCAATATTGGGAGAGACCTATGTCAAGCAGCGGACTGCGATAAGGTAACTAATTGATTGATTGCCAACCAGCCCATATATAGTAAAATGCCAATGAACTTAAGGAGACCGCTAAGTACTATCCCTTCAATATCGTCAATCGTGCTAATTTGCCTTTGTTTTGCAATAAAATAGTGTACATTACGCTATGACAAGCGTAATTCCAATTTTTTATACTTCGCGGAATCGTTTTTTTTATGACATTGGGAGGCAAACGAGCAGACGGATAGGACGGACGGAGCGATCACCGCCGCTCATGGAGACCCGCAACACCAGAGGAGTCACAAGTGCGTTGCCTTCCTTTTAAAAGAGAGTACGCTCTTTTCTTGAAGGTTTGAAGGTCGTATTGGTTCGGAAATACCGCTGATGACAGTCCATTCCACAGTTAAATTGAGCGAGGCAGAAAGTTTCTCGTTCGTATCGTTGGTTATATCAGCCAGTTTTACTCCTTACATAATGCTATATTCTTTTATGAAAGTAAAAAAATCACCGGGAAAACTCAAAAATTAATTCGATCTATATAAAATTGCGATTTGAAATGAATCTGCAAGCGTATACTTATGTAAAAGAGCATTAGGTATTGGTATTCAGAGTCTTTATAGCAAAATTCAAATGAATTGGCTTCGGAAATCCTCTAGAACTGTTATAAGTATTGGGGCGTACCCTTTATAACCGTTACAAAATTAATTGCCGAATAAATCATGATACTTCCTGGCTCGGGGCGGTACTACATGTTTGAAGTCAGATTCTCACATGAGTTTACGATAATAGTATCGTGAATAGTTACACGATCTTCTTCATCCTATCGTTAAGTAGCATCCACGGCTTTCAGCTCGAAGACCTTGGTTCTGTTTTGCCAGTCTAACTGCGGGTTTGGGAAAACTTTGATATTTTGCGCGAAGCGACTTTCATCAGACGTCCACAACATATTGGCGAAGAGATGGGGAGTTACTTGTCTTGTATTTCAACCAGATTATATTATTCGTTTATGAAATACTAGCTTTTGCCCGCGGCTCCGCCCGCGTCGAGTCGGTTATCGCGGCTAAACATTGCCTATCATGCTTTTTCAAGGTCTAATCTACCCCTACATCAAATTTCATCAAATTCGGATCAGTGGTTTAGGCGTGAATTCGTAACATACAGACAGACAGACAGAGTTTCGCATTTATAATATTAGTATGGATATTCTAAGTATTACGTTATTCTGGTGAGTAACATTCAAGTATAAAATAAGAAAGAGCGTGATAAGGGAACATAGCAGTTTGATAGAAGATGTAATATTAAAGATAGAGAGAAAGATATTCTCATATAGTTCAGACAATAAATGATTATGATTATGATTATGACATTTATAAGAGGTTGGCGAAAGAAGATTAATCCAGTAAAGTGTAAAGTAATCAGGGTTAAGAAAAAACTAGATGAAGAATACCCGCAATCGACAAACATGTATGAAAACTATGAGAATAAAAAATGAAAGAAAGTAAAAAAGGAAAGAAGAAATATATTATTATAAAATCATTAATCTATTTGTGGATGGAATGGATGATATAGTAAGAAAGAGAGTGACCGAGGAGATGACGTCTGACTAAAATGTGTAGAGGAGAATAACAGGCAGCGAGATGATGATAAGGATAAAAAACTAGAAACTACGCAGCAGTGTTGTTCAATATTCTATTGAAGACATCGGACTTTTACAGGAGATAAGCTAATAAAAAGGATAATTTATTTATATCTCAAAATTGAGTTACAAATAGGACGCCGATATCAACCTTCGAATTTAAGTTTACGGATTATATTACAATATTAATATACTTTTTCTTTTACAGTTCTTCCTTTTAATAAAAATTCAAAACGTTTTTTTATTTATTTTTAGTACAATTTATACTTAGCATAATATACCTCATCACCATCTTGGTATTGTTACTCGCTGCATCAGAGGCTTTAACCATGGAGTCATAAGTCTGCTTACTTTCTCCTCCTTTTGATTTAGCTACGTCTTTTATAGTGACTTCAGTCTGATCTCTCAACTCCTAAAGAAAAGCCTGCGCCAAAAATTTTCGGTCGGTCTACGGGTTTGCATGATTGTGCAGGTCTGACTTCACTGTACACACTTAGATCGATTAGACCTCTGATTCATAAGCTATCTATATCTTACAGAAGTGACGATAGTAAAAAAATTGCTCTCAAATTTTTAACACCTAATAAACAACTTCCGTAGTAGCCCTCCTAGCGCCACTATAGCATCGGCCGGATGGGGAGCCCATTCCGCACGTACCGTGCGAATCTTTGTCTCAATTCATACTCAAATGTCCCCCAACAATTATTATTTGCGTTGTAAACATGATTTATGCCCGTTGATAGCCATTTACAATTTAATAATTCGCTGAATTACTATTTCATATTAAATTTCTGTGTAGATTATAATATTATAACGAATCCTATTGTCAGTTTGGATAGCTGTTGTAATTAAAGCAATGTAATTACTTCGAGATCTATTAGGCTACTAGAATACTAATTTGTTTGTGTGTTATTAAACGAATACAACATTATTGTCGAAAAAATTTTGCTATGGCTACGTTTTTCGTGGAAATTTTTAACCGACTTCAAAAGAAGTAGGTTTGATTCATCATCATCAGAGATTTAACCCCGGTTGCTACCAAAGCTTGTACTTCGGATACCAGGTGTTACCAAGAGCGGAGGACTGACCCCTAATTCTGGAAGCAAACTCCGAGCTATAATCATTAGGTTTAGGTGTACTGGCTAAAAAATGAGGTTGGTTCGGCTCCCATACAACCAAGTTCTCAATTTGCTTATATTTTTACCATTGGTACATATCATTCTGTTATCATTAACTTTGGATTAAATAGAGCGTACGTAATTTCGAATTAATAAATTTAATTTGATCATATCACTGATTTGGTCTAATTAATTAAATATTGGTTCTGTGTTTCGATTTGATTTTCGAATCCATACTTAATATTATAAATGCGAAAGTAACTCTGTCTGTCTGTCTGTATGTTACGCTTTCACGCCTAAACCACTGAACCGATTTTGATGAAATTTAGTATAGGGATAGGTTAGACCTTGAGAAAGGACATAGGCCCGTGCCTCCACCCGCGTGGATGTCGGTTATCGCGACCAAACATAGCCTACGTCCTTTCTCATGGTCTAATCTACCTTTATACTAAATGTCATCAAAATCGGTTCAGTAGTTTAGGCGTGAAAGCGTAACATACATACAGACAGACAGACAGACAGACAGAGTTACTTTCGCATTTATAACATTAGTATGGACGTGGAACGTGGAAGTAGGAGCAAGGGGAATTCCAGCTAAATCCCTGTATAACTTATTTAAATACCTCGGATTGCCAAGAGCTTCAGTAAGCTCTTTACTCAAACGAATATCTAAAACGGCGTTGATAGGATCTTACCAAATTTGGATAGGTAGAGGGGGGAACACGACGGACGGTGGAGGTGAGCGCTGATGCATCACAAGGTGGCCACCCTAAACCTACACCTGGGTCGCAAGTCCCAGACGCCATCACAGTGTTCCTCTCTGTACCACGCCATGGACCCGGCGACCGCATGGTGAATCCATGGAATGCTAAGAACCAGATCTCATCTCTATGACATATGTATTTTACAGTTATTGTAAAGTGGGTTTTATAACAAAAAAGTCCCCAAACCGACCGAACCAAGCATATTTTTAGTTGGTGATAGTAATTTTATAAATTGTAATTTTTTTATCCTGACAGCGGCAATCGGTTATAAAATACTGTACAAAATGTTAACAATAATGAATATATCGACGCGATTTTAATGAAAAAATTCTTTATCAAAAATATGTTTGAAAAATAATGTCTGAATACATTTTGTATAAAAAGAGCGTCCATTATTACTTTTTTAATAAAGGCCATATTATTGCGGTGTAGATGAATTTTTGGTAGTTTATCTTGAAGTTCATTCGCTGCATCTTCTATTCGTTTTTTTACACAAACTCAACAAAAAATAACGAACAAAAAACAAAAATCATTATCTAATTTGATGCCGCCAATCGGAAGCTACTTACATAATTTTGGGGGGTTTAGTTTTAAAGATTTTTTTTTAAAGTTTAAATTAGAAATATGATCTCAAAGCGACTGGCCATCAGGTCTAAAAATAACACGCGAACCGCAGCCTTTAAGTTAATGAACCAACCATATACAGTAAAGGAGCTTTCTACAAAAAAAATCATTACATGACACAAAGCCACGTTCAGACGTGCATAGCCTTTGAAAGGCCTTTCAGACGACGCATTATGCTCAGGTTTTCGAGGGAAAAATTTCTTCCGATTTTTTTTGTAAGCCTTAATTTGAAGTCTGCGGTACGTTCCTACAGATGAGCGTAGAAAATATTGTTGGAAACTAAATTTTACTCTTATGTAATTAAAGTTTGTTTTGCAATGAGACTTAAGCTGCTTACTTAGACAAGGATATTACAACAAAAAATTCTACAAACAAAAGAAAAATTATTAAAGTTAACATGCATTTTGTGTTGTAACTAAATGCACAGAAAAGAAAACAAAAGTAGGTAATTGTTAAAAAAAATTATGAGTATACTACAACAGTAACAACAAAAATCCATACTAATACCGATTATAAATGTGAAAGTAACTCTGTCTGTCTGTATGTCTGTCTGTATGTTACGCTTTCACGCCTAAACTACTGAACCGATTTTGATGAAATTTGGTATAGGGGCAGAGTAGACCTTGAGGAAGGATATAGGCTATGTTTGGTCGCGATAACCGACTTCCACGCGGGCAGAGCCGTGGGCAAAAGCTAGTATACATTATAAAACTGACAAAAATTTAAAAAAAAAAATTAAGTTTCTACGATAAGCAAAAAGAGCAACTTTTCTCACATTAAATACGTTGGAATAACTAAGTGAACCGAAAATCAGAAGCTGAAAACTATCGTATATTTTCATACAAACGAGTAGGTACGTAAAAATGTGTAAAAATATTTCAGAGAACAACTTCAAACCGTAGTAAAAAATAAGTTAGTTCTGAATTAAGTCCAAGGTGAATTCTAAAAGACCGGAGTTAAATAGTGAATTTCTTTGAAGGTGTTAGGAGTAAATTTAAACGTGAAAACTTCTCAGTTGCTGGTATTTGAAAAGTAAGTAGTTACTTTTTATATCTCTTTATTCCTCAGATTTATACGTATATTTCAGAACGTAAATGCGTACAAAATTCACAGATTATGAAGTTGATTAAGATAGCGCCAAGATTTGTAGAATTTTCTCTTTATCTACACATCTTCATCTATCTATCTAATAACTTATTAATTTGGACGGGACGGCCCATCAAAATTATGTTTTCAAGGTGCTATGCTTACATTACGTTTATTTGTTTCGCCTTATTATCTTTTAAATAACTGAATATATTTTATATTGCTTAAACACGATAATTCTATCCCTATGACATCCTGATAGACACTGCCAACACTAGGTTCTTCTTATTTTTGACAGCTATTGTCTTTTTCAAAATCTTCCTTTCTTAACTATTATTTCTTGATGCCAAACTTTTTCGTTAGAAAACACAAACACTATTCTATGTTATTAGAACTACAAATAATAGTAAGCATGCCCTGCAAACACCGCCTCAATAAATGATCAGACGGTAGTCCTATAAAAGTCGCATATGAATTGAGCAGTCTCCCAAACAGAGATATATAGCTAATTTCTCCAGCCCTCATTCATTAGACTTTAAACCAATTCAGCCTAAAGTCAAACAACCAAAACGAAATAAAGTCAATTAATAACATGGACGGAACATGACCAATAAATACGTTCACGTCGGGGCCTAAAATTAGGTTAATGTTTGTAGCGATCAATTCAGGCGCACTCCACCAGTCCACTTGTGACATAAGTTATGTGGCCGCGATGTCGGATACGGTTTGGATATGGTAATATTAAAATAAGTACGTAGTTTAAGAAATATCCGCCAAGTGCGACTTCCACTGGCCAAGTCGGACTCGCGCAAGAATAGTTTTGTTTTCTTGTCTCAACAGACAAGCAGATTGACGGAACGGAAAGAAAAAACAAGACTCTGTTGTCAATTAGGCCATGAATTATATACCTGAATATCCTGGATGTTCGTGAAAAATTGTGAATTAATATCTACTTTTATTAATATGAATGAGTTTATAAAAAATATATAGAGATAAAATAAACTAAAGAAAATAAAGATATAAATAAAATATTTGCATACATAATGCGTCGTGGAATTCCTTCGCAAATATATTCGATTTTCATTTTGTTTATTCGGTTTGGAGTCCTTTATTACAAACTATGCTTGGATTGAATCTTGATTATGCTATTTATAGTGTCCTAGACCATTAAATAAATATTAGTTGCACCACGATCTCATATTATCCATATTAATTAAAGTTAAGTACAAATAATCTTACAAAGGAGTAGTAAGATCTCAGTTATTAATTTCATCTTAAATACCTCGTATATTTTCTTCCAAGACAGCAATATATCGCGCACTATGTGTAAGCTGATACACTAGAAACACCTCGATCCGAGTGCGGAGTTCTCCACTAAACTTGTTATGTCGTACATCGTCACTCTCGCCTTCTTTGCAGCTTCCAAACAAGATTATTAACTTGTTCGAAACAGGCTGATACAATTTTGTTGAAATATGTGCTTTGGTCTTCTATGTTACGATATTTTCTCGACAAAGTTTTGCCCCACGTTGGGCGCCAATGTAACGTTTGGCTACTTGTGAGCTTTTAACCTTGAAATTTGTTTCTGATTTTAGACTTTATGGATTCATGAACATGATAATACCTAAATTATAGTATACAAAAATATGTTTCTGCTTGTGTACATGTAGTTTTTTTTGTTAATAATGAGGGGTCCGGCCGTTATGCTCCCATTCCGGGTTGCCCCCGGCCGGTATGCCACCACATTGAAAAATTTGTTATTCCGTTTTGCCCCCGGCCGCGTTGCCCCCATAGTTTCTCCTTTTGTCATGATATTCGATTCAGTACGGTTGAGCAGACAAGTGTTAAAATAATAAATGGAAATTAAGAGTATAATCATGACTGATGTGTGTAGCTATAGCTCGTGCGAGTTAACATGGCACCTGGCCTTGCAAACAACTCTCCTCCCGCCTCTCCGCGCAATGCCCCGCTCTCGTCCTGCAGTAGCGTCCGCGTCACAGTGACTGTTGTACATTTTAATTTCGTAGTTTTTATTATCAGATTTTGTTGAGTTTTGTTATTGTTACGTTTGGAACATTTATATTGATTTACTGTCTTGAGTTTTTGTCATAATACTTTATAACATACAGATTTACTGTATTCTGCATTTATAATATTAGTATGGATTTCTTGGATTTTTTGAATTGAAATGATTGGATCATGAAGGATTCCTTTTTTTTAATTCTCTATCTCTGCTAATTTTCATCCAGATTCGTTCTACCGTTGTGTGGTTTAATTAAGTACCTAACAAACATACATCCACGATTTCAATAAATCTCATTATCAATATAGAATCTTATTACAGCGGCGGTAATCATCACCGTAGTAAAAACTAAACTAATCCATCAATATTATAAAAATAATGAATGGGACTTCTTCCCTCTTAGTATGCAAGGATGTACCAATTGTAAAGATAAACAATCGAAAAATATTAATGGGATAACATTTCATCATATTTCCATTTTTAGAAAAAAATGTCTAAAAATGTAGATTCCCCTACAGTGTTTTTATTTAATATACCTACCTACTTACTTAATTCGTTATGCTTTCAACTTTACAAAATGTATAACACAACACAAGCATATCATAACAAAGATTAGTTATCAAAAATCAATGTTTAAAAATGATTGTAACATCATTCATTGATTCCGATAGTTCGTAAGAAAATCGGTAGATGACTCCACCGTCGCCTTAAAGACGTATAAGATGGGAAATTTTAATCACATCGGGCGGTGTCTCGGTAGCCGAATTGGTCAAGGCATTCCCGCTGTAAGGGAAAGACTGCGGGTTCGAGTCCCGCCCGAGATGATTCTTTCTTCTTACCTATGTATTCGAAATAAGCTTATAATTACGCTATAGTCCTTGAGAGAATGTAGGACACGACGGTATCTCCCGTCCCAAATTGAGCAGTCCGACTGGGGAAGTACCTCCGCCCTACAGAATACCGCGGCCATAATAACCTTGTGTTGTGTTCCCGGCGGTGAGTAGGGTAGCCAGAGCTCACTGGAGAGGTCCTGTGCTGTCAGCAGGAAGACCAAAGGCTCAAGTAGACGCCACTTGCTGGTTGGGGCGTGAAATGTAGGCTCTGCGGTCAGGGAGACCCGGTGAAACGGTTATACGCTGGCCGCCCGCAGGCTGTACGGTTCCCGAACCTGGGGATCACTTAATCTCCGCCCCAGGAGGATGAACAGGCAGCCTGTGTAAAGTTTCCGGTGCTGTAGTGGTGCCGGAGGAGGAGACCGGAGTGGACCCGGCTACACTATCTGGGAGGGGACCGCGCCAGCCAGTCACACAACCCCAGTCCGTATGTGGTGGTACAGAGCCTTACTTTGCCTTCTGCGCTGACGGCACAGCAACTCTCTCTGCCTTCTCCCCCCCCCCCCCACCCCAATCTATTATGAAAAGAAAGAAAAAGAGAAACGTATCCACAGCGGCACCATCTTCCACGATGCAAGTGGACTTCTGCAACATTGGGGCCTTCACTCAAACCTTAATAAGATCCACCACCATCTTGTTCTTTCTGACGGAGACGCAAATATCATGCCCGGCCGATACAGGCTATCTAATGTACCCTGGGTATAAACTCGAACATAATTTTATGAGTCACGCCGGGGTATGCCTGTACGTCCGGGATGATATTTGCTGCCACCGTCTTCATATTCACGAAGACAGAGACCTGTCAACTCTATGGGTACGTATAGATCACGGTGGCCACACCCGTATCTATGCGTGCCTTTACAGGTCTCATAGCGGTGACTTGGGCACAACTCAGCTGTTTGAGCACCTGCAGCGGTCGGCGGACAGGGTAATTGAGCAATATCCCACCGCAGACTTAGTTTTCTTGGGGGACTTCAACGCTCACCACGTGGAGTGGCTGGGGTCTCACACGACTGATTTTGCGGGAAGGGTTACTCACGACTTCGCCCTGACCTACGGGTTCTCTCAACTGGTGCATTCTGTCACTAGAACACCAGATATCGAGACCCACAGATCCTCTATACTGGACCTTCTGCTGACTTCGCGTCCGGACGAGTAGTCCGTAACTGTGGAAGCACCTCTTGGTACTTCGGACCACAGCCTCGTCCGGGCGAAAGTGACTCTTATGCGACCTGAGCCATCGCGGCCACCTCAGTGGCGGCATGTCTGGCACTACAGGTCAACAGACTGGGACGGACTGCGGGAATTTTTCGCGTCGTACCCGTGGAGGCAGCTCTGCTTCACTTCAGATGATCCAAACTCCTGTGCAACAGCAGTCGCTCACGCGATCCTAGGGGGCATGGAGTGCTATATCCCCAACCGCTGGATCGCGACAGGAGCGAGCAAGCGTCCATGGTTTAATAGGTCCTGCAGAGAAGCGAAAACTCGCAATCTGCTTACAAGGATTGGACCACGGCCCTCGCCAATAAGGATCCGAACATCGGTGAAGTGAAGCGGAAATTGAATGCTGCCTCGACCAACGGCCAGGGCTAAGTTTGAGTTCATCGGCAGAATCGGTGAGCGGCTTGCGCGGTTCCCATCCGGTAGTCGCGCATTTTGGTCGCTCGCCAAAGCTGCCGAGGGAAACTTCGTACATTCCTGTCTTCCGCCGCTATTAAAACCCGACGGTAGTCTGGCCTATGGGGCCAAGGAGAAAGCCGATCTTTTAGGTAGCCTCTTTGTGACAAACTCGACTATGAACGATGGGAATGCCGACCCACCTAGCAGTGGCGAAGTGTCCATATAACCCGATTCCTACCGGCTTACCTTTGCAAAAACCCCTAAGCATTGTCTATTAATAAATTATAAATCAATGAAACCACATCTATTCATTACACAAAAATATAAAACAAAGAGTATTCTGTTACGTAAATCGCAATTATAATAATTTTTTACATACAATACATATTACACATATTTCTCATAACGCCATCTAGTTCTCAATTAAGGAAGGAAACCTCTTGTATGATTCTTTCTGAACGCGCGCGTAAGCCGACTGCCGAAATCGGAATCTGTAACTCTTGTTTAATACGCAGTCGCACGCACACATGCGCAATTTTTTTTAGTAGTGTTCGTAGAAATATGTAGCGACATTAAGCCGCTGTTCAACGGGTTATGACAGAGAGAGAATATACGATAAGAATTTGCGAGAGCGAGAGAGCACTAATATGAAGTTTGTTTTGTTTACATACACTGAATGTATTCAAATTCAATTGCTCACCACAATTTTGACATTCATTTTTGATTTCATCAATAATTATTATGTTATAAATAAGTTAGAATTCGCTTTTTTGTGTAAAGTAGTTATTACTAAGTATAATTTGTGCTTGTGTTGACTTGTGTAGTGTATTGACTGTTGTGCATTGATTGACATTATACTGTCGTAGTATCGACGTAATATTTTGGTAAGTAGTCGTTGTATTATATGCATTTGTAGTGTATTTTGCTGTTATAATGGCTGCGTTAATAGCATTAGATTGTTGTCTGACTGATTATTTGTTGTGTGAGAAAACATCTTTCTCGAAATAGTTGTACTTATAGTTTTACATGAGTTCGGGACAACTGTATAGTTTTACATGAGTTCGGGACAACTAGAATCGAAACATTTTTCACGAATACCTATGAAGTACATAATCGAAAAGTAGATCGTAATAGAAATCTAATGAAACGGTTTATAGATATCTACAGTAATTTTTTTAGGTAAACAAGAGTTAGCTTTTCGCGGTCACGATGAAAGTTCAGGTTCTGATAACCGCGGGAATTATATCGAAACCTTATTATATTTAAGTAAAGACGATTCAGTAATGGACTCACAATTAGAACAATGTTCTTTAATGCAAAATCCCGTATTTTCTGGTATTTCTAGCGACATTCAAAACGATTTAATACATAGCATTGCATCCGTTTTAAGAGATCGTATTAGATTAGAGATAGATAAAGCTCAATTTGTATCGGTTATGATGATTGGCGAAACACCTGACGTAAGCCATAGGGCGCAACTAACTGTAATATTTATAGGTATATTTAACTGAAACTGGCATTGAAGAACGATTTCTAGGATTTTACGACGTTAGTGGTAGTCGAACTCCTGAAATCTTATTTTTTCAAATCCACTTTCATTACACTTGGTAGACACTGTTATAATAATCATCAGTGCTTACACGTATAGTAAATGTGGGTTGAAATTTCCTCAACCATTTGGACCTAAGCCTCGACCCATTCAGTCACAGCTTTTGAAAGGAGTACCTACACATTACAATCGGCCATGGTAAGGTTTTTCTTACGTTCGGCTTCCCTTTTAAAAAAATCCACCCTTCGCCACTGCCACCTAGTATACCCTGGTGTGGAACTTCAATGGGTGAAGTAAAAATCATCCAGCGGAGGGTTCGGCGAGAACTAAAATCCCTAGATGTTCGAAAGTCGAGTGGGCCGGATGGCATACCGGCAATGGTGCTTAAGCACTGTGCTCCAGAGTTGTGCCCTGTTCTTACACGACTCTTCGCGCTCTCATTCTCCGCTGGACGAGTTCCGGCTTCGTGGAAGACCGCATACGTGCATCCTGTGCCTAAGAAAGGCGACAGGACAGACCCGTCCAACTACAGGCCCATCACTATCACCTCCCTTCTCTCGAAGGTTATGGAGCGTGTTATTAATACACAGCTCCTGGGATACCTTGAGGGTAACGATCTACTGAGCGACCGACAGTACGGTTTCCGCCAGCATCGCTCGACCGGTGACCTTCTTGTGTATCTCACAAACCGTTGGGCGCAAGCCATCGAGAACCAGGGTGAGGTACTAGCGGTCAGCCTAGATATAGCGAAGGCCTTCGATCGGGTATGGCACAGAGGTCTTCTTGCGAAGCTACCATCTTATGGACTCTCTGAGGGGCTGTGTAATTGGATATCCAGTTTTTTGTCCAACAGAAGCATCCAAGCCGTCGTGGACGGCAGTCGCTCGGACCGCATGGACATAAACGCTGGTGTCCCACAAGGTTCCGTGTTGTCTCCGACCCTGTTTCTGCTGCATATTAATGACATGCTGTCGGATGACTCCATTCATTGCTATGCGGACGACAGTACTGTACAAGCATGTTACACGGGGCGTGCAAACATCCCCCAGTCCGAGGTGGAGGGGAGTCGCGAACAACTTGTGTCAGAAATCGAGACTACTCTCTCGGGAGTATCCGATTGGGGTCGACTAAACCTGGTCCAGTTCAACCTCACCAAGACACAAGTATGTGTATTCACCGCTAAGAAAACCCCATTTATTGTAGCGCCGCAATTCCTGGGCACATGGCTTACCATTGCCCCGAGTATCGGGATCCTAGGCGTCGACATTTCAAGTGACGTCCCCAGTACCGCAGTCATTTGGAGGACAAGGTCAAGCTGGCATCAAAGAAGCTTGGAGTTCTTAACAGGGCGAAGCAGTACTTCACTGCGGGGCAGCGACTCCTTCTTTATAAGGCACAGGTTCGGCCCCACATGGAGTACTGCTGTCATCTTTTTGCCGGAGCACCCGCACGCCAGCTTGACCCTTTCGACTCGGTGCAAAGACGTGCGTTGAGGCTCGTCGACAGTCCCATACTCGCAGGCGATGTGGAACCTCTCAGTCTCAGGAGGGATTTTGCCTCACTGTGTGTTTTTTACCGCCTATATAATGGTTTGTGCTCAGATGAATTATTTGACATGATGCCTACAGCTACATTCTATCATCGCACCGCTCGCCATAGACAGGGAATTCATCCCCACACATTGCATCCGAATACGGTGCGCACCGTGCGGTATGAAAGGAATTTCATACCACGTACGCTCAAGCTGTGGAATGAACTCCCTGCCACGGTTTTCCCAAGCGACTACAATATGGGGTTCTTCAAGAGGGGCATTAGAAGGTTTCTTCAAGGTAGGCAGCGCGAGTGTAACGCCCCTGGTGTTGCATACGTCCATAGGCCACGGTAACCACTTTCCATCAAGTGGGCCGTGTGCTTGTCTGCCACCTAAGTGGTATATAAAAAAAGAGGAAGAAGGACCTTCACTCGACATTGTGAAACGACACACTGAGCGGTTAACCTATGTTATCACTTGCACATTTGCAATATACAAGCATGAGCGGAAGGGATGCAATTATTTCGGATATTCGTTTTTCAGGTAGAAGCGGACAATTAATATTATTATATCCATTTATTTTGGAAAATTATCCATAGTGTTAGTAACAGTGATCCTTATAAACTAGGGTTAGTATACATTTATATTATTTTTATTTGGAAACGAGCTGCATGTGAATTTGTACCCATCTTCACCACATAGGTGAATCCTGCCGATCCGTGAACACGCCAAAATACTATTGGTGCTGCCGCGTACACGGTTTTGCATAGACGCACACCGCTTTCTCATAATTGCTTCGAAGCCATCCGTACGCGCTTCTGCAAACATACCTGATGCACTACAGCGCCACGGCAGCCCTACCAGAACTCTAAACACGTTATTATATTGGACACGCAGAGCGCTGTATGCCCGCTGCGTTTAGCTAACCCAAAGGCTGCACGTGTAAAAGGATTGACAGTATGCTTTAAAAAGCATAACCTTCACTGACTTAGTACAGCGTGCAAACCTACGGGCCAGCATGTTGCATCGGACAGCCAGCGATCTGCGCTCCCTCTCAATGTCACAATCATCTCGCAAGTCCTCGGTGATCCAGTGGCCCAGATATATTGTCCTGTCAACTCTATTAAGGGGTTTCCCATATAGTGAGACTGTGGGCACATCTGAGTATGTCACTGTGTTTGCCTTAAATATCATAATCTCACTCTTTTTGCCATTGTATCTGAGCCCATTACTCACTGCTTTTAGGGTTTTCGGTCATCTATCTTATCTAAAATTGTCTTTTGTTCCAAAAACTCGTTTGAGCTCTGGTAGGTAGTCTAAACTATGAACGAGCAACCTAAGAGTGTTAATTTTCGAAATCAGCATTATTTTAATTTACTTTAGTTCGTGTTTTTAAATCCTTATAGAATAGACTCAAAAACTATCCCTATTAATGTCTAAAACGTTGATACATAGTATAAAATAAATATAAGTTGAATTCAAAAACACTTTTGTTCTCAACAGTATTTGCTCAAGAGTTTTGTTACAAAGAAAATGGGAGCAACACGGCCGGGGGCAAACCGGAATAACAAATTTTTCTATGTGGGGGCATACCGGCCGGGGGCAACCCGGAATGGGAGCATAACGGCCGGACCCATAATGAGCTCCGTTTAAAGTCTGACGATGAATTAAACTCATACTTATATTTAATCAAATTAATGAGATATTTATTATATTTGTTAGATATAGTTGAAATAATCAAATACCTTCCCAAATTATGTCATATAAGAAGTTGTTGACATTTCTTTCACATAAATAAGCATTTTCATCGGTAAGCCCCTGTGAATTATGTGAACCTTTGAACCAAATCACTCCGTATTCGTTAAGAATTCCTTCAATACACTAAAAGTACAAGTAATTGCCACATGCTTTGGTTAACTTTATGACTCCGTGTGGACACACATAAGTGCACTAAAAGCATAGCATTCGAAATTCCTCGAATTACTTATTGAAACTGAGAATTTCAGCAATGTACAAGTTTCATAGCACTTTCTGAGAAAATACCGAAGTCGCACCGGCAAAGAAGCTGCTTAATTAGTACAAATTTAATTAAAAACTTTTAAGATTCTTATGACAAAATCATACTCGACTCAAACGTGACTCATCTGATGTACTCTCTGCTGATGATAAAGATCTTATTGAGATTAATAAAAAAAATACCGTACGTAACTGTTTTAATAAGAAAAGTTTTTAAGATGCATAAGTTTATGTCGTAGATTAGAAAAATTATATTATTTTAAGTGGAATAATAAAAATTAAATTAATGCTTAAGTACTTAAGCGGTTAATACTTTTTGTGTGTTTTATTATAAGTCTAAGTAAAATTCTTACATAAAAGATTCGTTGAACATTTTTAGGCACAATTCATAAGAATAACGGTAGATGACTCCATCGTCGGACGACGGATAAAAATAGAAATTTGAATCACATCGGGCGTGTCTCGGTAGCCGAGTTGGTCAAGGCATTCCCCCTGTAAGGGAAAGATCACAGGTTTGAGTCCCACCCTAGAAGTTTCATTTTCCCTATGTATTCGATTTGTATAGTTAGCATAGGTACATAATGCTGTAAAATTCATTCAAGAATCTCGGCATTTGTAATTAGAATTACTAGTATTCCACAACCCCTGGCCTTGTTCTCGTAACTAATGGGAACCCAATTCCTAGGATAAAAGTAGCTTAAGTGTTATTCCAGATCTATCCCTGCATCAGTGAAATCCGTTAGAGCGTGTTTGAATATAAGACATTTAAACATCTTCTCAAACTTTCACATTATTAGGGTACCACTTAGGTGGCAGACAAGCACACGGCCCACCTGATGGAAAGTGGTTACCGCGGCCTATGGACGTATGCAACACCAGGGGCTTTACACTCGCGCTAGATTAGGATAGGTTTATGAATGGTACGGCAGTGCATAGAATATTTAAAAACTAGATAAACTAATTTAATAGACGTCATTGTATCGTACATTCTACTTACAGAATAGAAATTAATGAAAAAAATTGTTACAAACGAAGTGCTTTCGATAGTTAAACATATAAATGGGTGCTAACGAAATGTTGTTACATAAAACTAGACCGATACAGACGCTGGAGAGAAGTTTAATGAATATTTCCATTTACCGGGAGCAATAAACGGTGGTATGGTTTATAGTACAGGAGTTGGATGCATCAAAAATAGCGTCAATTATTATTAATTGTTGTTTACTAATGTAATTTCTTTGCTGGCACATTGGGGAGTTGTGGGCTTCTATGTGACAAAATTGCCACTACTATTTATATAATTCTATGCAATGTTCACCATCTTAGCCTCCAAAACATTTTTAGTTAAGAGCACGAATTGGATTACACTTTAACGAAAAATCAAATTTCATTCTACAAAATTAAATATATTTATAGAAAAATGGCCGTTACAATCCTTTTTAACTGTTACAACAACATTTTAGACATTAACTTTTGGAAATAAAATCTTTACAATATGACATAAATTTACTTTAAGTAAAATGGTTACATACTTTGTCCTAAGAACCAAAAGACAACATAATTTAAAGTCTCAGCTCCACCTACTTGGCTCTACCCATAATAAAAACTTACGCTCTTCTAACAACCTTCTCCTACACTGTCCCACTCACACGTCAAGTCTTGTTCACTCTACTTTTTTTGTACAAGCTATTCTTTTATGGAATGCGCTTCCTCTGGAAGTCAGAATGTCCGCAAACCGTTTCATATTCAAGGCCAGAGTCCGTCAGCTCTACAACAACGATCGTTAGAGGAAATCAAGTTCGGATTGTACCCGTTACATTTTTTTTTCTTAGGTTGTATATATTTGATATGTAATATATGTATACGTATGTGTAAGTATGTATGTATGTGATAGTAGGTGTATGTATGTATATGTATGGATATGTGTGTATATGTATATATCGATCTGTATGTGTATGTAGTATATAATAAGTTTATGGTATGTAGTCTATGATGTTTGTATATATTACCATAGATGAACATATTCTTATGTTTATGTTTATTAAGTTTAAAATCATATTTATTATGTAAACATGTGTACCAAACTAGGTAACATTCTCACCAGAATACTTCGCGCACCTACCTTTGACCAAAATATCTCTGCATCACCCTAAGGTTGACTGGCAGAAAATGCCCATGGCATTAAGTCCGCCTTTGTACATTTGTATTTGTGCAAAAAGTTTAAATAAAATAAAAATAAAAAAAAACTTATGTACCATACTGCCTCACTATTTTATAGCGTCATATACTTATCTACCTCTAAAAATATGCTCAAAGAAAAACACAATTCACTTCACACAAATTCACTTGCGTGCTCACGTCACAATAAACAAGCAAATTGAACTATTCACGCTCAACCAATTCTAATTTCACGTACAGAACACAACTAAAACGTTTACCCATTTTCCTACTTCCTCAATACCTCACTCCAAGACTAAAACTACTTAACGTGATTTACCGTTGGCTCCTGCACTACAAGAATAGTGTTATTACTTTACTTATTGCTAGCGCACCGCACAACTTAATTAAGTGTTCAAACTTAATTAGTCTGGTACATATTAGTTATAGTATTGGTACTTGAAGTACTAGCAATGGGTACCTAATACGCAGCAATGAGGATTCATGAAGTAACACCGTATATCTACCTCTCACCTTGTTGGGTACTTCTATTTTGCTGTGTGGGTCCCGGTGGACTCGAATAGGACCACCCCATCTCTTTTTGTGGGTGTCGTAGAAGGTGACTAAGAGATAGGGCTGTTCTCCATCCGACAGTAAAAATTGACATGACAAAATGCCCGCTTAACGACAGTAAGCTCGCCTCCTATTACGTGGGACAGAAAATCATAATTGGCGATATGTGGGTGTTAATACACCTCTTCCTACCCCCTCAGGGATTTACAGGCGTGAGTATATGAATGTTTTTAGTTGGTCTAGTATGTATAAATTTAGAACCTAATAGATATTAAAGGTTCTATCCGGACCCCATTAAAAACTATAGACCAAGTCCGCTTCACCTGCAAATCGGTGCACGTGGTAAACAATAGTCTATGACGACGAAGCTCTGACGTCAGGCTTTCTTGTTGGAATTGGGTGCTCAGTGGTAGTTGCTCTCGAGAAAGGCCCTCGGCAAACCCCAGACTCAAAAGTGATAACTTAGGACACTACTGAGAATTCGCTGGGAGTGAATGAGTACTCCATCAAGAAGATTATTACATTATCCATACCTACTTAATATTATAAATGCGATAGTAACTCTTTCTGTATGTAACGCTTTCAAGCCGAAACCACTGAACCAATTTTGATGAAATTTGGTATAGGGGTAGATTAAACGAGGTGAAGGTACGAGGTGAAGTCAAATTGACGTGTCCTATAAAAAAAACTTTGAGGAAGGACATAGGTTATGTTTGGTCGCGATAACTGACATCCACCCAAGTGGTGGTAGTATCAAATGATGCTGCATGTGGTGATGGAGAAAGAATACAAGTATCATTACCCCATCTCATCCGTAAGCTGTCGTAATCGTGACAAATGGAAAAAATACGAATACGATATCACTGTGAGAGAATGAAAACTCTAAATAAAACCCTGTACCAACCAGTCTAGCTAGCGCGGAAACAGTAGGCCATAACCTGTCAACGTTGAGACATACCTATGTCGAGCAGTAGACTACGATAGGCTAATGTTATTTTTAAGCTATCGCGGTGTAAACCCATGGTTATTTATGCCTATTCGGGACTTCACGTCCTAAACTGACTTAGTGAGCGAAGTGTGTCGCCAGCCTTACTCTGAAAGTAGCAGAGGGTAGACGCACAAAAAATGTTCCACGCACACCGCGCGACGCTCGCCGGCCAGTCAAGTCGTGACCAAGGGTGCAGCATCGCACCCGAAACGTCGGCAAAAGTAAGTGATTTTTTTTTATCCCGAACAGGCATAAATGTATGTATACCTAGTATAATAATGAGATAGACTAGTTGATTGATCAAATAATACAAATATATACTGTGTACTAAAGTCATTTCCAATTCGATGTAAAGCCGACCATTTTGTAGCTAAACACTGGCTTTCCGTAGAATGCTACTATTACAACATTTCTTACATCTGCTTAATTAAAAGGTTCAACATTAATTTGTATCCAAAACAACTTGTACCTGAAATCTGAGTTGATTTGTGTTCATTTGAGCTCTGGGAAACGGTTACCGTACTTTGATTTATTATAATATTGGCTGGATTTAAATTAGTTCGAAAACAAGTTGATAATACTGTTCTCGGGTGTACTGGGGGTTATCGAGATTCAGAAGTGAGTAATTGTAGTTTGTGATAGCTGACTCCATAAAATAAGTAATTCTTTCCAGGGCAACTGTATACGGTTCTTTAACAAGCTTCCTAATGAATTTAGAGATTTACCTGTAAATAAATATTAAAAGAATCACTTAAGAGTAAACTGTACCAAAAAGGCAATTACAAAATCCAAGAATATTCAGATGATAAACAAACTTGAAAATGAACTGTTCGCTCAGCTATGCTACTCAAGCATAGCACTGTATCTAGCTCATAAGTATTAGACTAAGTAAATATTTGTAAATAGACCGAGAAATATGCCCGCTGAGTTTCTTGCTGGAGTCTTCTCAGGTCTCTGTCTGTCTGGGCTGCGTTTCGAACCGGTGGTCCATATGCTAAACTAGTATGTAATATTTATTTTATATTGACAGTAGGTACTTTCAAATTTCCAAATCGATTCTTGGCCTCTTTTATTTTATTTGTTCAGGAACATTTTCAACCGGGCCTAGAGGTGATTTTGATTTTTTTAAGTGCTGATTTAATGGTCTATGCAGAATGAAATGATTTTTGACTTTTGACTTGACTATAACAGTTAGTAATGTGTTCGAGGAGAAATCGTATAGAAAATCTGTCAATAAGTCCTCAACTCGAGATTCAGGACTTTGTGTCGTTCCAAAGTACCGTATAGTTTGTACTACAGGATAATTTGTACTATGGGGCCCACAATACAGATATGTCATGTAGGTACTAGTCTTTGCCCGCTGCTCTACTCGCATGGATGTCAGTTATCGCGATCAAACATAGTCGATGTATTAATCCAGAGTGTCAGCTAACTCCTTACCAAGTTTTATTAAAATAGTTCCAGCCGTTTAGGAATGAAGAAGTAACAAACGAACACACTTACCAACTTTCGCCTGTATAATGTTAGAAACACAGACAGAGTAATTTTTTTTAGATTGCACAATACGGATAAAAATCTTGGTTAACAGCTGGTAGGTTTAGGGGTTGGTATTGAAAATCTACGAAGTCGAACCACGGTATACTATTGTCGACCACCACTCCTAACTTAAACGTCAACTTAAGAAGAAGGAGGAGTTCGTTTAGTTACTGCAATAAAATGCCTTATTTTGCTGCGGCAATCCCCTCGGATACCTCCCCCACCGGAGCCGGAAGGGAAGGTTATGTCGGACTCGAACCGACTAAAACCGCACGCCGACTGAGGTTCGTGGTGCTAGGCCGGAGGTGAGGTGGTCTTCGACATATCCCTCGCACCCCGGCTGACCCTGGGCCATCACTTACGGTCTGGCCCTCCTCGGGAATGAAATGCCTACGCTACTTAAGCTTTGACTTAACTGGAGGAGTTAATGTTTAGTTACTACAAAAAAATGCCTACGGTAGGTACGCCTATATTTACGCTTTTACCGTACCTACCTACTTTTTGAAAACAAACGAGATAAAATAAAATTATTACAAGGACATCACTGAATATGAGTTATAGCTAAGTAAATTATTAAAGTCAGCAAAGCAATAAGTGAAGTTACCAAAAATCTATAATCGAATTACCGATTAGATCGAAAATCTTCAACCGATTCCGATTACTTAGCCCTCAGGGCAAGATTCGTGCCCGAAGTCAAATGTACAGTATAATCACTGACATTATTTAGAAGGGTTTCGAATGTTCAAAGCATTTCCCAATTAAGTATACAGTTGAAAATTTCACTTTCAAATTTCCAAATCGATTCTTGGCCTCTTTTATTTTATTTGTTCAGGAACATTTTCAACCGGGCCTAGTGGTGATTTTGATTTCATCGTCCCATTGAATCGAATAAATTTAAAAGTACTTTTCATCGAATTTAACATTCGATTGTTGCATTCAGTGCTATGCGATTTGGGTATTTCCGGAAAATAATAGTCATTCTATGCGTTTTTTTTTATTGGATTTATAAAAAATCTATACCAACCCAAACTAAAAATAGCTATTATAACCAGCATAATTATCTAGAATGGATAAACGCAATTTAATTATCCATACTAATATTATAAATGCGAAAGTAACTCTTTCTGTCGTCTGTCTGTCTGTCTGCCTGTCAGTATGTTACGCTTTCACGCATAAACGACTGAACCAATTAAATTTGGTATAAGGGTAGATTAGACCTTGAAAAAGGACATAGGTTATGTTTGGTCACGATAACCGACATTCATGCGGGCGGAGCCGCGGGCACAAGCTAGTTAAAATATTTGTTTCATACCAATGTCAATGAAATCTACGGTAAGTAAATTACCCTGTAGAATACGTAAGGGTAGTCTTGGAAAAAGATAAGCTCAGCCGTTCTTCACATACTCCGAAATCTAAATTCTTTGCCAGTTCAATTTACAGGGCGCCTCCCCATTTCGGGGGCGAGTCGGGGACATCGTTGTCCCCCCTCCCGAGGAGGGCCAGACCGTAAGGGTCAACCGGGTGCAAGGGATATATCGAAGACAACCTCACCTCCGGCCTAGCACCACGACCCACAGTCAGCGTGCAGGTTTAGTCGGTTCGAGTCTGACATAACCTCCCCTTCCGGCTCAGGTGAGGGAGGTATCCGAGGGGATTTCCGCACGAAAAAAAAAACAATTTAATGAATCTATACATATAATAAATCTGTAAACGATCGATGTCTGTACATGGAAAGGAAATGAGAAAAATTGTTATAGGGGGACTTTATAAACGTAATAGAAGCCAAATCAACGTTTTTTGGAATTTTTGTATGTTTGTCTGTTTATCTGTTTATCTGTTTCTCTGTTTCTCTGTTTCTCTGTTTGTCTGTGAGTTTGTGCACGCTAATCTCAGAATCGGCTGAACGGATTTAGTTGCGGTTTTCACTAATATATTGTGGTAGGCTTCACTTAACATTTAGTGTTTGTTTTATTGAAATCGGTTCATAAATAAAAAAGTTATGTCAATAATAGCATATCACGGCTAAAAAATTGTGATTGTGTGAATAGATCGAACCAATAAAGAAGCAACAAGAGCTTATAAGAAGATATTATTTCGGTCATAGGAATCTGAAGAACTTCGAGAGGCCAGAGTTCTACATCTCAGCCAAGTCAGGTCAGGTTACTGCAGAATCTTCGGCACAGCAGGTGTCTCGATAAAATTCACATTATTCTCGAACGATTTTCTCTCGAATCCAACAAATTAGTAAGCAGCTGGTTCGGTAAAAAGACTCCTGGCTTTCATAATTAATATCATCACGCTATTATAATAAGGAATGGGGCAGAATGTTTTATGACATAATATGTAAATGTCTATTACACACTACGATTTCATGGTAACTGTGGCTCAGTACGTCTGCGGTGGATTTATAACTTAGTTGAGTTGCGTTCGAATCCATTTAAGATCATTTTTATTTTTTAATGGTTTTTTATTTACTTTTGTTTAACTTTTTTATTTTATTGTGTATTTGTTGTATTTTATTGCATTTATAGTTTTATTTGAAGTAAAATATAAATTCTATGCTTAGTATTCTATAGGTAGTACATAAAACTAGACTCTGTGACAGTAATAGTAGAACTTATTATATAATATTCTTAGATCTACCGATACAAAATTCTTCATTTCGGAGATTCCACCACATCGGGGCAAGCGCAATATTGGAATCAAACCGATTAAAATTTAACAGAGGAATGGGGCATTGGGGGTATTCTGGGGTTAGGTACCCCAGTATATCTGCCTTGGTTACCTATCATAAATAGGCGGTCTTAACGTGAAGAGCAGGGATTGCTTCGGCTAGGGTGATGGGTAGCCTAAGCTATCACCATCAAAGCCGCGCTCATGGAGGAAGTAAATCGTTGCACCTTCTCTGAAGCACATTAAGTATTCTGGGAGATATTTGTCCCTATCGTATTACCGTCTCTACCATGGTGAATGTTCTGATGAGCTATTCCAAATTGCCTTTAGCTTAACATCAGTCGAGGTGAATTAAAAAAAAATTCGGATCTTAAAAAGAAGAAAACACATATGTGGGTAGAGCAATACAGTTCTTAACCGCCTGATAAAGAAATGAAGTTCCGAACAGCTTGGTTCGAGGTGGCATTATTTCTACCGTATGTGACTGACGGAAGGAAGGAGAGATTAGTTGAAAGACTCCTAATAGGCTCTTTCACTCGCCGTGGTGCGGTAGAAATGGTAAAATACAGCCAGAGAGACAACGTCTTTATGCAACTGCAGACATTATACAATGTTAGTGACCTGATGACTACCAACGCACGCCCCTGCGATATTATCGATTCCGTCTAATTAGTAGGTATCTAATAGTAAATACGTAGATAAATCTATCCCAGAAATGATAACAGTACGCCAGGAGAAGCCAACCTTTGTATTAGGTATATAAAAGATACCGCTGCTCCTATTATTTATATAAAAGAGACTGAATGTGGGCAGAGAAACACTCAGTTCCGTTAAATTTCATCAGACCAAAAAAGTCCGACACGTGGACATCAACTCCAGTATCAATTTGGAAGTATCTACATCATCTGCTGGAAACAAGCTTACCAATACAAGGAATATAATAGCAAAATGAGGCTATATGACCCAATCCAAGTCAATGCTGTATTTGCTCTCTTGCCCACTGCGCCCCTCTTCTCTACCTGTGTGTAAAACAACGATTTGACTGTGGTCGATGGAATTTATCATAAAACTGGAACTACCCACCATTGGCTCGGCAAAGAAGAGAACCACTGCTCCATGCTCAGGGCGTGCAAGGCACCGGGTTTTCTTGAAACTATTTTGTGTGATTCTTGATGTACTTATTTTAATTTGTTCAGTTCGGAAGTGGTGGCAGCATGTTTTAAGAATTTGGGAGGAAGGAAGAGTATTTAAACCATTAAAACTGGTGAACATTACCAAGTCCAAATATAACAATGTTCATCACATACTTGATAATGATTTCGTCAGCAAAATGTTGAATTTTTCAAAATCCTTCCGCAATATTTGCCAAGCCAATAGAAGAAGTCTGTCAATTTTCGTAGTTTTCAGTAGTTTAGCCCTGTATTTATAAGTCAGTCACTCAAAAGACTGTCTTCATAATATTTAATTTAAAAATACAAGGTGGAAGATGTCAAGCGAGTTTTAGAAATGATTTGAATACAGTTTGTTTCTTTTTTTAAATAAACAAATGTTTCCTTTGCGTAAATTCATTTTATTATTTCCAGTACTTCCGTTCCAGTTGGGATGAAAATCTTCCACCATGTTTAATAATGAGTTTGAGCTATTCCGAACTAAACGCGGACGAAGTCGCGGGTAACAGCTAGTTCTCTTAGTATGTTCATAGTTGTACTACTTTCTCCTAATAACTGAAATAACCTTCACGTTTTGTTGCACACTATCTCAAATTAATCCAATCCCAAAAATAAAACGCCCACGTGAGCCTATCACAGCCTCATATAAATGCAAGTCCCGGGAAAGGTAAATGTAGTTCTATTATTAGCTGGGAATAGCCGGGAACCGCGTGACCTTTTCAAAATAAAACGTTAACTCATTCATTCAAACGTTGTTCGGTCTGAATCGTTTATTTGAGTGAAAGGTCAACGAATTTTGAAACTAAAAGACTTCTAACTTTAGATTTCACGACACTTGCTAATTTATTTTGATTTGTTGAATTCCAAGGTTTGGGTAAGTATACGCTTTTGGTTTGTGGTAACTGATTGAATTATAGGTGAATAACTTAATTAATCGATTCGATTGAGATAGCCTTACGTCAGCCAAGGGATATAGGTATGTCGTAGACAATCTTCGGCATCTGAACATCTGTTGACCTGAGAACGAGTTTGAATTTCACATAGCACCCTGGCTGGCAGGGGTATCTGAGGGGTACCCCCGCCAACCAGCGTATTTTTGCTCGAAAAAAAGGTGAATAAAATCATTAATTTATTATATTTTGGTAATTGTGAATATAGTGTATGTTTGCTATCGTGTCACGCATAAATGCCTCTGAATGAAATATGACACAGTGATCGCACATGAGCTTCGTACTTCCTAATTCAGTACAAGGATTCTCGTCTAGAATACGGGAACGGGATTAGAATTCTACAGAGCCCCGGGCAATAGCTAGTAAATAATACTGTAGAGAAAGGCTCAAGAGTATACAAACAACAATTAAATTATACTCCTACACGTGTAGATCTAACAACAACTACATTGTGTCTAAGTTCTACACACAGTACAAGATCTAAATAACAGTAATAATAAATTTGTTGCGCATCGCTTGCTGCGTCTTCGGGCAATTTATGCCGGCCCAGCCGTCTCAGCCGGAGATGTATCGCATCCGATCGCTGTACGGACGTGTTCATTTACGCGCGAGATTTACTGGTCGTATTCATGTGGTTCGATTTGATACGCTCTAGAATACGGTTTATTTTTCTTCTTTTTATCGATAAAATATATCTTTTAAGGAGATGAATGTAGTATATATACTTGGTGATAGTTTATTGTATGTTTCAGTTCTCCCCAATTCCAATTCCATTACTTCCACCCTTTTTCTTTTTTATTCATCCTTATTCCCCATTCCTAACCCACCAATCCCAACCAAAAACAATTTTGGTACCGCTCGCCATAGGCACGGAATTCATCCCCACACATTGCATCTGAAAACGGCGCACACCGTGCTGTATGAAAGGAACTTCATCTCACGCACGCTGTTGTGATTTTCCCAAGCGACTACAATATGGGGTTGAAGAAGGGCATTAGAAGGTTCCTTCAAGGTAGGCAGCACGAGTGTAGCGTCTCTGGTGTTATATGTATACGTTCATAGGCCGCGGTAACCACTTTCATCCAGATGGGCCGTCTGCCACCTAAGTGGTAAAAAAAAGAATTGGATTTGTAATGTTGGAGACCGGAGTCCATGCTTCTCCGTTTTGTTATTATGATTTAGCTTTTATTGATTCTTTCGGTAGTAAATTGTTGTTTGACCTCCTAACCTCATGAAGAAAGTCTTATCTGTTAATCAGAAGATGCATCGCCTCAAAGGTTTCAAAGATCTTTGAATTAAAAAAAAATCATTTGATTAGATTTTTCTAGTCTATGAGACGCTTGGCAATCAAGACTACATTTCTTAATTATAAAATTGCTTCATGACAAAAAATTGTAGACAAAGCTTTATAATTTCTGAAAAATTACGAAAACCATTTTAACAAGATAACTTTGTGATGTCTCCCCAACTTTTTCAACAATGATTTTACAGGACGAGTCTCTTCTCCTCATTTTTAATTGGAACACCTTACGAGAAACAAAATTAATTTTGTGACGACAAAAGATTTTACATTTCAGTAAAGTACACAGTGCTTGTATTACTAAGAATTTCTTTGTACGCAAATTGATATGAACTTACATTATGCGATGTGGAGGAATTCTACGACGCGTTTTAATTTTAGTCTTAGTTTTAGTTGTTAATTGGTTTCTTTTATTTATATTTGTAATAAGTAGTTATATGCAATGCTAAATTATTAAAAACACCTATTCAGATCTAAAAATAAAAAGAAATCATCAGTCCAAAGTATTATAAGTAGTTGGTTATATTTGTTTATAATACTTTACGCAAAGCCGTATATTTACTCTTTGTAGATACACCTTGTTAGTAGTTCATCTGATAACTATACCATAACTGCTATTTTTACCACGTTACTGTCCATCCCAAGTTTGCCTGGAAGAAATCGCTTCTAGTGATAAGGCCGCCCATTGTACATTACAATGTATAGATGCTAATTATTTACTTGTTCTACTGTACATCTATTGGTGTACAATAAAGAATTATTTATCCATCTTTCTACTTTTGCGTGTATAGTTGCACAAAAATTAAGTAATGCTTGGGTACCCACTATGAGATAATTTTGCACTATAAAGACTTAGGGCCCTATTCTAGAATGACACTCAGCCTGAATCGCGATTTATCTGATGACAGATTTTATAAACCATATTTATGTCAAACGATCAATCTATCTATACAATTCAGATAAATCGTGATTCAGGCTGTATGTCAAACTAGAATACGGGTCTTAGACCCGTCTTCCAGAACAACGCTCAGTTGTGAATCGATACTTACAGTGACATTAGAACTGTCATCCAACTTCTGTAGAATACAATCTGTCCTCAGATCTAGCCGAGATGAACTCGAGTATCGTTTTTATAATATGAATCTTAAGAACGCAAAAATGTTTGCCTGTATACAAGTCACCAAGCTTTCAATCAAAAGGTGTACTGGCCGGTAGGTGTACTAATAATTTTGGTGGGTCCCAATCCCCTCCCTTGTAGGTACCACTACACACAATGGTCAATAGACCATTTATTAAAAAGAATAGTAGCATGAATAACAAAAATATCTTATTGAAATTCTTGCCAAGCAGTCTCCGATAATACATAAATTGAAAACTTTAAGGCAGGTAAGCTCTTTCTTACTTCACAGAATTTATCACTGAATAAGTTTACAGTTCGAAAATATCACCACGTGGACAAAATATTACCTACTAGCTTACGCCCGTGGCTCCGCTCGCATGGATGTCGGTTATCGTGACCAAACATAGCCTATGTCATTTCTCAAGGTCTAACCTATAGCTATACTAAATTTCATCAAAATCGGTTCAGTGGTTTAGGCGTGAAAGCGTAACATACAGACAGACAGACAGACAGACAGACAGACAGAGTTACTTTCACATTTATAATATTAGTACGGATAGCTAATATTATTAAGTTTTAGCATGTTGGGCGGATATATTGTTTAGGATTCCGGTGATATATAAAACTAAGTTATACTCTTAGCTGGAAGTAGTATTTCATTTGAGCGCTTCAGTAACTCGGAGGTTGTTTTAAAAGTCGGTCCCAGTTGTTAATTCGTTAGGTGAGGTGAAGACTGAGGTCTACATAACTCTGAAAGTGGTTGGCCTCTAACCACAACCCAAGAAATGAGGTCAAAGCCACAAAAAAAATCTAAATCACATCATATTTAAAAAGACCACGGACTCCCCAATCCAGAATGCGATGTTTCAGCCGAGATTAATGCAAGGAAAATGATGAAGAATCATATACGGAGCTAATAACGTTCAGAAACACGATTGATAGAACAGTCTTTCCACCTACGTACGTTTGTAAGTAATGCCCCAGGTGCAGAGTCAATCTATCGCCCGGGTAATGGCTACATTTAACACACGACTTATGCCAACCACTCTTTCAATATACTGTAAAGTGTTAAGGCGAAGATGCTTCATTTTCAAAAATATAGAAGAAAAAGAAAAAAAAAACGATTACTTAGAAACTGCAACACAACAAAAGCAATACCACAATATACTACATTGTATAGTGCATGTATAGTGTACATTGTATGTATAGTGTATTGTTAAAATGTCGGTGTTAATTATTCACCTCTGCCTAACCTTTCGGGAATAAAGGCGTGGTTATATTTATGTGTGTTTGCTAACTACAATATATGCTAATTAAATATACAATATATACAAAAATTAGAAAAAAAAACGTGTGGAACATGTGGAAGAGACTGTAACTTTAGGCATCGTAGAATTCCTCCCCAACGACCTCTACCGGTACCGTGCCCAAAAGGTTGGCGGCGTTACAACTCTGCTGAATAGCGATAACAATTCTTTGAGCGAGGTAAAAACCAGCCCAATGGTCACGGGAAGAGTTCTTAACCCAGCATTGAAAAAGCAGAAATAAAGAGGGGTTTTTGGTGTCAGAACAAGATCAAAGAGACGATTGGGTATTAACATACTGTTGATACTCGTATCTAGTGTTTCGGCACTTAAGACAATTATTACTAAATGTACCATAGTTCATATATCAAATAAACGGCTATCATATATCAAGACTATTTAGCTGTAATAAACTACTATATAAATTATACTAGGGCATCTATCCAGCTGATCCATTGTGTACCATTTTGAATGCTAGCTCGTGTTCCATTTGATTGTGTGGTTAGAAATTCATGTAGTCTTGATCCATTTATACAATACTAGCTGATACACGTGGGTTCACTCGTGTGGATTAATTTGTAAAAGGGTCGACCGATTTGGATGATTTATTTTGTATTGTGTTTTTAAGGAAAAAAGTTTTTGAAAATTTTGTGAAAAAGTAAAAAGTAGGGAACTTTGGGTTTAACAAAATCATTCATTTGGTATAAATGCGAAAAAGTAATAGACAAGCAAACAAAGCTACTTTTTCACTGTACTAGAAAATTTAAGAGGACACCTACTTATTACCATTTTACTAGCTGACCCAGCGAACTTTTGTCCACCCACGTTGGGTCTGATACCGTTCCCGCTGCACCCTCTCCTATATTAAGCGTGTATCATACATTTAAACCTTCCTCTTACTTACATGACATAATACACAAGTACAGATAAATCGAATACATAGGGAAAAAGAAGAATCATCTCGGGTGGGACTCGAACCCGCAGTCTTTCCCTTACATGGGGAATGCCTTGACCAATTCGGCTACCGAGACCTGGCGAGAGGCATTCCCCCTGTAAGGCATGATTATACTGCGCCTTTTCTAAAACTTCCCCGATTTTGGTTCAGGTGTGTGCGCCAGGTCTTCCCCATACATTATAAAATATAATATAACTTGTAATAAGAGCTTCCCCTTAATAGTGTCCAACTAGGAATTAATAATGAAACGGTCCAGCTTTTACAATATTCCCCATGATTCATTACCATATATTGAAATTTTAATTGGAATCAGAAACTGCCGGGCACAATGGTATGACTATAGTCTACGATAAATATTAATGTCCAATCTTTGCAATGGCTGTGACTTATGTTAACACGATTTACGTGAGTTTGTTCCGAGTATAATAAAGTTAATATCTATTTATTAACCCCCGACGCAAAAATGACGGAGTTTTATAAGTTTGACATGTCTGTGTGTGTGTGTAAGTGTCTTTGTCTGTGCCATCGTAGCACCCAAACGGATGAACCAATTTGGATGTAGTTATTTTTCTTTGAAAGGTATATTAGTCGGGAGTGTTCTTATCTATGTTTAAAAAAATCGGTCCAAGACGGCCGCCACCACAACATGTCGGAATACATATTTTTTCATAACTCCCTCAATATGGGTATCAATTGTAAGAGTTTGACTAGTAGATCAATTTAAAAAGTATAAAATAAAAATAAAAATTTTAAAAACCCCGTAAAAACAAAAAAACGCCTCCAAAAAGTTGAAAATAAATTGTGTTTGCCTATTTAACTTTTATTCACATATCGAATACATAGGGAAAAAGAATCTTCTCGGGCGGGACTCGAACCCGCAGTCTTTCCCTTACAGGGGGAATGCCTGAACATCATTCATTGATTCCGGTAGTTCGTAAGAAAATCGGCAGATGACGCCACGTCGCCATAAAGACGTATAATATGGGAAATTTGAATCACATCGGGCGTGTCTCGGTAGCCGAATTGGTCTGGCATTCCCCTGTAAGGGAAAGACTGCGGGTTCGAGTCCCGCCCAAAAAGATTATTTCTCCCTATGTATTCGATTTGTATAGTTAGCATACTTAATGCTGTAAAAAAATCCTTCAATTTTATTTACAAATTTATTTATTTTGATAAATCTATATTTTGATCCAACGGTTACCATTTCATGAGGATCTTGAATTTTGGAGGTGTTGTGACGGGGGTTTTTAAATTTAATTTTTATTGCTATAAATTAATAGATGGATGTGTTGGATCTCGGTCTCTTACCGTGCGTATCGTGGAAAGCGACTAAGGAATAGGCTGTTCTCCATATGACAATGTGCCCGCTTGATTGGCTACCTAAAACGTAGGACTGAAATCTATGGCCGAAAAGTTGTTTACATTTTGCCTCTGCCTACCCCTTCGGATATTTAGAAACGTTAATATAAAGTGTCGCATGAATCCATACTAATATTATAAATACGAAAGTAACTCTGTCTTTTTGTTACGCTTACACGCCTGAACTACTGAACTAATTTTGATGAAATTTGGTATAGAGGTAAATTAGACCTTGGGAAAATACATAAGTAGGCTATATTTTTTCGCGATGACCGATATCCATAAGGATGGAGCGGGGGCTTTTTTGTCCACACGGATACCTCCCCCGCCGGAGTCGGAAGGGGAGGTTATGTCGGACTCGACTAAAACCGCACGCCGACTCACTGAGGGTCGTGGTGCTAGGCTGGAGGTGAAGTTGTCTTCGATGTATCCCTCGCACCCCGGCTGACCCAGGGCCAGGGTAGTGCGGGGGCATCAGTATTAAATAATAGTTAAAACGTTGAAAAATTCAGTCAAAAAATATATTTCCAAAAAATTACAGTACTTGCTATTTGGGATAATTATAATAAGAATCACGTGTAAGTCAAAAGTTGAACGATCTCGTGGTCACCTTCACATAACTCCGAGGTTCGTCGAATTGCGTTACTCTATGATTGTAATACAATATTTTAGTAAAGAAATTACATTTTGTTCGTAATTTCGTGCTGTGTATACTTAAAATGAAATTCAAATTATATGAGATTTCTTCTATCAAAGGTATTCACCTAATAATTTCTATGAAATCGTTTACTTTTAGTCGCTCATAAATAAAAATTGGTAATAAAACCTAAAATTGGTATCCATACCAATATTATAAATGCGAAAGTAACTCTGCCTGTCTGTCTGTATGTTATGCTTTCACGACTAAACCACTGAACCGATTTTGATGAAATTTGGTATAGGGGTAGATTAGAACTTGAGAAAGGACATAGGCTATATTTGGTCGCAATTTCGCGGGCAAAAGCTAGTTGGTAATAAAACCTACAGATCTCTTATGACAAAATTTTGTATAGTGGCAATAATAAAATTATTTCATTAGAAAGGACTTATTATTTTGTATATTCATGCTTATATACCTTTGAAGACGTAGGCAGAAGTGTTGGATAATATTAATCACTTATACTTACGCTAAAGTATCAAATCCATATTACAATTTATTAGTTTCAACTGTCAAGATTTTTAGGGGAATCTGACGAGTGAATTTAAAATATAACTTTTAGCAATAAATGTGATAAACTATAATTATTTATAACTAAATAAAGTGTAACTGGCGCTTACGATGCAACTGTGTGACCACCGAAGTGAATAGGCCAAATTGCGGAAAGGACAGAGTCTGCGAATGGCTAAGTTGATTCATGGTGTAAGTCACACGAAGTGAGCGATCGAAACTAAATATATTCTTGCCTCCTAAGTTTTAAACTATCGCGTTCCCTGATCCATACTTAATATTATAAATGCGAAAGTAACTCTGTCTGTCTGTATGTTACGCTTTCACGGCTAAACCACTAAACCGATTTTGATGAAATTTGGTATAGAGGTATATTATACCCTCAGAAAGGACATAGGCTATGTTTTGTCGCGATAACCGACATACACGCGGATGCAGCCGCGGGCAATAGCTAGTATACTATAATTTTAACGGTAATTAACGCGTTCATGGTATAGGTACATACGTAACTTTGATTGGCCAGGTTACAATCAAGTCGTGACCACGGATGCAAATGACGCCGTTGGCAAAAATAAGTCATAATTTTTCATTGCGTTATAAATAGCCATGAATAATAAACTCGACAGAAATTAAGCCTCAAACATGGCTCTAAAACGCTCCAAATTGCTATTTCAAATTATATCCAAGTATGTATGTATTAAAATATGGAGCATAAAAATATCTAGGATTTTATCACGCAGATATATATTTTTTGTATAAACATTTTTTTTTTTTTTTTTTTTTTATTAGGCACATCAACAGGTTATGTATATTACATTTCAAACTTAAATAATAGGTTTTGTGGACTTATATCTAGTACATAACCCAATTATAGATATGCACAGCGTGCTTAAGTCTAAGTACATGGCACTATATAGGAAAATTAACAGCTAATTTAGTATTCAATTTTAATTAAGCTAATTTTAAACACCCGCATTTTTATTATATTTGTAATTTCTCATTATTCCCCATTTATACCCGGCAGCACTGTTTCCGAAGACGTCAATATCATACAGTTTCCAGAACTGGTTGTAGGTTCTCAGCATCCTAGATATAGGTTCGTTGCGACCAGTGGTCGTTCTGAGAAAGGGAATGTGGAAGATCTCAGTGTGAGGCAGTCGTGAGTTAGCTTTACGAGGTACGTTGAGACTAACTGACGATAGCAAGTCTTCACACACCGTCGCGCCATTGATTATTTTATATAAAAATGTTAGGTCCAACATGCGTCTACGATGGAACACATCATACATATACATCCTAAAGAATTTCAATCGAGCATTATAGGACTGGCGGTGGCTAATTCCTTGTGATCGGTATGCCATACGCCTCGTGAAAGATCTCTGAATCGATTCTATTCGGTTGGAGTGAATGGTGTAACAGGGATTCCATATTTGACTTCCGAACTCGAGTATACTACGGACAAGAGAGAAGAATAAATTAATTTTAGATTTGTGGGATCTAAAACTTGCGGTAGAGCGATTAATAAAGTTCGTCATTTTGGCAGCTCTATTGACGATGGAGTCGTAATGTGGGATAAATGTGAGTTGTTGGTCCAAAATGATGCCTAAATCCTCTAAATCGCTGCATTTAAGCCTTCACAGCCTCTCTCTCTCTCTCCCTCGCGGATTTTAAATTAGCAGTGCGCCTAGTAGGTACGTCGTACTGCAACCCCGCCGTAACTGTTTTCTGAGGCATGGCATAATTATTATGTAAATGAAACGAAAATTTTATCTAAATTAGAACTTTACCCGCTTTATACTCACATCTCGATCGCCATCGTATTCAGAGCTGTCGAGAGAAGAGAGGGCGGAAATTATATGGCTCGCGAATCAACGTACTCTACTGTTTATGGTAACTACCATTAGATCTACATAGAAAAAACTTAGTACCTTAGTACCTTCTATGAGGACAGTATCTATTTTCTGGACTATTGAGTAGAATAGTCGTATAGTCAGCAAAGGAAATAAGTAGGTATAAATACCTTTTTACCCGACTGCGCTAGCGAGGGTAATGTTTTTCACGTGTATAATAAATAAATAAATATTCCACAACGCTATACACAACGCCATCTAGACCCATGGTAAGGTTGTCATACTTGCTCCAGTTCGTAGGATAAGGGTGAAACACCTCCCGTCGCCTTGACTAACGACTGAAATCAAATCCCTCATATCAAAAAAAGCAACAGCCAAGTCGAAGTATAAGAGGTGTCCTACGGATATAAACCGGGATAAATATATAGCCATTAGAAATCACTGCAATAGGGTGTGTAGGAATGCTCAACGCCGACATATCCATAACTCTGTGGAAAACGGAGATCCAGCAAAAGTCTGGAAATTTCTAAGGACTTTGGGAGTTGGCAAATCTCGTGAAGACTCAGTCCCTAACAATGTAAATTTAGAATCAATTAATCAATATTTCTCATCTTCGTCAAAGTTTGATAGACTGACAAAACAAAATATATTACAGCATCTTTCATCTGTCTCGACTCCCAACTGCTCTCCATTCTTCTTTAGTCAATTCTCTGCTTGTGATGTCAAGAAGAGCATAATGTCAATAACGTCTAACGCGGTGGGAAGTGATAGTGTCAGCCGTAATATGATCCACCCTATCATCGACCAAATTCTTCCTGTCATCTGCCATATCTTGAATTTCTCTGTGACTATTAACGTATTTCCTATGGCTTGGAAGGATGCTCAAATAATCCCTATTCCGAAAAAGAAAAATCCTTCCTCTTTCTCAGAGTATCGTCCCATTTCTATCTTGCCCTTCCTCTCTAAGGTACTCGAACGTCTTGTTCACACCCAACTTACTATTTTCCTCTCTAAAAACTCACTATTGAATCCTCTACAGTCGGGATTTCGTTCTGGTCACAGTACTACTACTACACTGGTTCATATTACGGAAGACATCAGATCGGCTATGGAGGAAGGTGAGCTGACAGTGTTAACGCTGTTAGACTTCAGTAATGCCTTTAATACCGTTGATTTCGACGTTCTACTTGGCATATTGAGCTCTCTTAACATATCTCCAACGGTAGTTGACTGGTTTCGTAGTTACCTGTTTGGTCGCCGACAGCGTGTTTGTATCAAGGATACTTCTTCCTCATGGTGTACAACTACTGTTGGTGTACCACAGGGCGGCGTTTTATCTCCCTTACTCTTCTCAGTTTTTATAAACACAATCACCAACGACCTATCTTCTTCCTACCACCTATATGCAGATGATCTTCAGATTTATTCTCGGGCTCCAGCGGATCAATTGAAGGATGCTGTCAACACCATTAACATTGACCTTGCATCAATATGTAACTGGAGTGCTTCGCACGGACTTGAGGTTAATCCACGCAAGACACAAGTCATTGTTGTTGGTAGCTCTAGGATGATGGAGAAAGTAGATTGGTCACTTCTTCCACACGTGACTTGTAATGGAGTAAATGTTCCTTATAGTCACCAGGTTAAAAACCTGGGGATACTTATGGACAATCACTTATCTTGGGGTCCACAGGTCCAGGAATTAAAGCGCAAAACTTTTGCCGCGGCGGGGTCCCTGCGCAGGCTCCAAAATTTTCTACCCACTGCCACTAAGACTGCGCTTGCACAAAGCCTTCTTTTCCCTATCCTTGACTATGCTGATGCCAGCTATCTCGATCTCACTGAAGACCAACTTAACAAGCTTGAGAGACTCCAAAATCTTTGTATAAGATTCATATTTGGTCTACGCAAATATGATCATGTTTCGGAATTTCGAAAAAAACTCAAGTGGTTACCTATACGCCTTCGCCGGAATACTCATATTCTTTCCTTGTTGTACAATATTTTATTTAATCCCTTAACTCCCTCATACCTCAAACAACGTTTTGAGTTCCTGCACAACACGCACTCGAAGGTTTTGAGATCATCAGAGAATCTGAGATTGAAAATGCCGAGTCATTCCACCAATTTTGCTGACAAATCTTTTTCGGTTCAAGCGGTTCGGTTGTGGAATGCTCTCCCAGCAACTATTAGGCGAGCTCAGTCCTTGCTCATATTCAAAAGACAAGTCAGAGAACACTATCTAGGCTCTCTGACAGAAGCGGAATAAATAATTACATTATTTTCCTTGATTTTATTATGGGAAAATTTTATTATCTATATTTATGTGTATATTAATGTTATGCCATAATCTGTGATATTACTCGTAATAGTATGTATGTATGTTTGATATATTTATGTATATCTACCTATACTTAGGTAGCTATTGTGTTTATTTATTTTAATTGTTATCTCTTGATTATTTATTATCCATGTACACCAAACTACCCTGAAATGATTGTCTCAATTTTTTTCTCTCCATCCTATGGTTGCCTGGAAGAGATTGCCGCAGAGTGATAAGGCCGCCAATTGTATTTACCTACCCAATTGTTGTTACGTGTTATATGCTATATCCTTGGTGTACAATAAAGACAATTATTATTATTATTATTATTCCTCTTTATTTATTTAAGTTACTTATTAATTATATTTTTAAATACATACTTATAAAAAATTGAAACATCTATTTAAAAACATAAAAAATAGTACCCCACCGGCATCGGGTACAGGGACCAAGCTACCGGTGGTTAGGGCTCCAGAGAAAGGAACTTCCTCACGATGCGCGCCGTATCAAGGAGCACTGCCTTCTGCATCTGGCCCTTGACCCAACCATCCAACCCGAGCCTCTTTAGATGTTGGTCGAGGCTCTTTGCTATCAGTCCATTGACTGATACGACTATCGGTACAATGATTGCTGAGTCAACACTCCACATGTCGACAACCTCGTGAGCCAAGTCCAAATACTTAACTTGTTTATCTTTCTCAGCTTTCACGAGATTCTCGTCATGAGGGATGGTGACATCAACAATCAATGCTCGGCGTTCGGATCGGTCTATCACCACAATGTCAGGCTTGAAAAAATTATTATTATTATTATTAACTAGCTTGTGTTATTTTATCTAGAATGCGGATAAACATAAATCTAGATACTTTTTCTGTAGATAAATACATATTATACATAAAAAACACAATGCATACAAATATTTGCACTGAGTAGGGATCGAACCTGCGCCTCCTGCGTGACAGTCCCGTTTACTACCGCCACGCCACAAAATAAAATAAATTATTAAATAATTCAAAACCCGACTGCGGTTTACAAGATCGAACCACACACATGAGTAATAAAAAATAAACTAGGCTCACTAAATGACGTGAGAATGAGTTTCTATTTACAGAAAAATATTGTTTTTTTAGGCATAGGTACATTTTTTTAAACACAGTTTAAAAAAATGTACCTATGCCTAAAAAAACACATGACTGTTTACTTTTAACCGAATAGTGTACAGTTAACTAACAATTGGTAGGTCATTCATAATTTGAGATCTCGTAGAATGATTAAGTATTAATCATTCTACGAGATCTCAAATTATTATTTTTTATAAACAACGAGAAAAGAAGTAACTTTAGAGGAACAATATCAAAACTGTAGTCCCCGGCACAAAGCGCTCCTATTTTACATAGATTACTTTCATAGTTATTTGAACTTCTTCTCGCAGAAATTAATTCTTTGTTACTCCAACTTTGTCCTCTCTTCTTGACTTATAATAAATGTAATAGATAAAAAGTTGAATATACTATTGTTTATATTAGTACGTCCTCTTTAGTGGCAATGAAATGGAAAATAAGCATACAATCTGACAGATAAGCAATTATAACGTTGATAATGAAATCGAAAAACATCATACTTGCTCGAGAAAATGAAAAAATTGAGCTACCTATCAGTTTCTTAAGAGAGATCTTTTATATCTAAAATCTGCCAATTAGATCCATCATCATGCTGTGCAGATGCCGTGATTAGAAATATTTTTGTCAACTTGAAAGCCAAATAGAGAGGAATATAGATATAATAAATTATATGGTTGGTTAAACTAGTTGAAGATTTTTTTTTCTGTTTTTTTTTTGAAAAAGAATATTAGAACCGAAGTTACTAATATTCCCTCTAACCCCTCCAACTAAGCTAAAATGTGCTAGGAGTGGGTTCAAGCCGGTAGTGTAATGGCCAGGATCGAACCTGGGACCTCTCAATCGTAAGGCCGACTCCACTAAGCTACCGTATTTTTATATACAAAATATACTTGAGGTATATATAGTATTTCTATTTATTTATTTATTTAAACTTCATGCACACATGTATTCGGCCTTAACTTCTCTACCAGTCAACCTCATAGGTGGTGCAGTGAAAAACAGAGAAGGTGCATTAGGGACCTACCTACCTATATACCTATTCACGCTATTACATATTTATAGGAACAGATCAAGTCTCATATTTCAAACGTTATTTTTATCTAAAGGGTTTAAATAGTTGTTAATCAAACGATTTATGCTACTGAGAGTTTCATAAGAATAAAACTAACACTACCGTCTTAGGAATTGAATCAGTGTGCCAGTATAAGTATCTATTATTTTTCTAAACATCCAAATATCATATTAAGTATACAAATCATCATCAGTCTAAATCCAATTCGCATTTAAATTAAACGTGAACATTCAATATTCATGACGTTTTGCTAGATCTTTCACTGTATCCAGGAATGACGTCTGCCTTCGTTAGGTGGTCATTTCGAGACACACTGCGCGTCTGTTTAAGAAGCCATTTACTATCTTTGGGTATTATCTTACCGTGGACATGATGAAAGGAATCCATATCCATACTAATATTATAAATGCGAAAGTAACTCTGTCTGTCTGTCTGTCTGTATGTTACGCTTTCACGCATAACCCACTGAACTGGTTTTGATGAAATTTGGTATAGTGGTAGATTACACCTTGAGAAAAGACATAGGCTATGTTTGGTCGCAATAACCGACATCCACGCGGGCGGAGCCGCGGGCAAATGCTAGTAAACCATATATGATTGTATTTAAACGACCAAATGATAGGGTTATTCTGTATTCAATGGTAAACATCCAATGCCAGTGATAGCAATAGGCTCGCCTATTAGGAGGAACCCAAAATCATGGCTGGTGAATTGAGGGTGTTAAAACACCTCTGCCTACGGCGTGAAGGTATATGTAAATCTGTATCATAGTCGCAATGTTTAAAAATGTAGACTTTAAATTCCCAAATCTTAAGTTGTGTGTGCTGAGTTTTCTGTCCGTATATCAGATACATGCATCCGACACTCTGCATTTCTGCACATGGGTGTTCCGTGCTCCAATTAGGACGGACTGGTCTGCCTAATTCCTATTAGTGGTGCGTCGGTCTTAGTAAACTGTTTGTACGTTTGTTCGTAGGTATATATGTTTAGAACGACATTCGGATAGATTTTAGTAAGACGAGTTGTTTGGGTTTAGTCACAGAACTGGATAATGACTAGTTCGGTGGGTTTAGTACAAATTTAATGGTTTGAGTTATAATGGTGTGTTGTTTTCACGGAGGACAGAATATGATTAAGTAACGGAGAACGCGTAAAAACGCGTCGCCGAATGCGGGTGGGAAGAGAGACGCGCGGGGTGTCAAAAGTCGAAGGACGTCATAGGTATAGCGTTTCTACCGAATGAGTCCATTTGGCATTTGGATGGCACGCGACTCGATTGCCTTGCAACAACTCCGCTATCATTTCCTTCTCCATGGTTGTTTTTGTTTATTTTTGTATTACTTGTAGTTTTTTTATGGAATAGGGAGGCAAACAAGCGGACGAATCGCCTGATGATAAGCGATCACCGCCGCCCATGGACACCCGCAACAACAGAGGAGTCACAAGTGTGTTCCCTTCCTTTCATAAGAGAAGAGTAGTTCTCTTTGGAGTAGAATAGGGCCACCCATCTCTTCGCGTGGGTGTCGTGCGGGCGACTTAGGGATAGAGCTGTTCTTCATCCGACAATAAATAAACAGTCCATGGCTATTACGTGGGACCGAAAATTATATTTGGTGAAATGTGGGTTTTAAAACACCTCTGCCTACCCCTTCGAGGATTTATAGGCGTATGTAAATATTATGTGTTTATTAATATAGATTTTGTAAGCTCGTAAACTATACATGACTGTGTATATAAGGATAGATTACGCAGACTGCCTACTGCAGAGGGCGTGAGTATAATGTATGTGTAAATGTAATATACTTTCTAGAACCAAGCGGTTCGGTGATAACTTCCTATGCCGCACCATTAAGACCTAGAACTCCCTGCCAGCTCACGTGTTTCCTTCTTCCTGCAGTCCCGGGACCTTTAAGCGGGGCGTGAAAAGGCATCTGATGAGGCCCTCAACTAGTGTCACCACTGTTAACATGGTACATGTTTACGATGGTGACCCTCTTTTCGAGACTTTCCCTTTAGCTTACTATCAAGCGAGGTGAAGTCAAATTGACGTCCCAACAAGCAAATTAGTCATATAAGGTTGAGTTTATTCAGCTATTCGGTGATATAAAAGTCGAGTAAGTGTGAATTATTCAGCACGTGTCGTATAAAAGCATCTTATATAGCATTTTAGTTATTCAGCATTTCGGTCACATAATGATGCTGAGTAAACGTTTACTCTGCATACTTATATGACTAAAGTGTCGTATAAGATTTGCTGTATAAGTCGCTAGTATACGACGCTTATGTCACTATTTCGTCGAGTAAAAGCACATTATATAGCTTTCTTGTGACACAGTCGAATAAAAGCTACATCGTTGCTTTTATACTGCTATTATGTTGTATAAGTTGCATTCATACGACTATTACAAGCCTAGTGCCAAGTGTCGTATAATTGCTTGTACTGCTCAATTATCACTTGTCTTAGTTTTCTTGTGTACAGTAAGTGGTTGATTGAATAAATAAATAAACAAAAGATCTTTTTTAGAAAACTTTTTAGGAAGGTCTAAGGAACCCTAAAATATAATCAGCGTGGTATCATGGCGCTTATACTGCTAATTTGCTGTATAAGAAGCTATTATACCACCTGTTAGCAGTAAAAATGGTGTACAAATGAATGTTGATATAAAAAATGTTTGTTATTATATTCATATTACTAAGAATTGAAGGGGGGCGTTAAATATTTATGATAAAACCTAGTATATTTCATCAGAAAACTTACCTTCGCAATACTTTGCAAACCTATGCGTGTGTTTACGAACCTACATTTGGTGCAACCTACAAATTAACATGTCTGCTAAATAAATTGTACTTATAATTTTTTATAATTTTTAAAACACAACACGACGCACTTGCTTAATTTAACAAACAAACGTAACATAAAAGTCATATAAGTTACAGTTATAGCGCAACTTAAGCTTGTAACAGTCACTCCGTTACCTTTATACGATGTCTATGTGACTGAATTGCTGAATAAAATGGGCCCAAATCGCGTTGTATAAAAGTTTTCATTACGTTTATACGACTTCTATTAGGAGCCAAAATGCTGAATAATTTACGTTGCCGCGACTACTACACGACATATTTTTGCTAGTTGGGGTGTCCTTTTATAAAATAAAAATTGTAAATTTGGCAACGTTTACCGCTCTGAAAAGTGTGTTTTCATTTGATACAGGTGACAAATCGAGTTATATTTGCACTTAAGTTGTTTGCATAACTGCCTACTTAATTAACACCTAAGTTTCATTTGTCTAAAATATTACAAGAACCTATATACATTATAATAAGTTGACTAAAGGCTTACCTAAAATCACAGAAAGCAATTTCCAACATTATATTTCTTAATGAAGGATTTGAGTACTTTCTGAAATAATGGTTGAATTTATTATGTCAAGGGTAATGGAAAGGCTAGATTAGCTTCACAAAAACATGTCTAGCGGTTATAACAAACATAAATTCTCCAACTAAAATGTCGACGCTAGTGTCTCAATATTATATTTTTTGCAAAACTTTCTACCATCATTGTCAATTAATCTATTTCATAGAAGTATTAGAAATCTTATTTGTTCCTAAAGATTTTTTTACTAGTTACAATGGATAATTTCTACTGCCAAGATTTTCGTAATGAGGAATTTGTGCCATACCTTTTTTTAACCCCTAAATAACCGGTTCAAACTGGTCGCAAGGTCAATTCGGTCTACAAACTTTATTCTTTTTTTTTTAAAGAATATTAGAACCGAAGTTACTAATATTCCCTCTAACCCCTCCAACTAAGCTAAATTGCTCGTACTAGGAGTGGGTTCACGTCGGTGGTGTAATGGCAGGATCGAACCCGGGAACTCTCGATCGTAAGGTCCTTAACCACTAAGCTACCGACTAAGCTAGTCTCAATCCATTCGGCACGAGGTATAGAAATTCTATTGTATCCTACTCTCAGAATGGATGTAGAAATGGGGCTCGTGGCACAAAAGAGCTCCTTGTTATTGACACGACTATCAACCAGCAGGTTCGCCGCAATCGAAGGGATATTCTCTCTTCATCCAAGCGCCCGGTAGAATGCGAAACTTGCATATTGAACCCCGGGTCCATTTTCTCATAAGGCCCTGCGTCATGGAATAAGCGCTTCAGTTGGGATACGAGGGATATAATATCCAAATATCTGAAGACCCGAGATGGCAATATTTTAGTCAGTTCTAAACCGACATATCTGCTCTTGACATTTTTAGATTTTAGACTACAGTGCTACCAGGATACTAGGACGCTGGGAAGTTGAAAAAGAAAAGTTCGTAAACTAGTTCACTAACTGGTCACTCCAATGTGTGTGTACCAGAAGCACAGAAAAACTATGGTCTTGTAGACAGTATTTATCATTTAGCATTGTCTCCCTCTGTCTTGACAGCCTTTGTGGCGTGGGTTCGATCCCCGCACAATGCAAATATTTGTATGCATAAAAATTACAATTTGCATTGGTCTGGGTGTTTCTATGTATAATATCTATGCATTTACAAAAAGAAGTATCTAAGTATGTTTATCCGCATTCTAGATTCCATAATACGAGCTAGTTATGCTTACCATGGGATAGCGTTGTGTAGAATGTTGTGAAATATTGATTATTTATTTCTTTCATTTTATATTGTCCTATTTCCATCCTCCATCATTCCACTTTGATACCTTTCTAATTGAAAAATCGAAAATGACACCTATATTTCATTATTATTATCAGCCTTAGATCCCCCAGTAGTGTATAAACAAATTTGAAATGTCAAGGATTCCATTCTTTATTTGTTCCGAGAAAGAAAAACAAAACCAATATCCGAATCTATTATTAAAATCTCAATATACAACCACTATTCTAAAAGAAAAAACTCAATCTCGTCGCCCTCGTGACCAATTTGTTACGAACTGTATGGCTGTGCAAAAAAAGGGAGCTGACTAACGACACAGACAAAGAACACTTGATATATTCGCTATTTCATAGCTGAAATCTGACACAAGTGCCACCGTCTGACTAATTGGAGTGGAGACAAGTATGTACCTGTATGTAGGCAAATGTTTGGCATTGTTTTATAGTTAAGTACTTAGTATTTGAAATAGTTGGACGAGCAATATGGAGTCGATATTTTAATACAGTATTTTTGACTGAGAGGGATTCTGAGACGGTGTGAAGTGGAATAGTGATGGCATGAAAACGGGATTCAGGTTACGGTATGATTTTTAGAATCATACGACAACTGCATACGCACGCAGCAGATATATTCGTACGTAATACGTTGCGGTTTCTCAATGGTCTCCTTTATCTGTATAGAAGTTTAACAAGGTACTGTATGTGTTGCATGCGCTGGCGTTTGTTATATGCAGTCGGCTTCGGAATCATACCTTCATCGTTGCTTCAGCTGAGATAAATTCTAGGTTGATGGTTATTGTGTATATTCTTAGGTCTGTAGGGCTCCATTAAAATCTAGGGGCCCTAAAACAATCTGCTTACACACCGCAGATTATCGAACTGTTACGGGAGACTTTAAAGTTGTTTTTTTTTTAAGAATTAATTATTCACTGGTTTATTACTTGGGCAAATTAATGATACAAAAGAAAATAATTATTGAAAACTAGTAGGAAATAGAATAGGAAATCTAGTATAGGAAATAGAAGAGTTCGCGGTCAGAGTTGAGACGAGACTGACGCTCAAGTCCCGAGGATCTTAGGACTGAGCAAAAGTGCTGACTTGAACAATAGGACGGGGGCCAGAACTGACATGGGCTTTCGCTAACATTAGGGATTCGTAACAGAACGATTCGTAATAGAATCTGTTGAATTGAAAATTGTTTGAAATGAGCTAATTTATGAACCTAAGTTATATTATAAATGCGAAGGTGAATTTATTCATCATCCTCTCAGGGTAGTAGACCAGAAGACAGTTACTCACGTTAGAGCCAAAACAAATAAAATTATGGAACGAAGGTGTGGTAGATATAACACCTTTGTGATGACTTAATAGAACTTACAATATAAACGACACATTTCGCATGGTAACCAGGTATGGTTTAAATCGAAGCAATGTTCCCATCACAAGGAATCGAAGAAGAACTCAAACTAAGACCTGGAACTCCCTGCCAGCTCACGTGTTTCCTTCTTCCTACAGTCCTGGGTCTTTTAAGCGGGGCGTGAAAAGGCATCTGATGAAGCCGTCAAGCTGAGTGCCACCACTGTTAACATGGTACATGTTTGCGATGGTGGCCCTCTTTCCGAGCCTTTAGCTTAACATCAGCGAGGTGAAGTCAAATTGACGTGTCCTTTTTAAAATAAAAGATAAACAATTATGATACTGCTTATATTTTCTTATTATTTTATGGGAAATCAGTTCCCCCGTATATTTCTATCAATAAATCCTATCAATACGTCATCAGGTACTGCTCATCCGTTGTATTACAAATGACAGATGGCAGTCGGTCCGTGCAATCAATAACTTGAACCTTTACATTGTTTGGCTGCTTTGACACATTCATCTAACCCTCATATTTTTCTTCATACATCACTGTTGGGCATGTGTGGATATGTAGTATTGTATAGTCAGCGCGGGAACTATCTTGACTACAAAGTCTCTAAATGATTTTAATACTAAGGTATTAACAGCTAATCAAACTATTTTATTGATTTTAATTGTATTATTGTACGAACTAAAGGTTTCTACCAAATATTAGAACAATCAACAGGAAGAGGGAAAACCAAGGCATTAAGAACATTTGCAGTACTTTGTTCATCGTTCGTATGTGTATATATGTATATACATTTCATACATATACATATGTACGTACAGAGGTAACACTTCGTTAGTTCGAATACATAGGGAAAAAGAATCTTCTCGGGCGGGACTCGAACCTACGTATGAGAGACGTATGAGATGGGAAATTTGAATCATATCGGGCGTGTCTCGGTAGCCGAATTGGTCAGGCATTCCCCCTGTAAGGGAAAGACTGCGGGTTCGAGTCCCGCCCGAGAAGATTCTTTTTCCCTATGTATTCGATTTGTATAGTTAGCATACTTAATGCTGTAAAAATTACTTCGTTAGTTACATGATTAGATTAGTAAAAAAAAATATTTTGCAATATTCCGCATAGTACACTCAGCATCAGAAAAATGTTGACGAGTAGAGTACTCAAAATAATCTTAAAACCAAAATTTCAATATTATATTGATAATTAGAGTACTCAAAAAGTTGTGAGCATCCAGAGTAGTCGAACTATCTTAGCAATCGGTCTTCCAGAAATATATAAGTAAGCAGAGTGTTTATATTCATATACACAATCACGCTAGCCAATGGTATCTAATCAAACAAAGTTTCAAAATATCTGGACAATGTCAGTTAATCGCATTTTGCATCCCTTTTTTACTTATTTAGCCATCCTTTTCACATGATGATGGGATGATGAGAGATAATACACTATCTCTCATCATCCCATCACCATGTGAAAAGGAGTTATGTTAGAAAAGGATAGAAAATGTGTCAAATTAATGACAATTTATTTTGTATTTTTATAGTTGCCAGTTGCTTGAGTCATAAACTATCCACTTGCATTTGTGTGAAAAGAGTATTTACTTAGTACAGTCATACTCAGTACAGTAGTATAATGTACTAAGTATATTTAATAGAATTTTAAAGCAATTAGTATGCAAACTATTCAAATCGATTAAGATTGGAAAAAGTGAAATGCTCAACCAGGACTTAAACCCGCGAACTAGGAAATAGAAAGGAGCTTAATTATAAATTAAAAGTATTATGGATTCTAGAAGGTGAAAAATGTAGAGCTATCATCAAAACCTCAGCTGCTTTTGTTTAAAATTTGGTTCAAAATGTCGAAATAGCTATTCATTCTCAATTCCTCCATTTTGTTTTCTAGTAACAAATTCAATAGAAATCTATTTCCATTAGCCATTTCCATTAAAATACCGAAATGACGTCATAAAAACATTAGAGACCGTGTCCTTTGAAGTGAATCCTATGCAATTATCTGTGCAAGCAACTTTGGCCGCTAATGATAACACACTAAGATAAATAATCCATTGGTTAATCCAGTGGAAACTAAGTTAAAAGAGCTTCAGTATGACTGACTGTTACACCGTACTTACTTCCCGTGTCAATGATTCACTGTTGGCAATGATTCTTGAATAAAATTGTGTCATCTCAACCGCGCTGTCAGTGGTTTTATTCAATTATTCATTGAAAATACTTAACTACAACTTATATGCATTTCAGGTGTATTTGTCGTTTTCTCTAACCTCCACAACCTAAAGGCGATATGAAGCATTGCAGTTAGACCAGCTGTTGGACTTTTGAGGCCTCCAACTACCCGTAACGACTCCTATAGATGTTCGTCAACAGGAACCGACGCGACGGCTTACCGTGCTCTTCGAGGCAATTCTCATATTCGTGCATATTGTAATGCGGCTGTAACTATGATGAAGTTAAAATTTATTGTACTGCTGGCTGCGAGCATTTCTATCATTTTGTGTGGTCCCTTCGAATGTTCGAACGCACAATGTAACCAAACAGATATATATTTTTGTAATAGGTTAGTGAACGGTGTAATAGGCATTCCTAGTAATGGGTTGTTAAATTTGTTGGACGCCTTATGGCTGAGAAACGGTAGAGTTGGAGCAAATTTATGCAACGAATTATTTTATTTCCATGCTTCAAGGATAGTGGATTAGTCATATTTTATTAGATCATAGTGTATATTACAAAATAATATTTATATGTAAGTGTGTATATCTAGAATTCTAAAACCTATAAAACTATGTACTATATTCCTTCAAGAACTAAGCGGTTCGGTGACTCATTCCTATGTTGCACCATTAAGGCCTGTAACTCCCTGCCAGCTCACGTGTTTCCTTCTTCCTACAGTCCCGGGCCCTTTAAGCGGGGCGTGAAAAGGCATCTGATGGGGCCGTCAAGCTGAGTGCCACCATTGTTAACATGGTAGATTAGAAAAACATCGGAAAAAATGAAATGCTCAAGTGAGACTCGAACTCACGACCCTTCCCCCACAGGGGGAATACTCTTCCAACTGAGCTATTGAGCCACACCTGAACCATGTCAAATTTTCCTTCTCCTTTATATCCGTCTTTTAGGGCGACGGTGCAGCCATCTATCATTTTTAAACATTGAATTTTGATGACTCCGCCCAAATATTTGAATGATTTTTTATAGCATTCATTATGCCAACCCTTAAGTTCGAAAAACACCGGAAAAAATGAAATGCTAAAGTAAGACTCGAACTCACGACCCTTCCTATCACGACCCAAATATATTCGGTCCGGTTATGATGTAGTATAACTAATGCCAGATGGGTATGTACAAGATTCTGACTGTTTTTTAATCTCGTAATTGGGTATTCTACTGACTAGGTGCACAAATTAGTTACTTTTTAATAAACGTCAAAACGATAAGTTATAAGGTAACTAAACTTGTATCAAATTTTTTTAGTGACATAAAATTTTATAGTCAAATCATTTACTATTATAGGTTGGGTAGATTATTAAAAATAAATCAAAACGATAAAATAAGAACACAACTGTTAGCACTCTTTTACGAGTCTTAATTTTATGTAATGAGCTCGGGCTGATAATTTATTTTAACTACAAGAAAATACCTACGCAATTGGCAAAACAGCAGCAGTGGTACACATGAAAAAAACATAGCTTTAATAATAGCGAAATCAAAAGGAGTAAGCAGACCTCCGGCTCCGGGGACCTCGATGATCACATTAACAGATACAACTAGAAACAACGTTAAGATAATGATTATTTAGGAAGCCTAATTTTAACACCAGGTTGGTTCCCGTGGTCGTACAATAGAGCCTCCTCATTTCTTTCTGCCATTCGTAGAAGGCTACTAAGGGATAGGGCTGTTCTCCACCCGACAGTAAATATACAGCGCATGACTAAGTTCCCGCTTGGCAACAGGCTCACGTACGCTCACAAAGGAGTTACCCATGATAGGAGCAGTTAATGACCGTGTACCTAAACATCACTTTTTCGACAAAAAATACAAGATCCAGCTCCACGAGGACCACCGCTGTGAGGCCTTATGCCCAGCGGAATTGCGTATCTTCACAGATGGATCCAAAACAGGTACTGGCACCGGGGCCGGCATCTTCTCGGAGGACCTCAATATATCAATTTCGACACCGCTGGGGACCCACAACACAGTATTCCAAGCGGAATGTATGGGGATTACTCTGGCAGTTTCAGCGGTAATGGCCAGGAAAGTGATAGGTCACTCAATACGCATACTGTCAGAGAGCATAGCCGTGCTACAAGCTTTAAACTGCCATACTATTAATTCAGGATTAATACTGGAGAGCGATCTTAAATTAAATCAAATAGGTCACACCAACAACATAACTGTGCAATGGATCAAAGGCCACAGCGGCTCGCGTGGTAATGATGCCGCGGACGAGCTTGCCAGGAGAGGATCAGACATGGTTGCATTGGGACTTGAACCCGTAATACCGATCCCCTTTGGATACCTACGAACCATAGTGAACAAACGAACGAGAGATCAACACAAAGGAGACTGGATATACCTGGAAGTATACAGACAGGCCAGGGGTGCACTCCCTGTGCTTGATAATAGACTGACCAGGCGTCTTCGACAACTGAACCAACGGCAACTACGCACGGCTACGGCTGCCATCACGGGGCATAGTTCCTTCAATAAACGCCTTTATATTTTAAGTATCACCGACCGCCCTCTCTGCAGAGCCTGCATGAACGAGGACGAAACTGCGGCACACGTGCTCCTACACTGTCCTGAAAGTACTTCGGCCTAAGTACCTCGGAAATACAGGCACGCTCCGGGAGATCACCAACAGCGTGAATAGCCTGCTGGCGTTCTTCAACGAGTTGGAGTGGATCGAATAGAATGCCCTCCCTCACGCAAAAACCGCGCCCTGTCGTGAAGTTGCGGACAACAGCCCGTGATACCATACCATACCATACCAATAGGCTCACGCCCTATTACTTGGGACCGAAAATCATAGTTGGCAAAATTTGGGTGTTAATACACCTCAGCTTACCCTTTCGGGTATTTACAAGTGTATGTTAATTTTGGTAAAAAAGTTTGAGTTAGTAACTGGACAACTTTTAGTCTTACTAGTTGTATAACCTGATAAAAAATTCACTGAGTGAAAAAGTTCCTGTGGACGAGTTGAAGCAGCCGCTTGGGAGTTAATCACGGCTCGAGTTTGTGGTAAAAACGGTAAATTGTAGTGGTTCAGCGTTTATGGCGACGGTAGACAGCGAAAACTGAATAAGTGCGAAAAGCGGTTAACAGGAAAAAAGTTCTTAAGCTGTCAATAAATTTTGTGGTCTAAAAAATTTTCTTTTCACTGTTGATGTCGGATAGGACCTTTGGTTTTTGGAATATCTTCGATATAAAGTTGCATCTTGAGAAGATTTTAATTTGGTTACGTTGTAATTTGGTGATTTTTGAAGTGTGGTATCTTATGATATTTTTATTATCATGGGAATCCGTTAGTAAGAGTGCTCATAATATCAACTAGCTAACCCGGTGAACCTCATACCACCAATTTTTTCCGCCCGTGTGGCGTCGAATCCCTTTTTAAGCATGTATTATACATATAAACCTTTCTCTTCAATTACTCTATATATTAAAAGAAACCGCATCAAAATCCGTAGCGTAGTTTTAAAGATATAAGCATACATAGGGACAGACAGACGTGAAAAGCGACTTTGCTTTAGTAGTGATAGTGAAACTCATTTATATTATACCTATATACTAATATGCAGAATGTAAAAGTTTGTGAAGATATTTGGATGCTGGTTTGACTGGATTAAATTGAACTGATCTGGTTGAAATTCTATACAAGCATAGATTTTAGTCTAGAATAATTTGCTACTCGCATTAATTAGCTTTATTTTATCCCTGGAATAGGTTCCCATAGGTTCCAGAAAAGGACCAGAATTTCACACTGTTTGAACCGCATGTAATACTTTTACCAAAACAAGCATTTTCGTTACAATAATTTATCTCAGAAGTGTTTTAGTAAATTTTAAGTTCAACAGCAGAAGTGCTGTTAAAAACCTATTTATGTTAATTTATTGGTACCCGCATTTCCTTTAAAACGTTTATTTTAGTTGTTCATAGGTAAGTTATTTTAGTTGAGAACTTTTAACATTCATTGTTCCCTTAAACACAAAGACAAATTGTTTATGTTAACTTACACTTAGCTTAGCTTTAGAATGACTTTAAACTTACGCGATTTGTAACAGTTAAATTAAGCATAATTCAGTTAAATGCGAACTACGGGTCTTATTAAGTTACTTTGACTCATCCAGGTGAAGTACGGATCCAAGAAAGTTTCTCTGTAACACCCAGGTGAACTACGGATACAAAAGAAGTCCTGTGGAACACCTCGGTAATCACTAGATGTTCCTCTGAATTATTTGTATACGGTATTATATAACAAAATGTATAATATTATACAAAAATGAGGAAAAAAAACAGGGGTGGAAGCGACTGTAACTTTAGGCATCGTATAATTCCTCCACAATAAATAAATAGGATAATGATTAATAAATCCTCCTATGTATACTGCAAAACAACTTGTTTAAAAAAAATACGCCACGATTCCAGGAGTGAAGGAGAAATAAAATAGACTCCTGTTTCTAAAGGCTTAGAGTGTTTTTTGTGATGTCATCTGTATAACCAATACAAAAATAGGTACCTATGTAAATATACTCACGCCTGAAATCCCCGAAATGGTAGGCAGTGGTGTAATAGCACCCACATTTCACCAACTAAGATTTTCAGTCCCACGTAATAGGGGGTGAGCTTATTGCCGGTAAGCGGGCACTTAGTCCTGAACTTTACTGTCGGATGGAGAACAGCCGTGTCTCTTAGTTGCCTTCTGTCACCCAACACGTTGTGGGAACCAACACGTTGCAAAAACTTACAAACTATTATATTTTGCCACATTAAAAACCATAGTTTCAGCACCAACAGATCGTCATTTGACATTCTACCTTAGCGTCTCGGATTAAATGCTAACCATTAAAAAAACTAAAAAAGAAATTGCCAACAAAAGAAAAATAAAAGACACAGTTAAAAATTTTGTTATTCAATTTGGCATCCGACATTGAACTTTCTTGTCCGTGTCGTTAGAGAGAAATTAAAAAAAATGCCAGTTCATTATCACAAATTCCTTTCAGACTTGATCCTCGCTTTTAATTAATTAAAACCGGCCATCTACTTGATAAGGGTCCCTGAAAAAAAATGGCTGCCAGTCAATGTTTGGGTTTCTATTCGTGTGATTATTGCGTTGAAAATTGTGGACCTAGTAAAAATATTTGTATGTTTATTTATTTTAATATTACTTCCAATAATTATAACGCGATCATGGTATAGGTTACACCGGCCATGGTCACAAGCTGTCTGGCTCAGTAGTGCACGCCCGCCGTCTTCGAGTAGTAGTTTCTTCATCTACCCGCACATTCTCGATACTTTGTTTTCACCATGTACCGTCATATTACACAAAACTACTGACTCAGTTAAAATTGACTCCAAAACTCATACATAAGTTTTTTGAGTCAATAAAAGTTGAAGATCCTAGTCATACTAATTTAATATGAATTTAAAATTTAAAAAGCCCCTTCCACTCCACAACCCCACTTTAACACCCATAACTTTAACACCCATAATAATAAGTCATCTAGTTTATTTCCACAACCTCTAGAATTTTGTAATTTTAGACTTTACCCGGTACTCTCAATACCTCTTAGACAAAATGTGTTGCGGCGGTTGCTGTGGAAGATGCTGTGGGGGCTGCTATTGCCCCTGCATAACCATCTACACCTGTTGCACAAAGATCTGCTAGTTCAGCTGCGGCTTACCTCTTCGCGGCAGGAGGCCCAGAAGGTCTTCATGTCCGAAGATGGGATCCGGTCCTTCATTTCTGTGGTCGTTTCCGTGCCGTTTTTTGGGAAATATACTCCTATAAATAAGCGTACTTTTAAACAGCTCAACCGATTTTCATAAAACATATCTAAGAACACTCGCGCATAAATCACCTTAAATACAAAAAAAAACTAAATTGAAATCGCTTCATCCGTTCAGGAGCTATGGTGCTACAGACAGACAGACATGTCAAACTTATAACACCCCCCTTTTGCGTTGGGTTGAACCTTTTCTTTTTGCGACAAAAGAAGTCTTGACAGACTGCCAGATATTCTAGTAAAAAAAGTAAAGAGTTTCTTTTCTTCTTTTTGGGGTACATAACCTCCTTAGGTTAAAACATATTTCAGCAGTGTCACCAATGATATTACATATAAAAAAGGGGCAGATATGTTATTAAAGTGCGCCTGGTGAAGACGCGAAAACGTCCCAATTGGGACGTATCGCATTTAGTATATGTCTGGCAAACGTCGAGTTGTCACGTATGTAAGCGCATAATAAAATTGCAAAAAAATGCCATCGTGTTTCTTAAAAAGTGTACAAATTACGATATTAAATTAATAAAAAACGAGGGATCTCCTATCACATGTAAGTACATACAATATTACCGATTTATCAGGGTATTTCATTAAAATTGGTTTAATAATATTTTTAAAATAATGGCGGCAGAGAAAAAAAGACAGAAACACTTTTTGATATAAGTACGACAAGGACACAACAAAACTGCTTGCATAGATTATCCGTACAGATGCGACATAGGGTAATTTTCACTTTACTGCCTAGGTACTAAAGTAATAATTGACATGTTGTTCAGTTTTATTTGTTATTATAAATTCAGTGACAAAATTTTTGTTTTATTTATTTGTTATCCTTTAAATAATTGTAATAACCTAACTTTTTTTTCAAGGTTTCCGACTAATGAAGTTCGACTTCAAGAGTGGATTGCAATTGTTAGGGAACAACGAAATGAGTTTGACTGGACACCTTCAAAAAGCAGCAGAATTTGTAGCAATCACTTTGAAGCCACTGAGAGATATACTTCGAAAGAAGGTCGAACATTGCTGAGGAAGAATATAAATAATTGACAAATATAGCACTGTTCGGCTTCATTCTGCTCATAAAAATAATACCGATATAAAAACGTCATTGCGTCACTATGGTTTTATTTTCGAGAAGTTTCTTTATTATCTTTTTTAATTGTTACCTATCATTTTCCGAAGTAAATAATGACGTATTATTTTTTCATCGAATTTCATTTCTTGCCTACCAAAGAAATACCCCTTCTGTTCAACAAAATCATAATCTATGCTAAAAAGCCATACAAGAACGAACGAGACGATTGCAGTCCGAATCATTCCGAATTATAGCTATCTTTTTTACTCACGTGCTTATCCCATCTTTCATACTACTTTAATGTTAATTGTCAACTATTGTGCACTGACACATTGCTGGATCAGATTTGAGGAGTCAGTTACTATGAACGTAACATATCTTGTATAAAATATCATTGAGTGTCACAATATAATTCTTCTAAAAGAAAAAAGTTTTAAATATAAAGACAATAGAAATCAGCCGACACAATATTCTTTCAATAAAAGAGTAATGACTTCTAATATCATATGTTTTCTTTTGCGAACTCCAAAGATCATGAGTTTATTGAACTTTATTTTCTTTGATCGGTTTTCTTTCGCTTTCAATAAATCCATACTAATATTATAAATACGAAAGTAACTCTGTCTGTCTGTCCGTCTGTCTGTATGTTACGCTTTCACGCCTAAACCAGTGAACCGATTTTGATGAAATTTGGTATAGGGGTAGATTAGACCTGGAGAATGGACATAGGCTATGTTTTGTGGCGATAACCGGCATCCACGCGGGCGGAGCCGCGGGCAAAAGCTAGTTGAATATATTCGTGGACGATTGATGGGTTGACTATCGCGTATAGTCATTTGTAAGAGTATTAGTTTTGTTAATAAACGTATTTGGAAACCAATTGGTACCAACTTGGCACTTACAGTTTCACCAAACATATGGTGAAACTGTGGGATATGACCAATTTACTAGCGTCGGTAGCTTAGTGGTTAAGAAGTCGGCCTTACGATTAAGAGGTCCCGGGTTCGAATCCTGACTATTACTCTACTGACGTGAACCCACTCCTAACACAACTAATTTAGCTTAGCTGGAGGGGTTAGAGGGAATATTAGTAACTTCGGTTCTAATATTCTCAAAAAAAAAATACAAAAAAAAACTATACTGCATTATTAAATACACAATCAAAATCAATATTGATGTAATGTTTCATCAATGTTACATTAAAATGTGTCACCATCCAACCGTCCACTGCCGCTTTATTTGCAAGACGTGGCCGCTAGTAGTTTGCAGAGCTCTCCGCTGTCGTACTCTGTTTGCGCCGCAATTGCACATCGATTTGCTGCGAGCTGTAGAGGGTTAAATCGTCCTAGAATTGATCGTGTTTATTGTTGCCTGATTTGTTGGTGTGGTAATGTTATGTAACACTAAACAAGGTTACATTATTTTTATTGTTTACTAGCTGTGCTTGTATCTTCGTCTGCGTGGACTTTCATCTGTGTGTTCATTTTTATATGAAGAATTTTTTTTTTTTTTAAATAAAGTAGCCAAGTTATGCTTATAACATCAGCTAGCTTCAGTAAAAATCCTGTCCAGTCGTTGTGGAGATTACCTGATACAAATAAACAAGAAGACAGAAAGACTCTTTTTATAACTTTTTATAAAGGACACGTCAATTTGACTTCACCTCGCTTGATGTGAAGTTAAAAGCAAAGTCTCGGAAAGATGGTCACCATCGTAAACATGACGTACCATGTTAACAGTGGTGGCCCTCAGCTTGACGGCCTCATCATATGCCTTTTCACGCTCTGCTTAAAGGACCCAGGACTGTAGGAAGAAGGAACACTTGAGCTGGCAGGGAGTTCCAGGTCTTAGTGGTGCGGCATAGGAATGAGTCACTGAAACACTTGGTTCTAGCAGGTATACTCTGCACCGTATACGTTGTTTTTTTTAAATTGCGTTTGTATTGTACCACCTATGCATTCAAGCTGTCATTTTATCATTTCAAATAGACGCTCTAATTTTATGCGTAAGTAAATACTGATTGTTACGAGTATATAAAACTAAGTACTCTGCGAAGAAAGAAGATTAAAAAACTGTGAATGTTTCATTGTAGGCCTACAGATTATCTATTACGTTATCCTTGTTATTTAAATCACCAGCTGTCGTCAACGGCGTCGTATTACGTAATTTGAATCCCTACTTCTTATGTTACACTTCGGTACGACTTCGGAACACGTGTTCTCTCTCTTTGTTATACAACTCTCTTGTTTCCAACAATTGAATTGAAAATAACTCCGCTTCGAAAAGGAAAAGAAACAAGTTTATAGAATCAATTAAGGATGACCTCTGCTTTGTATGAAGATCAATTAGTTTCGACGTTATAAAGTAAATAAATGACATCACTTTTTGTCATTATGATCGTAAGACAATATGCAATTTTTATTTTACATTTTTCCTCTTTTTAAGAAGTCAAATTGACGTATCCCTTATAAAAAAAAAAACGAAAAATAAATGAAAATTAATAAACATATAATTGTTTAACACTATCCAAAATGACTTGTTTTTTGTAAAGCTTTTTCTCGCAAAAGTGAAAAGAAAACCACACTTGTTTAAACTAGTTCTGTAAATACCACATACATTATATACAGACACGCCTATATCCCACAGGGATAAGCAGAAACCACAACACGTTATCACACAATACGATAAATTTAAGCATAATATTTCACGTAAACAAATCCACCATTGTTGAAAATTTAACCTACACTAACATGGACGCTGAACGTTTGGTTAATACAAACAACGCTAAATATTATTTTAACGCAGATTCATATTATTGTGTGCTATTCATCAATTCACACACTCCGTTAAACTCTGCTGAGTCATTAAATCCACGCATGTAATTCCCTGAAGGGGTACACAGAGGTACATTAACACCCAATTTTCGTGAACTCTATATAGAGATAGACAACACAAGGAATATTTTTCAAATAATCACTGTTGATATAAATATGACCACACTGCCACAAACACTTGGGACAATCTAGCTGGCTAGCTGGGTTGTAGAGACCGGGTCCTGCATATTGGCCTAGCCACAATACGCCTTGAAACACAAACCAGAGGTCAACGATAATTTATCTAACTCATTGAGGTTTTGCCTACTCACATTTATGATGATTTTTGGTCCAAATTTAGGGTGAGCGTATTGCCGTTAGGCACTCAGTCATTGTGTGTATTCATAGTGTTTATAATGATCGGGACTTCACGAGATATATTTTTGAACAACTTACTTTTGCCGACGTTCCGGGTGCGTTGCAGCACCCGTGGCCTGCGAGCGTCGCGCGGTGTGCAGGAAACATTTTTTGTGTGCCTACCCTCCATTACTTTCATATTGAATGTAAGGCTGGCGACACACCACACTCACTATCCACTCTCTACACACTATACACTCTCCGCAATGGTACGCTTGGTTTGGCATATGTATACATATATCGCGTGAAGTCCCGAACATTATAAACACTATGAGTAACCGCCGCGATAGTTTAAAAGTTACATTGTGTGTATGTTTACTGTCGGGTGGAGAACAGTTCTATCCCAATCGCCTTCTATGATTCTCAATGGAAAAAATGAGGTGGCCTTACTCCACTCGCACGTAATTACACTAGGGGGTTTTTGGACCCAATTAAGGTAAAGGTACCGTAGGGACCCATGCCAGAGTGTCGTCCGTCAAGTTACCTTGGACTCTGATGATGTTGGTGGGACCGCTACCACCAATTAGAACAGTTACTACGTCCCATACAGCCTTCAGTGTGCCTTTTAGCAGATAATAAATATTCCACAACATTCTACACAACGCTATCTAGACCCATGGTTAGCTTAACTAGATTGTGTTATGGAATCTAGCATGCGGATAAACATACTTTTTTACGATACTTTTTTTTGTAACTACATACATAAATTATACATAGAAACACCCAGACCAATGCAAATAGCCATATTCTTGCATATAAATATTTGCACTGAGCGGGGATGAGATTGACCATAGATTGACACATATTTTAATGTTTATGACATACGTTGAAGACTGCCATAAACGACAGAACGTCTTGGACTCCGGTGGTCTGATTGGACCTCAATCATCAATTATATAAATAAGTGGTATAAAAAATATGCATTAATAGCTTTTGCACGCGGCTCCACCCGCGTGAATGTCGGTTATCGCGACCAAATATAACCTATTTCCTTTCTCATGGTCTAATCTACCCCTATACTAAATTTGATCTAAATTGGTTCATTGGTTTAGGCGTAACATACAGACAGACAGACAGACAGAGTTACTTTCGCATTTATAATATTAGTATGGATTATAAACGAATCGACTTGAATAGTAGTAGGTAATTAATAATTATAGCCTGAATGTGGCAGGCAAATCCAAAACTTAGGGTAAACATTTGACCAAAAACAAACAACATGAGAAAAAAATATTTCTATTTTTGACTTGTTTTTGTTGGTTTTTTAAGCGGAGATGTTTACGTATTCGAGGCTTCGAGAAGAGCGATTTATGTCTTCGGGTATCTACCACAACTATCTTTGTGGAGTCTTTGTTTATATTAAAAGCTGTACTACATATGGTGATAAATATGTTATGCATAACCAGACAATAGTCACAAAATATTATTTGAGTAATAGACAATAGACTGAACCTTTTGTAAGAACAAAAAACACAGCGACACCCATTGTGTCAATACACGTAGTCAATCATGTCAATACTTCGTAGTTATACTTGTACAAGCTTGTAAGTACATGAACGTTTTTTTGTCCCACTTGAGCATTTAATTTTTCCCGATGTATTCGAGTACATGAACTCCTTGCCAGCTTACGTGTTTCCTTCTTCCTACAGTCCCGGGTCCTTTAAGCAGAGCGAGAAAAGGCATCTGATGAGGCCTTCAAGCTGAGTGACACCATTGTTAGCAAAAGTAAGTGTTTGTAATGGTGAGACCCTTTCTTGTACTTCGCCTTCAGCTTACCAACAGGCGAGGTGAAGTCAAATTGACGTGTCCTACATGAAAATATAATATGTATATGGCAAAATGAATTTGACCCCTCAGAATGACAACAAGGAACTGAAAAAAAAGCAGTCTGTCTACTTTCTCAAGTTATCGGGAGAAATAAAAGGAATTTTACTTTAATCACATTTTACAGACATCGAATAAAAGTTAAAAAAAATGTGACAGTATTAGAAAAAAAAAGATTTTTTCGACAAAAGAGTAAGAACACAAACATAATCTCCAAAACACCCAACTTAAAACAAAAAGCTTGTTTGCAAAAAAAATGTGTGAAATATTACCTCGGATCTCTGCAATTGTACACATTTGCAAGCCACCGGTGTACGCTGCCCGTACATTTTGAAAGAACAAGCCCGCACATCCAGCGGCTTTGTTTTCGTCCATGCATCTGTATTACTAGCTTAACAAAGGTTGAAAAAGTTGTTCAGAGTTCCCAGTTCCCAGCGCTCCGTAAAATTATCCTTCGTTTTATTACAACAGAATTTGGTTGTAAGAAAACTCATGTGGAATGTTGATGTATAGTTAGCGGAGAAAAACCTGGATATTTTCTCACAAAGAGTATAATGGAAGTATTTTTTGGTACGTAAAGTTTTTACGACACCTTCTATGGCGTGGTGGTTGCCTTAGATAGCTACGGGGCTAGGTTTTAATTCCCTATGAGTATATTTGAACGTATGAAAATGTCAAATTTGATTTATATTCAACTAGCTTTTGCCCGCGGCTCCACCCGCGTGGATGTCACTTATCGCGACCAAACATAGCCTATGTCCTTTCTAATGGTCTAATCTACCCCTGTACCAAATTTGATCAAAATCGGTTCAGTCGTTTATACGTGAAAGCGTAGCATACAGACAGAGTTACTTTCGCATTTATAATATTAGTATGGACTGGCTTTGCCCGCCCGCGTGGATGTCGGTTTGTAACATTAGATTTTATCTACTGTAATTTGATTACTACTAGCGCCACCTATGGCAGTCTCAGTGGTACTCACATCAGTTAGTCGGTGCCTCGGTGTAGGAACTTTTGTACTAGCTAAGCACTAGATGGCGTTCGATTTCTTTTATGTTTTAATTATATGAAATTAGAAATACTCATAGCACCTAAATGGGAAAATTAATTGTTTAATTATAGGCTATCTCATTTAGGTTAAAATTAAATTTCCTCAGTTAAATTAAACAGGTTCAAATTCTGCGTGCTCAGAACCGTTGTATTCAAGGAAAGAATGTGAGTATGATCCAACCAAGTCAAAAGGTTGCTGTACTTTGTTTGATTCCTACTTAGCTGGGTGATATTAAAGTTGTTAGGATTTCGACCGTGATTTGGTGTTTTTGATCATCGTTCGCACTAATTTAACTTAAAAAAAAGTGTGTTCGAGAACCTTCCAATGATAGGGGTATAAAACTGCGGCCCCGGCTAAATATAAAGCCTTTTTACTCTCTGAATTGTGACTGGAACGTTTGTATTGCTGTGTCTTGGAAAATACTTTATACTTAACTAAATTCTTTGTTGCCCAGTTTTTGGTAAGTGTTTTTACTTGTATTTATCGACAGCCTTCTGCAATCTAGACGATTCTTAGTGTTATTTCGTTCTTAGGGTTCCTAGTACGGGATTAGAGGACACCTTGGTCCTCAAACACCTTCTCAGCGTGTTCTGTGGTCGAGTTCCCAACCGCTGTCGGCGCAAGCCTGTAACCTCGACGTGAAGCACCTTGGCTGGTCGAGAGTGCGGCAAGAGGCGTGCGCAGACGCCGAGCAGGCCGACAACCGGGGTCACGTATTCCTTTTTTCTCTATTAAATTTATGTAACTTTCCTATATATCTATATCACTTCACCCTGCAAGAAATAACTGTGTCAACGGTGGGTTGACCGAGGTGTACTACAACTACTAGCCATAACACTCTGGCTACCTACTGCAAGCAGGTCACCGTGGTGCAGCTGGTGAAGAAATACTCATTTTTGTATATCTATATGTAACTCTATTGTCTGTAATCCTCTTTTGTATAATTTTATCTCTCAGTAATATATGTATGTACAACAGAGGTAATAGTGGTTTTCTCTGAAGTCTCCCTGGTCTCCCACACGCACGCACACTTTTCTCCTCTGTCAAAAGGCGCCCTGGGATCCCATAGAGCTCGTGCATCTCTCTGCTGGGTCAGCCGGTGAGTAGTCCGTCTGACACGTTCAGCGGTTACAAATTGGCGCCCAACGTGGGGCTAACTCTCTTCTCTGTGGGTGCGCTGTGTGTGGGTGTCTGGAGAGTTCGCTTTGGAGGAAACACTACCCTCCGTCTGACACTACCCAAGACGCTAATTGGTTGTGCGGCTGCAGTTACGCATGTAATACTTACCCTCTTTGTGTTTTTTCAGCCAATCGTACCATCATCCCAGTGGCAAGAAAAAACCATTGAGACCCCAAAATTCCAAATTCCAATTTTAAAAACTGCACATCTTTCGGTAAGTTTGGAAACATATTTTTGGCAAACTAGTTTTTTTTCTTTTTTCTTTTTTTCTTTTTTTCCTCCTATTTAGTTGCTTCTGTGTTGTACAAACATATATATTTATTGTGGTCTGTTCACATAGTAATTGTACTGTGTCAAACTTTTAGTCTAGAAATTTCTGTGTCTAGCATTCATGGTTTTGGGTTTATACCTGTGTATTATTAAGTAGTTAGTAAAAATACATAGCTGCTTTGTACTGTATAGACTTGAGTAGATTTGTAGTTAACTTTTTAACATTTTGCTGAATACCTACATCACTTGTAATTTATATAAAGAAAATTTCTATAACTTCAACTATAATTTGAACATCTGGTATTCACTTCATTGGGTTGCTGAGCCAGTATTCTGAAGATATTTATCTGGGTGATTCTATAATATCTACCCAAAATCAAGTAACATAATATAAAATAGTAGTAAACTTTTTGTAACTACCTCCTAATTTATTAATCTAAAGAAAGTATACCTGGTGTCATATTTCTTGGACAAAGCTATTCTTAAATTTAGTTAATATAGTTTCTCTATTCTAAATTATTAGATTTTTGTAGCTACCGCACAAATTGTGACCTAGAGGAAGCATATTTATTGTATTATCTGTTAATATTAGTTGATTTTGTCTCTGTGGAAACTTCATTTAACCTACATTTATAATTTATAAACCTGTTGTGAGTTGAATCTCCATTACTGTTAATTGTTTTGATAAAAACTGAATCTTGGACCACTATGGCCCAATTACAGAAGTGTATTAACTACCTTAAGAAAGATGAACTTTTTAATGAACTCTCTGCCATGGGGGTTACAGCGGATCCGGATGCGACGGTTGTTGGCCTGCGGAGTGAGCTGCGCACTGCATTGCGGCTTGTCCGGCGTGGCAGCATTAAGGCCATCGCCACGGTACCTGCTGTTGCCGCCTCTGAGTTGGCTGTCTGTGAGCCTAAAGTTCTCGAGCTGGAAGGGACACTCTCTTCAGGTGAAGTCGTTTCGAATAGTAATTGTCGGACTAAGGTTGCAGTGAGGGCGAACTACCTTCTCACTAGGTTAGCTAGGTGTGGTATAGACTGTCCAGATCTTTTAGATATCCGTGGCCGCTTGGTTAAAATTCTGTCTGTGGCTGAATCAGATACTGACTCTGACTCTGAGGGTTCGGATAGAGAGACTGAACCTATTCATCGTGACCGCGTAGGTTACACCTCGCCTGTGGTGGGAGTGGACCGTTCGAGGCGACGTGACGCGCCTAGTTCCGACACAATTAGTGGTAATTTAGTAATAAGGGATAGACCCGTAAATTTAAACTCTTTTAATATAAAATTTGATGGCTCTGCGTGTGTACGTGTATTCATTGAGAGACTGGAAGAGCTTAGGTGTGCTCGGGAAGTCACCAAGGATAAAATCCTCGCAGCTTTCTCTGACCTATTGGACGGTCCGGCTTTATCTTGGTTCCGCACCAACAAGAATAACTTTACCTCGTATGAGGGCATGTTGGATGAGCTGAGGGAGACTTTCGACCTTCCCGACTACGATTACCGTCTCAGAAATGAAATTAGGCAGCGTACACAGGCCCGATCTGAAACATTAGGCATCTACATCTCTACGATGCAGGCCATGTTCTCGAGATTAACGTGCAAAATGCCCAGTGAGGAACAACTGGACATTCTGATGCATAATATTAGGCCCGATTATATGAAGGAAGCTTTTTTTTTTTTTTTGGAGGGTAGCTGTTGAAGTGTCAAAACCTTTTGAAAAAAGCTCTTGCATATTTTAATTTTAAATATATATTTAACTTACCATTAAATGCTACTTAATAGTTAAAAACCTTCACTATCCTCAATTGCACCCTCTCACAAAATTAAAATCTTATCTATCTTTGTTCATCTGCACTACTACTTCAATAAGCAACAATGGACCTATACACAAAGTTATTTGACTGCATGGAAGATCTTTCAAACACTTTCACAAGACGAATGGCGCAATACGAAGAAGACTTGAAGAACGCTGGAGGTGAGTCAACCATTCATAAAAGTGTTGCGAGCATCTCTCGAGACTTCACCGAGTTTAAAGGCCTTGTGTGGAAGACCTTGAGTGCCTTGAAATCCCAGATGGAGTTACTCGTGACGGGCTTGGACAGGCATGAGATGTCATCAAGAGCGAAGGTTCTTCTCCTGCATGGTCTTCCTGAGGAAAATACAGCGGATCCCACGGCCAGTGTCATGGAGGTGTTCTCGAACAAAATAGGTGTTATTGGTGTCACAGCTAAAGACATAGCCGTTTGCCATCGTCTGGGGAGTGACACTGGTAGGCCTCGTCCACTATTAGTGAGGTTCGAAAATCGTGCGACCCGTAGTGTAGTTTGGCGGAATAAATCAAAACTCAAAGGCACGGGTCTAACCTTATCGGAGTTCCTCACAAAGCCCAGACACGACCTATTTGTATGCGCTAGGAAGCATTATGGTGTGAGACAATGCTGGACCTCCGAGGGAAAGATAATTGTACAAGTCACGGATAACTCGCGGCATAAGATCGAGTCGGCGGCTGAATTACAAAAACTTCTAGCGAGATATCCAGTGGGCGAAGCGACATCTGCCAATATGGGCACGGCTTCGCAGAGGAAACCGCGCAAGTAGACACACAATCTATCTGCCTTCATAATTATTGTTATTTTTTCCGTTGTTTTCACTCTTATTAATATTTATTTATTTTGTTATTGGCGGTTAGTTGCATAAAAAATCTGTTATTGTTTTGCTTTGTAACAGTTTGACGTAATTGACGTAAAGCTTTTTTGTTTTTGTTTCTTTAGTTCCTTTCGGAATAGGCTAAGGAACTATGACCATGCTGCCTTGTCATCAGTTTTTTTGTGACATTGTATGTTTTATTCGTTCGGAAACGCCAATAATCTATGTTTGTCTATTAGTATTTTTGCGTTATATTTACTTTAAAAAAATAATTGTGTATGCCATGCAACTAGCGAGTGCATAGAGGATAGGTGAAATGTAAACTTTGCGACTTATTATTTATATTATATTTTATATTATATAATTCATTTAAGTAGTATTCAGATATTAATTATTATTATTTATTTATTTTTGTATGTCTGAAGATTCAGACCATACTTCAGACTCAGATGATAGTTTTGCTTCCTGTTCTTCTTCGGCTGGGTCCAGTGGCAGTTTCACCAGTGCATCTGGTAGCAATGATGCTGTTCAGCTGTGTAACGAACTATCCTCTGCTTTTTCAGCCTTCCCTTATTATTTTAATGTTGTCCACATAAATGCTCAAAGCATTCCTGCACACTATTCCGACCTTCTAGCTTCTTTTAATTCTAACTTCGTGCATGCTGTCCTTGTCTCTGAATCTTTCCTTAAGCCTCCACTCCCTTCCACTCAGTACTCTCTACCTGGGTATAAGCTTGTGCGTGTTGACAGAACTGGTAAGGGTGGCGGTGGAGTTGCTGTGTATCTTCGTGGGGATATCTCTCATAAAATAGTTGACCAGTCTCCAGGTGTATACTCCAATTTTACAGAATATCTTTTTATAGAAATTGATTTTAAACACACCAAGGCGCTACTTGGCGTATACTACAGCCCTGTTTGCAACATTGACTACTTTTCTGCTTTTGAAATACAACTGGAAAATTTCTCGTCAATGTATGAGCACAGAATTATCCTCGGAGACTTCAATACCTGCTTGCTAAAAAATGATTCACGCAGCCGTAAACTCTGCTCCCTTGTCTCTTCTGTGGACATGCACATTCTTCCCTTAAGAGCCACACATAAGGTTCCCAATACTCAACCCTCGCTACTGGACCTCATGCTGGTCTCCGACCCTCATAAGGTGGCCTCACACGGACAGTTATCCGCTCCCTTTTCTTACCACGATCTTCTATACCTCTCCTATAAACTGCGTCCTCCGAAACGCAAGAGTAAATTCCTTCTTCTTCGTAATTTTAAAGACATGGATCTGGAGCGTTTGGGTGGTGATGTGGATGGTGCTGACTGGTCATCTGTTTATGACTGCGACGATCTGGATCGGAAAGTGTCTATTTTCACCAGCACATTGCTGGCCATTTATGATGTGCATGCGCCTCTTAAAAGGGTAAGGGTTAGACATCATCCTGCGCCATGGCTTTCTCCATCAATCAAAAACATTATGTCGAAGCGAGATAAGGCCAAGTGTAAATATATCAAGTGCCCGACTGAAGAGGCGTTGAACTTGTATAAAAAATTGCGGAATCGCTGCAATCGTCTGTGTAGGGATGCGAGACGCGACCATATTCACAAGTCAGTTGAGGGCCTTAACACTTCCCAACAATGGCAGTTCCTAAAATCCTTGGGGATTGGGAAGGTCACCCATGATAACGTTACTGATATGGATCTCAATGGATTAAATGCCTATTTTTCAGCCCCTCCAACTACTATTCCTAGTGACGTTAAATCTGCTACCTTAATTTCTCTCTCTTCTCTTCCACTACCTTTAAATGCTCCCTTCTCATTTCAACCAGTAACAGAAGCGGATATTAAGAAACATTTAAAATCCATAACCACTAGGGCGGTCGGTGACGATGGCCTTCAACTTCAAATGCTTCTCCCCATTGTAGATCTGATCCTTCCTATCCTTACCCACATTATGAACTACTCCTTATACTCTAACTTTTTTCCGTCATCGTGGAAAAAAGCTTCTGTTATACCTCTGCCCAAAGTACCCAATCCTACAACACACTCCCAATACCGCCCCATTTCTATCCTTCCCATCTTGTCGAAGGTACTTGAGAGTATTGTTCACGATCAACTGAGCCATTACGTCTCCTCTAATGGCCTGTTGAGTCCTTTCCAATCTGGCTTTCGCCGTGGCCATAGTACTGTAACAACTCTAGTCAAAGTAACAGATGACATTAGATTGGCCATGGAGGACAAACAATTAACAGTGTTGGTCTTATTGGACTTCAGCAGTGCCTTCAACTCTGTTGATTTTGACATACTCTTAGGTATTCTTTCATCAATGAATGTTTCTGACTCTGCAATTACTTGGTTCAAATCCTATCTCAACGGACGCTCACAATCTGTCAGAGTGAATGACGCTTTCTCCGATTGTTGTAACTTAGCAGCAGGTGTTCCTCAGGGTGGCGTCCTTTCTCCTCTTCTCTTCTCTGTTTTTATAAACGCCATCACGAAGGTCCTAACCTCGCATTATCATCTCTACGCAGACGACTTGCAAATATATCGACATTTTAAAGCTGATGCACTAACTGGGGCTGTGGCTGCCATCAACAATGACCTTGAAAACATCAATATCTGGGCCCAATCCTTTGGACTGCTTGTTAACCCAAAAAAATCTCAAGCACTCATTGTTGGTGGTAGATACATGCTCCGCCTTCTGAATCATGATGCCCTGCCTCCAGTAAAGTATGATTCTGTAGCCATTGAATACTCCAAAAGTGCTAAAAATTTAGGCGTGCACATAGACTCCATGCTTGCATGGGATGTTCACATCGCGGAGGTGAGTAGGAGAGTATACTGCTCATTTCAATCTCTCAAACGTCTCCAGACACTCCTACCTCTTCAGACTAAAGTTACTCTTGCACAATCTCTTCTACTCTCGCTGTTAGACTATGCTGATGTCTGCTTTCTTGATGCATCGGAGGAACTGCTAAACAAACTAGAGCGCCTGCAGAATTTGGGAATCCGCTTTGTCTTTGGTCTGCGAAAGTACGATCATGTGACGGAATATCGCAAAAGACTGAACTGGCTCCCTATTCGGCAGCGCCGTAATCTTCACATTCTTACTCTTCTCTATAATATTCTTAATAATCCTAATGCTCCAACTTATCTGCGGGAACGCTTTGAGTATCTCGTACCCAGGGGTAAACCCTGTCGAGTTTCTACCTCTCTTCTGCTTCGTACACCAGCACACAGTTCCAGTTGCTATGATGGATCCTTTACGGTCCGGGCGGTACGTCTTTGGAACGCGCTACCTCACTCCATTCGCGGTAGCAATACTCTGGACATCTTCAGGAGAAGAACTAGGGAACATTTCCTGTCACAATAATATAGTCTGTTTATACCTATATATTTACGTATTTATCTATGTCTATATATGTAGGTATAGTTTGTGTATATGTAAGTACATGTATATGTGTACGTATAATTATGTTTAGGTGTATGTATGTATGTATGAATATGATTATGTATGCTATAATATGTGTGTATTGTGTATAATGTACCTGTTTAGGTACACTTTCTTATTCATGTTCCTTTTATTTTCATTTTTTATCTGTTTTTATGTACACTTCACATCCCCCTTCATGACCTTAACTTCTCTGCGACTCAAAGGTTTGCTGGTAGAGAACTCATTTTGAGTTAAGCTCGCCTTTGTACATGTTCTGTGAAATGTTTTATGTATGATCTCTGTACTATGTGTGTGTGCAATAAAGAATTAAGAATTAAGAAGGAATTGGCTCTTCACGAGGTAAACTCGATAATCGACCTGAAGCGATTGGGGAAGCGCCTAGAACTTGCGCGTGCTAGGGCAGAGGCATTCCAGGAACCAGCGTTAGATAAGTTTGGGATCACCTCGGACTTACACCATTTTAAGAATAAAACTGTTCATAAAACTTCCCAGCAGGTCTCTGCCGTGGCCGGTCCTACGACCTCAAGCGAACGAGGATGCTTCCGCTGTGGTGAAGTCGGCCACACTGCATATGGCTGTACACAGTCAAGGGAATTGGTGTGCTTCCGGTGTGGACAGAAGGGAGTCAAATCGCCTGAGTGTCCGAAGTGTAATGCCAAGCCAAAAAACGAGTAAGTCAGGGCCTTATTAAAAGATCACCATTCGGTTCGGAGCGAGCTTCTCTGTCTGATGCATTCTCTGATAGGGTCCTGTTTACCAAACGGGATAATGATATAAGACCGTATTTAGTTGTTAAGATCCTGAACTTAAATGTTCTAGGTTTACTTGATTCGGGTGCAGCTTGCTCAGTACTGGGTAAGGGAGCGCACCACACTTTCTTGGAATTAGGGTTTGAGCTTGGAAGCATCAGCCCTAACTTTAGTTTAACTACAGCAGATGGCTCTCATTTGCCATGTCTGGGCTGTATCTCTCTGCCTATTGAATATAATTCTGCTGTCAGAGTTATTAAGTTCTATGTTGTTCCAGAAATCACTACTGCTATGATATTTGGAGTAGACTTCTGGCAACAATTTCAATTAGGGGATAGATTGATCTCTCAGAATATCAATCTCTCCAACTTTAGTGACTGTAATCCGGTAGAATCTCTGTCTCTTAACAGTGGTCTAGAGGATTACAACAATTTAACCGCTGATCAGAAGCGGGTAATTAACAGCATTATTGAGAAATTTGATACCATCAACACGGACAAGGTGGGTCTAGGTCGAACATCTCTGGCGCATCATACTATAGATACGGGCGATAGTAAGCCAATCAAGCAACGGTATTACCCGCTCTCTCCCCTGAAGCAGAAAGCCCTGGAAGAGGAACTAGATCGGATGCTGGAGATGGGAGTAGTGACCCCGTCTCAGTCCGCATGGAACTCACCAGTGGTGATGGTGGAGAAAGCGAACGGAGACCTGAGATTGTGCCTTGATTCTCAGAAGCTCAATTCTGTTTCTAAAAGCGATGCGTATCCGTTACCTTACATCAACCAAATTTTAGACCATCTCAATAATGCAAAATATTTGTCTTCTATTGATTTAAGTGCGGCGTATTGGCAGATTCCGTTTGATTCGCCCCAATCCGCCGAGAAGACCGCCTTCACTGTCCCCAGGCGAGGCCTTTTTCACTACAACGTGATGTGCTTCGGACTTGTAGGTGCTTCCGCCTCGATGCAACGCCTCATGGACCGTCTATTTGGCCCAGAGTTCGATAACCGAGTGTTCTCCTTTCAAGACGACATAATCGTTGTGGCCAGCACCTTTGAGGAGCATGTGGACCTCTTAAATAGAGTCTATCAGCGCCTTAAGGATGCGGGTCTCACGATCAACATGCGAAAATCGCAGTTCTGTCGTAGCGAATTGAAGTACCTCGGGTATTTTGTCGACAAGCATGGCCTGCGGACAGACCCAGGTAAAGTTGATGTCATTCTCAACTATCCTACACCTTCCAACGCTAAGGAGGTGAAAAGATTCCTGGGTATGGCTGGGTGGTATCGGCGTTTCGTGAATAATTTTTCTAAGATTAGTAAACCCTTATGTAAATTAACTTCTAAGAATATAAATTTTGAGTGGTCGCGTGAAGCTGAAGAGTCTTTCAATCTGCTGAAAGCCGCTTTGGTCACCGCTCCTATTTTGAAAATGCCTGATTACTCACTACCTTTTAGGATTCTCAGCGACGCGTCATCCTTCTCTGTGGCTGCTGTACTGACGCAGACACATGAGGGAGTGGAGCACCCTGTCGCATATTGTAGTCGTTCACTCAACAAGAACGAAGTCAACTACAGTACCACTGAGCGAGAACTCCTGGCTGTGATCTTTGCTTTGGAACAGTTCAGGCAGTACGTGGAAGGACAGAAATGCACTGTGGTTACTGACCACGCCTCACTCCTGTGGTTCCACAAACTGAAGAATCCGACAGGCCGCCTTGCGCGCTGGAGCATGAGGTTGAGTCAGTTTGACTTCGATATAGAACATCGAAAGGGTAAGGACCATGTGGTACCTGATGCTCTTTCACGAATTCAGATTGACACAATCGACACCAGCGTTACTAAGGACTCTTGGTATCTCCACACTCTGAACAGTGTGAAAAAGAACCCTAGGCATTTTCCCAACTTTGATATACGTGATAACCGTCTTTTCAGATTATCAAAAAATAAATACTCTCTGACCTCTGATTTTGATTGGAAGCTGGTGGTACCGTTGGAGGACAGGTTGCCCCTGCTCACCAAGTACCATGACGACATACTCAGTGCCCATGGTGGCGTATGGAAAACCCATAAACGCCTCGCTCTCAACTATTATTGGCCTAAGATGTACGAGAGCGTTAAGGAATATGTAGGCAAATGCGAGACATGTAAGCAGTACAAACCTGTGAACACATCTCGCCCTGGCCTCATGGGTAATCCAAAGCGGGTGTCTAGACCGTTTGAGGCCATCTCTGTTGACTTACTGGGTCCATTTCCTACTTCCAGCAAGGGAAATGTTCACTTGATTGTGGTCTCGGACTACTTTAGCAAATTTGTCATGTTGAGTCCTATACGGATGGCTACAGGCGTTGCAGTCGCGAGATTCATAGAAAAGAATGTTTTCCTAGTCCACGGGGTATGCAAAACCATTTATATGGATAATGGCCCACAATTTGTGAGTAAACAATTTAAGGACTTACTACTTAAGTACAATGTGCCTAACTTTTATTATAACCCCAGATACCACGCGCAGACCAACCAGGCAGAACGAGCTATTCGCAACGTGGTTCAGGGAATTTCTTGCTACGTGAAGTCGCACCACAAGAAATGGGACGAGAACCTCGTAGAACTCCAGTGTGCTCTAAACACTGCTGTGAGCGAAGCCACTCATTTCAGTCCGTATTTTCTTGTTCACGGTAGGGAATTCATTGGGGATGGAGTTCTTTATAGGCAGGAAGAGATTCCTTGCCATCCTAACACTGTCTCCATTGATAGTCCAGTGTCCTTTGGTGAGAGGTTGAAGGAATTACATCGTATCTACGACCAGGTGAGAAAACACTTAGATGTTGCTCACCGGCGTAACGAAAAATACTACAACCTCAGAAAAAGGCATGTGGAACTGAAAGTGGGACAGATTGTGTACAAAAGAACCTTCTATTTGTCTAACAAGGCCAAGAACTTTACTGCGAAGCTGGCGCCTAAATTTATGAAATGCATTGTAACCGCCAAACGCTCGCCTTTAGTATATGAACTGTCGGATTTGGATGGTAAGGATCTGGGAGTTTATCACATTAAGGATATTTTGAAGTACAGTGAGGAGGAACAGCCTTCTGATCCTTCTCCTTCTTCTGTCGGTGCCGTCTCTCTGTCACTCGGCTGATCGTGGGAGTGCCACTGTGCTTCGATCGGTATCTTTCCACCCTAAGCCTACTCACTAACCTATATGAAGGGCATACAGTGATCCGGGCAGTTAATAGGGTGACACTTCTAGAGTGCTTGGCTTAGTAATGTGATTTTGTTTGGTTTCTTTAGTTAGCTGTTAGGTTCGTGGTTGTTTGTTTGGAGTTCGTGGTCTTCACAACTAGTGTGGTCATCGCGAGTTTTGGAATTTATTTTGATATCTCTCAGTTGAGATCCTGTCGCTGATATTCCCTGCGCATACTACGCAGGGAATACTGTGAGGGAAGGGGTGGTGTAACATTAGATTTTATCTACTGTAATTTGATTACTACTAGCGCCACCTATGGCAGTCTCAGTGGTACTCACATCAGTTAGTCGGTGCCTCGGTGTAGGAACTTTTGTACTAGCTAAGCACTAGATGGCGTTCGATTTCTTTTATGTTTTAATTATATGAAATTAGAAATACTCATAGCACCTAAATGGGAAAATTAATTGTTTAATTATAGGCTATCTCATTTAGGTTAAAATTAAATTTCCTCAGTTAAATTAAACAGGTTCAAATTCTGCGTGCTCAGAACCGTTGTATTCAAGGAAAGAATGTGAGTATGATCCAACCAAGTCAAAAGGTTGCTGTACTTTGTTTGATTCCTACTTAGCTGGGTGATATTAAAGTTGTTAGGATTTCGACCGTGATTTGGTGTTTTTGATCATCGTTCGCACTAATTTAACTTAAAAAAAAGTGTGTTCGAGAACCTTCCAATGATAGGGGTATAAAACTGCGGCCCCGGCTAAATATAAAGCCTTTTTACTCTCTGAATTGTGACTGGAACGTTTGTATTGCTGTGTCTTGGAAAATACTTTATACTTAACTAAATTCTTTGTTGCCCAGTTTTTGGTAAGTGTTTTTACTTGTATTTATCGACAGCCTTCTGCAATCTAGACGATTCTTAGTGTTATTTCGTTCTTAGGGTTCCTAGTACGGGATTAGAGGACACCTTGGTCCTCAAACACCTTCTCAGCGTGTTCTGTGGTCGAGTTCCCAACCGCTGTCGGCGCAAGCCTGTAACCTCGACGTGAAGCACCTTGGCTGGTCGAGAGTGCGGCAAGAGGCGTGCGCAGACGCCGAGCAGGCCGACAACCGGGGTCACGTATTCCTTTTTTCTCTATTAAATTTATGTAACTTTCCTATATATCTATATCACTTCACCCTGCAAGAAATAACTGTGTCAACGGTGGGTTGACCGAGGTGTACTACAACTACTAGCCATAACACTCTGGCTACCTACTGCAAGCAGGTCACCGTGGTGCAGCTGGTGAAGAAATACTCATTTTTGTATATCTATATGTAACTCTATTGTCTGTAATCCTCTTTTGTATAATTTTATCTCTCAGTAATATATGTATGTACAACAGAGGTAATAGTGGTTTTCTCTGAAGTCTCCCTGGTCTCCCACACGCACGCACACTTTTCTCCTCTGTCAAAAGGCGCCCTGGGATCCCATAGAGCTCGTGCATCTCTCTGCTGGGTCAGCCGGTGAGTAGTCCGTCTGACACGTTCAGCGGTTACAGGTTATCGCGACCAAACATAGCCTATGGCCTTTCTCATGGTCTAATCTACCCCCATACCAAATTTGATCAAAATCGGTTCAGTCGTTTATGCGTGAAAGCGTAACATACAGACAGACAGACTGACAGAGTTACTTTCGCATTTATAATATTATAGCTTTGCCCGCGGCTCCGCCCGCGTGGATGTCAGTTATGCGACCAAACATAGCCTATGTCCTTTCTCATGGTCTAATCTACCCCCATACCATTTTCATCAAAATCGGTCCAGTGGTTTAGGCGTAAAAGCGTAATATACAGACAGACAGAGTTACTTTCGCATTTATAATATTAGTATAGAAGTATGGATATGGATATGGATTTTGATAAGTAGAGTGAGAGTGACTGCCATTTAACCTCTCAGCATCAATCTGTTTGAGGCTGAGAGGTCAGATATAAGTCCGTCGTTAGAGCCTTGTACCTCGGTCAGTAGGTTGTCCAATAAGCAGGTGCCGCCTTAAGTCACCATCTTAAGCGTTGTTCCCAATCATCTATATTAGAAATCTATTAATAAATATATAATCATATAATCACGCCTTTATCCCCGGAGGTTTAGGCAGAGGTGAATTTTATTAACACCCACATTTCATCAATAATTGTAGTCAGTCCCTTGTAATGAGGAGTGAGCCTTTTGCCATAATATTCTGGTAACTATTGTTGACTCGAGTCTGGGTTGTATATATGTGTCTGATGTTAAACAGCCCTCCCTTAGTCGCCTTGTACAGTCCGCGTCATAAATATCTTGACGATGAAGTCTCAAAATGATTTTAAAACTCTCGTATTAAGAGCAAATCAAACTGTTTTGTTAATTTAAATGGTATTATTGTTCAAACTAAAGGTCAGAACAATCAGTCAATGGGAAGGGGGTAAAAAAACCAAATTAAGATCATTTTAAGTACTTTGTACGTCAACACTTTCTGATGCTGTTATACGACACCGCATGGGAAGAGATGGGGTGGACCAGAAGACTCTGCCGGGAACCACGCGGCTTTTCTGCCGGGAACCACTCGGCTTAATTAATAAATAAAATAAAATGAATACTTACAATACTCGTATAACTACTAAAACAATAACTAACGTACGTTCAACAACCAGGCTACTGAACCATCTAACGGCCGTTCCCAATAACATACTTACAGTTAAAGATAGATCGCAACAGTCAAATTTGACGTATCGGCTGTTTAAATTCAAAACATGGTAACTATTTTTTTTGCAGGAAAGCGCATCGCGGTATAATTTTTATTTTCCGAAATTGGTGTGAAATAGGAGTTACTATGTTTTGAATTTAAACAGTCGAGCACTTTATACATAGATGTGATCCATCTTTAACTATCAGTATGTTATTGGGAACGGCGGTAAGTTCTCGTGTAATAGCTAGTTACATCCGGTAACAAGATGGCCGCCCGGATATCCGTCACTCTCTGATGTAACCAAAGTTAGGATTTTATATTTAGGTACTAAAATGTTTTATTTTAGCTCAATTTTTATTTCTTGTTAGGATTTTATTTAATTTGCAATGTTTATTTGGTTCTAAGTCTTACAGGCTGAGTGACCTAAATTCTTAAAATACTTGTAAATCGATTGCAGAGTCACGTATGGCATCGAATGAAAATTATTTTAACATGCATAGAGTATCGATTGCAATAAAAATATCGTACGCGCTTATTTGCGATCAGTTTTTTTTTAATACTACCAACCAACCAACCAATTAGCCCACCGCAGTCCACTACTGGACATAGGCCTCTCCCAATGTGCGCCATTACATCCGATTCTGCGCCTTCCGCATCCAGTCTGTCCCAGCCACCTTTTTCAGGTCGTCACCCCCTAGTCAGATGGCTATATAGGGGGTGTCCTATCTTACGTTTGCCTTCTCGCGTCTCCACTCTAGGACTCGTCTGCTCCAACGGCTATCGGTCCTTCGACAGATGTGGCCAGCCCATTGCCACTTGAGCTTTCTAATACTGAGATAAGAGAAAATAAAAACACACAATTAAAGTAGCAGCAATTAAAGTATATGGGGTAACTAAATTAACTTCAACATAACATACAAACTTACTTCAACCATTCATAATATCTTACATGCACACACTTCATATAAACTTTAACAACACATTTTTAAAGTGTATTTCAGTTTCAAAAATACCATTTTTCTCTCAAAAATCTGTCCATGACAGTCTCGTTCTAAAGGACGAGCCTGTTCTATTTTTCGATCAAAATATCATTGAGCCATCCTATCGCTACCTGGCATTCGGCCGTCATTCAGAACCTTTAAAAGTTGATCATAAAAATAAAAAAGGGGAAGTCCCCGGACAATAGAGTTGGAGGTAATTTTTCACGCGTATATAGAGTTATGTTCTATGTAAGGGCGTGTATAGACAATGAACTGAGTTTTTGTGAATTTTAGGGCAAGCTGGATGCTTATAGTCGTTTTAACTACGTTCCGATCCGAACCCACGTACTCTCAATGGTAAATTTCAATGCTCAACCAGAGGATTATCACCACTGTTTGCGTTATATAAACGAGGTTGAAATTATTTGCTGGTCTGAAACGATTGAGCTTATCCTATGACGTTGAGTGTCTCTGATTATGGTTCTTTCTTTATTGAAAAGTAGTTGTTGCATGGCTCCAACCGCATAAAATTTTGATCCTGTTCCTGCTATGCCTGGGAACATGGGATGGCGTGAAAGGTGCAGGGATATATTATGCTTATGAGTTATTCCAGACTATGATATGTACCTCTACTAAATTTAAGCCCAATACTTTCAACGTTTACAGCGTGATTCCATTAGAAACATCCAAATATCATCACAAACATTTATATTATTAGTTGGAGTAAGATTAATTACAACATGAATTTGACGAAAACTTGCATACACGCACAGTATGATCAGCACAAAAAACCTAGTCTACTTATTATCCTAACAACCATCCATAAAATCACCAAAATGATTGATAAATTTGTTAATCAAATCGTCAACTGTCAAAAGTGACAGTGACATAAAAAGCGCCGTCGGGAACACGCCTTTAGGCTATATAACTATTATCTGTTGTTCGAGGTAATAATGTTCTATTGTACAGGAAAATTCGCCTCTATATTGCTCGGTGACTCGCGGTTTTAATTCACTACCGAAATGTTATTTAGGCAGACATTTTTGCTACACAGCTTTCGGCGAATAGGGTTGTATAATAGTATTAACGTACAAAAGATTATCATGGTGGCCTATTTACGCTTTGGAAAATAAAAAGGGCTTGAAAAATTGGTTTGGCGTAATTAAAATATGTTTTTTACATGATTTGATGGTGTTGATTTCCATTGTGTGAATTATGTATCTATGCATATTATGGTTATCTTTTTGTACAAACTATAATATCTTACGCCGGAGGGTCACCTAGGCATATCATTTAAAAATGCAGTTAAGAGTAAACTGTGCCAGAAAGGCTATTGTAATATCCAAGAATATTTCTAAGCATTGTATCTAGACCATAAGTTTTAGGCTAAGTAAATGTTTGTTAATAGACCAAAAAATGCGAGCTGAATTTCTTGCTGGAGTCTTCTCAGGTCTCGGCCGCGTCTCGAACCAGTGGTCCGTATTCAATATTTATTTTATACTAGCTGTCCCCGCGACTTCGTCCGCGTGGAATGTACTTAATAAAAAAAATCACGTTTTTTTTTGTTTTTTGGCATTTTTTTTTTTAGCCTAAGTTACTCCTTATTACATAAGCTATCTGCCAGTGAAAGTCCCGTACAAATCGGTCCAGCCGTTCCAGAGATTAGCCAAAACAAACAGACAGACAGACAGACAGACAGACAGACAAAAAATTTAAAAATATATATTTTGGTATGTGTACCGTATATACATTCATATGCATGTAGTAGAAAGCGGTTATTTTAATATTACAAACAGACACTCCAATTTTATTTATTTGTATATTGTATAGATTGACCTTTTGTAAGTCCGATTTAGACTTTGACTTTGACATGGTTATCTTTTTGTACCATTTTTTCGCCTAGGTATCCCACGGTTAACATCTTACACCGGTGTTTCTTAGTGTTCTATAGTTAAATGTTAGTACCCATGGTATAGTAGCCTATGCATACTATGGTTAACTTTTGTACCAATAACGTTCACCAAGATGTCCTATGACTGACTTTAATGCGTATATACCATAATACGTATGAACGCTTCAGTATACGTACTGCTGTGAAATGGAATGCCTTGTATAAGTCTGTGTTCCCGGAAAACTATAAAACTGAATAGGTTACTTCTAAGGAAGCGCGCTTCTATCTTTGACAAAATTCTCACGTAACAACAGGTGAGATATACTTAGGTCAAACGCGGGCCTATTAAGTATTAAAAAAAAACGTATTATACCCGTAATTGACCTAGGTAATTAAATAAATAAATATTTCACAACATTCCACACAACGTTATCTAGATCCATGGTAAGCATAGCTTAACTAGCTTGTGTTATGGAATCTAGTATGCGGATAAACATACTTAGATACTTTTTTTTGTAAATACATACTTAATATACATAAAAACACCCAGACCAATGCAAATAGCCATATTCATGCATACAAATATTTGCATTGAGCGGGAATCGAACCCGCGCCTCCTGCGTGGCAGTCGCGTTCACTACCGCTACACCACGGAGGCTAATTCATAATTATCTATTTGTACTAAGGTTCACAAAAAATATAGAAAAGTCAAATCAAAGTCAAAATAAATTGCTATGTCAGACTTGTAAATGTATGCAATACAATTTTAATTATCATACATTATTTTGAACATTCAAAATATTATTCATGTACAGAATAAATAGCTGCCATTTTATCAAAGTATCGCAATTTATTTTTAATACGTTTTTATTGACTACACTTATAACTATGTACCTATGTAAATTGAGTTTTGAATTTGAGAAATTCATGAGATACGATTGCTTCAACAAGCTAATTTAGAGAGAAAAAGTATGTGACGTGTTGCCTCAAAACAGGAGATCGGCATACTCCTTCTTCACCCTTTGGTTTGGCTTAATACGACCTTTATGGAAGTGACTTCACTTTCACCCCCTAAATCCATGAGAATGTCTCGTCAGTCAATCAAGGCAACAAATCATCAGCTTAGCTGTTTACTACCAAGACTCCTGTCCAGTACGCCGAGCCACGCCGCCTGAAGAACGATTATTAAAGTAAATAGTGTAGTTTGTAAGTTATGTATGTAGGTATGTAATAGGTTAAGATTATATTAAATACGGTTTTTTAAAACAGTAGGCTTGGTTAGAAATAAGAAATATTGTAAATAATGTTAGGAATAAATGTGTCATTAGCCCGCTCATTAAGTCCCCGTGCGGGCTATAGGAAAAAGGAGTACTTAAGCTCCACGCATCCCTGTAAAATTCACATCTTTATCAAACATCGACCAGTACAGTATTACACTCTTACTACGACTTATTGTCTCAAGATCATTGTCAGTGTGTGCCTGAGTAGGTCGACCCCTGAGTACTGTGAAGACTCAACAGTTCAGCTATTCAATTCAATTCAATTCTTGTTGAATGGCTCTGTGCACAGTTCAGCTAATTAGCAGTTAAGAAGGTCTTGACGCAGAACGTCACTTTCGCAAAATGTCATCGTGAAAAATTTGGTCACTTTAGCACAATGTCACTTTCGCAAAAATGTCACTTTCTTAGAATGTCACTTTCGCAAAAACGTCACTGAACGAAACCTACTATAAAGAAAAGAGCTATCGAAGAATCGTGTCTTATTCCTGGTTAACAGCGATAAATAAAAGTCACAACATACAGTCCACGACAACACCTAAGGACGGCTGTGGTTTTAGCGCTTGCATTCGTCTCGATTCTCCATTCAGATGGCAGTCACTCGCGTAAAAGTGAAATGGTATTTTTATACTAACAACGAACTAAACCACACTTACAAACTAATATATTGTGTGCGGATATATTTCGGATACTATCGGATATCATCGCGGATACTCGGATACTTTAATGAATCCGTTCAGTAGTAGCACAAGTTTGCAACTTGTTCAGATCAACTTCGTGCTTAAGTACTAAGTTATTTAAAAGTTAAGAATAATATTTCTTTGGTCACACGACGTTAGCGGTTACGACTGCTGTGCACAAAATCGCAGGTTCAATTGCCAGGTTAAACAAAATGTTTTTGTATTTCTATTATTAAAATTTCTGAGTATACAGTGTGAAGAATATATTTGCATTTCATTTGTATAGAGGGCACCATAGGGGTGTTAAAAACCAACCAGTTCCAATTAACACCCCTATGGTGCATCTACCTTGTGTATTTAGGTATAGTCTAGTGATATTTGGGTATAGATACACAGAATTTTGAATATTCAGAACTAGTCCATCCGAATATCCACAATTTCGTGCTAAATATTCCCAGTTACCAGACTAATATGCAAATATGGTTGCATATTCCGATGAACACTTAATTTAGTATAAGTTTGTGGTATCTCTGAACAACGCTTCAGTGAACAATACATTTCAAAATGTATTACTGACTTCGTTTTTGATAAATACAAAATATGCTTATAAAATTTTATATTATTTCACTAGTTACGTTACTTAACAAAAAAAAATTTAAACGAACCAAAAAAAAAATTACTTTAAAGAGGTTAAATCGCCCTTTACACATACAGTCTTACTCGAGGAAAAACCGCATTTGCTTGAAAAAGAGCGCGTCGTCTGAAGTCGCTTTATGGAACGTCCAAGATTATGCAGCGGAATGCACGCACGCAAACAGCGCAATTGTGGAGAGAGAGAGAGGGATAGAACGTGTGCTCAGCACTTCTCTCTGAACTGTAGTACGCGCAATCGCGTCTGCTGTCTCGCGTCATCTATACCATGCGAAAGATTTTATAAACTTTGAACTTCTTCTTCTTCGTGTCAGTGGCAACAATTTAAATATTTAGATACGCCCAGCCCAAAACTCAGCGACTTTGACCGCATCTTTCGTAGCTTCATTCAGGTCGGGAATCGTGCAGGTGTAGAGGCACAGTGGGCACGACAAGAGGTGTTTCATCGATTGTAGAGGTGCACCACAGTCGCAGCCACCACCCCCCGCGTCCAGGTAACCCCACTTTACCCGGTTCACCCTACAGCAGCCGACCTGAGACCTCAACCTATTTAAGGATATCCAGGTGGCCCATCTTGTTTCATGCCCGGGTGGTAGGCTCTCAGCGGGCTGGATGTTATCTGGAGGGGGTCTATAATCCGTGAGCCACTTCTGGTACCGAGCGCTCTCAGGTTGGCCCATCTCAGCAGTAGTACATCGAAGGAAGCTCCGTCTGCTTTTAAGGCGGGAGTTGGGTATGGCATGTTGGAAGAGTGGGTGCCGTTCATCTGTCTCCTGTTTTCTCTTCTCAACCTCGCAAGCAACGTGCCGTCGTACGCTTGGTGGAGCGATACCAGCGAGTGGATATAGTCTATTTAGGGGAGTAGGTTTAAGGCAGCCTGTTACAATGCGGCATGTGTCGTTTAGAGCAGTATCAACCTCCTTTGCATGCGCAGAACGGTGCCATACTGCACATGCGAACTCACCCGCCGAGAAAGAGAGAGCGAGGCCGGTTGTCCTGACAACATGTGGAGCTGCCCCCCAAGACGTGGATGTTAACCTTTGCACCAGGTTGTTCCTGCTCGCCACTTTTTGTTTGGTGTTCCGGCAGTGGGTTTCATAGGTGAGAGCTCGGTCGAGAGTAACACCGAGGTAACGTGGCTTTGGACAGTGCTCAATCTCGACCCCTCGCCACGAGATTTTAAGGGGTCGGTTTGCCTCCCGGTTACGCAAGTGGAAAGCGCACGACTGGGTTTTCAAGGGGTTGGGTCGGAGTCCATTATCTTTGTAATACTGGTCTAGGCTTTCCAAAGCTGCACCCAGTCACAATTCGGCCTCTTCGAATTTTTTTGTTTGAGCAGCAAGCGCCAGGTCGTCCGCGTAAAGAAAGTGTTTTGTGTTCGGGGTTATTGGTTGGTCATTTGTGTATATGTTAAATAGCGCTGCAGCCAAGACACTTCCCTGTGGTAGTCCGTTTTTTTTAACGCGCCATCTGCTTTTTCTGTTCTGCATATGCACTTGGAACCTGCGGTTTGTGAGGAGTTCGGTTAAGATTTGAGTGAAACCCATGTCGTTAGTCATTTTCAGTACTTTGGCCAGGAGCCTTTTGATATTAACCGTGTCATATGCCGCTGAAAGGTCAACAAATACTACACCGGTTATTTGTTGGGTTTCGAAGCCATCTTCTATATGTTGTGTGAGGTTGAGAATTTGGTTGGTGCACGATTTACCGGGTCTGAATCCAGCCTGTTCGGCAATGAGGTTAGCCTCCAGTATTGGTGTTAGACGATTCAGCAACATCCTCTCGAACATCTTGTAGGTGTGGCAGAGTAGAGAAATGGGGCGGTAGTTTTTTGGGTCGTTGGGGCTCTTGGCGGGCTTGAGGAGCGCTATCACTTTTGTTCTTCGCCACAGTTTTGGAATCCTGAAGGATTTTAGGCAGTTGTTAAAGAGCTCAAGAAGCCAGGACACTACCCTGGGCCCAAAATGTTTTATTTGGTCGACAGTTATATCGTCTACGCCTGCTGCCTTACCCGTTTTGAGTATTTTTATGGTGTCTATGATTTCCTGCAGTGAAAAAGGCTGGCTAATTTGGTTTTCGTACTGAGATAACTGTTGGACTTTTTTGGTCTTAGGTAGGCGGTGTTGTGGCTTTCCGTTTAGGAGGAGTTGGTGAGCCACTTGGTCTGGCGTCACTTGACCGGGGTTGGCAGCGGCTGGTGGGTCATCAGTGAGTTTTCTCACAGCTCCCCATGCCTTCTTGCTGTTGTGTGTCATGTCAACGCTAGCGACCATTTGCATCCACCTGTCTCTGCGACCCTCAGCCACGGCATGCATAAGTTGTTCTCCCTTCTGTATTGTTTCTTCTGAGAAAGGATTTTTGCTGTACATTGACTGGTATTCGTCGAACAGCTTAGCGGATTCATTCTTGAGGCCCGGGACATATGATGTGCGACATCCTCGTGGAATGCATTGGCGAGACACAGTCCATACCAGCTTCACAAATAAATCATAGTTTTCAGGGAGTGGATCCACGTCACCGAGCATTGAATCCAGCATTTCTGAGTAGAGCTCCCAATTGGCTTTCGAAAAATTAAATCTGGGTTTATATCTTATTGTTATTGGTCGTACTGCCGCTGTGATTTTACAGTTAATAGGTCTGTGTTGTGTTTTTGGTATAACTGAACAAACGTCTTTCCTGCATAGGGGGCGCAGGTTTTTGCTGGCATATATAAGATCCGGGTTGTAACCACGGAGCCAGCGTCGGCTATTAAAGGACGCGGGAAGCTTTGCATTGTGGACAAGACACAGATTTTCGGTCTCTGCCCATTTTTCGACAGCCTCACCGTCCTCATTTGTTGTGGCGTACCCCCATGATATGTTAGCACTATTGAAGTCTCCCACTACTATTCTGGTTGAACTTCAAAAGATAATTGTACACGATTATACATATAAAATTCGGCCGCGCGACAAAGAAAGCGTGATTGTGTGATCGTGTAAAGCCTTTATTTGCTGAGTACCTAAAACGCAGTCTTTCAATTTCGCGTTATGCCAAAATCTCTTGTTATGTATAGCCTCCGTGGCGTGGAGGTAGTGAACGCGACTGCTACGCAGGAGGCGCGGGTTCGATTCCCGCTCAGTGCAAATATTTGTATGCATGAATATGGCTATTTGCATTGGTCTGGCTGCTACTATGTATATTATGTATGTATTTACAAAAAAAAGTATCTTAGTATGTTTGTCCGCATTCTAGATTCCATAACACAAGCTAGTTAAGCTAAGCTTACCACGGGTCTAGATAGCGTTGTGTGGAATGTTGTGGAATATTTATTTATTTATTTATAACGCGAAATTGACAGACTGCGCTTTAGGTATTCAGCGACTAAAGGGTGTAAAGTCGGCTATTATGTGGATTGCCACATTTTATCAAATAGGAACTATTGTCCGTATAGAATTTAAAAAGTATATCGTTGTATGACGTCAGCGTGATGGTGACAATTTGCAAGTCCCATTTATTTCTGTTCATCCTGAATAACCAAAATTGTCCAATGCGCATAAGAAAGCTTTCAATCGTCGATAGCGTCGGTAGCTTAGTGGTTTAGGAGTCGGTCTTCGGCGAGAGGTCCCGGGTTCGAATCCTAGCCATGACACTACCGACGTGAACCCACTCCTAGCACAAGCAATTTAGCTTAATTGGAAGGGTTAGAGGGAATATTAGTAACTTCGGTTCTAATATTCTTTAAAAAAAAATGACGTCAGCGTGAGTGAGACGGTGCAAGTCCCATTATTTTTGTTCACCCAGTATTACCAATACTGTCCAATGCGCATAAGGAAGCTTCCAATTCAAAATTTCAAAGAAATCCTACTCGTATCTAACTCGCAATGCAATAAGTCATATCTCAACGTTCAACAACTGGGTATATTAAATTAAGTATCTAATATGAGAGCTGGGGACATGGTTGTTTGTGCAAACCGCAACCAACGATATTGGAGTAATAAACTTGAGATACGAGTAAATATTATTGAACAGTACTTGGGTACCTACGCAATATCTCCTTATTGGTATTCAATGTCATATTGGATGCTTAAGGAAATAATATGATTTGGTATAAAAATTGGATTTTTATTATTGAAATGCGCATGAATAAGTGAGTGTTTGTTTCATTATTGAATATTGATTGAATCGTTTTGAGAACTGTTTAAACTGTTAAGTTTTTTTTCGATTTGTTTACTGTTCGAACACGTAGCGCCATCTAGTGTAACTAAAAAGAACCACTTTAAATGGATTATGCAGTAATTTTTTATTTGATTAGTGTGTAGTACCATTAATTTTATAAAACATATTTTTATGGTGGATGGCGTCATCTTAAGATTATTTTTAACTTTTTAGTATAGTAAAGTATGTCTTTTAGATTTTTTAAACTAACCGAAGATCCTATGCAACCACACTATATGACTTACGCTATTTAGCCCACTCTAAATATATGGTCAGTAATGAACCCTCAAAGCGAACAAACATACAAGGATAAAAAATGGTTTTTAATCGTTATTGATTTATTTATTTTAACTCTTTATTGTATGGTACACAGATGATTTATTTAAACATAATAATATAAACATAACAAAAAAAAGTTAATATAACAACTCCAATATACAGACCCAATTATTTTACAATCTCATAATAGTATAGAACCATCAGTATCTACTCAATAAATATAACCACAGCATGTTCTCAAAATGAAACGGTATAATTTAAATTCGTATTCGAAATGGAATAAAACTAGTCAAGCAATTTATTCAAGTAAGTGAATTTAATACATAAAATGTAATATTAAATAGCGTTCTGTACGTAACCTTTCAAGTTTCGGTTTTGATAACATGATATTAAATTCACGTTTTAGTGAATAACATACTAATATTTATGTAGATGTATCTTGCCAATATTCAGCTGTGAATACTACGTGATCATCTGTCGATCTATATTAATACTAGCTGTCCCGGCGAACTTCGTACCGCCAATTTTTCCCGCCCCGCGATCAGCGTCAGATCCCGTTCCCGCTGCACCACTTAGGGGGATGAAAAATAGATGCTGGCCGATTCTCAGACCTATTCAATATGCTCACAAAATTTCATCAAAATCGGTCAAGCCGTTTCGGAGGAGTATGGCAACGAAAACTGTGACACGAGAATTTTATATATGAGCCGATGACAGCAGTAAGTAAAGAAAATAATTTAACTATCGTTCATTGACATGAAATGTCACGTCACTTTTACTTTTGTAAGCATTTTTATACGTACGTTATTTTTTTTTTGGATAAAATATGTCGGAACAACAGATTCCGGGCCTAGTATACAACAATCACCCTGTATATCGCGTTACACATATAACGCATCGATGCTACGTAAGTTCTACGCCAGTTTTACCTTCATTACTCGTCAAGCGCTTCCATTATAAAGTTAGTTGCTAAGTACCACTTTAGTGCTACGAAAATGTTGCGTTGTTTAGCTCTACGACTTACACGCAACCTGCTACGGCGTAGCACGCTTTCGTGTTTAGTAAAATAGTACATGATCGACACGCTACGTACAATTTGAGTCAAAATCTTACTTTATATCTTAACTAAGGATAGTTAAGTAAGGTTAGTATATAGGAATATACTAACCTTACTATTATATCCTACTAATATTATGAATATGAAAGTTCGTGACGATATTTGGCTGTATATAAATAAATCACGCTTCATCGAATGAACGGATCTGGCTGCAATTTAGTACTCATAGCATGGCATAAGTACCCATAAATGTCACCCGCATACCGTGCGGAATACACATTCTAGAACCAAATGGTTCGGTGAATCCTTCCTATGCCGCACTATTAAGACCTGGAACTGCCTGCCACCTCACGTGTTTCCCTCTTCATACAATCCCGAGTCCCTTAAGCGGGGCGTGAAAAGGCATCTGATGAGGCCGTCAAGCTGAGTGCCACCATTGTTAACATGGTACATGTTTAGGATGGTGACCCTCTTTCCGAGACTTCACCTTTAGCTTACTAAACAGCCGTTTTTTTTCCGTGCGCAAATCCCCTCGGATACCCCCCCTGCCAGAGCCGGAAGGGGAGGTTATGTCGGACTCGAACCGACTAAAACCGCACAACGACTATGGGTCGTGGTGCTAGGCCAGAGGTGAGGTTATCATCGACATATCCCTCGCACCCCGGCTGACCCAGGGCCATCCCTTACGGTCTGGCTCTCCTCGACTAAACTAAGCGATAGCCCTTAGTTGCCTTATATGACACCACATGGAAGAGATGAGGTGGCCCAAATTCTACTCTGTTGGAAACCACGCGGCTTGTATAACAGGAAAAAAGAACAGGCACATAGAGCAGGCAGTCCTATCACCCTTCTTGAAGAACCCTATATTGCAGTCGCTTGGGAAAACCACAGTAGGGGAGCTCATTCTACAACTTGAATGTAGGTGGAATGAAGATTCCGGGGTGCTGTTGATTGAAAGACCAAATACCTATAAAAAAAGGAAAAATAAAACATGTCGAGGTCGTCAACGTTGGTAGCCAAGGTCATGGGAGAAAACATAGGACCTGGTGCCACATGCCAAACTAATCTGCAAGTCAATGCACCATGGAGAAGGAAATGATAGCGGAGTTGTTGCAAGGCAATCGAGTCGCGTGCCATCCAAACGTCAAATGGACTCATTCGGTAGGAACGTTATACCAATGATGTCCTTCGACTTTTGACACCCCGCGCGTCTCTCCTCCCACCCGCATTCGGCGCGCGTTTTTATTAGGAGAAATATCAATGGGGCATCTCCGTTACTTAATCATATTCTGTCCTCCGGGCAATGCACCCACTAAACAACGAACGAAATTCTGGTGCAGATTTGGAAGGTTCTCTCTCTTGACCTAGCCCTACCCCATTTCTATTTGGGGTCGGCTCTCCTCGTCATTCTTGGGCTTTCTTCAGGTTTGGGAGGTTGTGGTTGCCAAAATAATGTTCTGTCTCGCATAAAGTATGGACATGAAATGCATTATAAGTGATGTCTGAAGCTCTGCCAGCAGGCCACAAATATTATCTGTCCGTCTGTTACGCTCTCACGCCTAAACCGCTCTACTGATTTTGATAAAATTTGGTACAAGGGTAGATTAAACCTTGGGAAAGGAAAAGGGAAAGGCTTTTTCGCCGTCATCCATTCAGTAACTTCTTCAATTTAAGCGAGTAATAGATAATCTTGCAAAACAACTCAGTACAGGTAACACTTAACTTTACGTTACCTCACTAATCTCGTACAAAACCTGTGTTGCCAACGCTTATATAAATATTAGCACACTATATCGTGGGTACACGTCGCGTATAACTTATTAACATAATAAACATACACACGTGATACCCGCCACTAAGGTGAACTTAATATGTAATCCTTGAGAGATAGGATGTATTAGTTGTACTTGTACCTTGTATACAGGAACACAGGGTGTAGGACAAACGCTTCCGAAAACAGACTACGCTCCTGGGGATTAAAAAATATCTTTGCTATGTTTATTCCCACCGGAGTAGAGGGTGTCGTAAAATGCGACTAAGGGATAGGGCTGTTCTCCATCCGATAATAGACATACAGCTCAAGACAAAGGGCCTGCTAGACCTAACCTATTGCCCGATTGACAAGCACTTATTTATTCGCTGTATGTATACTGTCGGATGGAGAACAACTCTAACCTTTACTCGCTTTCTATGAAACTCACACCCTATTCTACTTTACCGGGAACAACACGGCCACCTTATAAACCTGTTTGGTTTTCTAACATAATGTACCGCATGATAACCATCTAGGAATGCTTCATAGGACCTATATATAAATGTGTCCTACACTTTATTTCAATTTCACTGCAGTACAGTGGCCAGAGCTCCCAATAACCCAATTCCTGCCGGCTTCTCAACAAACTAGTTTAAAGTAACTTGTTTCTCCACTGGCTTCCCTTATGAAAATTTTCACCACCGCGACATGTCAGTGACAAGCTATTTTACTCTCCAGTAATTAGCAAATTAATTTATGTTTGTGTACCTGAGCGTTACATAAAGGTTATTAAATTTGATACCATTGAGATTCGATGTTGCCAGCCGATTTAATATAATTAATACCATTTATATTTGTTGCCACTAGATAATGTGAGTATTGAATTTCCAGCTAACATTTAATTTGGGGTTATTATAAATCTGTTCAATCAATTAACGTATTTAATTATTATAATAAATAGCTGTTGCCTGTGGTTCTGCCCGTGTGGAATTTTGATCCAATCTATATCTATACTAATATTATAAATGCGAAAGTAACTCTGTCTGTCTGTCTATCTGTTTATCTGTATGTTACGCTTTCACGCCTAAACCACTGAACCGATTTTGATGAAATTTGATATAGGGGTAGATTAGACCTTGAGAAAGGACATAGGCTATGTTTTGTCGCGATAACCGACATCCACGCGGGCGGAGCCGCGGGCAAAAGCTAGTTTTTTTATAAAAGGACACGTCAATTTGACTTCACCTCGCCCAGATATACAGCCCAGACCAAGCCTCAAATGCATGACTTGTAAACAATAGTGTCTGAAATACGGTAACAGGCTCACCCCCTAATAAGTGGGACCGAATAAAATTATTCTTGAAATGTGAGTGTTAACTGTTAAGTCACTTCTGTCTAATCCTCCGGGGATGGAAGCGGGATTGTTTGTATGTATGTTATAATATCCATTAGTGTACCCATTACCCAGGTTCATGTACATTTACCGCAAATTGGATAATTCTTATGCCTCCTTTTACTTCCATTTACGTGTATAAATTTTAAATGTCCAACACAATTTGGATAATGGCCGGCAATAATTATACGACTGGAATGAGTTCGATTCAACTTGGTTAATTAATAATTTGCCTGTTTGTGACTTAATAATGAAATGATGCTTACACGTTGGATACAGTATATGAGAAAATATATGGCGTAAATTTTGTTTGCCAATTAATTTGCTTAATTTACAACTCATATATATTATGAAACTTAATAGTAAGACACTCGCCGGGATATTCACCATGTTTTTTATGTTTTTCGAGTATCCAATATTTTTTATTGCACTGTTACAAGCGCCATGGGCCTCATTGTGGCGCCACCGCCAATGAAAAAACGGCATTAAATAATAGACTATAAAGCAATGTAGTTAAAGTTCAAAATTAAATGACTTTTTGCAGAGTAATTGAAAAAGTGTAATGAAACTGTTTTCATTTCATTTTGGATTTTAGGTGCACAGAAATACAGTCTAAAATTTAATGTCATTTTTTTGCCGCGATTGCGGCACCGCAATGATTTAACTTTAGTAAAATCGAGGGCATGATCACGGATGCATTGGTGACCGCCGAGTTAGTTGCTATTGGGCAGACCATATCGGTCTACCCTCTTCCGCACTTGTATTTTCCACTATGTGTCAATCTTAAATCATACGTTATGAACTTACCTACATATTTATGGTCCAACCAATCGGTCTTACCTACCAATCGGTGCACCTGCTAAATAGTAGACGGGATTCTGGCGCCGACTTGACATTGGGAGGTCAGATGACAGTCATTCCCGAAAATACAACAGAAACTAATATGCTATATTTTATCTATACAGATAAGTAACTCATTTATCTAGAGTATCTGCATCCCGATTCAAATTCAAAACATAATACGGTTTATGCATTTGGGGTGAGAGGTTGTTTGTGTGTTTGTTTGTTTGTTTGTGCAAATCCATGTTGCCATTTTCTCCGAAACTACCAATCTAATTTTGATGTAAATTTCAATTATGGGTTCGGCTTTAATTGGAGCATGTTCTTAGATAGGTGTTACAATGACAACTCAACAGGGGTGCTACAGAAAGTATTTTAATGCAAATCAATGTTGCCAATTTTCTCCAAAACTACTAGACCGATTTTGATGTAGTTTTTAATTATTGGTTTGGGTTTGATTGGTGCATGTTCTTAGATAGGTGTTACGGTGACAACTCATTAGGGGGCGCTGCAGTAAACATTTTGTTGAATTATTTAGTATACGTCGTGGGTTTTTTCAAATTTTTTAATGTTATTACTTGTATATTAACCAAATGAACCTAAAACTTATTGTCAAGTAAAATAATGCTCCAGTATCTACATCTTTTGAATATAAAGTCATCTAAATAGTAGCCCCCATCTATGTAGTGGCAAATCGTATGCAATCGTGATACGTATCTCCCCATTACCGTATGTTACGCCAACCTCCGCAATATATGGGCCCGTGACGGAGTTTCGAAAGCGCTAATAAAGTGATAGCCATCGTGATCTGGTTTTAGTTGGGTGCCCATAAATTTTAATAAATGGTGGCTACTATTGTAAATGCACTGTTACGAAAATACTGACGGCATGTTTAGAAAGGGATGATGCTATATGTCGGTTTGAATGGGGTTTGTGTAACACGATTTTTTATCTTGTGACCGACTGAAAAAATAGAATAATGGTAATTTTTTAAAGAGATTTTAATGGAATTTTGAAGCAAGCTAATTATTCAAATCGATTTAGAAAGACCCCGCCTGAACTAAAAAACTTTTATATATCAATTTTAAAGACATTTTTAGATTTTTAATGGAATATTCAAACATGACAAGACAATTAACATATACTATTAATTTATTGTCAACAATCACAGAATAGATAATAGTACGTACTACAATATAGTATAGTCACTAAAGGATAGGGCTGTTCTCCATCCGACAGTAAACATACAGCCCAAGACAAAGAGCCCGCTAGACGGCAAGAGGCACGCTCGATATTGCGTCGTGGGACCGAAAATCATAATTGGCGAAACGTTGACGCTAATACACCTATACCTACCCCTTTGGGGATTTACAGACGTGAGTATATGTATGTATGTATTATATATTTGTAAAGTGCTTAACAGATCATACTCACGGGAATCGAGTCCCCTGCGTAGCAATCGAATGCCCTACCGCAACGCCATGGAGACTGTCAATTACTTGTACGAACCATTTATTTAGTAAAACCAACAATCCCGTGAACTAAAGCAGGTCTGCACTTTCGCGTCAATATTGTCAAATCGTGCGTTGTCTTTGATTTGCAATAAAACAGTATGCGTTTGACAGTGACAACCGTAGTTCCTGTTTTCGCCATTTGACGTACGATTTTCTCCCTTGATTACATCAGGAAAAATTAATTTCTCAGGTGGGGCTTGAACCCACGACTTTTCCCATACAGGGGGAATACTCTTCCAACTGAGCTACTGTGCCACACCTGAATCAATTCAAATTTCCCTTCTCTATATATCCGTCTTTAAGGCGCCGGTGGAGTCATCTACCAACACTCTTACGAACTGTTGGAACCAATGAATAATTTTGCAATCATTTCTAATCATTAATTTTTGATTATTTCGTGGTGGAGCTTGAACCCATCTGGGCAATTCATTTTTCCTGTTGTAATCAAATTGTAAGGTTAGCATAATAAATGCTATAAAATTTCATTCAAAGATTTGGGCAGAGTAATCAGAATTTTTAAAATCATTTTCAATCATTCATTGGTTCCAAAAGTTCGTAAGAGTGTTGACTCCACCGTCGCCTTAAAGACGGATATAAAGAGAAAGGAAATTTGAAGTGATTCGGGTGTGGTTCAATAGCTCAGTTGGAAGAGATTTCCCCCTGTAAGGAAAAGGTTGTGGGTTCGAGCCCTACCTGAACAATTCATTTTTCCTGATGTAATCAAATTGTAAAGTTAGCATAATAAATGCTATTCAATTTCATTCAAAGATTTTCTCCCTACCTAATAAAATTACTAATTTACTATAATAATATGGACAGCATAATTGATACATTTAATTTCGGAATATGGTAACGCAATTATTTTCATGTTGGCTGGGAAATGCGCGCAGTATTCATGTAGAAAATGGATTATAATACGTACCCTTTGTGGTTATGACACTTATCGTAAATGGATTCGGGCGGTAAGCATGATTTTTGTATTAAATTGTGGGTAGTTGAAAACTATGTTGTATGCAGACTTGGATACTTATATATGCACACCTCAAAACTGTCTAGGGGTATTTACATTTATGGAGTTAATAAAAAAGTATTAATTCTAGAAAAAAGTTTTTGGTACCAAATTGTTGATGGTACATTTCATGCGAGGTTAAGTCAAATTGACGAAAAAAAAAATTCTGATTCTAAATTTGAAAAAGGCGGAAAAGAACAATATATTCGCCCTTCCGTCTAATTATAAGATGTTTAATTTCTATAAAATTGTAAGCTTCTTACGTACGTTTTTAATTCTAGGAACAAATTCCTATGAGTTGCGGGAGCGGGATCAAACATTCACGTGGGTGAAGCCACGGGCATCAGCTAGTAAGATTATATCATCGACGACAAACGTAGCATACGAATAATCGTATCAAAAGTTAACACAGTTTAATAAGCATCAATAAATTCACCGCCAGAAATCAACCTACACAGTTGCCCACTTACGTCACTATAATATAAGTACATGCTTACGTCACAATAATATAAGTACGTGCTTACGTCACTATAATATAAGTACCTACCCACTTACGTCACTATAATCCTGCATTGTACTGAAACTTCCAAAAGCGCCCAGTTTTCCTTTGATCGGATGACGATAACTCACAACTTATTTATTCCGCCCCGCAGACCTTACGGGACTGTCAAAATTAAGACATAAATCTTTCTCTGGCTGGCCCATTCTTTTGGCCAACTGTGTAATTTTATGAAAAATCGAAAATTGTTTTTTTTTTTACGAACCTTGAAGTTGGAATAAATTGAATTTGAAATTTGTCGGTGTTCGAAATCACAGTTGTTGCGATTGCTTTTTTTTACTTTTGAAAAGAGTCGGGATACTTTTTTTTATTTTGTTTTGTTCGGTTTCGTTCGCAAACAATACAATACGATGACCTGTGTTGCTATGTCGGAGAGGTTTACTACCCAGTGCAAGTATTTGTATGCATGAATATTGCAATGCATGCAAATTTTGTTTCAGCGGAATTGAAGGCCAGATGTACCTACAAGATTGCAGGAGAGATTAACTAGGGCCTGGTGATATTGGTAGGCCATTTTGCTATGTGCTATATCTTAGAGTATTTTTACATCACCCGTTTTTTTTTTTTTTTTTATAACCGTGGGGGAAAATCCTTCATGGATGTTATGCCGGACTCCTACCGACTAAAAACCCCCACGGTAACGCCCAGAAGCCTATGGATGGAAGCCCTGGGTAAGCCCTCGGAAGGATGTCCCAGGACTCCCATCAGACCTACGGCTACAATTGCGGCCTCGCCTTGGGGGTGGTCCGGGTGCTATCCCGCGTCTATGGGGGGGTTTTCGGGTGTTATCCCGCTTCTTAAGGGGGGGGGGGGCGTGCGTGAATCCCTCACGTCACGCTGCCGTCATGGGCTTGCTTCTGTAAAGACGGTGAGCAACTCACCGTCCTCAGGCCCCCGGTCATGGAGGCCGATGGTCTTCGGCGAAGACACGTCGGCGGCGCCCAGGCCGCCGACTGCGGAACTCGGGTGGGAGAGTTTTCTCCCGCTCTCGCCCCGCCGCCTCTTTCACGAGCATGACCTGCTCACAGAAAGAGGCGGCGCAGTCCCACTTACTCCCGCTGGAGACCATGGCTCGCACCATGGTATCGAGCGAGAGAGTGCCCACGCCCAGACCCACCACGAGGACCTGGCGCTGTTGCGCCCACGCCGTGCACTCCACCAGCGTGTGGAGCGCTGTGTCGTCGCTGCGGTCCTCGCAGTGCTGACACTCGGCCGTGGTTTCCCGGTGTCTTCGCCACAGATACCTACCGAAGCTACCATGCCCGGTAAGTATCTGTGACAACCGGTAGGAGAGAGCACCGTGTCTCCTCTCCAGCCACTCGTCCATGACCGGTCTGACGGCCGCAATTGTGGCGAATCCCCCCTTTGGTTGCTCAAGTCGCACCTTCCATGTCTCCACGGTTTCCTGGTAGAGCTGGGACCGCTGGGCCTCGATTTCTCGAGACGCAGGCCATTGGCCCCGCTCCAGCGCCTCCTTGCGCCATATAAATAGAGACGCAAGGGCTCTCGCTTCCAGGTCCCATGGAGGGGTCCCGGCTAGGAGCTCTGTGGGCTCAGCAATCTAGCCACATTACTGGCCGTCAGGTTCTCTGCCCATACGGGGGCCCCGTATAGGGCCTTACTTCGCACGATCCCCAGGTACAGTCTCCTGCAGGGGGCGTTGGGTCCCCTGATATTGGGCATCAGCCGCGCGAGTGCGGCTGACGCCCCTCTCAGTTTTGGGACCAAACTTCGGAAGTGATGTCCGAAGTTCCACCGGCCATCGAGTACGAGCCCCAGATACTTCATCGAGGGCTCGATGCCGATGCTGACGCCCCCTACCTGTAGACTGGATCCCGCAGGTGGCCCCATCCGAGGTCCGTGGAAGCACAAAGCCTCGGACTTGTGAAGGGCGACCTCGAGACCCAGCCGCCGTATCCGACCCACGACTTGAGCAACCCCTGCCGTGGCCTTTAGTGCTGCGTCTCGGTGCGTTGCTCCCCGCGCCGTAACGAGGGTGTCATCGGCGTAACACGTTACGGTGACCCCTCTGAGCAACGGACCACGCAGCACCCAATCGTAGCCGATGTTCCACAGGAGTGGCCCTAATACCGATCCCTGTGGAACACCGCACGACACATCCCGCCGACCTGGCCCTAGCCAACTCGGGTAAGTAATGGCCCTCTCTGAGAGATAGGCCCCGACAATTCGACGGAGGTAAGGAGGCACTCCATGGTAGATAAGCGCCTCCCTAATGCAACTCCAGGGCAGGGTGCCCCAGTCGCCTTTTTGGTGGCATTGGCCGCCTTCTTCTTTGCTCCCACCACCTCCCAGACCCCCTCACTGGAGAGATTCTGGGATGCAACGGGAGCATTGGCTGTACTGCTTGTGGAGGCGGGGTTGCCACCTCCCCTAGGTGCCGTCTTCTTAGGGGCGGAGGGGGCGGAGGCCCTCGGCTCGGGACCAGGAGCCCCATTGGGTGCAGCCTTCGTCGCATAAGACGCGACGACGGGTGCCGCCAGCGGCGGGCGGTATGCCCGGTCCTCGAGGACGCTGAGGCGTCGCTCGATTGCCTCGAGCAGCTGGACCACCGTAGGTGTCACCTTAGATGGAGCACGGGGAGCGGGGGTTTTCGCACCCCGAGCCTCCCCTGCCCCCTGGACCAGCTGCGTCAGCTGACCGATTTCCTCCCGCATCAGCTGTTGCTGCTTGCGGGAGTCGGCAAGCTCCGTCTCCAGGCTCGCAACCCGAGCCCGGAGTTTCTCCTCCTCGCTGGAGACGCTCCTTTCCAGGAGCTCCTCCAGCGCTTTGGCGGCACCCGTTACCGCGTCCGCCACGATCCTCTTCTTTCCCGCAATATTTTTCTGGCCTTTTACGGCGCCAGAAATGCGGGAAAGAGCCGCCAGGATGTTCTGCGCCGCTGGCACCTCCGTGACCTTTCCGCTTGGTAGCGGGGACACAACCGCTGGCGGCTCTGCTACCCTCCCTTTCGCTCTGTAGAGGTCGGCTTTCCGGCCTCTACCCGCGGTGGTAGCCCCTATCTTCCTCTTACTAGGAAGATCCTCCTCGCTGTTAGACTCAGACCCAGGCCGACGGAACAGGCCATTGCCGAGTCCGCTCAACCTGGGTCTCTTCCTACCTACGTCGGCATGGATATTACATCACCCGTAGTTCTTTTTTTGAGACAATAAAGGTTAATTCAAAAGCTCTAGAAACCAGCAGACTTGTCTGAAAGTTTTAATAACAGTAGAAGAATCTAGTGAAGCAGATAGCTAATCATCGTCTCTTCCTACCTTGGAGAGAAAAATTTGTGAGCATATATGTTATACTAGCTTTTGTCCGCGGCTGCGCCCGCATGGATGTCGGTTATCGCGACCAAACATAGCCTATGTCCTTTCTTATGGTCTAATCTACCCCTATACCAAATTTCATCAAAATCGGTTCAGTGGTTTCGGCGTGAAAGCGTAACATACAGACAGACAGACAGACAGACAGACAGAGTTACTTTCGCATTTATAATATTAGTATGTATACTTTTATATATCAGATAAATGGACTACAAAAATAAATAAAATCTTAAACAAGGATAGTTCACTTCAGATAAAATCTCTTAAACTGCAAGCTATGAACAGTATTTTCCAGTAATAAAAGCATACATCTGAACTATACTATCCAGACTACGGCACTCAAGACAGGCAATAACTTACGAGTTTCCTTTAGCTGATAAACCAACAATATCGGTGAAGAATCTACTCGTGTACACGCTCACGATACTCGTAGCTTCCGTTTAAAATGATACAAACATGTCCTTTGTTCCTGTTTACTGAGAAAAAGGTGAGTGTACAACGTACACTTACTGCTTGTTAACTTAGGGGAGTTTCACATAGTATTTAATGTTACGGTTCCATACGCAATGGATAAAAATGGATCCCTATTACTAAGTCTCCACTGTCGGTCTGTCTGAACCGTGATATTTAGGCAGTTAAAATATTCACGGATGATGTGTTTCTATTGCTGCTTTGACAAGAAATACTGAAAACAGTGCCTTAGTGCGTAAGTTCTGTTCGCACTTGGCTGGTTCCAGTAAATTTCTAGAAAGGGAAATATATGAAAATCCGTATTTCCAGTATTCCCCCTAATTCTTACAACGAACCCATGCTTGTTTGAATAATTTTTTTTAAAGAATTAAGAGCCGATTCGAATTTTATTTCTAGAGTAAACAGCCTTTATGTGGGTAATATTGCCTGTTTATTCTAGGAATAAGCTTTACTCGCGTTTTGTATAGGGGTAGATTAGACTATGAGAAAGGACATAGGCTATGTTTGGTCGCGATAACCGACATCCACCCGGGCGAAGCCGAGGGCAAAAGCTTGTATACCATAAGTATGTTAACTGTGCAAATCGGTGTCCTAGTGGGAAGGCATTCCACCTGTAAGAGAAAGATCGCGGGTTCGAGTCCCGCCTGAGCGATTCTTCTGATGTATTCGACCCATTCTTGTGTTAGGAGTAGGTTCATGCACACTCATCACAGTCTAGAAGGTCCGCTTTGACAGATGTATATGTTCTATATTCTATGAGTGACACCCATGAAGTTCTATATTTTTTTGCAATCAAAATGTTCTGAAGTGAATCAAATTTTTCATTGACAGATACCACAGTGCTGGGCGTAACGATTATTTCATAATTTTCCACGGTTCAGGAATAAACTAATCGATCAAAATATATTTTTCAATGCCTTATGTATTTAATATCGCAATTTAATCAGGACTTGACATTTATAAAACCCAAGCAAGCAACGTTATATCTTCCATTTAATTCTTGTCTTACCTCGACATTTTTGGAAGCATCAAAAAATGGGTCTACTTCAAACGGTTTGGTTTTTAAACCCCCCACCAAGCTGTAAGTCAAAATAAGACATAACGCTGCCGCTAAGCCACTTGAGTTATTGTGGACTTATAATTATAATTACGGGAACCTACGCCATGAGCGCGTAATTCCCGCCATTATTATAATATATCTCGGAACGCGAGAGTTTGAACGTACCTAATTATTATTGTGAACATAATTACATGCTTGTAGTTAAGTATTCCATAGGAGTTATTACACAATTACGGTATTCTTAAGTTGGTGGAATAATTAAATCTTTCATGAAATTAATTCTAATTCATGTATATATTATTCGCGTGGTTCGCGCCAGAAAAGAATTTAGGCCACCCCATCTGTTCCCATGCGGTGTCGTACAAGGCGATTAAGGGATAGGGCTGTTTAACATCAGACCCAGCCTCAAATGCATGGCTCGAGTTAAGAATAGTCTATCTAATTTTTTAATGACTGACTGATCATCTATTCCATTTATTTGTAATCTTTTGACCATATCTGTTAAAGGAGATTGCCCACTTTTCAATGGACCGCCGTTTCATAACAAATAATTTTGTATGACGGTGAAATTCGGATATTAAATTGGATTGATATCGTACTTTCATAGGAAATAAAAAATATTTTCTTATTTTGTGGGGTTTTCTCTCATTTTTCGTTTCGCTGTTTAAATTAGGGTTAAGTTTTGAAGCAAATGTCTGGTGGAGCGCTTATGTACTTTCTTAATTATTTCACACATAATTTAATTGTATTTCAATTTTGTAATTTAAGAAACCACTTTTATGAACGAATAATGTTTGAATATTGGCGCTCATTTGTTGACCACTTAGTGTTGAAGAAGGCCAATGGATGGCGCTGTGAACGGATCTTTTCGAACTATATTTTGAGAACGAAGTTTCTATGAGCGAGACTCTCAAGCTTCACGGCTGACGTTCAACCCGTTCATTTTTTAATTAGTCAATGACTCGACGCTGCACCGAACGGTGCCTCTCAACCCGCTAACGCACCAAACGGAAGTTTGAGTAATTCAACTCCTCGTTTCTTTTTCTGTGTAATTCTATAAGTTCCTTTGGCCACATTCTCAAGTCAGTATAAGTGAAGTGTATCGGAAGAAAACGACAAATTCAAGAAAATAACCGGCCGGTCGAAACATACCTACCCACCAGCACGTGCCAGGAACCACGCCTGTCTACAGCTGAATCCTCACGAGGTGGAACTCAGGTCAGTGCCGGTTCTCTTACGTTTTCGTTCATGGAAGCGGTCACATGTGTATTTTCTTTTCATTACAACCTAACTGCAGGTCACAGGTTCTTATACGCTCTGTGTGCAAACACACCATTTGGCAGGACTATTTACACGTCCCACCAATGTCCATCAATCCGTCAAATCAATTTTGTCCAGAAAGTGCTAGTCGTTACATGGATGAACAAGGAATTAATTTAAATAAGATAGAAGTAATAGTTCCACAACTTATAAATAACACTGATACCTATAGGTACACCAATATTTATATTATAACTCTATTTAATGTATGGTCGCGCCACCGTTCATATAGTTACGATAAATCTTTGTCAACCTATAGCTTGCACTTGCGTGAAAGTCATAGACATAATTTGGATCCGGTAGGTGGCACTGCAATCGTGTTATAGGACTGTGCCGAGCGAAGTCTGGGTGGGTCAGCTAGTTACTTACCTACTAGGTTATGCTAAATGTACCTACAGGTTTGTATAGGAAGTAGAAAATGAAATTGCTAGAATATTTTAAGCAAGTTTTATTAATCTATGATCTCATCATCCTCATATTCATGAAATATGTTGAGCAAAAATGCAGCTGGCGGTTGAACGGATCCAAATCGAGCCCAACTTAGGCACCACAATATAGTCATAATGTGGGCACAGCACAAGTCCTCAAAAAGGTTCTAGAACGTGCAGTAATCCCAAGACTCGACTGTAGGTACACATACTCAATACAATAATCAATAATATGCTATTAACACAACACTCAACACGACACTCAATAATAACATCCACCCATCCATGTACTCCCATCTGTAAATCCCCGAAGGGGTAGGCAGAGGTGTATTAGCACCCACGTTTCGCCAATTATGATATTGCCGCCCAGCGGCTCCTTTTTCTTGAGCTGTATGTTTTTGATCCAATCAATAATAACACTATCAATAAAAAGTGACAATAAAACCGCACATTCGTTACTAAAAAGACGTTTTTGTTTGAAAGGAGCTCTACCATGACCATAGACATGACACGACAGTTTTCAACTTTTAACAGTTTGTATTTCGTTCAAAGAGCTAGTTTTTATCATTTTTCACAAATTCGCAAACGGCATAGTCTCGCATACAACAAAATAGCTCTAAAAGCGTCCTCTACTTGTCATAATCGCATAGATATATTTTGATTTAGATAGCATACTTCATGATTCGAAACGCTAAAGACATTGTATTTTGTCAGTTAAAATAATTCCCATTGACTGATTTTCTTATATATAAAATCTTTGATAAACGTGCTAAAAAGTCCCTGATAAAATTATTTTTTATCGTCAGTATGTACATGGGCAGGTAACTACTTCCATCTCAACAATATTATTCCTACTCCATTTGAAACTATCTATGTTAAGTGCATTTGAGTAAGAAGACAATTATAATCGATTACACCACTAATTATACCAAAGTTTAAACCCCACATACGATTTTGTTTGAGTGTATTAAAAGATTGTTAAAAAAATATTTCATGATTTATCAAGTTACTTATGTAGCCATACACTTTTTATTTAGGTTTTTCAAAAACGAAACGAACATTGGCATTCTCCTTTATTGAATTGAAAATTTATTAATTATTGTAATCTAATAATCTTATTTGTATTCTAGTTATTTCAAATTTAAATTAATCATTATTGACATTTGTAAACAAAACATTTTTTTTTCTGACATTTCAATATCAAGTTACAATATATAATTCTGTATTAATATGGGTTTGTGATACCTGAATTAAATGAATTTTAATTTAATTTAATTTATAGTGCTCGGAATACGGCAATAGGCTCCCCTCTATTACGTGGGACCAAATAAAATGACTGGGTGTTAAGTCACCTCTACATAACCCTCCGGGAATAAAGGCGTGATTGGATGGTACATACTATCATTTTTTGTAGAATCAGTCATAGTGTCATCAATCTGATGTCTGTTTCTGTACCAATTTTATAAAAATAAAATAAAAAATAAAATAAAATCAACTCCCTGTTTTTCTTAATTTGATGGTTCCCGGTGGAGTAGAGGCCACTCCCTATTTTATTTACTTATATTTATTTTTTATTAGATTATCTGATGTCTGTTTCTGTACCAATTTTATAAAAATAAAATAAAAAATAAAATAAAATCAACTCCCTGTTTTTCTTAATTTGATGGTTCCCGGTGGAGTAGAGGCCACTCCCTATTTTATTTACTTATATTTATTTTTTATTAGATTATTATCCTCTAAAAATCTACCAAAACGAAACCCAAGTAGGTACGTTCTCGGCTAAGTACTCGTATGATATTCGAGATCTCACAGAATTGGCTTCCTCCTCAGAGATAACTTTTCCAACTTCAACTAAGTACAAGTTAAATATATTACATGAGTAGAGTCGCATTGTAAAATGGAAACTTAATACAGGACAGAATATGATAGTATAAGAGCTCGGGGACATCAGACTAACATAGTAATATAAAGGCTGAATTTTTTGCCGAAAGTCGAAAAGGAGGGTCTGTCCTTCGTAAACATTCGGCCTTACCTTGGAAGACCTTACTGAACCGATTTTAATGATTAATGTATTTGATACTGATTAATTTCGTTAGATATTCGTTCGTCTTCATTAAAGATCAAAATGGTGTATTCATGACATTTTTAACTGTAATCATATCGAATGGTTCCCATTTAAACAGATTTTATTTAAGCATACGGTCATCTTTAATGACGGCAAACCAGTACTTCTTGAGTCTACTCCTGCTACCAGGGTTTTTTTTTATACAGGACACGTCAATTTGACTTCACCACGCCTGATGTTAAGCTAAAGGCAAAGTCTCGGAAAGAGGGTCATCATCGTAAACATTTACCATGTTGACAGTGGTGGCACTCAGCTTGACGGCCTCGTTAGATGCCTTTTCACGCCCCGCTTAAAGGACCCGGGACTGTAGGAAGAAGGAAACACGTGAGCTGGCAGGGAGTTCCAGGTCTTAGTGGTGCGGCATAGGAATGAGTCACTGAAACGCTTGGTTCTAGCAGGTATACTCTGCACCGTAAATGGATGGCATTTTTGCCCTGCACGTGTCGTCCTATGAAGGAAAGGGGAGGGTGGGACTAATTGGAAGAGCTCGTCAGAACATTCACCATGGTAGAGACGGTAGAAAACCGCCAAAGACGCAACATCTCTACGCATCTGCAAAGGCTAGAGGGTGTTCGTGACCGATGCGGTTCGATGAAAACAGCATAAACACATAATGTTACCTTCCTATTTCCTTTTCTATTACATATGTTTTTCTTCATTTCAAATGATACTTTAAAAAATTATCTTACAAATGAACATTATTCCGGAGTTCACGGGCTCTCGGACTATAAACACAATATACACACATGCACGTATTGTTGCTAAAAGACCGTTGGTTTGATGCCAGATTATCTCACATACACGCTTCAAAGATTTTAATCACTCATTTGTGTTGCCAAGACAATGCCCGTTCCAACTACTGGTTTTTACTTTTTTGTACACTATGCTAACTTTTTTTTACAATATATTTATTTTTATTGCAATAAAGTATACAGTAAGGCATAAAATATTATTGTGTCAATAAATTAATCAAATAACCCGCGCCTGACCGTTCCCGGCCCAAAAGTACCTATCCATCACACTCGCCGCGTTTCCACGCTGGATTGCGATGGCCAGCCCTTACACCAGGAACGCTCTGAAACGGGAGTCACCCGGCGGTGGCAGTGCGCTGACGGTGGCGAGCCCATTCTGGAGGCAAGTCGGGGACACCGTTGTCCCCCCTCCCGAGGAGGGCCAAAGGGATGGCCCTGGGTCAGTCGGGGTGCAAGGGATAACATAACATAAACTCACGCCTATATTTCACCAGTTTCACCACATTCCGCCAGTTTATGTTTTTAGGTCCCAATGTAATAGGCGGCGAGCCTATTGCCATTAACCGGGCACTTAAATACACGCATAACTTCGAAAAGCATCGAAAAGTCTTTGGTGTGTGCCATGGTAAACCCGAGACCTCGTCTCAGCAGTCCATTACCCATACCACTAGGCTACCGCAGATGATATCGCAACCGCAAGGGATATATCGAAGATAATCTCACCTCCGGCCTAGCTTTACGACCCTCAGTCAGCGTGCGGTTTTTCCCCTCCCGGCTCCGGCGGGGGAGGTATTTCCGCACGAAAAAAAAGGAACGGGAGCACCAGTCGTCCTGTTTCCAATTTCTTTTACAAGGGTTTTGGCCTCTCTGCTCCACCAACCCAAGGTCTCCACTGCTATCGGCACATGCTAACTTAGAACTGGTAAGCAAGCCGGTATTTTACTAATACATACTATTTATATACCGACAAGTGTAGGCAGAGGTGTGGGCGAAAAAGTTTATTTACACAAGAGCATACCATTAAATATTCATTTCGGTACTGGCAATATCTGCATTATGTTTCATAGGTCAGATTGTCGGACTTTTTAGAGCTTCAACTTCCGATATCGAATGCTACCTATAGATATCCGTATAACAATTGGGACCAACTGTTCAACACATCCGCAGCAGCCTTCATGTCCGTGACATTGCAGATAAAATGCAAGAGAGCCGTCTCCGCTGGTGAGGCCACGTCTTGCGGCAACCGCCCAGCTTCGTGGGTTACAAATGCCTGGCAATGGCGTCCCCACCGGCTCCAGGTAGAAGAGGTAGGCCCAAGAAGTGCTGGCTTGGCGTCTTGGAGGGTGACATTCGTGCAAACGGTCCCACTACCTTGGACGCCCTAGATCGTGCGAAGTGGAGGAAGAGCCGGAAGGCGGACCCAGAGCTCCGAGGACACCGTGGCCTCGGATACAATCAGGACTAACGCCTTTATGTGGATAATTGATTATCAACGTTCTCTTTGAGATCTCAATGTGTTAAACCATCCACATAAAACAGACCTTACAACATTATGGTAACTTAGTCACAAACCCATAAAAGTGTTAGTTATAATTCATATGTGGTATCTAGCCTATTTTTAATCTGTTCTAAATAAGAAATAAGCAATCAAAGACACACTTGAATTTAAGGTAAAACTGTAAGACACTACAATAAAGCTTCAATACTTTTAATTAACAAGCTCCCAGGCCTACATTGTACTGAAACTGAACTTCCAGCAAATACAAAAGTCTAACAGTCGCTTCCTCCGGGAGCTAGTCCAGAAATTAACTTGCTCTTGTATTACTGTAAAAAACTATAAAACTTTCACTCAAATCTCGCCTTTAGCGAGTTGGAACTGTTTCAAGTCTACATGGGAATTGTATAGATATTTATATTTTTGTAGCTGGAATTCCAGTCGTCTGGAATACTGATCACGTTCCCGTTTATTATGCGAACTTATTACAGGAATAAAAAGTTGCATATGTGTACTTAGTAGTAGTTTATGAAGATGTTTAAATGTTTGTTGCTCAATGACGGTCAAATGGCTAAGCGGATCGGAATGAAATTCGGTATAGGGATAGATTAGAGTTTGAAATAACAGATGAGCTACTTTTTATCCCGGGAATAGGTTCTCATGTTGTGCGGGAATGGATCCAAACTCCACGCGAGTGCCTGGAGCCGCATTCAGATTACAATAATAGATATACGTAAAGAGCCAATCACATCAATTTATATACATACGTGTAGAAAACTCTTCCTTCAAGTTTATTAAAAAGACCATATGACCTCAAATTATGAAGAACAAAGACAAAACTGCTGTGGCTTTTCCAAACTACATACTATAATATGTAGTTCTTCAAGAACATCATTAGATGATTCTTAGTTGGTCGGCAGCGCGAGTGTGATGCCCCTGTTATTTCACTCGTCCACAGACAACGGTAACCGCTTCCCAATTGGCGTGAAGGCCTTGCGCTTGTCTGTATAAAAAAGATCCATTCCATATACGTCTGTATATCCCCAAAAGGGTAGGCAGAGGTGTACTAGCACCCATGTTCCGCCAACTATGATTTTCGGTCACATTTTCCCAAGCGATTTATTGTCGGATAGAGACCAGCCCTATCCCTTAGTCACCTTTTTCGACACCCATAGGAAAAGCTGGGGTGGTCCTATTCTACTCCACAGGGAACCAATACAGCATGTATTGTATAAAAAAGATATGAAGGAAGACGAGAGATCATAATATGGACGAAGTAAAGCAGGTAAATAGAAAAAATAAACTTAAAGAAATGTGATAAACATGGCTCAGTATCGTTATCCGGGATAAATTCGCCGCAGCCCGGGAACTTGGGGAGGAATCGTATTTCACACTTTAATCATTATGTAAATTCGTATTGAATATGAAACGTTGTGCAGTGATTATGGTAACGAGCAGCCGCCTTCAGCGTATTACTGCAACATTTCTTTATACTTCAGGGTATTTAGACGCTGAAGAAGGTAGTGTTTATCTTTTTGATGGTTTGATTAGGTAGAACGAACGAGTTTTATCGAGTTGTAGCGAGCTGGCTGAGGTTGAACTTATAGAATAATAACTTATAGAATAAGAAAGCTTTTGCTCGCGGCTTCACCCGCGTGGATGTCGGTTATTGCGACAAAACTTTTCTCAAAAGACGTAGGTATACCAGGTTTCATACGATTTGAAAATGACTAACTTTCCTTACAAAAGTTTATCACCTATTTTACCCTCTTAGTAGTAAACTTTTGAAAAACGCTGATACACGTGTTCATTTATTTCTTAAAAGACACAGGTTTATGAAATTTAGTGCATCTAGCTCGGAAAATGACGTACTTTCATACAAACTTCCATCCATTATTTTACCCCTTTAGTAGCAGAATTTCCAAAAATCCTTTCTTAAGGAATGCCTACGTCATAATATCTACCTGCATGCCAAATTTCAGCCCGATCCATCCAGTGTTTTGGGCTGTGCGTTGATAGATCACTATGTCAGTCAGTCAGTCACCTTTGAGTTATACTATATATATTTAGATACACAGATCGAATGGCTAGTATATGACAAAATGCCAGAAGGGTGTAAGGACAGAAGTAGTTGGTGGACAAGCAGTGTTCCACTGATCAATAAGACTAGAAAAGAGCAAGCCAAAAACCATATCCTTCACGATTCACCATAACTATCACGACAACTAGTAAAAAATCATACTACGAGTACAACGCATCCACAAAGACTATAAAATTATTCTAATATGCTGAACCCCGCATTCGATTCCCGGAAACTATTATCTGATAGTGGCCGTATGCCGTGGTTATCGTGTTAATTTATTGTCTGAGTTCACTCCAGAGCGCTGCGTAAGGAAATTGCACGAGAATATAATATCATTGTGTTGTTTTTTCCATATTTGTTTATGGTTGAGAGGTTTTATTGTGTTTTCAAGCGGTTATTACTGGCTATGAGGAACTAGTTTCGTTTTATTTTTACTGTAATGTAGGAAAATGGTTACGGTGGAACCTTCGGAGTTCAATCAGCCCTCGTCTGCTAACCGGTACATCTAATGATTATCGTACGAGTCCCAATTGCAGGATTTCTTCTCAATTGAAGGGTGCAGGAAGCAGGTGCTCTTTTAAAAGCCAAACCAAGAGGATGAGTAAGTTTTTTATACATACATATAATCACGCCTTTATTTCTTTTTAGGCAGAAGTGAATTAACACCCACATTTCACCAATCATTGTATTCGGTCCCACGTAATAGGGGGTGAGCCTATTGCCGCATTCCGGGCACTATTGTTGACTCAAGCCATGCATCTGAGGCGGAGTGGGGGGGCTGTATATATCTGTCTTATGTTAAACAGCCCTATCTCTTAGTAGCCTTGTACGACACCGCATGGGAAGAGATGGGGTGGACCAAATTATACTCTGCCGGGAACCACGCATCTTGGGCCATTTGTTGCCCGACTGGCATCCCTAACACCTAGGCTGACTTAGGGCCATCGAGATGTCCGCCTTGAGGCTTAAGCTAACTCTGGTCTCCATAGTGAAAACTTCGGGTGCTACTGGGGATAATTAGATGTTGGTGACTTAAATTATACTATCAGGTGTATGTTTCAACCCTCACAATATAAATGAACCTATTCACCACTAGAAAAACAAAATGGTTTTGTTCGCCCCTTATTATACAAAGAACCACTCACGGATGTTATTATTCTAATTTCGATTTTATTCTCCAAAGCTTTCAGTCTCGCATAATGATAATCTTATTACCTAGAAACAAAATGAAATCCACCTTCTCTTGTTTCTAGAAAAATTCCCAGAATACAACAGCTTGAATTACGTAATCATCTCAAACAGCACGTGTTTAGATAATTCAAAGTTCGCGCAATTCGAAATCGGATCCCAATCTCAGAAACCCAAACTTCTTTAACTTCATTTGAAAATCAACCTTATTTCAAAAGCATTTAGGTATAAATGCATGTGTTGCTAACCATTATCTTGTTTATTAGTTCACGTTGTTAGGTATCTATTATTTTGTAAGAAACGCGAGCCGTATTTTGTAGTAAACGCCTGCAATTAATACTGTTCGCTGGAAATAATTAATATTAAATTACGCTTGCTTGGTGTAAGGGTTGAGAGGGGAGGCTCTGGGATAAATACTGAAGTTAAATATTTAAACATTTTATAGGACTACTAGAAAATAGTGGATTTTTTTCAAGATGTACGTACGTATGTTGGAACAAGTAAATTCCACTTTTTACTAAATAAATGTGAAAGTGTGTGGTTTGTAACTCACTTTTAACGTTTAACGGCTGAGCAAATCTTTCTGAAATTTAGTAGAACAGATTATAATTGGGAATATCAAGACCTAGGCGCACATACCTAGACCAAATCGTGGAAGTTTTAGAAAAGGGGCAGATCAGGAGTACCCTAAACCGACGAGCATGCATGAAGAATGTAATGAGAGTGAATGAAGCGAGAGTAGTATGTCAGGATCGTAGCAAATGGAGATCCGTGATCTCTGCCTGGCGTGATTTTATGTATGTATGTGAAATGAATGTGTGTGTGTATATGGAATTGAACATGATTGGACTGTGAATATTCGACCCGATTTTTCTATATTGCATGCTTTTGTATGTACACACATGTTTTTGAACAAATAAAAGATATTATTATTATTATTATTATTATTTAGTTCTTTTTTTTATTAAGGACACGTCAATTTGACTTCACCTCGTCTGATGGTAAGCTAAAGGCAAAGTCTGGGAAAACACCACTGTAAACATGTACCATGTTAACAGTGGTGGCACTCAGCTGGACGGCCTCATCAGGTTCCTTTTCACGCCCCGCTTAAAAGACCCGGGACTGTAGGAAAAAAGAAACACGTGAGCTGGTTTTTTTTTTTTTTTCGTGCGGAAGTCCCCTCGGATACCCCCCCTTCCGGAGCCGGAAGGCGAGGTTATGTCGGACTCGAACCGACTAAAACCGCACGCCGACTGTGGGTCGTGGTGCTAGGCCGGAGGTGAGGTTGTCATCGACATATCCCTCGCACCCCGGCTGACCCAGGGCCATCCCTTACGGTCTGGCCCTCCTCAGGAGGGGGGACAACGGTGTCCCCAACTCGCCCCCGGAATGGGGAGGCGCGCTATTCAGCGCGCCGCCGCCGTGGCCTGCTTCTGCTGGGGTGACAGGTGGCTCCACCCGTCACCCCCAGGCCCGCGCTCATGGGGGACGGAGGTCAGTCAGTGCCCTACACGTGAGCTGGCTGGGAGTTCCAGGTCTTAATGGTGCGGTATAGGTATGAGTCACAGAAACACTTGGTGGTTCTTGTTTAGTTTCAGATGCATGAGCTGTGACAGAAAATTCGAAAGAACCCCGCTGGTTTTGTATTAAAATAAGATTTTCGTCAAGAAAATTACTACATTTAAACATTGTAAGCTAATTAGTAAAAAGTAGCATGTACAAATCCACTGGTCGCCTTAATTTAATTGCTCCCACTTATATTCTTCTTTTCAAATATGTGCTCTTTTAAAGAAAGCAGGAGCGAGTGGGTGACTCATATATTTAAGGAGACAACTAGGTGTAGTGTGGGGTTTTTAAGGGACCAGTTTTTTCGCACCCATTTTTATTTAACCTCCAAGCTTCCCACACGTGCCATTGATGGTAAAAGTCACACTTATTGATGAGAACGTCTTTCAACCTATGACTTGGCCCGTTGACTAAGCTGCCGAAGATACCCGCCAAGGGAAAAGCTTACCTATGTGCTCGTAAGATGTTCTCGTTCAGAAACAAACAGCTTGTACTTGCTCGTGTATACTACCGATTTTACTAGGTAACAATATACGAACTAGCCTGATTACGTAGGTATACAATTTACACTATACTCCCAATAACTTCTATGTATACTAGACTGCCTATTTAGAGGGATCATAACTTTTTTTAGTTGACTAAAGGTAAGATTCCGAAGCCGACCGCACACAACAACTGCCAACGCATACATCATATACAGTACAAAAAGCGTCGGTAGCTTAGTGGTTACGGAGTCGACCTTACGATCGAGAGGTCCCAGGTTCGAATCCTGGCCATTACACTACTGACGTGAACCCACTCCTAGCACAAGCAATTTAGCGTAGTTGGAGGGGTTAGAGGGAATAATTAGTAACATTGGTTCTAATATCCATATTACAAAAAAAAAAATACTTGTTAAACTTCATACGGATATATAGGGGACCATTGAGAAGCAGCAATGAATGACGCATGAATGTGTGCGTCTGCAATTGTCGTATGCATTCACCTTCGGAATCATACATACATTATTAGGTAGAAGTCAAAATTCATTCACTCTTTGATTGTTTCTGTTCAAAATTTGTTCCTGTATCAGCCGTGAGACCGTTACATATTTTTTTCAAAGAAATTAGTGGTTGCACAGTCGGCCGACAAAATTTACGCAGTTGGGCAATGCGAGGCCCGGGGTTAACCGCGTGTGACTGCAGTTTTTATTCATATTTCATTTACATAAGAACATTTGGGCAATGAATACCTTTCATTTGAAACATAAATAAATAATAAATAAATATTCCACAACATTCTACACAACGCTATCTAGACCCATGGTAAGCTTTTATAGCTTGTGTTATGGAATCTAGAATGCGGATAAACATACTTATATACTTTTTTTTTGTAAATATATACCTATTATACATAGAAACACCCAGACCAATGCAAATAGTCATATTCATGCATACAAATATTTGCACTGAGCGGGAATCGAACCCGCGCCTCCTGCGTGGCAGTCGCGTGCACTACCGCCACGCCCGCGCCACGGAGGCTGACATCGATCATTGAAATCCGTATATTACAAACATGCATACAAGATATGCGCGAAAGAAGCGAGTTCAGGAAATCCGAGACTTGGGGGTAACACATGATTCAAAACTCACGTATGAAAAGCAGGTAGACAATATCGCGATGCGAGCTTACAAAATGCTAGGTTTTGTTATCAGATCATGCTCGCAATTTTCAAATATAAAGGTGATTAAAATTCTTAATTGCTCGTACGTTCGCAGTGTCCTTGATTATGTCACAGGTTTGGAATCCGCATTGTGATGTCTATATTAACAGATTGGAATCGATACAGCGTAAATTCACAAAGTTCTTGCGCTATAAGTGCAACACACGGGATGATAGTTATGAGGTAAGCTGTAGGAGACATCACTTGCTATCCCTTCAAACGAGACGGAGACTTGTGGATGTAGCTTTGCTTTTAAAAATAGCACATTCCAAGGTGGAGTCTCCTCATCTCCTCTCCATGATACACTTGAAGATCCCAACTAGATCAGTACGAATACCTGTTCCTGTCCACATACCCTGCAGTATTACCAATTATAGAAGCAACTCTTTTTCCTCGGATCAGCCAAGTTTGTGAACAAAACTTCCAAATATCCGGTATTAGATTTATTTAACACAAGTCCTGCTAATTACAAACGTATAGTTGGTAATCTCTGGTTCGAATTGGTTCTCTAGGTGTTTTGTATTGAACTTCTAAATTTTACTTTTCTAAATTATTTTCAACATTGTTATATAAAACCTTTTAGTGTGTACTTGTTATTTATATGTGTAAACTTATAAATGATCTCTAGTGATGTAAGTGTTTATGTTACATAGTTTTAATGCTGTTTGTTTTCCAAATAAAATAAAAACATAACCCTTGACAGTCGGGTAAAAATAGCAAAAATAAAATTATTCCAAAATAATTAAAACGCTCTCAACTAACTCTAGCGCTTGCCAAATTCAAAAATGGAACTTTCTTTTCGAAGCACCAAATAATAAACATGGCGGATGGCTCCGCACACATCTTGGTGCTATGAAATAATGATATTGCTTTGGCAGCACACGTTGTTGCCTTTGCCCCAAAAGATGTCACAGTTTTGTAAAGAATTTTAAAAACGAACAAAGCCAAATGTTTGGAACAGACGCTGCTGAAAAAATAATGTTATTGTATTGCATTTGGCTAGAGAGTTTTAAGTTAAATAGAATGAACGAAATTATCACATAAACTAGGTGGTGTTGTCTATCATAGGGACTATGCCTTTAATAAGGATCGCCGTTTCTCTGCATCGATGCCGTTGTTGTGGAGATTCAATTGACCGACTCGGACACCATGGCCTGTCGTGTTGCAGGCGAATGCCACGGCACGCCAGCCTCAACGACATAATGCGCCGTGCTCTTGTCACCGCCGGTGTGCCAGCCGTGCTTGAACGTAACGGTTTGGCGCGCAAAGGTGGCAAGAGACCGGATGGTATTTCTTAATTAGCGTGCAATAAACACTATCTGTTGAAACCGTAAAATATAAAACAGTGCCAAATAAATTCTCACAGTTGAAATAATCACCTCAAATAAAAAAAAAACCACAAGTTTGAAACAAAAATCCAAACTAACTTCACACAGAATTGGTCAGATTAACGCACCACAGTTCAAGTTATTTCTAAAGTAAAAGAATAAGTAATTACGGTACCCAAGTTAACCAATTTGAATGGCAAATTCACGAATTGAAATTGTACGTTTCATCTTGACATTGCCTTGGGGCATAATTCTGAATGACATTACGTTTCAAACGCCCACCTAACGTGAGAAGACGGTAGATTTCAATTGGTTAATTAAAAAAATGAAACTGGCGGAAAACTAGACCAACTTAAATCTGTCGGCTATTATGATCGCGCGCAATTATGGAATGGTTTGTCACTCAGAATAAGGGCACTGAGTCGTATATAGGTCTTTTTAACTTAATGTAGATCAAAGGCTGAATATTAATAAGACTTTTTTTGTTGGGGACGCGATTACGTATTCAGGTCTAATTTTAAACGGGGGTAAATATTAATTACGCGATAATTGGTCGATTCATCGCTATTCTTTGACATTTTTCTGGGCTTTTGGACGTCTTTTAAGTAAAACATCTTTTTTTTGGTTTAATGGACTCCTATCAAGATCTTTAGGTGCAAACCAAACTCACATTTTAACCAGTAGACCTGCTGACTGACAAACGGGAATCTGGCGCAGGCTTCCACGATTAGCAGGTCAGATAGAAGCCAAGGTAAGTGAAATCTAGAGAAAGAAGAGAGAAGCGGGCTGGACTTCACATTCCAACCCACAGGTGTTCTAAAATTCGTCGTCTCATAAAGTCATAGTTTGTCCCAGTTTAGGTGCCTATTGGTACCTGGTAGTAGTAGGCCGCTGAGAAGTACGCCTCCCCGTTCCGGAGGCGAGTCGGGGGCACCGTTTACCCCCACCCGAGGAGAGCCAGACCGTAAGAGATGGCCCTGGGTCAGCCGGGGCCGAGGGATATGTCGAAGACAACCTCACCTCCGGACTAACACCATGATTCTCAGTCGCGCACGCCGACTTAACTTTAGTCGGTTGGAGTCCGACATAACCTCCCCTTCCGGCTCTGGCGGGGGAGGTATCCGTGGGTATTTTCACACGAATAAAAAGGTAGTAGTAAGCCAGTTACTATTAGTTTATTTTTATGGAATAGAATCAATGGAAATAGAAATCTGAATAAAATTATTTAAAAATGGAACAACATATAAAATTAGAACACAGCTCATTCGAAAACGAATAATTACACTTTTAAGTTAAACACAACACCCAAACTTAAACAATATCTAATTAAAGTTGGCTGGTACACGGGGGCGCAATCAATTTGCTCCCTGCCTATCAATCTGCGAGGGAGATTTATCCTACTGTGCTTAATTGAGTTCCTTACTCATTAATATAATAAATCTCGCTTTTGATGTCTGTATCAAAATTGAATTATTTACTGTATGAGGTGCTTGCCTCCATTCGGATGCATGGTTTAGTTGTGCAAAGTTAAAGCTAATTGAGTGCAGAGATTGATTGAGACTGGATTTATACAATAATATACAAATATTCACACCTTTAAATTCACAAAGGGGTAGGCAGAGGTGTATTCACATTTGCCCATTTTTCCGTCCCCTATTTTTTTTTATCGTGCGATAAATCTCCACGGATACCACCCCCACGGAGCTGGTGGAGGTGGTTATGTCGGACTTGAACCGACTAAAACGCACGCCGTCTTGGGTCCTTGGTTGTCGGAGGTGAGATTGCCAAAAGCATATCTCTCGCACCCCGGCAGACCCAGGACCATCTCTTTCGAGGTGGCGCCCTCCGGGTAGTGGGGACCACAGTGTCCCCATCTAGCCCCGTCCGTCCCCTATTGCCGTCAAGTGGGATTTTTCTTTTGGTACATAATTTTATACTACCGTATACTTCGAAAAACTTAGGTAGTAATAAAATTATGCTAAACTTCAAGACGCCCACTTCGTTATCTACGATGGTTAACCCTTAAACGCTGTGCAAAAAATAATAAATTGCCGGCCGTGCCGCGATCATGCAAGGCTAGGCGCTAGGAGTTAGGATGGCGTACTATTACGGTATCACTCGAGATATTTCTTATCGAAATTTATATTATTATTACAAAAATGTTAATACACCAATAATAAAAATTTTAATCTTTAAGATTGTGTAATATAAATGGCTGTTGTAAAAACTTTGACACGCTTTCATACCTGTTTGAACCATAATACTGTCTCTCTTTTATCGGAACTACAGTATCTAGTTTTACGAAATGACTTGCACAAATCTCAATACATTTGATGTAAGTTGACTTGACTTGACTACATACATCAAAAGTTTTCCCAATTTTAATGAAACATTTGAAATCAAAAATATCATTTCAATGAATTTTTTATAGCATTTATTATGCTAACTTTTAAGTTCGAAAAACATTGGAAAAAATGAAATGCTCAAGTGTGTCCCCCAGTAAGGGAAAGGTCGTGAGTTCGAGTCTCACTTGAGCATTTCATTGTTTCCAATGTTTTTCGAACTTAAAAGTTAGCATAATAAATGCTATAAAAATTCATTGAAATATTTGGGCGCAGGCATCAAAAATTCAATGTTTAAAAATGGTTGAAAAATCATTCATTGTTTCCAACAGTTCGTAAGAATGTTGGTTGATGGCTGCACCGTCGCCCTAATAGACGGATATAAAGAGAAGGAAAATTTGGAATGATTCAAGTGTGGCTCAATAGCTCAGTTGGAAGAGCAGTCCCTCTGTAAGGGAAATGTCGTGAGTTCGAGTCTCACTTGAGCATTTCATTTTTTCTCTTTCATTGTATCTTTAGAACGAGAAATATTGCCAAGTTTAAAACCTCGTTCATATTAATCTTATACCTTGTACTTATAATATCATACAATATTATACTATTACTGGATTTATTATTATTATTATATTTTAAACCTTATTTAACCATTAATAATATCCTAAAAATACCATAGAGAGTTAGATAAAGGCACAATAAACAAACAAAAATAGTCCAATAATATCGTTCATCACCACAATATCACCCCACAGGTTATTGCAAAACCGGCAACTACCGGCAATTAACCGTTGAAACTCAATTACACGAACAACTTTGAAGAAAACTGGCTTGGTCTCATTGCGCCCTGCCTCTACCGTAAAGTGGCGTAATGAAGGAAAAATATCCAGTTTATAGCTACAAAATTGATGGGCTGTTTATAGCCTCCTTGGCAATTAAAGACACGCAGACGGTGAGGCGGCGGCGGTGGGGTTAAGTAAAACATGTTACAATTGAGTGAACTTACGAAGATTTACGAGTGGATGACAGGTTTGAGGTGGTTTTAAATATATTTTAACATGCATGTTTCCTTTTAGCACTCAGGAAAAGTCAAAATTGTACATATCTTGTAAAATGGGTATTAGAATACAAGCACATATACTTACATACATTTTTATTCTTTAATATTCATACTTGGAACAAACATACTTTGAAATATTATTTAGAATTACATGCATAATTAATATTTGCACTGAGCAGGCACTGAAACCGCTGACTTTAACCTTGTGGTCAATATAGACCAAACTGCATGTTTTATTGCTTGGTATGTGTTGACCCTTAGAATAAAATTCTCTATCGGATTTCTCTATTTCTTACTCGCTCTCGTTCTCTGTCACTATGCTGAGGCTCACTATAACTTCGATTAATAGAATTGCTGAAAAGGGTGTCACTTGACCATGATGTCATGAAAACACAAAGAGATTACGTTTATACCACCATGCTGAAGCTCCTGATCATCAGATACCTAACATTTTTATATAATACTAGCTTTTTCCCGCGGCTCCGCTCGCGTGGATGTCGGTTCCCGGCAATTATTCGAATTTTTCTCAAAGTACAATCCTTCCCTGGACTTCCACAAATAATTCAAGACCAAAATTAGCCAAATCGGTGCGTGTGTTCTGGAGTTATAGCGTCAGGAAGGAAAACCCGACTTATTTTTATACCTATAGTAGACTAGCTTTATTATAACGTTTACCTGATTGAATATATAACAGTAGTTATAATTATTTTTTAAGAACAGGTTATTTTATTAGTTACTTATTATAACGAACACTCCTAATTAAAATCATAGTCATAATCTATGGGCTGAAGGAAATAATGGTGGGAAGTGTTGCCGCTATAAAAACTATGATTATATTATTTATTGTAGGAATAGAAATAATTATTTATTTAAATTATAGCTATTTTGTAACATTTCTGTGTATGTGCTGCAGCTGCAATAAATAAATATATTTTCTTTCTTTCTTTTTTTTTGCCCACGGCTTCCCCTCTTACTTCAAGCTCTGAAAATGACGGACTTTCATACAAACTTTGATTATCCCCTTGGGGGTAGAATTAATTAAAATCCTTTCTAAGCGGATGCCTACGTCATAACATCTACCTGCATGCCAAATTTCAGCCTGTTCCGTCCAGTGGTTTGGGCTGTGCATTGATAGATCACTATGTCAGTCACCTTTGTATATTTATGTATATTTAAAGAACATAATAATTTCTTCAAATCATCATAATCTACAAACAAAGTAATCAGATACTACCTTACCCAACCCAATTTCAAATCCATGTACTCTATTTTGTAATCAACATTCGACAAAAATGTGTAATCCCAAACCGGGGTAACATACGAGCCGGGCGAACTTTGCCCGGCTAATTCCGCTTGGCAAATTGAATCCGTGGCAGTTTCAAAGTAGCAAACGAGACGGTTTTTGCCCGGCTGCAGTTTGACGGGTTGATTTCGTGTACTACTGCTTATTGCACACAGTAGACACTCAATTTATATCTGGTTTCAGTAGATAATCTTTGAGAGTGTTTAATACTAGCTGACCCAGCGAACTTCGTACCGCTTAATTTTTCCGCCCGCGTGGCGTCCGATTCCTTTCCAGCTACACCCTCTACTATATTAAGCTTGTATTATACATATAAACCTTCTTCTTGAAAAACTCTATCTATTTGAATGATTTTTTATAGCATTTATTATACTAACTTTTAAGTTCGAAAAACATCTATTAAAAGTATTATTCTATCTATTAAAAGAAACCGCGTCAAATTCTGTAGGGTATTTTTGAAGATATAAGTTTTTGACGAATATACCATAAATCGATTTGAATTTCTATTATTTAGTTAAGAAATTGTTTAGGTATGTATTTTAGAATCATGATTTCTTTTGTTAAATATTATATGTTATGTTATTATTCCCTTATGTACGATATTATTATACTACAATAATGACGCCTAAAATTATGTAGTTATTATAAAGATAAATATCATCAATATTTATTTTTTGAATACTAAATTACCGTGTAATCACAGTCACAAGTCAGTGTGCACCATGTCACCTGTGGGGGGTAGGTTTAGGGCCTTCACCCTTATCGAAATCCTTAGAATTCAAGTCAACTTCGCATGCTACACAGCAGATGAGGTTAGTCGCTAACCTTCTCGCGTACATACTGGGCTGAGATACTAAAAAAAAACAATTAAATTCATATTTCATAAATACAATTTGTCCTTTTTACATAGGCGAAATAGGAATGGCATGGGTTATCTCTTTTTATATAAAAATGAAATAAAAAATACAAATTTAAAAAAAGAACCACGTTCTACATAATATGACCCGTTGTAAATTTTCAAATTTAATTTTGATAATTTGTACGTCTAGGTCTAAACAATCTGCTCAAAAGCAAATACTTGCAGCACACGAGAGCAATTCCCATCTCAGCTGTGTACACATTTGTCTCGTTATTTATTATTATTGTTCGATATAAGACGTCAAAGTTTCGCATACAGAGCACCTCATTTCATAACTGGATGGCAACTATTACCACAGAACAGTGTGGGTCATAAGCGATAGCGATTTAGAATGTTTCGAAGTTATGTAAGTGTAAAGATATGACTACGGTTTGATATTTGCATTGATAACCAAAAGGCTATGTAGTTAAACTCTACGCCGTAGAAGTAGGAGCAAGGAGAATCCCAGCTAAATCCCTGTATAACTTGTTTAGACCTCGGATTGCCAAGAGCTTCAGTAAGTTCTTTACTCAAAAGAGGGGGGAACACGACTGACGGTGGAGGTGAGCGTTGATGCATCACATGGTGGCCACCCTAAGCGTACATCTGGGTCACAAGTCCCAAGCGCCGTCACAGTGTTCCTGTCTGTACCACGCCATGGACGCGGCGACCGCACGATGAATCCATGGAATGCTGAGAACCGGATCTCTATATTCCCGGCAGAGTAAAATTTGGGCCACCAATCTTCCCATGCGGTGTCGTACAAAGCGACAAAGGGATAGGGCTGTTTAACATCAGACATATAATATACAGCCCAGACTCAGCCTCATATGCGTGGCTCGAGTCGACAATAGTGCCACGAATACAGTAATAGACTCACCCCCTATTATGTGTGACCGAATATATTGATTGGTGAAATGTGGGTGTTAATTCACCTCTGCCTAACCCGCCAGGGATGATGGCGTGATTGTATGTATGTGTGTATGTATAATATATATTGTTCCTAAATAGGTATTTGTGGTTGATTTAGTCTGAAAAACTTGATGTCAATTTTTTGTTGGGTAAAGAGTCGTTATCTTATTGGTTGGCAGCCTTGCGATTGAGAGATCTTTGGTACAGTCAACGCCATAAGTTGATTAACACTAAAATATTTTACAAGTCTTTCTTATAATGGAATGCATCGGTCTATAGTAAATGTAGTGTTATGATTCCCAGAAGACAAACTTAATTTACCTATTCAATGTTTTTTTTCACAATTTTATGTAAGGTTTAGGGGCCACAGTGTTCAATAAATTAGAATTTGTTAAGCTACTTTTGTAGTTGACTGTACTATACTATCGACGGGAACCCACACCTAACACAAGCAGTTAGGTAAGCTGGAAGGGTTAGGGCTTGCCACCCGCGTGCACAGGCAACTCGGGCGTCGGAGGGTGCAGCTGACCTCCGTCCCCGGGGTGACGGGTGGAGTCGCCTGGGGCGAGTCGTTCTCCCCCCTCCCGAGATCGGCCAGGCCGTAAAGGATGGCCCTGGGTCAGCCGTGTTGCGAGGGATGTGTCGAAGACAGCCTCATGTATAATCTGTTATATTGTGTGATCGCTTTGCACCAAATAAATGTTTCTTTCTTTCTCCGGCCTAGCCACGACCATCAGTCGGTGTGCGGCTTTCGTCGATGAGAGTCCGACATAACCTCCCCTTCCGGCTCCATTGGGGGAGGTAACCGAGGGGATTTCCACATGAAAAAATAAGGAAGGCTTATGGCCATACTAGTAATTTCGGTTCAAATTTTTTTTTTTTTGTTTTTGAATTTAGGGTCTCAATGATTTTTCTTGCCACTGGGATGATGGTACGATTGGCTGAAAAATACAAGGAGGGTAAATATTACATACGTAACTGCACCCGCACAACCAATAATATTATTTTTAGTTAGTAAGATAAACAGTATTTCAATCTCTCTGTATACTTAAAACCAATTTTTCCGCTATTCACTTATACCTCGTAACAACGGGCGCGAGAAATTTATCGAAATGGTTATAGGTGCTTTGTTCCCTGAAAAGTTACGGAAGAAAATGTCTGATTTGTTTGCTGTGGTTTCTAATGTATTATTTTATTTTGACAGCGAATATGATGTATACGGGCATTCGATGCATTTCCTTTAAAATATTGTATGCAATACGTTGTCGTACGTTTTGAAATAAAGTTTTAGGAACTAATGTTTATTTATTTATTTATTTCACAAGGCCATTACATCACAAGTATTATTTGCATTGATCTGGGTTCTCTCTAAGTATAATATGTATGTATATACAAAAAAGTATCTAAGTATGTTTATCCACATTCTAGATTCCATAACACAAGCTAGTTAAGCTTACCAAGGGTCTAGATAGCGCTGTGTAGAATGTTGTGGAATATTTTTATAAATTTACCCTAATTTACCCGATCTAAATTCTAAAGTATCTTTTGAGGAAACTTGAAGGAGAACTTACTCGCGATAAAGAATTTACACTATGTATGTCTTAAAGATTTAAATCGTAACATGAAACTTGAAACACGTTATGTTGTGCCATTCAAAACATATAAAACCGATCTATTTTTAGATAGATCTGAACACGCACTAAAACATTCCTTCATCTTAACAATATCGAGTGTCAGCACTTCTCACAGCCAGGCGTATTATTCTACTTGACAAGAAGTTTCAAGCGCAACGAGAGTGGACGGTTGAATTAAAATGATTAACATAGAAGAAAGAACTGGTATAAAACTAAACCAACTTAAATATATCCGCTAATACGAATGCGCATAGTTACGTTACAGTGCGCCAACCACGAAAAATAATCGAACTTGTAACGTAAAGGATTTTTTTATCATGCGAAAAATCCCCACGGATACTACCCCCAACCGAAGCCGGTAAACGTGATTGTGTCGGACTCGAACCGACTAAAACGCACGCTGTCTTTGGTTCTTTGGTTGCCGGAGGCGAGATTGCAGGGAACATTATCTCTCGCACCCCAGTAGACCCAGGCCCGCGCTCATGGAGACACCCGAGTCGCCTTTGCTTTTCGCGGGCTCGGAGCCTAGTCCGGACCCGAACGTAAAGGTACCGAGAGAGCAAAGCCTGCCAATTGCAAATTGGCAGGCTTCACACCCACTCAGATTCACATTAGGCAGGTCAGCTATCGTAATCCTCTGCTTTCTTGATATCTTTACGTTACGAATTCAATCATTTTTCATGCTCAATTTTGGTCAAGCCCACCAAGGGCCCAACTCGTAAATGTATACGATGCTGTAAATCTCACAGTAAGGTTAGATTCAACGGACACCAAATATTATGAGACGATGAACGAGAAAAAATGGCCTCTTTTATTGCGTGCTACAGTCTCATACGGCGTATGCCTGCCTTATTAACTATTCAATCGTGAAAGTCGTACCGTACTATGTCAAGTCACGTACCCGTCCCTTGCTCAGAGAACGAAGATTTTTCAGTTGTACTATAATACATATGACATTTTTCTTTGTTTGAAGATTTTTTTTTTTTGTTCTTGTTGTAACGTATCTACTTAGTACTCTGTAAAATCATAATAGCGCTCTTTTTTTCAAGAATATTAGAACCGAAGTTACTAATATTCCCTCTACCTCAACTAAGCTAAATTGCTTGTGCTAGGAGTGGGTTCACGTCGGTAGTGTAATGGCCAGGATTCGAACCGAGACCTCTTGATCGTAAGGCCGACTCCTTAACCACTAAGCTACCGACGGCGTTGATTGGGTTTCTACCCAATTGTACCCTTGCTGTTTCATATCTATGACTGATAAATAAAATATTAATTTATTATTCAACTAGTTTTTATCCTGTTCCTGCAATCAATGGAAATCTATTGTTGGGATAAAAAATAGCGTATGTGTTACTATACTCCGCACGTCGAATGATGATCCCTATGACGTTTCAACTGACAGTTGTATTAGTTATGCGAAACAATTTCGATAAAATACTGTTTTTTCAGGCAAATGTCATGTCATTCAGCCAGGTCATTCAACATAATAAGCAATATTTATTTATTTTGAAAAAAAGACTACGCGCATTGATGGACATAAAACACTAGATAAAAAAGTAACAGCCTTATTATATTTTATTTTACTATACTTTAATTTTTATTCAAATTGCATAATTTAAAGAATTTAAAATTCTTTTTGAATTGAATTTTAAAGAATTCATAATTAGCTGGCAATTATGGATTACATGGAAAAGTATTTAAATGGAGGCCATAGACCTACCGTATTTTTTTAATTCAGTCATGTCATGTCTTGTCAGTCTGTTTTGTCTTCTTGTCACACCGCATCACATCGCGTCATACGAGTGCTCTAACGCCTTGTATGCGCCACGTCTTTCTTTGTTAGCTGAGTTTTGTTTCTGTTTTTTGCTGTTTTGTGTTATTTGTTGATTTTCTGTTACCTGTTTGTTGATTTTCGGTTTTGCAAAATGCCGAAAAGACAGCGGAAAACTGTTCTCAACAGTGAAGTTCGCGAGTTTGTAGTTCGTTTGCGAGACTATTTTGCTCGTGAACAACAAAATGGCGGACCCTTGTTACCGCTTGACAATGTTCGCGATCGTGTAGCCGATGCTCTAGGAATCGGAAAGGCTACTGTTTCTCGAATAACAAAGGACAAATTTGGGGAGTCGTCCATGGAGGACAATAAACTATTAACACCAAAGAAAAAGAAAAGGTTATGTCATATAACAGAACCTGATGAATTTGATTTAGATGCTATACGCAATCATATTTATGGTTACTACCTACGAGGTGAACTACCGACTTGCCAGAAGTTATTATCTTCATTAAAAGCTGCAGAACTCTTCAAAGGCGGTGCTACTTCTCTTAGAATTGTTTTGAAAAAATGTGGATTCCGCTATAAAAAATGTGACAAGAGAAAAATATTAATGGAGCGTACTGACATAGCTTTACTACGATGCGATTTTCTTCGCAAAATCAAACAAATTGATAACTGGGAGAAGGTAGTATACCTTGATGAGACATGGCTGAACGCCAATCATACTGTAGGTAAGGCATGGACGGATGACACAGCGAAATCCAGCACAAAAACTCCTGAAGGAAAGGGCCAGCGCTTAATCATTTGCCACGCTGGCACAGCTACAGGTTTTGTGCCGAATTGCCTGTGGGCTTTTAAGTCAGTGAAAACAACGGAGTACCACGAGGAAATGAATTTCGAAAACTTTAAGACATGGTTTATAAAACTATTAGAAAATTTGAATGAGCCTCACTATATTTTAATGGACAATGCTTCATATCACTCAGTTCAAATTAACAAACCCCCCAGCAGCAATAACAAAAAAGCTGAAATTATAGAGTGGTTACACGGCAATGGTGTGGAAACTGACAGTCAGATGTTAAAAAAAGAGTTGGTTAGACTGTTGAACTTTCACAAACAACAGACGCACCCATCATATTTTTTGGATGAATTGGCCAAATCAAATGGACACACGGTAATTCGGTTACCGCCCTATCACTGCCAATATAATGCAATCGAGTTGATATGGGCGCAGATCAAAGGTATCTATATTTTTTATTTATATAATATTATGTATATGCATATATTTCTAAAAATAATTACTGAATGTACAAATATTTTCAGGTCATGCAGCTAGGCATAACACAACTCCGCCATTCACGGCAAATAAAATGATGGTTTTATTGGAAGAAGCTTGCGCTCAAGTGACAGCTGACGATTGGCGAAAAGTGGTCGAAAGAACGAAGAAAATTTGCTTACAAGACTGGGATCGAGATGTACAATACGACAATATCATTGACCAACCGTTAATAATAAACGTCACGGACAGCTGCAGTTCAGACTCAGATTTTGAAGATCCGATTGACCCTGTATCAGATTCAGATTGATATAAATAAAATACAAACTCAAAGCGATAGTCTTAGTCTTAGTCTTAGTCGATAACAGCTTGACGACGTAACTTTTGCAGCACGTACCATGTACATTTGCATTGAGTTTTTTTCTATTATTTCCGAACATTACGTAATAATTTCTTAATATTCATTTTTATAATTTACAATTGTACACAATTATGATTTTTTCGTCTTTTTAATGGACCTCTAAAGGATTTGATGTGATAGGACGTCTCAGTACAATGTTAAGCGCTAACGAACTGTCATAGGGATCATCATTCGGCGTGCGGATTATAGACTTAGATAATCTGTCCCCGTGATCTGTCCTAATATTGTGTTAGCGATGCTCACATGCAGTAAAACCTCTGCGGTATAAAACCTTTTTGTAAATAGTCTGCACACTTTATTCTTTTTAACGTGTTAATACCGTCTTTTGTTTTTCCATCACATCTCTCTATAATTTTTGCCAAATAAACAATGATATTTCATAAACTATAGATGTGTTGTTCACACTCTAAAACGTCGACAAAAAATGATGACCAAATGGTCACCATTTCTTCCACCACAATGCGTTACCCAGGAAAAAGGCTAAATTAATTAGCAACTATAATTATATTATTCAAATAAATAATAATAGAATTTCATGTGTTAATAACATTGACGTATTAATAATTTTTTATAATGTAGTGTTTGCGCCATTATGAAAGCGGCCATGTTTCTGCATAACGTATCTACAGTTTATAAAACATCATTGCAAATAATTAATGTGTTTGTAGTTTATCGACTGTAATTATTATTTGTTTCACTCGGCTACATTAGCTCCAAGTTTCAGCACCTGTCTTAATCAGTCATATTTCCAGTACTTGTCTTAGAAAGACGCAGAAACTAAAAAAACACGAAAGCACATTTAAATCATAATAAAGGTCTATTCGAAAGTTTCAACCAAATGCTGTCGCGCCATTTTAAAAAAAGAAATTAAACGGCAAACGAAAAAGTTTTAATTTTCCGTTTCGAGTCTTCGTCACTAATTAAAACTATAGTTGAAGTGCGCGTTTGTCTTCAATATTATTTTAAATTCTGTTCATTTATAACTTACTAGCTTTTGCCCGCGGCTCCGCCCGCGTGAATGTCGGTTATCGCGACCAAACATAGCCTATGTCCTTTCTAATGGTCTAATCTACCCCTATACCAAATTTCATCAAAATCGTAACAATACAGAATACAGAAAGCGTAACATACAGACAGATAGACAGATAGACAGAGAGACAGATAGACAGATAGACAGATAGACAGATATACAGATAGACAGATAGACAGACAGACAGATAGAGCTACTTTCGCATTTATAATATTAGTATGGATAGGTCAATGATATTACATATAAAAAAGAGGCAGATATGTTATTAAAGTACGCCTGGTGAAGACGCGAAAACGTCCCAATTGGGACGTATCGCATTAGTATATGTCTGGCAAACGCCGAGTTGTCACGTATGTAAGCGCATAATAAAATTGCAACAAAAATGCCATCGTGTGTTTTTAAAAAGTGTACAAATTACGACATTAAATTAATAAAATACCAGGGATCTCCTATCACATGTAAGTACATACAATATTACCGATTTATCAGTGTATTTCATAAAATTGGTTTAATAATATTTTTAAAATAATGGCGGCAGAGAAAAAAGACAGAAACACTTTTTGATATGAGTACGACAAGGACACAACAACACTGCTTGCATAGATTATCAGTACAGATGCGACATAGGGTAATTTTCACTTTACTGCCTACTAAAGTAAAAATTGACATGTTGTTCAGTTATATTTATTATTTTAAATTCAGTGACAAACATTTTGTTTTATTTATTTGTTATCCTTTAAATTATTGTAATAACCTAACTTTTTTTTTCAAGGTTTCCGACTAATGAAGTACGAGTTCAAGAGTGGATTGCAATTGTTAGGGAACAACGAAATGAGTTTGACTGGACACCTTCAAAAAGCAGCAGAATTTGTAGCAATCACTTTGAAGCCACTGAGAGATATACTTCGAAATAAAGTCGAACATTGCTGAGGAAGAATATAAATAATTGACAAATATACCACTGTTCGGCTTCACTCTGCTCATAAAAATAATCCCGATATAAAAAACTTTCTAAGATGCAGAAAAGAAATAAATTAAATTCATTTGAAGGCGTTTATTTTTTTATATATGCGTTTAGTTTCTTTATTATCTTTTTTAATTGTTATCATTTTCCGAAGTAAATAATGATGTATTATTTTTTCATCGAATTTCATTTCTTGCCTACCAAAGAAATACCCCTTCTGTTCAACAAAATCATAATCTATGCTAAAAAGCCATCCTAGAACGAACGAGACGATTGCAGTCCGAATCATTCCGAATTATAGCTATCTTTTTTACTCACGTGCTTATCCCATCTTTCGTACTACTTTAACGCTAATTGTCAACTATTGTGCATTGACACATTGCTGGATCAGATTTGAGGAGTCAGTTACTGGTAGCCTGCCAATGGTGTGGTTGCACACAGAGCGTATAAGTACCTATGACCTGCAGTTAGGTTGTAATGAAAAGAAAATACACATGTGACCGCTTCTATGAATGAAAACGCAAGAGAACCGGCACTGACCTGAGTTCCACCTCGTGAGGATTCAGCTGCAGACAGGCGTGGTTCCTGGCACGTGCTGGTGGGTAGGTAAGTTTCGACCGGCCGGTTATTTTCTTGAGTTTGTCGTTTTCTTCCGATACACTTCACTTATACTGACTTGAGAATGTGGCCAAAGGAACTTATAGAATTACACAGAAAAAGAAACGAGGAGTTGAATTACTCAACTTCCGTTTGGTGCGGCGGAGTCATAGAAGCACCGTTCGGTGCAGCTGCGAGTTACTGACTGACTAAAAAATGCGAGCGGGCCGTGAAGCTTGAGAGTCTCGCTCGTAGAAACTTCATTCTCAAAATATAGTTCGAAAAATCTGTGCGCAGCGCCATCTATTGGCCTTCTTCAACACTAAGTGGTCAACAAATGAGCGCCAATACTCAAACACTATTCATATCACAGAAGCGGTTTTTTAAATTACAAAAATTGAAATACAATTAAATTATGTGGGAAATAATTAAGAAAGTACATAAGCGCTCCACCAGTTACTATGAACGTACGTAACATATCTTGTATAAAATATCATTGGGATAGGTTCATTTCATGCCAAGATTCAAATTAAAACTTTAATATATGCACCTAAATATAATAAGTGTGCAAAATTTCAAATAAGCTAACATTTTAATATGTTCAAAAATCGAGTTCAAATATTTCAATTCTACCTTATAAACATATTATAAGCTATAAAATAGATCCATTCATATTTCATTAGTTGCTTATGTGTAAGTAAGTAATAAATACGATTTACACTCCGTTCTCTTAGTTACCAGTTGAATGCGGAATGATTCTTATTTATCAGTTGATAACAGAAAAAATATTCAACGTTAGAAAACTTAGTTGTTGAAAACGGAAGAACTCCAATTATTTCAAATTTAAACCCAAAGTCAAAGTCAATTTCTTTGAACCTAATAACACACAATTCACCAGTTCACTTGTAAGAAAGGAATCAAGCCAACAGCTGCTGTAAAATAGCTACCAGTACAACGTGGCTCTTTATAGTGTCACCTCAAAAGAGTCCAGACGGTCGCCTTTCAGCTCAGTTCATTTTAGCTCTAAACCGTTCGCAACATGTTGAAAGACTTGAAATTGCTCGCCGAGCTTACCGGCTCAAGATGTCTTTTTTAAAGTTGTATAGCTATATGTATGGCTTTTGCTATTGCAAAGGACGTAACATATTTGTGATATTTTTTTATTAGTGGCTGAAGGCTTTTCTCTATCAGATAGTAAACAGTGCTTGCTTGACGGCAATAGACTCGCCCTTTATTTCGCAGACTGAAAATCATAGTTGGAGAATTATGGGTGTTAATACAACTTTAACTACCTCTTCGGGAATTCACAGGCGTGAATATATGTATCTTAATATACTTATTTATTCTGTATGGATATTTGTCACCTTGTTCACGAAACACGCCAACACGACTCAACAGTAATGTTAATTAAATTAGCTACAGAAATAGATTATAGTCTGAAATATCACGTAGGCATTTTGTCCTGAATTAAAAAGTAATGGAATCAGAATTTCACGTGAATGGAAACACACGTAACAGGTACTAGCCTTGTAAAAACTAGAAAAGACAAACCTTAAGTTGAAACAGATATTCCTATCGATTTCTGAAAGTACAAAAAATGACTTTTTTCCTATCATAAGTTTCCTATACATTGTGTTCATAACGGAATAAATATGGGGACGTGGAGATAAAATATATCATTTATTTTCAATAGGGGGAAGCCCCGAGAGACTCCAATATATATCTCGAAATGGACACCAACCAAGTACGCGTTAGTTTATTTTTGTTGAAAACTATTTTAGAGGTACATGTTCCTGAGAAATTTTGTTTTAGGAGTTAGAATAACAGTATAATGCCTGGTTTTCGGCTTTGTCGCGACGTCGCGTCGTTAGGTAAAATTCGAATGCAGATAATAATTTAATCAATCAATTTTACGAGCCGATGGCAGTCCACTGCTGGAAATATTCCTCTTAGGCCTTGGCTTTGACATATTGTTTCTACGCCGGCCAGTTTGGTCACCATTCGGATGAGATGGGGTGGCTTCATCTTCGTGTCAGTGGCAACAATTTAAATATTTAGATGCACCCAAACCCCAAAACTGCTGATGGTCGGATGTGCCTCTGGTATGGGTATATTTCCTCTTAGAGTTAGGGAGTTAGACGACAGCTAAGAAATACAAAAAAAGAACGCTTTAAAAAAACCAAAACTATCCTGTTTTAACCATACTCTCAATAGTCTCAATCTTCCTCACACCTTCCATCTTCTTGTCCTTCGTGTTAGTGGTAACAATTTAAATATTTAGATGCGCCTAAACCCCAAAACTCGGCAACTTTGACCGCATCTTCCGTCGCTTCATTTAGGTCAGCAATCGTGCAGGTGTAGGGGCACAGTGGACACGACGGCGACGGTAATAGCTAGTTACTATGGGGTGGTGATACTTGTATTCTTTCGCTATCACCACACGGAACCATTAACAATCGATAAATTTGTTGATAACCTTATGAAATTAGGTACAAAGATAGATTAAAGTAATCATGACTCATGGATTAGTAAACTATGTTAGATGATACATTGTAGGACTGTGATATGAATCACCGGTGCCCCATACCATGGGAAATTCAAAATTGAAATTCAAAATTAGTTTATTCTCCATAGATCATTAAATCGAAACTTACAAAACGTCAACATACTGTAAATATTAAATATTAGTTTAGCAAATGGACCACCGCACCGGTTCGAAACGCGCCCCAGACTTGAGAAGACTCCGGCAAGAAACCCAACGTGCATTTTTTTTTGGTCTATTAAAAAACATTTACTTAGCCTAAAACTTATGGTCTAGATACAGTGCTTTGCTTGAGTAGCATAACTGAGCGAACAGCTCATTTTCAAGCTTGTTTATCATTTAAATATTCTTGGATTTTATAATAGCCTTTCTGTCACAGTTTGGGAGATACTTAGCCCTGGTACAGGTATTTTTAACCCCCGACGCAAAAACGACGGGGTGTTATAAGTTTGACGTGTCTGTGTGTGTGTGTGTGTATATGTGTGTGTGTGTGTGTGTCTGTCTGTGGCATCGTAGCGCCCAAACGGATGAACCGATTTGGATTTAGTTTTTTTTGTTTGAAAGGTATATTAGTCGGGAGTGTTCTTAGCTATGTTTGAAAAAAATCGGTCCAAGATGGCCGCCGCCACAACATGTCGGAATACATATTTCTTCATAACTCCCTCAATATGGGTATCAAATGAAAGAGCTTGACTAGTAGATACATTTAAAAAGTATAAAATAAAAATTAAATTAAAAATTTAAAAAACCCCCGTCACAAAAAACACTTCCAAAAAGTTGAAAATAAATTAATAAATTTTGATTCAACGGTTGCCATGTCGGGGGACCTTGAATTGTTCCAATAATGTAACGGAAAGCTTAACCAGTTAGGGTCCCCCGACATGGCAACCGTTGAATCAAAATTTATTAATTTATTTTCAACTTTTTGGAAGTGTTTTTTGTGACGGGGGTTTTTTAAATTTTTAATTTAATTTTTATCTTTCTTTTTCTCTCAATGATTCACGAATATACAATCTAGTCTATCTGCTATTATACTTAGGATGCTTTTAGCGCTTGCTCGTATCTTGTAAACCACGAATGCACATATACACACCTCTTTTTAACCCCCGACGCAAAAACGACGGGGTGTTATAAGTTTGACGTGTCTGTGTGTGTGTGTGTGTGTGTGTGTGTGTGTGTGTGTGTGTGTGTGTGTGTCCGTCTGTGGCATCGTAGCACCCAAACGGATGAACCGATTTGGATTTAGTTTTTTTTGTTTGAAAGGTATATTAGTCGGGAGTGTTCTTAGCTATGTTTGAAAAAAATCGGTCCAAGATGGCCGCCGCCACAACATGTTGGAATACAAATTTCTTTATAATTCCCTCAATATGGGTATCAAATGAAAGAGCTTGACTAGTAGATCAATTTAAAAAGTATAAAATAAAAATTAAATTAAAAATTTAAAAAACCCCTGTCACAAAAAACACCAAAAAGTTGAAAATAAATAAATAAATTTTAATTCAACGGTTGCCATGTCGGGGGACCTTACGATATAAAGGAGTACTTAACCAGTTACGGTCCCCCGACATGGCAACCGTTGAATTAAAATTTATTCATTTATTTTCAACTTTTTGGTGTTTTTTGTGACGGGGGTTTTTTATAATCGAGTATAACCGACGACCACGCGGGTGGAGCCGAGGATAACATGTAGCTAGTTTCTATAAGTTATTGAATGTTGTGTAATCACAAAGGGCGTTATACGTTAACAGCGACATCGCAAGGGAAATTTTAGTGTATTTTAATGAAAACAAGGTTCATTTTGGACCACATCAAATATTTAAGGCTAAATTTTGCTATTGCATGTTTGTTTAAAGAGACGAAATGTATTTGTTTACGAGTTGATTTGTTGTATAGTTGTGAATCAGTTGACTTTGATTCCGTATTGTTTGGTACTGTTATTATTATAGGCCTGCGGGCTATTGTGAAATGTGACTACAGATACATGATTTTAGCATCCATGAATGTGACACGCCTACGCATAATACACAAGCTTATATTTATAATGACGTGAAACAATTCTTTATATCATTTTTTAATGTTATGAGAAGAATATTGAATACTAATACTCTTGAATTTAATGAAAAATTATAATATGAATAAAAAAATGACCACGAAAAGGTAGCTGACAGACTGGATGCGGAGGGCGGAGCATCAGGAGCAATGGCGTACATTGGGTGAGGCCTATGTGGACCAGTGGACCGCAATAGGATATTTGATTGATTGATGACCAAGAAGGTTCTGACTTCCTGAGACTTTGACCATTTGACGAGAAGAAGTCAAATTGATATATTCAGCCACAATAAAAAAAAATACTTAAGCCAAGTTATGCTGATATTATTTACATAATAAAATATGGGCCGTGAGTTTCAGTGCCACTATAATCAAGCAATAACATCCTCGAATACATCGGGAAAAATGAATTGCTCAAATGGGACTATCATTCAAAAAAATCCAAACATCTTCACAAACTTTCACATTTATGGTAGGAAAGTAGGATGTACAATGAGTAATTTTCTTCTTCTGTGGAGTCGAAGGCATGTCATGTCAAATCTGGTTTGCCCAGTGTGCAGCCACTCTGAGGACGTTCTTAGAGGCACTCATGAGTCACTCCGGTGTTCATGTGTGTGGGCCATTAGCACACGTTTGCAAGTAGCTCCGCATTAACACCCCTTGTAGAAACCCCACCTGACCCGGTTTTCGTTGCTTCAGCCGACCTGTGTATGAAGTCTATTTAAGGACCTCCAGGTGGTCCAGGTAACGCCCCGTCCAGGGGGAATTTATTAATCTCTCTGTTGGGTTAACCTTATCCCAATTCTATTTTATGTTGGCTCTCTTCGTCATTCTTCGCCTTAATTGTGGGTTTTTTGTCGACGAATCGTTTAGTTGGGCTTTTTTCAAGTCACTGCTGACTACATACCTACATCCAAGTGTGTGAGGGTCTACCTCGTTTTATCGGACCGGTGTTGATGTCCATGATCTGTCTGGTCTTTAGGACTTTCCATTACATGTCCATACCATTTAATACAAGAATCGGAGAGTGATTCTTCGATTGGCCTGATCTTAAAACTTCCACGGTTAATATGTATGTTTTTCATCCTATTTCACAAGGTACGCGATGCAGGTTTTCCCACGTACCTTTATTAATAAGTAATTGAAGCGTAAATTCACTATTCACGATCGATGAATGGGAAAGTAAAAACACCGCGATTCAACCCTTTTTCATTGAAGTCCCATCAAAACATCATCGACCCAGAAACAGTAAAAAAGGCAAATCACTGTAAATTCAATTCCATGTTGTTTATACTGTAAGTGATATTAATTAGCCTGACCTATTTTCTGGACAAATAATCAAACGTACGTACCCAGTAAAAGGAGTATTGGAGAAGGATACTACTATAGAACTTACGAAGTCACTTGCTTTTCACTTGTCAGTCAGGAATTTCACTTCGCATGTTTTACGTTTCACCCAATCAAAATCAATAATAATGTTCCTGGTTTCTCCTATATGGATATCATAAGGTTCAGCTAGCATTGTCGTAATCCGAACTAATTCTTTCATTGCGAAAATTAGTGTCTATTTTTACCCGACTACGGCGAAGCCAAAAGGAGGGTTATTGCCTGTTTATCATGCAATTGTTTGATGAATTTGCAGTTTTACACGATTAAAAAGTAGTAGAATTTTGTAGTGTAGTATTATAGTGCCCCGTACTGGTGACGTCACTGATATAGGCTGAGTATTGGAGTGTGAAACTTTGATGCAGTATGAATGGTGGAATAACGGTAAAGCGGTAACTAATATAGTATATTATATTAATATTGTTATAAAAATCGGGTTGTAAGCGCTGAACGAAAGAAGGACTGCTACTTCATCGTTATTTCAGAGGAAGAATAGTTGGATAATATTACTCACCTTATATTCGCTTCTAAACAACATAAATATTATTTCTTCTCGCACCAATAGTACCGGCAGAACAAATATTCGAAAAGAAGAAGTTGGCGAATCAATTTGCAAGTTGAGCGTACTCGCGTAATTTAGTCGAACGCTCGCGCTTTCTCTATTTACCAAGATGTGACGTCATACGTGCACAGTTTGTCGTGTCTGTGCGTGCATATTTTATCAGCATTATGTCTTTAGGTATAACTCTTTAAATAAATATTTATCTATATTAGTAATTTCTAGAATGAATTTTTATAACATTCAATAGGAACTAACTCTATAAATTTTATAGATTTAGAGCATTTCTCCTGGACTGGAAACAAAAAAAGAAGAGAGAAGTCTTTCGGAGCTCTATGCAACCACTGACTTGCTGAAGTCTCGAACTTTTCACTAAGGCTGTGGCCCCACTAGTGATTTCATCGGCCTGATGGTAAGCCAAAACGAAAGCAACTATTACAGGCACCAACAATCGTCAAACTGAGGCCCACAATTATAAATTGTGGGCCTCAGTTTGACGACCTCATCATATGCTTTATCACGCCCCGCTAGAAATAGTATAAAATTAAAAGGTCAGAGTTTATATGAAATGAAATAATTTTTAAAGTTGCATAATGTCCGAGATGCAAGGAGGTGGATGGCCCAGTTTCGGTCGTAAGTCGCAGTAATTTGGTTAATTTGTGCCTATGTTATCGCGCAACGAATGGCCTTACGTGAGATACTGGTGAATTTTAAGCCGCTGGCTTCGTGCCAGCCTGTGGCATGTTGCCACAGATGTATAATCACTGGATTAATTATACTGTTCAAATATATTCACGTTTGTCAATCTTCGAAGGGATAGGCAGAGGTGTATTTACGCCCAAATTTCACCAATTATGATTTTCAGTCTCACGACCGAGTCTATTGTCGACAAGCGGGTACTTTATCATAGGTTTGTATGGAGAACAGCCCTAACCCTTAGGCGCCTTCTACGAAGCTCTCAATCAACATTATACTACAAGCAGCTCGGCTCGACACAAATTTAGCACATCTTGTGATATAGATAGCCGATTTTAGGCTATGACCGTAGACCATCTACAAACATACATTACTTGTTTTTATTTACGCGTCCGTATCCAAACAGTTAAGTCATGAATCCAAACGTCTTTTTCCTCATCCATATATAATGTTATCTCTTCACGCATTCAACTTTGGGACCTGCTAATTGATGGACGTGGCCCTGGTGTTCGTTTTCTTCGTGGGATTCGGAGTCAGACGGCCGTCACTCTGGTAAAACCCAGGGTAAACCAAATAAGGGTTTTGGATGGAACCGGAATTAGCGCTCCAATCATAATGACTTTTATCTTGTTTCTATTTTATTTCAAAAGGCCTCTGCATTTTGATAGTCACTTCCATAATATCTATATATCTAGGTGCAGAGTTATAGGGCAGTGTTCTCTCCACTCCGTAGCGCACAGTACATAACTGCGTAAATACTCCGCTTTTTGTGTGGACATGGCATTTTTACGGAGCCCCCCGAATTCACCCGAAGTTTCACGAACCTAGAAAATTTTATAATGAGCAACTGTAAAATATTTGTTATTTTAAACGACGATTGTAGCAGGCTGAATAGAAATCATTATTGGTGCGATGGATTAAATACTTACTAAAAAAATATTCCGATTTCAAATTTGATGAAATTGAAGCCAATCAAGTCTTATTATACGAAATGAATAAGGGAAGGTTCATATCTGACGGAACTTGCGTCGCGTACTATCGGTCGCGTAACGCCAGAACAGATAAATGTATAGAAAAACACTTGACCGTTCACACTCAACCGATGCTACGTTAGTGCGTCGAGTGTTCCGTCAGATATGAACCTTCCCTAAAAGAGAGAGACGGTTAACAGATTTCTGTATAGCACGAAATGGAGCGTAAAATCACAGGTCTTTACAAATATAATATTTTCTTTTCAAGTAATGAAAATATGGCCGATATATCAATAAAATTTTCAGTAGTGATTCCTTGTGTGTTTTTAAATATAATGTGTATAAATGTGTGTGTTAGTAACGTTTAGTATTTTAAAGCTTGCTTCACTGAAGCTGAGATGAAGTTTCAATTTAGACTGAGGCCCCACTTGTGCGTTCCACTGCGTTGCTTTGCGTCGATGAGGGTCATTCTTAGAAATTTATAATGAAATAAAATTATAACAATGAGATAAATTCCTTTAAATTTATAAACTGACCTTTTAATTTTCTACTATTTTTTTAAGGGGGCGTGATATATATATGATTAATTCGTCAAACTGAGGCCCACAATTTATAATTGTGGGCCTCAGTTTGACGATTGTTGGTGCCTGTAAAAGTTGCTTTCGTTTTGGCTCACCAACAAAAATCATATTAACGTATTCTGTTAAAAAGATATAAAAAGTACTAAAGAAACATACAACCCCGTGATAAGCGTTGCTCACATAGTGTACTTAGAGAGACTTGGGCCCGCTTTCTTACTCTCTTTTGATTGGGCACATCTTGGCTTTAGCAAAGGCGATTGCCGCCTGAGCCCCATGACCAGGGAGGAGAGCATGCACCATTAATCAACAAATATGCCTTAGGTACTTCTTGCTTGTAATTAATTAATCGACAAATATAACTTACTTTCAAGAATTTTTCTTACCTCCTTTCATATTCTTGTTTTTAAACTCATTTCCTGAGATCTAATATTTAGTGGTGTTAACATGTAAAAAAATATTTACCAATACAACAAATTGTCACCTTGTTAACTTTAATTTACTCAGCTCTCGCCGAGGCAGGAAGCTTATCTTTTTATAAAAATCTTTATATATTTTTTTCTACAATTTAATTAACTTAAATTCACCACTTAGATAAGAACTACGTTTCAATGGTAAATTAGACTAATATGCCTTGTCCCCATATATCTTGATTGGCCCCCATATTCCTCAAAGCACACACCCTTGTACCTCTAGTACCTATAGAGATCCGGTACTCAGCAATCCATGGGTTCACCGTGCGGTCGCCGGGTCCATGATGGCGTGTTACAGAGAGGAACACTGTGACGGCACCTGGGACTTACGACCCAGAGGTAGGTTTAGGGTGGCCACCTTGTGATGCATCAGCGCTCACCTCCACCGTCAGTCGTGTTCCCGCTTTTACCTATCCTAATTTGGTAAGATCCTATCAACGCCGTTTTGGATATTCGTTTAAGTAAAGAGCCTACTGAAGCTCTTGACAATCCGAGGTCTTTAAACAATTTATACAGGGATTTAGCTGGAATTCCCCTTGCGGCGTACTAGCTGACTCAAAATTATGTAATTCCTTTCAATATAAATTAATATTATCTGGTGTCGTACTAGCTAGAGGACCAAAAGGTACCTATATAATGTTATGTATGAATCTACAACTTTTATTCAGGGGGACGAATTTTAAGAGACCAGTTGACACCCTTTCAATTAAATCAGCTCAGCCAATAAACAAAACTTACCAGTTTCCATTAGTGCTATAAAATACTCGGCGAAAGAAAAACAAAGTGATATAAAAGTTGTAATAAAAATAATAAAGGGAATGGTGAACTGAGGAAACTCACCGGTCGTTGGTAATTGCTACAAATGTTTTCAAGAGACGACCCCCTCTTCTTCCCCCTCCCTGCCTGGTTTAAGTGAACTTAAGGCACAATTACACTTGGTCATTAGCTCGTATTCGACTGCCTATGGAATTCGGACAAGTTACTGAGGCCCGTATTCCAGGACAACACTTAGTTGTGAATCAATGGCAGCAATTACAATAACAGTGGCAGTATCAGATCAGGCGTGGTGGTAGTGAACGCGACTGCGGCGCAGTCTGGGTGTTTATATGTATAATATGTATGTATTTACAAAAAAAAGTATCTAAGTATGTTTCCATAACACAAGCTAGTTAAGCTTACCATGGGTCTAGATAGCGTTGTGTATAATGTTGTGGAATATTTGTTATCAGATCGATCTTGAGTTGCAAGTCTCTCGTTGTGAGAAAAGGGCAATAAGGTCATTTGTAGTTCTCCCGCTAACCCCCTGCAGCTAAGCGAAATTGTTAGAGTTTGAAGTGGATTTACGTCGGTAGTGTAATAGCCAGGATTCGAACCCAGTACATGTACCTTTCGATATTAAAGCCGTTTTTTAACCACTATGTTACTAGCGCCTAAATAATGGTAGTAAAATTAGGTACTTATTACATAAATTTATTACAGTCGCAAATATATTTTCCATATAAATAAATTTGCGACACAAACGATTCTTTTAATCGCCTTACTTCAACCAATTCACAAAATAAATGAAATACCAAATAAGAACTCTTACTGAATTTTATATGCTCCTGCTAAATTTACATGTTGCCAGCAAATCCTCTTACATACCAATCGGAGCAATTACTTTGTATTTCCGATACCTAACAAAGGTTGGGTAGTAATATATTATGCCCAAGGAGATAACCTTTTTGAGCATGAATGGATGGAACAAAAAATTCAAGGCGGTATCTTATCTCCTTTATTGTTTTCTATCTTCATAAATCTCGTAACTCATAATCTTCAATGTGCGTATCATTTGTACGCCGATGACCTACAACTGTACGCCCAAGCGGGTGTGGATGATTTGAGCTCGGCAATAACTAAAGTCAACCAGGACCTAGAGCATATTAACAGCTGGTCGAGCCGTTTTGGACTGACCGTTAATCCTAGTAAGTGCCAGGCCATTATTATTGGGAGCCAACATTTTCGAAGACAGGTGGATGAGGCATCTCTCCCGCCAATCACTCTCAACGGTACAGTCATACCCGTCAGCCCGTCAGTGAAAGACCTTGGCTTGTTCATTGACTCCACTCTGAACTGGAGAGACCAAGTATCTCGCGTATGTCAAAGTATTACTGGCTCGCTTCGCGCATTTTATCGGCTACGGACCCTTCTACCTATTAACACCAAGACAATGCTCGTGCAGGCATTACTGTTCCCTGTACTCGATTATGGGGATGTTTGTTACTTCGACCTGAATGCTGAACATCTCAACAAACTTGACCGTCTTCTGAATAACTGCATCAGATTCGTCTTCAATCTGCGCAAGTACGATCATGTGTCTGTGTGTCGTTCTCAATTAAATTGGTTGCCGATTCGTCAGCGTCGAAACCAACGCGCACTTACCACTCTCTATACTATCCTAACTTCTCCTAATTCTCCCTCCTACCTCTCCCCCTATTTTCAATATCTTGGCGCAAATCACAATAGGAACCTACGTTCAACTAATAACCTCGTCTTACGCTGTCCTACTCATCGCACTGATTTCGTCCACTCTTCCTTTCCTGTACAATCTATATTTCTTTGGAACCAGCTGCCTCTTGGGATCAGGAGGGCCACTAGCCGTTGCACGTTCAAACTGGGGGTTCGTAAACTCATGCTCGAAAAGTTGGGGGAAACTTGATAGTCATCTCATTTAAATATGAATGGTTATTTATATGTGTATATGTACATGTTATTTGCTTATATTTATTTATACATATATGTATATATATTTATATTTATGTATGGGTAGTTGAGTGTATCTCTTATATTTATTTATACTTTTATGTATATTATATTTATACTTATGTATGTGTAGTTGAGTGTATCTATGTATTACTATATTTGGCTATAATGTGTATGCGTATATTAGTACCTATTTAGGTACTATCTATCTTATTTATGTAAATTAAGTATATATCTAGTTTACCTTTCTATAATGCACCTACTCTGTTGTTCTCTGCACCACCTATTAGGTTGACTGGTAGAGAATGCCTACGGCATTAAGTCCGCCTTTGTACATTTGTGCATGAAGTTCAAATAAATAAAAAAATAAAATAAATTAATAGGGATTTTCTAAATATTATAGGACCTTACCTATTCTCAGACCCATGGATCTCAAGTAAAGACGCTTCAGGGATATAAAAATAAGGTATGAAATGTTACTTTTTACATGGTTGCGAAGTGTAGTCGCTACCAGAATGGATACAAGTATGAAAAGTATGTCACGGAGGTGACAATACTGCGGTGGATGTCCGGAGTCATACGTAAATAATATCGTGTGAGGAACTTCTGCAGCCGTGGTAGCCATCAAATTGCAGTTCAAATGCAGGAGACTTCTATCACTGGGGGTACCCAAAAACTGGAGGAGTTGCAAGAAAGTGTGAAATTATAATAATATACTTCTTTTTTGTACTTTTCACACCAAGGAAATTTAACAATAATTTGGGAGAAACAATGTTGTAAGTACAGATGGCGGCCTTATTTGCTCTGTGGCAATTCCTTACAGGCAAACATAGGATGGAGAGAAAAAATTGGAGAAGAATTTTTCAGGGTAGTTTTGTGTACTTTAATAGTGAAGGTGAAGCTGGAAATCGGATTCCAGACTCCAAGGGAAAAATATCTTAAATTAGTTCGAATTCAAACAAACAATCAAGTTCTAGGTATTTGATTGAATTTTTATAGCATTTATTATGCTAACTTTACAATTCGATTACATTAGGAAAATGAATTGCGCAGGTGGGACTTGAATCCACGACCTTTTCCTTACAGCTCTTCCAACTAAGCTACTGAACCACACCGGATTCAATTCAAATTTCCCTTCTCTATAACTTCAAGGCGATAGTGGAGTCATCTACCAACACTCTTACAAACTTCTGGAACCTATTAATGATTTATCAACCATTTTTAAACATTGTTTTTTTTCTAATGTATTCGAAATTCTAAGTATGTAAACATTACTGTGTACAATGCAGATTATTTCCACTTTATTGATCTTGTCACTCAACTGTGCATAGCGCAATAATGTTTGAAACTGTTTAATTATTTACTGAATAATTGTGTAGCATTCATACGAATGAATGCACTAAATCAACATTTCCGAGCATTTGGAGGAACAAAAATACTCGTGGGTTTGGTGGGTTTAGAACGGAAACACCGTTCTAAACCCACCAAACCCACGAGTATTTTTTCTAAAGTGAACCTAGTTATTTACATAATTATGTGGCTGGATTCTTTCGACTAGGTATATTAAAGCGACTGTCGTCTAAGTACCCAGTCAGTGTTGTGGATAGTTGCCAACCATGTTAATATTCACTAAATAGTGCGTTCATATAATAAAATTTAATGGATCAAAAAAAGCTTAGTCATAGTCATAGTCATAATCTTTTTTTTTTTCAATATTGAACAATAAAATTGTTTCTTATTGACGTCAATTTTAATTCTACTTAATCTAAGTTTACCACCGCTTCCAAGGCGCTGGTGGAGAAGAAATGGCGCAACAAACTCCACTGCGGCATTTTTTAGACGTCAATTTACAATATTTATTTTCTTAAATCTAAATGTGGACGAATTGCTTGCTTACAGAACTCTGGTGGAGTGTTAAGTTAAGGGTTTTAATATCTATGTGACTATGGTATGTAGAAATGAGCTGCATGTTCATTGATAGTTATACTCGTATGTATTTGGCAACGGTGTCGTTGCAAATTAAAAAAACTTTGGTCAGTTGTTTACAGGAGATGCTTGTTCACTGCACTAAGCACCAGATTATTTAAAAAAGAATCATACTGTGCTGTGGACACTACAGCTCAGTTTGATGTTTACTTACTTCATCATAATATAAGCCATTTTTCTGCCAAGAAAGTCCATAGATACAGCTATAGCAGCACGAAACCAATTGTCGCCAAGAGGGGTCAAGGACTTCGCCACTAATATATCAGTGTCAAGGTAAATGGCTAAATGAACACAACTTCTATAGCACTGGCGAATTGATTGAACAAAGACGTTGATACGAAGTAATATTTGCGCTCTAGTACACCACTGGCCAAACATGCATGCTCAATTTTGTAAAGCTGTGACTTTTATCTATACCTATCATGTTTTAAGGTAAATAAATTGAATTAAATTGACACATTAAAATTTAGTAGTAACTAGTAACTAGCATCGAGGTGGCCTTTCCAAAATTCTAATATCTACATACTCTCGCTCTATTATCCATACTAATATTATAAATGCGAAAGTAACTCTGTCTGTCTGTCTGTCTGTCTGTCTGTCTGTCTGTCTGTATGTTAAGCTTTCACGCCTACACTACTAAACCAATTTTGATGAAATTTGGCATAGAGGTAGAGTAGACCTTGAGGAAGGACCCATACTTAATATTATAAATGCGAAAGTAACTCTGTCTGTCTGTCTGTCTGTCTGTCTGTCTGTCTGTCTGTATGTTACGCTTTCACGCCTAAACTACTAAACCAATTTTGATGAAATTTGGTATAGAGGTAGAGTAGACCTTGAGGAAGGACATAGGCTATATTTGGTCGCGATAACCGACATCCACGCGGGCGGAGCCGCGGGCAAAAGCTAGTATTCTTATATGGATTCGAAAAATACCTTTGTCTGTCACACCCATATTTTACCCATTTCTTTCCTTTTTTGAAACAATACCTAGCACATCTCGGGACGTAAAATAGTACCTTATGCCCCTTCATTGGAATAAGTCACCGATAAACATCAAATTGCTCGAATAATTTGATAATAAACCCAACCTTTTTTAATATTTAATGGCGTTCACGTGATGCCGTCAGATTAGCGCATTTCAAATAATGGAAATAGGTACCCATTTTGTAATTTCTGTAGTTTATTACATAATATTACAATACAAAAATCACAATTTGGGCATTTTGGAATAAAATGTTACAAAACCTGTCAAGATTTTATTTAATTCATGACGTATAGGATTTGGAATATGTACCTTATTACCCGACTACGGCGAAGCCAAAAGGAGGGTTATGATTTTGACAGGCTATGTATGTATGTATGTATGTATGTATGAATGTTCATTTGTTCCCTCATAGCTCCTCAACTACTTATTAGAACTAGACAAATGAGGTATCGTTACAAGCAGCTTTATTGTCCGATGGTTATAAGCTATATGACGTATCACTCAATCTTGTGTGGCGCCCTCTAGCGCTCATAAGGTACTGTGTTAAAAAATAAATTTGAGATAAATATGCCGTGTTTGGTATCAAATGAAAGGGCTTAAGAAGCACATTTCAAATATGTATAAATTATTAGCTTTACCGTGCCCCAAAATAATGTAAATAAAAAATAAAGTTTAAACCTAAAACCCGACTACCGAAAAATCACACTATCCTTGATATTTTCTTGTTTGTTAGATTTTAGAGTGTGATTTTTCGGTAGTCGGGTTTTAGTTTTTTAAGAAATTATTATGACAGGTACATACCAACGGACTCGTAGCTAATAAACTAATGAGTGGCAGTCAAAAATATCCCCTTCTTCTTACGATCTCGGGTTCTTCCGAAGCGTGAAAAAGTATATCTATTGAGGCTGTCAAGTTGGGATCACGAACTTGTCTTGCCTTGTCACGATTGTCAGTATCTGAAAGGTTGACTCGTATATTCTGGATTTCACCCTAGCTTCTTATCATACAGCAGGGTGCTGTCAATTGATAGATTTAATATTTAAAAAAACGTTGGTTACAATCGGCAAGCATTTTTGAAGGAATTTTTACAGCATTAAGTATGCTAACTATACAAATCGAATACATAGGGAAAAAGAATATTCTCGGGCGGGACTCGAACCCGCAGTCTTTCCCTTACAGGGGGAATGCCTGACCAATTCGGCTACCGAGACACGCCCGATATGATTCAAATTTCCCATCTTATACGTCTTTGAAGCGACGTGGCGTCATCCACCGATTTTCTTACGAATTTTGTTTTTTGGATTTTTGGATTTTGGGAAATTTGAATCATATCGGGCGTGTCTCGGTAGCCGAATTGGTCAGGCATTCCCCCTGTAAGGGAAAGACTGCGGGTTCGAGTCCCGCCCGAGAAGATTCTTTTTCCCTATGTATTCGGCAAGCATTTTGTCCGATTTAGATGTTTTCGTTTTTGTTTTGTAAGGAAAAGTTTAGGACGCGAAAGTAAGACCCATCATGGGGGAATTGCTGGAGAGGCTACCTAGCAGCCTCTCGTATCGACTGACACAGATTATCACCAGGCATGGGTGCTTCGGGCGGTATCTTCGCCAACGTTCGTACAGCCATCACTGCGACGCGAGCGAGGACACCGGGCACACGCTCTCCGAGTGTCTGGCGTGGGGGACACCGAGGCGGGACCTGGTGGCGGTCTTGGGAGTGAGAGTTCTCACCCTCGCTAACGTGCTCACGGCGATGGTCCACTGTGCGGACGTGTGGGCCTGCGGGGGAGGTATCCGAGGGGATTTCTGCACGAAAAAAAAAGTAATGAAAACTTTATATTTTAATTCGCGTCTTATCTATGCGAGACGATGGGCACGAAGAGCCATTTAAAAACACAGTCATAGTAATTGTAACCTTTTCTATAAAGAAATAACATTTAACAAGGTAAGATTCCAAAAGTCGAAGCAAAATAAACTAGTATAGTTTAGAATATTTACAAAGTTTTGCTTTTTCAATCTGAACGAAAGAATCCTATTTAGGAAATTGTGTTTCTTGAATAGAAAACTAGTTTATGCAAAGTGAAGTGGATTTCTATTCAACAAATCTAATTTTATGTTCCGATACTTTTAAAACTTAAGTGATTTTGGTTACGTGGTTACTGTGCATTAAGGGCTAAGTCCAGTGTTGAATTGCTCTTAAAATTCTGTAGAAAACTATTGATAGTAATAAAGTTACTCTTTATTAAATACACTATATTTACACCTGTAAATCACTCATCATCCACATGAAGACGTTAGTCCTGATTGCATCCGAGGCCACGGTGCCCTCGGAGCTCAGGGTCCGCCTTCCGGCTCTTCCTCCTCCACTTACACCTGTAAATCACTCATGGGGTAAAAAACTTAACATCCACATTTTTTTTTAATTTGGTTCAACGACAATTGTTTACATTTATTTATGCAACATAAGCTTGTACAGAAGGAAAGACGAGACAATGTAACAATTACTCAAAGCTAAACACCACATGCCATTATCTTATGAGAAATACATTATTAAGAAAACTAATTTTATATAATCAAGAAACAGTATCTGTATATTCATTGCCTCATTTTTTCAAAAGGTATAATATAGCTAAATATTCAATAGGCGACTTAAAATCATTTCTGTTTAGTGACGGAATCAAAATGTAGTTCAATAATATTACATAACATTCTTCAACTATGATTTTAGGCGCTACGTAATTGGGGCGAGCCTAAGACCATCATACGGGCACTTGTTATAGGCTATGTGTTTACTGTCAGATGGCGAACTACCCTATCCCTAAGTCGCCGTATAAGAAACTCATGTGAAGAGACGGCGAAGCCCTATTCTACTCCATGGGGAACAACACTTTTTATTCCAATGACATGGACTGAGACTATTCAATAACAATAGTTTGCAGCATGGTTCTATAAATAAAATAGGTCTACTAACAAAATACTATCTGATGGTGTTCAGTTGTTCAGAGTATTATCAGAGAAAAGGTTTTATCACGAGTTCAAGTCCCGTTTACGATATTGATTTTCTCTAATTATTTTTTTATAATATCTGAAGCCCACATCTCATTCCAAGAGATCATAATATCCAGAGTTGAAACTTGCGTATCATACTTGAATAAAAATTTTATAGCATTTATTATGCTAACTTTTAAATCAGAAATACATCGGGAAAAAGAAGGGCTCAAGTGGGACTTGAACCCACGACCTTTCCCTTACAGGGGGAATGCTCTTCCAACTGAACTATTGAGCCACACCTGAATTACTTCAAATTTCCCTTCTCTTTATATCCGTCTTTAAGGGCGACGGTGGAGCAATCTACCAACTTTCTTACAAACTGTTGGAAGCAATGAACGATTTTTCAACCATTTTTAAACATTGATTTTGATGACTCCGCCCAAACATTTGAATGAAATTGTAATAGCATTTATTAATCTGACTTTTTTGAATTCTAATCTTGACCGCTTCTTTTTCCTGATGTATTTCAAATGCGTATCATACTATTCTGCGGGATTCTCTAGCCAGCGTGACGTGCAGAACGCCTCTCTAGGTGGCGTGACATGCTGAGACGCAGCGTCACGCACTCGCATACATCACCAGCACGCAGCTGACTTGCCCAGCCTTATATTCCCAAATGTATTTTCTAGTTTACATTAAATATGTATGCCTGGTCGGTCGAGGAAACTTTGAAGGGATGAGATGGACTCCTTTGTCCCGGATTGGTGAAATATCGCAGTGGATAAATAGATGTAGAAGGGGAAGGATTTGCAGAAGCCTTTGCCTAGCAGTGGGGCATAATAAGCTAAAAAAAAATAAAAGCGTTCCTTGTAGATTCTGTTGCATGTCACGGTTTTTTTTTCTCCACCCACGTCAAATCCCCACGGATACCACCCCCACGGAGCCGGTGGAGGTGGTTATGTCGGACTCGAACCGACTAAAACGCACGCCGTCTTGGGTCCTTGGTTGCCGGAGGTGAGATTGCCAAAAGCATATCTCTCGCATCCCGGCAGACCCAGGACCATCTCTTTCGAGATGGCCCCCTTCGGGTTGTGGGGACCGCAGGGTCCCCATCTAGCCCCGGTTACGGGGAGGCGCGGCTTGCTTCTGCTTGGGTGGCAGGCAGCTCCACCGGTCACCCCCAGGCCAGCGCTGCATGTCACGGTAAATTTACCGACAGTTGATTCGTTTGTTTTGAAACAACTCTGGGCATCATTCAACCTCACCTAATTTGCTTTACACCTGTTGAATGACAGATGTGACTCTGGCTCTTGGCTCCCTAAAAAATCATTTATCTAAACCAAGGGAAAAGGTGTAACATATCCTGGGTTCCAAGATTAAAGTCTCAAATGCAACTCAGCAACTTCCTCCGGGCCCGGGCAGCCCACGAAGAGCGAAGGCAATCCGGGCGTCGGAGGTATCAGAACGACCTCCATCCTCCGCTGGCCTAGGGATGATCGGTGGAGCTGCCCGTCACCCTAGCAGAAGCAGGCAGCGGCGGTGGCGCACAGTGCGCCTCCCCGTACCCGGGGCTAGATGGGGACACTATGGTCCCCACAATCCGAAGGGACCATCTCGAAAGAAATTGTCCTGGGTCCGCCGGGGTGCGAGAAATATGCTCTCGGCAATCTCACCTCCGGTAACCAAGGACCCAAGACGGAGTGCGTTTTAAGCGGTTCGAATCCGTTCGGCTCCGGAAGGGGGGGTGATATCCGTGGGGATGTTTCGCATGTAAAAAAAAAACCTAGCAACTTAGTAACTTCGCTAAGATAATGAGGATATTGGTAACAAAACACCCTGAAACCATAGCCTACCTTTTTTGAACAGTCGTGTAAATAATACCTACGGATGCATAAGAATTTCGATATGTAAATAATTTTCAATCCTTTGTTCAGTAAATTCATGATTTTCAGCACATTATCGCGTCGAGATAGCTGACCCTCGCTGAAAGATACGCATAATGTGAAGAATAATAGAATAACGAATGTGTCTTGATAATGTCTCTGTAGGGATGAAAATGTTGGCGCTAAGTATAGGCTGAGGCGATAATAATGGTTTAATAATATTTTAAGTCCATGGAAATTTCAGATTTTTTGGACTTGGCGAGCAAAAGTACGTAGACAATTTAATTGTGTTTGTAGGGTAGCAACCCACGGCCGCCCTATTGAAAATGCGGTGCTAATTGTACAAATAGTTGTTGCATATAAAATTCTCTACAATTTTTTATTCTGTAATTTTTACCCATAATCGTAGTACACCTACGTAGTACCTACTCTTTCCGAGACTTTGCCTTTAGCTTAACATCGGGCGAGGTGAAGTCAAAATGACGTGTCCTTTATAAAAAAAAATACATTTTCAGAATTTTGTAACCCAAAACTTGTGCACGTATTTTGAAGTGACCTTATTTGACTTAGCTGCTTGTTCTATTTGCACATATATTATCCTATAGTTACAAAAAAATACCGGGATAATTGCTTAGTAAATTTCATTTATCATTATTTGTAATAGTGGACGCCATTCCATATACTTTTCCTTTAGCTTATCATCAGACAGAGTGACGTCATATCGATGTAGGTATGCTAAAAAATATTGATATCGTAAAAGTAATATCATACCTGCTAGAACCAAGCGTTTCAGTGATTCATTCTTATGCCGCACCACTAAGACCTGGAACTTCCTGCCAGCTCACGTGTTTCCTTCTTCCTACAGTCCCGGGTCCTATAAACGGAGCGTGAAAAGGCATCTGATGAGGCTTTCATGCTGAGTGCCACCACTGTTAACATGGTGACCCTCTTTCCGAGACTTTGTCTTTAGCTTAACATCAGGCGAGGCGAAGTCAAATTGACGTGTCCTTTATAAAAAAAAAGAATTTCGCTTCATCCCATGAAATGCGACCGCGTCCAAGAAACCCTTTGACATATAACATGATTAAACCGTTTTTCGAAGGAGTCCCAGTTTTTTTGCGCAAGTAAGTAATTGAAACAAAATGTTAGCTTTCTTTTGAATGTCAAAGAGCTTTAGGCAAATAATATCTTTTAGTTTTATTAAAATTCTTCTTTAGATAAATTCTCCTTCTACGTCTAGTTATCACCAAGGAGCAGTCTCAGGGTATAAAAGTCACGTTTTACCAGCAATTTGTTTTTGTTTCAATGTGCTAAAGTAAAAAACGTAGAACACACAATGTTTTGACAGCCTCTGTGGCGTGGCGGTATTGAACTCGACTGCCACGCAGGAGGCGCGGGTTCGATCTCCGCTTAGTGCAAATATTTGTATGCATGAATATGGCTATTTACATTGGTCTGGGTGTTTCTATGTATATATTTTATGTATGTATTTACAAAAAAAAAGTATATATGTAAGTATATTTATACGCAATCTAGATTCTACTCGTATTACACAAGCTATAAAAGCTTACCATGGGTCTAGATAGCGTTTTGTAGAATGTTGTGGAATATTTATTTATATTTATATAATATCATCACAATCATTACTATATAGTGTAAAACAAAGTCACTGTCTGTTCATCCCTATGTTATGCTTCAATATTTTAAACTACGCTATAGATTTTGAAGTGGTATTTTAAATAGCTAGAGTAATTCAAGAGGAAGGTTCATATGTATAATACATGCTTAATATAGTAGAGGGTGCAGCGGGAACGGAATCGGACGCCACGCGGGCGGAAAAAAATGGTGGTACGAAGTTCGCCAAGCCAGCTAGTTTAAACGAATAAACATTAAAACACTACAAGTTTCATAACCTCTTACGTTCCTCTACCGTCGTCAAAACTACTACCCTAGTAAATATCACTTTTATCCATTTTCATCAAAGACTCGGTCATGTTATTTCTGCATTAGTTTCATTACGAATATAGTACTTCCCTACATTATGTGGTCTCTTGGGAATCGTAAAAGTAGATTAATTAACTATATTAGCTGGACGGGGAACACCACTTACCAACTAACTCATATATATGAGTAATGCTAGCTCGCGTAATAATATCCAGAGTTTTATTATTTAGAAATTTCATTTAGTTATATTTAGATATGAATCGAAATAATTATGCGGAGACGTAAAGACTGCTGTGGAATTGGGCATGACTTGATAATATAGGTACTTCATTTTAGGGCCCCTAATAACATAGACCATTATATTACTAGAACTATTTTTGGTAGCGATGGAAAACTGAAGTGCTTGAGTTGACAACGGAGACAGTGGGACCTCTCTCCTGCAGTAAGATACTGCCGCCTACGGCCAATTTCAACTGAGGTTGGAGTAGCCTGGAGGCCGGCCGTAGTTCTGTCTATGGTCGACGGCGGAGAAGGAATGTGATCCACTTTCCCTCCCACAGCACCGCAAGCGAACCGGGGCTAGGAGGAGGCGGTACCGCCGACTCCTCTTCTGCCGCACCAGAGACGGACCTACCGCCGATCGGTGGCGGGCGACCCACACGACGATGACGGAAGATGTTGTTCCCGCTATCTTCGATATGTGGTGACGACGCCTCCTTCGGAGACTAGGAGTCCTACACGAAGCCCACCCCCTGCCCCCGTGGGGGGTGGGCGAACGCATTCCACCACGTAAAAAAAAGGGTAAGCCTGGAGGCCACCTTAGATGATTAAAAGAACAAGGACACGCTTGTGATTTCTAGACAAAACATCAATAAGGAAAACTTGTAATAACCAAAAGAAAGTAACAATAAAATTTGTGTCATGATTACGTTACTATTCTATTTGAATTACGATATTGTGGTTATAAATTTGGCATATTATTAGGACGTTTCAATCGAATAACGAGAAAAGGTAAAAGTCAAATTACCCGCAAACTCAATAAGAATAAATTTAGTTTAAATACTAGCCCTTGTACTATATCTGAATACGTTTTTTTTAAGAACTCTTTTTTAAAATTTAGAACTTTACAGCCAGTCAGCAAAGCTACTAACTTTATTTCAGCGTTCTAACTGTCGCATGATTGTCTACTTGGAGTATCGTTCCTTTTTACGCAACTACAATATTACTTGGCACCATCTCGACTCTTTCACTATAGTAAATCACTTTATATCTTTTTATTTAAAATGAAAATATATTTTTGTCAGAAAAGTTATATTTTGTCATAAAATATTGGTAGATACTCAAAACGACAAATCTGCCGCCAAATATGACATATTGTTCACAGTATATGACGCCATGCACCTTCGAATATAATAAGAAAGAAGAACACGAAGAATGAAAGAACATGAAGAGAAGATTCTGCGAGACCTACGCCGATTTGTTCGTTACTTTTTTGTTAATACAAGAAATCGAAGAAGAAGAAAATTATAATTGACGAAATGTGGTGTTAATACACATCTGCCTACCCCTTCGAGGATTTACAGGTGTCAGTACATGTATGTTGTACAAGAAGAAGTAGTCGACGACGTTGCTGAAGAGCAGGTTCATTTTAGCGGTAGATGTACTATTTTACTGATAAAAACTATTATTTTAGCGATATCCATACTATCCATACTAATATTATAAATGCGAAAGTAACTCTGTCTGTCTGTCTGTATGTTACGCTTTCACGCCTAAACCACTGAACCGATTTTGATGAAATTTGGTATAGGGGTAGAATAAACCATGAGAAGGACATAGGCTATGTTTGGTCGCGATAACCGACATCCACGCGGGCGAAGCCGCGGGCAAAGGCTATTTATGTATAAGTCACACCCTATTTAAAATCTCAGTAAACCCAATACCCTGTTTACCAACGATAATTCTCTTCAACATTCAAACTGCCTCTTCTAATATCAAAACGATGTTCTAAACCGAATATTTGTTAACGAAAAAAAGAAAAAAACAAGACAGCTTTTTTTCTCCAGTGATATCAATTACCTCAAACGGTTAGTACGTAAAACGCTTTTTTCTCTCTGCCTGCGAATAGACAATTATTTTCTTACGCTCGGGTCAAATTCGCAAAATTTGCTTTTCCCGTTACAGGTAGACATAATCTGTGTAGAGAATCGCCGATCTGAGCCCCCGCGGGCTTACTATAGGAACTCGATTGGTAATCACTCTTGCCGTGACGTATTACTAGATTGTGCTTATTGCAGAATTTAGAGGGTAAGGAAATGCCGTTCAAATTTGCAGTTGACGTACGAGGTACTGGAAAAGATCTTAATTTTATTCTTTTACCCCCTTCTGGTTGACTGATCGTTCTGATACTTGGTACTCACCTTTAGTTTGGACAATAATACCATTTCAATCAATAAAACAATTTGATTCGCTCTTAATAAGAGAGTTTTAAGATCATTTTGAGACTTCGGCGTCAAGATATTAATGACGCTGACTGTACAAAGAAGTCGTTAGCAGAATTTCATGTTTTATGTTCTATTTCATGATGTTAGTTGTCAATTAGGTAAGTAATTAGTTTTAGTACAAGAAATGTAAGAAAATTATTAGATTCATTAAAAAGTATATTACAAAATAGGCAGCTTGTGAGGTGTGTAAGTATAGATAGCAGCTAGTCTTCTCTGCCCCTACTGCAAGAAGGAAAAAAATGTGTTCTAGAATTTATCACTCCAAACTCACAAATGAATGTAATTTCGATTACAAACTGAAACAAATGGTAAAGATACGGTGAGTAAAATGATACGGGAAGGTCGGAAGCCAATTTCCTTGGTGCCTTATCGCAAAAATTAGGTTTTTTTAAAGCACCGCTTACTACACGAGTCATTTAGACACTCATATTATAACAACGCATTGCTAGATCCAGTTAAAATGAAGGAATTTTCTTAAATTAGATTCTAGTTTCGTTTTGTTTTTATCTAAAGTTTCTAAAGAAAAACAAATTACTTTATTTTGTAATCTTTAATAAGTAATGAAATGAAAAAAAGAATACATTCAATTTATTTGAGAGTATTTGATATTTATTTCAAAATAATTAAACTTGTTTTGTTCTGTTAACATTCTAAGATATAATCGAGTTTCTACGTTAAGATGATAATGTATAATTATCTACATGTTCAAATGATATTCAATTGGTTTTAAGAGGATTTTATCCTATCTAAAAAAAATTGTTATCCCTTAATAAAATAGTTAATATAATAAATGCGAAAGTAACTCTGTCTGTCTGTATGTTACGCTTTCACGCCTTAACCACTAAACCGATTTTGATGAAATTTGGTATGGTAGATTAGATAAGTCCTTGAGAAAGGACTAGGCTATGTTCGGTCGCTATAACCGACATCCACGCGGGCGGAGCCGCGGGCAAAAGCTAGTAGTTAATATAATAAATGCGAAAGTAACTCTGTCTGTCTGTATGTTACGCTTTCACGCCTTAACCACTGAACCGATTTTGATGAAATTTGGTATGGTAGATTATATAAGTCCTTGAGAAAGGACTAGGCTATGTTCGGTCGCTATAACCGACATCCACGCGGGTGGAGCCGCGGGCAAAAGCTAGTTAAATAAGTTTCTCTTACAAACCGGAGTTTTTTATGGTTTGAATAATGTTCGATGGGTTAAATACGTCGTTTTCGGGGTGACCACTTTCACTCACTTTTTAGTATTAATTTCATCGATGCGATGGCAAAGACTGCATTTACTACTGTGAATTTAATTGAAAAATTTCAATTAAAATTTTCTTCTAGAAAATTCTAGAACCAGATTCTGTACAATCTATCACACGATCAGTTTCTGATTAAGGTCCAGAACTCCTTACGGTAAATATTTTGATGATGGAACATTGATGATGGTCATTGAAATATTTATCGTAAAGAGTTCTGGACCTATGGCTACCAAGCCATACAGTAGATTATTATTAGTAGATATTTGACTTACCGTAACAGCTCCTATCACAATCCGATACAATTCCCTTCAAAACTATATTAAATTCACAAAGACTTCCAACGCCGAAACGGCGATGCCTCAATTTATCTGCGTGATTCTGAACAAGCCTATTTCCACAACCATTTTTTTTTGCTATTACACATCCAAGCTACTCCCAAAAACTTTACAAAATAACAATAAGGAAAAAATATCGCCCTTAAACTATTAAGGGTACTAAACCCAAAACAGTGGGGCGAAACACAAGCAAAGTGGGACTATAACAAAACTTCAACAAGTCTATTGCAATAAAAACTAGTGCTGTGGACCATAACGTAAACGCAGGAACATTTTACACAAGTTCCAATATGTTCAGGCGGGCGGGGAACGTTTTAACTTTGTGATACAAGTTATAAGCGAAAAGGTCGTACCATCTCCCTCTCAAATGTCAAAAGCCATCACGAGTTCAATGTTCGATCTTGAAAATTGTGTGATGGGAACACTGTTTTTTAATTTTCAGAGATTGAGATTGAATCGAGACTTAACCCTCTAATTGACTAACAGCAATATTTATCTACGTTTAAGTTGGTTTTGTTTTAAACCAGTTATTTCTTCTATATTAACCAATTCAAATCACATTTCTAAATAGTATTAATACCTTATATGTATATACATACATACGCTCACGCTATTTCCCTCCGGTGTAGGAAGAGACAACTGCCCACCATTTGACTCTATGCTTACATACTTCATAGTAAACCATAGTAAGATATATATAGGATTTTTTCTAACGTAAAGATGATGGATGAACAATAAATTGTTTTAAAGCACATTGTTCTACTCCTATATAAGTAAAAAAAATCATGGCATGTAATGTTTAAAAAATAATGAAAAATGGTAAATCTTACATAATTTTAATACTCCTAACTTGTTCCATTTGGCTTAATACTCCTAACTTGTTCCATTTGGCCCATTGGCACTGGAACTACTTAGTTAGAACAGAGAACTTTCTATCATTTCTCTTAACACTTACGCCACACGTCGATGTAGAAAGAGTTTGTCGGATAATGGCAGAATGAAAGTTTTTGAGAATGTCGGCCAACGATAATATAACGCGACGCGTGTTGAAGCAGCTCATAACTTTGACCTTAAAACGCGCATTCAAAGCAGTCTGCTAGAAGTGGCAATGTGGGACGGCGGTGTTCTATCACAATACTTTCATTCACATTGAATATTGGTTTTCATAAATTATGAATGAAAATTCACTGTTTCAGAAACTGACCATACAGAAAGGGCTATTACACGTGAACACGTTATATGATGTCGTGTCGTGCTACGATACGGTATCATTTCACGATGAGATGTCGTATTGTTTAAATCTAAGATGATCATCTTTTTACCCGACTACGGCGAAGCCAAAAGGAGGGTTATGATTTTGACAGGCTATGTATGTATGTATGTATGTTCATTTGTTCCCTCATAGCTCCTCAACTACTTATTAGAACGGGACAAATGAGATATCGTTACAAGCGGCTTTATAGTCCGATGGTTATAGGCTATACGACGTGTCACTCAATCTTGTGTGGCGCCCTCTAGCGCTCATAAGGTACTGTGTTAAAAAATAAATTTGAGATAAATATGCTGTGTTTGGTATCAAATGAAAGTGCTTAATGAGCACATTTCAAACATGTATAAATTATTAGCTTTACTTTGCCCCAAAATAATTTAAATAAAAAATAAAGTTTAAAACTAAAACCCGACTACCGAAAAATCACGCTCTTAAAAGTGACAAACAAGAAAATATCAAGGACAGCCGTGGTCGTATGCCACTTACTCAGCGGCGCAAAGTGCGCCTCCCCGTAACCGGGGCTAGATGGGGATATTTTGGTCCCCACAACCCGAAGGGGGCCATCTCGAAAGAGATGGTCCTGGGTCTGTCGGGGTGCGAGAGATATGCTTTTGGCAATCTCACCTCCGGCAACCAAGGACCCAAGATGGCGTGCGTTTTAGTCGGTTCGGTTCCGATTATGTCGGAACCGAACCACTAAAACCTCCACCGGCTCTGTGGGGGTGGTATCCGTGGGGATTTATCGCACGATAAAAAAAAAAGCCACTTACTCAAACAAAACAATACATTCTAGGGAAAAGTGTATAAATCCAGTCCTGATTGCACCTCGTTGTATGGTGAGAAGCTAGGATATAGTCCAGATGAAGAGTATGTCCAGAAGAATTAACGTAGATATGTTATGTATGTGTAATAATTGTATTGTGAGTTATAATCCATAACGGTGTTAATATTAAGTTACGGCACTATCGTATTAGGGCTCAACCGTGAAGATAGTTGTCAGTGTGTGTAAATAAATAAAAAAAAATGATACGGATCGCCATTCCTAATGCTAAAACGATGCTAAAATAGTGGTTCCAACCTTGATGATTCATTTTCACCCCAAAATATACAAAATCCAAAACTTCTAACTTAAATTCTGAGCTCAGCTATGCATTCCTATACCTTTTTTTGACAGTCTCTGTGGCGTGGTGGTAGTATCACGGCTGCCATGCAAGAGGCGTGGGTTCGATCTCCGCTCAGTACAGTAGACTTGCATTGGTCTGGGTGTTTCTATGTGTATTAAGTATGTATTTACCAACAAAATAAAGTTTCTAAGTATGTTTATCCGCATTCTAGATTCCATAACACAAGCTTGTTGTTGCGTTGTGTAGAATTTAGTGGAATATTTATTTATTTATTATTTATTTCTCTTATCCTGGATTATAAAAGAGCAATACCTACGGTCTGATTCCTCAACCTCAACCAAAGCTACTAAAGTTGTTGGGTGAAATGACCCCACACAAAAGGGCTGATCACCCGTTCGGTCACACGGCACCCCCACTGGCAGTAAGCCACTACTGCCAGTGGGGATGCTGTTTGACCAAACTTACGTGTTGCTGACGTAGGTAAGGTATTTGTAATGCCTTCACAAGCCTGTATGCTACAGCACGCATATTTCAGTGGCCGCTTTATCAGCAACACGTAAGCGCAAACCTGCGTCGATAACATCTGGAAAGTCTACGTCGGGTCTAGAACTAGGCCAGGAAACGGGCGAGTTGTTTGCAATGTTCAGTTTTAAGACTCGTTTTGTATAATTAATGCTGTTATGGTTGCAAATAAACGATATAACTTTTGGTACATTTACAGGCATATCTCTTGAACCTAGTCACATCACAAAATGTGCTCTAAATGCGCAGTACGCGGTTTTTGGGTTGTCTTTTGAGGTTAACATGGTGTACTGCGGCTGCAGAGGAGCTCAAATCAACTATAGATTATAGAAACAAATCCGTGCGTGCCTCGTTTCGACTTCGACTTGAGGTAGATATATGACGGTAATTAGTGAACGGATATTGACTTTCTAAAGCTTTCCATTAATATTCTGACATTCTGATAACATACATATATACTTACAATCACGCCTTTATCCCCAGCGGTTCAGGCAGAGGTGAATTAACCTTATTTCACCAAACATTGGATTCAGTCCCACGTAATACGGGTGAGCCTCGTCGTGCACTAGCTCATCGATCGAAGTGCCCAGCCTATGATTGTGAAAGTACTTGATAGTCAAAGTACGTACGTATTTAAGTGTATTATAGACTGCTGATCTGTAAATTACTGCTCAATGGTGTATGAGGCACTCCTAAGACCTACAGGGAGAAGCCAACCTCACATTCAAGACCACCGAATCTATTGGTCGCCATTTACGGAACTTCTATTTAACAATCGACAAATATTTGATTATCATTATCCAAGGTTTACCTATTGACCTATTTCTCCTTACTGAAATAGTCGACAAGGCTTCCCCACACTATTCAAATTCAGCACGAACAAAGCGCAGCTAGATAAGATCTTCGTACGCCAAATTACGAGAGGCGTACTGGCCGCTCGCCAAGGACTCATAGCGATAATTCCAACTAATTTGATGAGTATCAATTTCTGTATTACACTAAATTACTTGCAAATTCAATCGCAGATAGAATTTGGACGTTTATTAAATTATCTAAGTGTAATTTAGATATTGGAAATATTAGTGTCGTGAACAAAATGCTGCGATCAATTTGACAGCCTCGGTAGTGAACGCAACTACTACGCAGGAGGCGCGGGTTCGATCCCAGCTCAGTTCAAATATTTGTATGCATGGATATGGCCATTTGCATTGATCTGGATGTTTCTATGTTTAATATGTACTTACATAAAAAGTACATAAGTATGTTTATCCGCATTCTAGATTCTGCAATACAAGCTATAAAATAAATAAAGCTATAAAAATATAGCTATAAAAGCTTACCATGGGTCTAGACAGCGTTGTGTAGAATGTTGTGGAATATTTATTATTTATTTATTTAATATCTGTATAACTATTTTATCACAAAATATCGTAACCAATGCCCACTCATCACCTTAAAGATTTGAGGCTCCCGTTTGTTTCCTGGTATGCTAATACCTTTCTTTTGTCATGTCTTGGACGCCCAAGATCGTGGAGGTGGAAGTGGTGCGAAGTGGAAGAGGAAGGTGGACCCTGCTGGCTCCATCGTGGCCTCGGATGCAATCAGGACTAACGTCTTTATGTAGATGATGATGTCATACAAACTGCAGACAGCGGTCATGGTTGAAAGGTGATCTTGAATACATGGGCCGCTGCCGATAAATGACACGTAAATATAACTTCACCTCACCTGTTGATAAGCTGAAGGTAAAGTCTTAAGAAAGAGTATCACTATTACACATACCAACAACGTTACAATGGGGGTTTTCAGCTTGATGCCCCACTTAAAGGATTCGCGACTGTAGAAAGGAGGAATACGGTTAGTCCTGTAAAAATCTGAAATCAATAAAAACCCAAAGACATCACAGTCACAAAAGGCATTAAAATCACTAGCCAACGTCCGCGTAGGCTATACAGCAATCAATAAAGCTTGTCCCGCGGGAGCGGTCGGCATCAATCGCCTCGGCCGGATCACAGCGCCATTGTACAGCGATTGAGTGTCCTGTCGCCTGATTATGTTGACACTATATCCATTCAGTGGTTCGTAGAAGGTTATGACCACGTTTTTATGGACTTACTCACTTGTAAAAGTGTTTGGGAGTCGTTTTGTAATCGAAATTCAAGTAATGAAAAATAAATGGAATATTTGCTGAAAGCCCCACTTGAGCATTTTCATTTTTCCCGATGTATACCAATTTTAAAGTTAGCATAATAAATTCTTATAGTAGTTTAAGTAATAATTACATATTTGAGCCGTTTGGAGTCGAGACGCTGGGATCATGGGGTCCAAGTGCACGTCTATTATATAAAGAAATAACAAAACGTTTAATAGACACTACCCGTGACCAGAGGGCTGGCTTATTCCTTGCGCAAAGGATTGGCATTGCCATTCAGCGTGGTAATGCCGCCAGCCTTCTGGCCACCCTCCCGGTTGACGTCGATGGGGAGGAATTCTTTGACGCCTAAACCTGCAGTTTTGCACATATCTTGTTCTAGATTTTTATTTTTAATAATTATTAAGTATTATTATTATGTACATAAATAAATTCTAAAAAAAATTTTAAATATTAGGGCGGAGTCATCAAAAATCAATATTTGAAAATGGGTGAAAATCATTCATTGGTTCCAACAGTTCGTAAGAAAGTTGGTAGATGGCTCCACCGTCGCCCTTAATGGATATAATGGGAAGGAAAATTTGAAGTGATTCAGGTGTGGCTCAATAGCTCAGTTGGAAAAGCATTCCCCCTGTAAGAAAAAGGTCGTGGGATCAAGTCCCATTTGGGCATTTTCATTTTTCCCGATGTATACGATTTTTTTGAAATATCCTCGAGTTTGCGAGCTGTTGTGCGTTTTTGCGTTATAAGGTGTGTTGTGAGTCTATTGTCGTTAACTGGACTCTTTTATAAACAGTGTGTTGACTGTCGATTTAGAATGGAACAGTGAACGTCTAAGACGGAAATCGAACCCGCGTTGTTGTTGTGTTGTTGTTGTTAACTGTTGAATAGCGAGCCACTTCTCTTTTTTTTCTAGAGAAGAGTAGGGAGCCGTGTGGTTCCCAGTAGAGAATTTGGTCCACCCCATCTCTTCCCATGCGGTGTCGTACAAGGCGACTAAGGGATACGGCTGTTTTACATCAGACAGATATGTACAGCCGGACTCAACCTCAGATATAGGGTCGAGTCAACAATAGTGCCCGGGATACGGCAATAGGCTTACCCCCTATTACGTGGGACCGAATACTATGATTGGTGAAATGTGGGCGTTAATTCACCTCTGCCTAACCCTCCAGGGATAATGGCGTGATTGTATGTACGTAAGAGTAGGGGAAGCCTAGTGTTTTTTCTGGCAACCACGACTTTTTTTTCATGATACTTAAAATATAACCAGTATTTTCAAGATATTTTCTAAAGTGTACGCGAATGTCACTCATTGAAATAAAACCACTTTTTTTATAACTTATTTAAAGACCTTGGATTGCCAAGAGCTTCAGTAAGCTCTTTACTCAAACGAATATCTAAAACGGCGTTGATAGGATCTTACCAAATTTGGATAGGTAGAGGGGGGAACACGACTGACGGTGGAGGTGAGCGCTGATGCATCACAAGGTGGCCACCCTAAACCTACACCTGGGTCGCAAGTCCCAGGCGCTGTCACAGTGTTCCTCTCTGTACCACGCCATGGACCCAGCGACCGCACGGTGAATCCATGGAATGCTGGGAACCGGATCTCTCTATTATTTACTTTTAAACCGACGTTTCGGCTGCTTCTCAGCAGCCATGATTTTTTTTTCGTGCGGAAATCCCCTCGGATACCCCCCTGCCGGAGCCGGAAGGGGAGGTTATGTCGGACTCGAACCGACTAAAACCGACAAAAACGTCGTGGTGCTAGGCCGGAGGTGAGGTTGTTATCGACATATCCCTCGCACCCCGGCTGAATACCTGAATCATGATAAATTTGTATTTTCAAGTATAATAAATAGGAACTAATTTATAAAAAAGTAGTTGAAAATATAGTTATCAGCAAACTTAATACTTATCTTTCTGAAATATACCTAACAGTTCAAAAAAAAATTAATAAAAAAATAATAAAAATACTTTAACACTCACGTAATATTTCAAACTGTAATATTTAAGGTATTATCGTGTGATAGATTTCCGGCAGTAATGCCTAATTTGTTAGCTGTTTAGTGTCCAATTATCACAAATATGATGTTATGTGTATTACCTAAAATAATGGTACAACTCTATTGACGATGAGTGTAATAATTTGATTGCCCACGGGATTCCGGAATTAAGTTACCCTCCGATTTATGGTTATTCCACTAATCCCCACTATTAATTATTATAATAAATATGACAATTTGTGAGTTTCGAAATCTGTATCGCCTGTTTTGTACGATAAAATTCATATTTCAAATTTTCGCATTGCAATCTCTCAATTCCAAATTCAATTTGAAGGCCGGTTTCCACTTTTTTTAGCCTAGCTGTGATGCCGCTAAACTTTGATATTGTCCAAAAAGCGTTAATTTGCCCTTTTACCTCAACAACCCATTGACAAAATCGAAGTATTACAGCTAGATCAGTTGTTGAACTTTTTAAGGGTATAACTACTCGTAACGACAACCATAGATGTTCGTATGGCAACTGGGACTGACGGCTTAAGGTGCTTGCTCTCCGAGTCACAGCGAAATTCTATTAATCCATACTAATAATATAAAATATGCGGAAGTAACTCTGTCTGTCTGTCTGTCTGTATGTTACGCTTTCACGCTTAAACCTCTGAATCGATTTTGATGAAATTCGGTATAGGGCTAGGTTAGACCATGAGAAAGGACATAGGCTATGTTTGGTCGTGATAACCGACTTCGACGCGGGTGGAGCCGCGGGCAAAAGCTAGTCCATATCCATACTAATACCTATTATAAATGCGAAAGTAACTCTGTCTGTCTGTCTGTCTGTATGTAACGCTTTCACGCCTAAACCACTGAACCGATTTTGATGAAATTTGGTATAGGGGTAGATTAGACCATGAGAAAGGACATAGGCTATGTTTGGTCGCGATAACCGACATCCACGCGGGCGGAGGCGCGGGCTAAAGCTAGTAGTAAGTAAGTAGAATTTGAAATTGATTTATTTTCAATTCATTGTAGGTTTTCTAAAAAGACAGAGACATTATAATTGTGATCCATAGTCCTGAGAGAAACGATGGCGGTGGCTGTCAGAGATTGATGATGAAGACTCGTCGACAATACTGTGGGGCTGTCTTCATTTGAATTATAAACGTTTGACAACTGATTTCAGAACGTGACTTTGTGCTGACGTTCGGTAATTTGTACTCGTCATGACTTAGATTTGAAAGGGACTCTCTAACTCAAGTCACAGAATAGATAATAGTACTAGTAAGATTCTGCTCCGCTCTTTTAGGGTATAGCATGATGTTATATAGTTTTTTGCCTTTTATATTGAATTTGCTGTCCCGGCGAACTTTGTAACGCCAATTTTTTTTCGCCCGGGTGGCGTCCGATCCCGTTCCCGCTGCACCCTCTACTATATTAAGCATGTATTATAAAATACTAGCTTTTGCCCGCGGCTCCGCCCGCGTGGATGTCGGTTATCGCGACCAAACATAGCCAATGTCCTTTCTCAAGGCCTAATCTACCCATGTATCAAATTTCATCAAAATCGGTTCAGCGGTTTAGGCGTGAAAGCGTAACATACAGACAGACATACAGACAGACAGACAGAGTTACTTTCGCATTTATAATATTAGTATGAATAAACCTTCTTCTTATCTATTAAAATAAACCGCATAAAAATCTGTAGCATAGTTTTCAAGATATAAGCATACATAGGAACGGACAGACTCGGAAAGCGACTTTGCTTTATACTATGTTGTGGTAAATTAATTATTGGTAGCAAATTCTTGACGGCAGTCGCATCCATAAAAGTCTAATAAACCAAAAAAAACAATATAGGATCATACATACCCCGTGCTCAGAGCTAAAAGCCTAGGATTCAAAGTGAAACAAAGTTTACAAGATGACGAAACGGTTAATATTAATTAATCCTTCTTCCTACAGTCCCGGGTCCTTTAAGCGGGGCGTGAAAAGGCATCTAATGAGACCGTCAAGCTGAGTGCCACCACTGTTAACACGGTAAATGTTTACGATGGTGACCCTCTTTCCGAGACTTTGCCTTTAGCTTAACATCAGGCGAGTTGAAGTCAAATTGACGTGTCCTGTGTAAAAAAAAAAAAAAAAAATAGTCAGTCTATATCGGTCACAACACAAAAACGTCCCAACTTTCAGAAGGCGTATTAAAAAACAAAAATAATGTCCGACCACCTTTTATTAAAAAAAAAAAACAATCACAGAATTATCTTATTCAAAAATCTAATCTAACCACAATAAAAATTTCTTCATTACATTGTCACGATGATGAATGGCACCGGAAATCTTTCCATTACCTCATTCAAAGGTTATACAGAAACTTCCCCAACAAAATTTACTCCCATACATTTGATTTCAGTAACAAAGTAAATATATCACCAACCCAAACAAATTTAATCTTTATACCCTTATAACTGAGTTGAAAATCGCTCCTCATGCCCAAAGCGTTGATACGCAACGAAATATATAAACAAAACGGACACAGATTAATAAAAGGAGAGGACAACGCGATATAAAGCCTCCTTTGTTATTTTTATGAAACACAATAAAAAATTAAGGGTAGTCAGAGACGCGCACAGATTCTCAAGATATTACTTCAGAGACGATTGTAATTTTCATTACGAAATGTAGGAATGATGGTGTTGCCTGTTTTTTTTTTAAAGCATTAAGTACAAATCGAATACATCAGGAAAAAAGAATCTCTCGGATGAGACTCGAACTGGCGATCTTTCCCTTATAGGGATGGCCTAGTTTTTCTTTTTATCGTGCGAAAAATTCCGACGGATGCCACCCAGGAGCCGGTGGAGGTGGTTATATCGGACTCAATCCGTCTTTAGTTGCCGGAGGTGAGAATGCAGTAAACATCTCACAAACCCCGCAGACCCAGAACTATCTCCTTCGAGATGGCCCCCTTCGGGTTGTGGGGACCATAGTGTCCCCGCCGTCCCACTCACCATTCTAAATAGACAGTGTAGCTGAGATCCTACTCTGAACCTTTTCTCAATCCCATCTGAGCTCCACAACCTATTAGTGAAGTCGAAGTTCTTTAGATTAGTTAGGGGCTCCCACTGCTCGTGGCGACTGTTCATGTGGCAACCGGGACCTAGGGCATTTTTATGCCACTTTGATGGCAGACAAGCACACAGCCTTGACAGCCTCTGTGGCGTAACGGTAGCGAACGCAGCCACTACGCAGGAGGCGCTGGTTCGATCCCCACTCAGTGTAAATACAATCACAGCTGTTCGCCTGTGGAATGAACTGCCAGTGGAAATAAGACGAGCTCAGACATTGGTGAAGTTCAAAGGAATGGTCAGGGAGCACTACTTGTCCAGTGTGTCACGTCTAACATAGTGTACTATTATATCTGTTTAAGTATGTAGATGTTTATGTACCTTTATATTTTTACAAATTTATATTGTATGTAGAAATGTATATATATTTTATGTATGTATGTATATTTATATTTAAGTAGGTATATATCTATATAATTATGTATTTATATAAATGTGTAGGTATATTATATAAATATATAATTGAACGCCAACAACTACCAGTTATGAACTCCAACCAAGATACATTTCCATCCAAAGGTTGCCTGGCAGAAATTGCGTAAAGCGATAAGGCCGCCCTTTGTACTGCTCTTGTGTTCCTAATTTCCATACTATTAATAATGTAATTGGCGTACAATAAAGTATATAATAAATAAATAAATAAATATTTTTATGCATGAATATAGGTATTTCCATTGGTCTAGTCGTGCCGTGGAGAGCACGTTAAGCTGTCGGTCCCGGTTTCCATACGAACATTCAGGCAGAGGTTACGGGTACTTGGAGCCCTCAAAAGTCCAACTACTGGTCTAACTGCAATGCTTCGATATCGCCTTTGGGTTGTAGACGTCATATGACAGTCGCTTTACAGAAAATATCGAAGTTCAGCCAAATCCGCAGACTGGTAAAGTGGACCCCAGACTCCAAGCTGAAAGCTCCGGATAACTGGGATTAACACTAAGATGAAGAAGAAGCACATAGCTGTCCACCTGATAGAATACTATAGTCATCACCTAGGTGGTGTAAAAAATTACAAAGTTCTAACTATATATGTACCCGAATAATTTATAAATGTACCCGAGAAATACACGCGACCCAGACAGAATAGTTTTGTCTAAGGTACCTAAAACAGTTCTTTATAAAAAGAACTACCTATGTGTGGTTATATTTACAATTGTGTACCTGGCGAACTTAAAACTTTACCTTATAATAAATTTAGAAAATCTTTAAAAGATTGGTTATTAAACAAATGTTTCTACTCAGTTACAGAATTTTTGTCCATAAAATGTAAAGAGTATAGATAAAAAAGTTTGATTGTGTGGTTTAAGCTTCTATTTGACTTAGTATTTTTGTACGCCAAAGTGTGTTTGAAAATTTGCATGCCCAATTTAGGCTGAACATGATGTACCTATCTAGTCATAAGACATAATTTGTAACATCTTTATCACAATGTTCTAGCAATAATATTATAAATAAATTATGACTAAATTTTTTATAGCTTTTTTAATGCTAACTTTAAAGTTCGAAAACATCGGAAAAAATGAAACGCTCAAGTGAGACTTGAACTCACGACCTTTCCCTTACAGGGGTAATGCTCTTCCAACTGAGCTATTGAGCCACACCTGATTTATTTCAAATTTTTCTTCTCTGTATATCCGTCTTTAAGGGCGACGGTGGTGCCATCTACCAACTGAATATCTCTCGCTTGAGCGTTTCATTTTTTCCGATGATTTTCGAATTCTAACTATATAGTTCTTCATTCTATATATATATATATATATATATATACCGTATAGTTGAAACAAAAACTCGACCAGTTTTATAGCCAAAACTCGAAGCTCAAACAAATCACAATACGCCATCTAAGTTTTATTTTCGATCTACACACTTCACCGCTGAAAGCAATTCAATCATTCAGAGAAACAAAGCGACAGCCGTATAGTAAAAACTGCGATAGATTGATTGCAAAAGTATCTATACTCGTATATGGTCTATATTCAATGTCAAAAGAAGCTGAACAAATTCTAATTCATTGATCAGCCGTTATTTAGACAGGTATTTTAGAAATCTCGCTAATAAAGGGATGTAGGCGACCAATTTATTTCTGGTTGAAGCTGGGACCCAGACTTCTAGTATATAATAAATAGAAGAAGAAAGAAAATATGTTTTATTTAAAAAATACAGCGCACATTTTTAAAGTACTTAGGTAAGTATACATCGAAATAATAATAAAATACTAGCTGTCCCGGCGAACTTCGTACCGCCAATTTTTTAGATCCCGTTCCCGCTGCACCAGTTAGGGGAATGAAAAATAGATGTTGGCCGATTCTCAGACCTACTCAATATGCTCACAAAATTTCATGAGAATCGGTCGAGCCGTTTCGGAGGAGTATGGCAACGAAAACTGTGACACGAGAATTTTATATATTAGATAATACGAGTAAAGGAACACAAATAAAATACCTATTGTTTTTTTTCTTTCCTGACCATAGACGAAACGGTTTTTTTTTTTCAAATTCGTTGTCTATGGTAGCCGCGCCAGCCTGAGCTGGCGGGCGGCGGAAACTAGTAATATCGCCTCTTTGCCAATCTTGACAGTTGACAGTGACATATAGTGACATAAATGTGGTTTTTATTGGAGTTTTGTTTAGTTACTTGCGGTAGCCTAGTGGTATGGGTAATGGACTGCTGTGACGAGGTCTCGGGTTCGATCCCAGGTTTACCATGGCATACACCAATGACTTTTCGATGCTTTTCGAAGTTATGTGTGTATTTATCGCAGGTTTATAAGTGCCCGGTTAATGGCAATAGGCTCGCCACCTATTACATTGGGACCTAAACATAAACTGGCGAAATGTGGGTGCTAGCACCTCTGCCTACCCCTTCGGGGAATACAGGCGTGAGTTTATGTTATGTTATGTTTTTTTAGTTACTGCCATCTGACCACCTAACTCCCAAAAACAAACCTGTACCAGTGGTTACATCCATAATCAGCAAGTGTTACGACTTGAAGGTGAAATTGGCTTGGCTTTGCAAGCCTTGAACCTGCAAACACACTTCCACGGTCTTTACATTAATATAAATGGTTCCAGATAACACCCATTTACCATTAATTATTCCACAGCACGATCATCTAATAACTCATATTTACCAATACAATTCGAACATGCAAGTCTTGCTAACAAAGGCATGTTTATCCAGCGTTCTGTCGAAACTTGCACATTGATATGCAAAGCCTTCGAATGTTGCTACTTACCTCTTATGCACTAACCGCTATACAGACACCATGAGGTTACAACTTTGTGGACAGTCCGAGAAAATCCTATCTTCTACCTAAAACGTATCTAAACAGGGTTCTTCAAGAAGGCCATTAAAATGTGCCTATAGTTTCGGTAGCATAAATGTGTAATAAACGTCACTGGTGTTGCACATATCCATAGGCCACAGTAGCCACTTTCCATCAGGCAGACCACGTGCTTGTGTGACACCTAATAAAAAGCACCTGTTGTCCTCACAGTGATTGCGATTCGTTCGATAACCTATCGTCTCCGATGACTGATGGTTGAATGAAATATTTTTGTTCTAACCATCCGTGTAATGGACGCCTATAATTTGGTTTACTTAACTGTTACGAGAGTGACTTCCGTTTGACCACCCCACCTAGAGAGGAAAGTCTGCGCCTAATTGTATATGTACAATTACCTATTTGAATCCCAATCTTTGTTTCGTGCTGAAATCCCCTCGGATACCTCCCCCTCCAGAGCCGCAGGGGGAGGTTATGTTGGACTCGAACCGACTAAAACCGCACGCCGTCTGTGGGTTGTCGTACTTGGCCAAAGGTGAGGTTGTGTTCGACACCCTTGCACCCCGGCTGACCTAGGGCCATCCCTTACGGTCTGGCCCGCTTCCTATTTTAATCCGAAGTACAGATTGAGCTGGGTGCCAATCCATATTTCGACTTGCTACAAAAATCTGATTAGAATTTACTAGAGTCGAACTCAAGACGGATAGCAACCATATCTACTTATTTGCCACCATCAAGTCACATGATAAACACGAAACAAAAATAAAAAATAAGATTCAAAATATCGTAATTTTCATATCAGATTATAACCAAAATTAGCTTCTACCCAGTATTAATAAAAGCTTATACCCACATACGAACAATAAACAAAAACAAACTTTCGAAACTTATTACACAAAACATTAGCGAAAATACAAAACGACTTCTGAAACACGCGCAAAATAATAATTACAATACAATACCGTCCCAACAATTCTGGTGTCCCGAACAATCTAAAGTTTAAGACATAAAATCAGAATGTCCCATTAAAACGAGGCAGCCTTGTCGCCTCGTGACTGACGCGAAGTTTATCCACAATAGAAAATGCGCCTCGAGGCAGACTCGCATGTCAGCCAGTTGTACTTTCTGGAACGTTCTGCAACTCTTTGTAGTCAGGGGCTTGATATTATAAACGCTTTGGAAGGACAAAATAGTTTAATCTGTATAGTGTTTGGATTGGTGCTTTTGTTTGTGTAGTTAACTGTAGATTACTTGTTTAGTGACAGTCTTTTTAGTAAGACGCGTACGTGATTACGTGACTACCGTGAAGAAATATTTTAATGAATAAAATTCAAAGGTGTTTAAAGTGGGCATGCAAATTAAAAACTTTTGTAGTTGTGCACCCTGGCTTCGGACATCTTTTTTTTGTGCGCAAAATCCCCACGGATACCGCCCCCACGGAGCGGGGGAGGCGGTTATGTCGGACTCGAACCCACCAAAACGCACGCCGTCTTGGGTCCTTGGTTGCCGGAGGTGAGATTGCCGAAAGCATATCTCTCACACCCCGACAGATTCAGGTTTCGAGATGGTTGTTAGATGCGCTGCCACCGCGGCCTGCTTCTGCTAGGGTGACAGGCGGCTACTCGGGGTCACCTTTGTCCCCCAGCCAGACCGTAAGGGGATGGCTTGGGTCAGCCGGGGTGCAAGGGATATATTATGTCGAAAACAACCTCACCTCCGGCCTAGCGCAACGACCCTCATTCGACGTGCGGTTTTAGTCGATTCGTGTCCGACATAACCTCCCCTTCCGGCTCCGGCGGGGGACGTATCCGTGGGAATTTCCGCACGAACAAAAAGGCACAAAGTTTACATTACCGGCTATCTTTTCCTTAAACCAAAAACAATCTATATACTAAACATTTTATCCTGTAAACCGCTCTCAACCTTCAAGATATTTAATATCAAATATTCCCCGATATTAAATCGGGAATTGCTGAATCCAACATAAGTAAGTACCTGTGGGATAAGGTTTAACTTACGTAAGGAAAGACCGGATAAAGAATATAGAAAATCACGCCTTTTCAAATGTGAAGTATTAAAATTTTTCTGTTACTTATGACTTTTAAATAAAATTTTGAGTTACCTAATGTTACCCCACCAAATAATTCTCGACAACATACCTATACCTGTTTTATTTAACTATATAATTCATACATACATATACTCACGTCTTTTTTACCCGAATGCGCGACGCAAAGGAGTGATAATGTGTTTATCAGCCTATGTATGTTTGTATGTGTGTGTGCCTGGGCCGATTTTTATGATTTATACGTCAATCGATTACTCTTAGTCCAGCGAGTGTCACTAAAGACATGACGTTAGTGAAAATGAAAAAAAATAAAGTCAACAAACTATGTCAAGTTTTTAATTTTCCCTCACGTCATGCTACCGTCATGGGCCTGCTTTTGTAAGGACGGTGAGCTGCCCACTCACCGTCCTCAGACCCCCGGTCGTGGAGGCCGATGGTCTTCGACGAAGACACGTTGGCGGCGACCAAGCCGCCGCCTGCGGAACTCGGTTGAGAGAGTTCTCTCCCGCTACCGCCCCGCCGCCTATTACACGAGCATAATGTAGTACTGATGCTGATAGAAAGTCCAGTCAGGTAAATACTGCGTACACATTACTCAAAAGTAAAATATAAAAATAACGACCCGACTGCGTTCAAATGTAAAAAATAGATTCCTATAAAATTCGTAAAGTGGTCACTTATATTAGCTAAATCACAACAATTCATTTACTATGTAGTAATTAAAAGTAGTAGTAATTTTTGGAAATTATCGTGTAAAAGACGAAATATTATAATAATACAACTCCAATAAAATAGCTTTTTAGACCAGCTGCATATGATACGATTCTATAGGACTTAATTACTCGACTACGGCGAAGCCAAAAGGAGGGTTATGATTTTGACAGGCTATGTATGTGTATGTATGTATGTTCATTTGTTCCCTCATAGCTCCTCAACTACTTTTTAGAACTGGGCAAATGAGGTATCGTTACAAGCGGCTTTATCGTCCGATGGTTATAGGCTATATGACGTGTCACTCAATCTTGTGTGGCGCCCTCTATCGCCCATAAGGTGCTGTGTTAAAAAATAAATTTGAGTTAATTATGCCGTGTTTGGTATCAAATGAAAGGGCTTAAAAAACACATTTCAAATATGTATCAATTATTAGCTTTACCTTGCCCCAAAATAATATAAATAAAAATTAAAGTTTAATACTAAAACCCGACTGTACTCCATCCATTATATTATTGTATTTTAGACAGCTCACTGACAGTGGTCGGGATAACTTTGGTCTAGCGTCAACACCTGAAAATCCTAACAAAAATTTGGCGCCAATACGTAAATTTTCATTGACAACGTCACGTCAGCCAGAAAGCAATTTTAGGGGTGTAGTTAGTCTATCGACTGTGTTTTTACTATAATAACTTGAAAGTGTCAAAATCGATATCGACTACAGAAAATAATTCTTCTAAAAATATTACATAACTGGCGGCTTTTAACCGATTTCTAAACAACAATGTGCATGTTTATAATTTTTATATTTGTATGATTTGTACGGAAAATGATGTAACTCCGTCATATGGAGACGGATTGTCAGAATTCTGTTTTATTCGAAAGAGGTTTATTCCAAAATGGTCCCATTTAAATGGCATAAAGATTTGATGATGGGTTTCAGAGACAGACCACGGAATTCTTCAAAAATATTATTCTAGAAGTCAGTTGATTTCTTTTTAGAGATTAGCGTGTGCGTTATGGCCGACAATCGTTTTCTATTACATTTGTAAATTATAGGTATAGACAAGAAATATCTACTGCTTTATTATTATATACAGAAAGATTATAATTCCACATTAAATCATATATTTTTCATAATATTTTCATTTATCGATTAATAACTTTTTTAATCGAGGATTTTAACTTTGTCAATATTTTAAATTTTCATGCAATCACTACTTCCATCTGTCTAAAATACAATAATATGATGGACGGGGTATAGGTACCGATAAAAAGTAACAAACAAGAAAATATCAAGGATAGCCGTGGTCGTATGCCACTTACTCTAACAAAACAATACATTCTAGGGAAAAGTGGCATACGACCACGGCTATCCTTGATATTTTCTTGTTTGTTACTTTTTATCGGTACCTAGTCGGATTTTAGTTTTAAACTTTATTTTTTATTTTATACTTACAGAAAAGATGCATCAATAGCTTATGTTTATTTATTTACTAGCTGTTGCCCGCGGCTCCGCCCGCGTGGATGTCGGTTATCGCGCGCCTAGACCCTAGCGCGATCTAGAAAAGTTGAGAATAACGCCATCTAGTGGTGGCATGCGGGTGAGCTGCGCGCGGTACTGGACAGTATTTAGATATTGCAACATTACTTTATTTTTTATAATTTTTCTAAAATAAAAGTAGCCTAAGTTACTCCTTATTACATAAGCTATCTGCCAGTGAAAGTCCCGTCCAAATCGGTCCAGCCGTTCCAGAGATTAGCCAAAACAAACAGACAGACAGACAGACAGACAGACAGACAAAAAATTTAAAAATATATATTTTGGTATGTGTACCGTATATACATTCATATGCATGTAGTAGAAAGCGGTTATTTTAATATTACAAACAGACACTCCAATTTTATTTATTTGTATAGATTTTAGTATTACATAAATTGCTATATCTCAACGAACGTCTCAAGAAGGTAAAATATTTCTTGAGAAAATATTCTCTTCACTCACAAATGCTCCGCGTATATGAAAACTCAACGTAAGCCCGAGTTTTCATTTCAAACGCAATAAAAAAACATAATCCGTCAATCCATCTACTCACATACCTCAAAATAATAAAAATTATTAAATGGCTGTTCTCACATTTAATACCGTGCCCACCGTTTCACAGATTTATGAATTTTAATTTTCTTTCATCCACAGAGAAGTATTATCTTTCAAGGCGTACATTATTCTTCGAGAAATACCGCTGATTAACTGGTCTGTGGTTCTTCTGGCTTTTTACCTACAACGTTTAGTATACAAATAACATAAAATTGAAATGTCTGTTTTTGATAAAACATCAGTTTTTCAATTAATGCTGAATGATTTTTTACATTATTTCTCTCACATATAAAAATCTTAAAAAATGTCGTTTCTCTGTCTGTTTCTTACGGGTGTCGGGTGTAATTTGATGGGATTTTTACAATAGATAATAGATATTATAAGGTGTAACTTAGGTTAGTTTTTTTTAGGTTAGTAGGCATAGTTTTTTTTTGAAAGTGTATTAGGGATCGTAAAAAATAATAGCCCAGATTTAAATGAGCGCGGATGAAGTCGTTGGCCCTGCTAATGCAACTAACTATGATTTTCGGTCCCATATAATAGACGGCCAGCGTATTGCCGTCAAGCAGACATAGATAGTGTGGCCTTATTCTACTGCAACAGGAACCAACACGGCATTAATACTATTATGATACAAAATCAAATAATGTTCCTACAGAGTTCATTTATTCATAATTGTTTACATTCTAATCTACCTAGTCCTGAATCATTAATGAACACTGATCAAACAGTATACATACATATATTGATTTTTATAGATCAGAAAACTAAATATAAAATAGGACGTGTTACCTTATAGCAGCATAACCGGCATTCACTTCATAAACCTTTTTCTTATCTGCCATCTAACCCTTCTGTGCGCTTACCTCCTTAATCTTTGACGGCAGGTAAGCAGCCATCGTATTAGAGAGCGAGCTTAGGGCCCGACCCCCTTTATCATGGCCCAACAATGGCCTGTAAAATGAAATACGGAATAAGCGCAGATAACTTACCCGAATTGCTTCCGTGAAACTTGTGAAGAAGTGAAATCGGATTTATTTTTGGTTATGTTTGTATCATATGTGTACATGTCAATAGGTAAGTTGGATGTTTATGATATTTTACTCGCAATTGGAACGATATAGTTAAGTTAAGTTTTTAAAACGTAGGAAATCGTATGAAATTTTAATTGCACAATCTAATTGAAAAAGATTTAAACTATGAGTAAACGAAAACGTAGGTTTTGTTTTGATGGATAAGTATCTGTTGACTGATTGGTAAGATTTTCTTTATAATCGAATTGAAATCACGTCTATTGATTCCCGTTCTTTTCGTAGAAAAATATCTAAATGACAGTGAAAAGTGCATGAAAATCCGTCGTCCGTAGTTTGGAATAAATAATGAAATAAAACAAACTAAATTCTATTTCTATTCTAGTCAATATTTACAAAAACATTTCCAACCTCTTTATCTTACATGCAAAATAAAAATCTAACGGTCTCTATCCCAAAAACCCCCATTAGTAAAAACATCAGATTCCATTTAACACTATAAAAATAACGAAGTAAATCAATTTAATAGGTCACATTCCATCGCTCTCTTGCAATGTGCGGCTCAGGAATGCCAGTGGTCAGGTATTAGGTGTATGGATTCCGCTCCTGAGGGGCCATGTGGGGCCCAAATGATCCTCTGTCAATAGGGCCCTGTGATTAATTATATAGGGCCCGAGGCCGCCGGACGGGACTACGTGTTTAGTCACCGTGAAAGGGTTAATTTGGGTGGCCATGATTTGTTAGGACATTCCGGGCCAATTTCCTAATATTTTTGGTGTAATAGGTTTTTGAGATGTGTCACAGGATATTATAGAAACAAATGGTGAGATGGTTTTAATAAATAGGTATGAACGTGTTTATGAAAGGTACGGGATATCGGAGTGTAATTTAAAAACCGTATTTTTCAAGAAAATAACACAGTTCAATATGAAAAGTAAATTTCATTCTTAGGTGCTGTGGCGTAGCAATAGAACGTAGTTACTTACGCAGATATTGTGGGTACTGTTCCCGTTCAATGCAAATATTTCATAGGGCGTGTTCATGGTGACGAACAAACATCAAAATGCATTGAAAATATTGTGAAAAATTTTATACAAAAGAAGTATGTAAGTACGTTTATCCGCATTCTAGATTCCATAACACAAGCTAGTTAAGCTTTTCATAGGGTTGGATAGCGTTGTATAGAATGATGTAGAATATTTATTTATTATTACTATTATTCTATTTGTTTGTTGACGACATCTAGGCCATAGCGATAGACTAGTCGACTGCTACACTGGAAGGTCGCTTGTTTGATTCCCTCTCTGTGCAAGTATTTCTGTTTATTACTGCTTTACCGTTAACTATTATGTGCAAAAATTAATACCAATCTATCAAACTGTGAAACGATCAATCAGATATTTATGAATATCATCAATCACTTGCCCAATAATATGTTATAATAACTAACATCTTTATAGCCATAAACATGGCGACCCTACATCAAATTCTTGAAGGCCCATTGCCAATTCTATCGGGACCTTTTGAGTTATAGTTTCAGTTGTAGACATAACTCTGAAATGTGTCATTTGCTAACACATTTATTATTTTATCAATATTTTAGTGCCGCAGTGACGTGTTACCTCCATTTTGATTATAAAATAGAGGTAATAAACAAATAAAACTTGTATATTTTATGAATCATATAATTATTTTGATGTTTGTTCAAATATTTTATTCAGTATAAGCACTTATGCATTATTATTATGCAGGTTGTATGGAGGTCAGATACCAAACTGGTACACCTGGGGCTCAATTCACTAACTTACGTACTTAGTTGCGTAAATTTACTTATGATTTTACTGACGTAAATATACGCAACGTGCAGTTTCGGTGAGTAACCTATGTCAGTTTCCGGTACAGAATACCACGTAAATATACGCGACATATTATGTCATATGACATATGACATTTATGAAAATAATGCCAGACTAAAATATAACTTGAATTGCCAATTTTTTTTCAATAAATTCTTATTATTAATTTTTTCAATTTCATACATAAATCTTATGTATGGAATAGTTTTGAACTATGATTTAATTAATATTAGTCTTCTTCTTTTCGTGTCAACGATTCACTTTTATGAATAATTACACTATTCGGGAATAGAATTATGTTATCTTAATCGCGCTGTCATAATATTAGTAGGTACTTATAACTATTATTATTATTTATGTGCTTCAAAAAAATCTATTTATGTTGAGATGAATATAGGATATATTTTTTATCATCATTGCACTACAGTTTAATAAGATACAATTATTGTAATGCATAAGTCATTTGTATTTTTATTTGACATAAGAAATAAGTTATACAACTATACACAGCAGGCTGCTAGAATGGCAACATTATAATACTAACTGATCGAATAGTGATATATCCAAGAAGAAATAAGAAAACCTTAAAAAAACGAAGTTGTTTTGTGGTCTATGGTACCTATGATAAACAATTTTCTTACGTTCTGAACGTTCATTAAAAACTTTTTATAGCGGAGCGGTATTGCATTTCTACCAACATAGCATCTATTTAAAGGATACCAAATATTCCTATTGTTGTACATATTAGTAATACTCGAAACAAATTTTGGTTGTACTATTTGTTCGGCTTTTTCTACAATATATATATTATATAATATGTAATATGTAATTCAGTCAAGAAACTCGTGTTGATTGAGGGTGGCGCTGCGGTGCGCTCGACAGTTACGCAGATGGCGGGTTAGGCCCGTTATGGGACATAATAAAAAAAAGAAGAACCAAAGAGTGAATTTCCTTTATTCAGTTCAGGCACTTACAGAGCACATTTGAATGTCTTTTTTTTCTTCGTTTTTTCGTGCGGAAATCCCCACGGATACCCGCCGGAGCCGGAGGGGGAGGTTATGTCGGACTCAAACCGACTAAAATCACACGCCGTCTGTGGGTTGGAGTGCTAGGCCGAAGGTGAAGTTGTCATCGATAGCCCTTGCACCTCGGTTAACCCAGGGTCTCCTCTAGAAGGAGGGACGACGCGCGGTGTCCCTAACTCGCCCCCGGTATGTGAAGCCACGCTTCTTAGCGCCCCGCCGCCTTGGCCTGCTTCTGTTAGGGTGACAAGCAGCTCCACCCGTCACCCCAGGCCCGCGCTTATGGGGGACGGAGGTCGGTTTGTGCATCCGACGTCCATGTTGCCTTCGCCCGTGGGTAGCGCGGTTTGCGAGTCTATCTCGGTCACGCCGCCACTCCCTTTCCGCCGTCTCCTTCTCGAGCATTACTTGCTCCCAGGAGGCGCCGGCCTCCCATGCATCCGCGCAGCGGAACATCGCCGCGAGTAGGGTGGCGAGCGTGAGAACTCTCACTCCCAGGGCCGCCACCAGCTCCCGTCTCGGCGTCTCCCACGCCGAATACTCGGGGAGCGTGGGCAGCCCTGAGTCCTCGCTTGCGTCGCAGTGATAGCACCCGGATGATGGTTCCTTAACGATCAGACGCAGATACCAGCCGAAGCACCCGTGCCCGGTGATAATCTGCGTCAGTCGATACGAGGGGCTGCCATGTGTCCTCTCTAGTCTCTCTCCCCATGATTGGTATGGCCACTACGACAGCGTGCTCTGCGCGTAATTACTTAAGTCGTCGCTCCCACTCCGCCACCATATCCCTGTGAGGCCCGAATATATTCAGGCTCGGGATTGTATCCCCGCTTCCGCGCCTCCTTTCGGAACCGATATAGCACTGAAAGGGCCCTCGATTGTAGGATCCACGAGACTCGCCACAACAAAGGGTATCGTGCAGTACCTAATGGCCCTGGTAGCCATCGTCTGCTGCGGCGTACGCAGCAGGGGCATGAACCTGTCCTCCAGGTTTCCAGTTTATGGTTTGCAAATGGGTACCACATGCTATCAAAGTTGTTTCGATATTTTCAGCATATTTTTTTAAATATGATTAAGTTTATAATATTTTTACTTCTCTCATATTCGATGAGTAGGTTCTTAATACCTCCAAATAAGAAAAGCCCTAGGGCGGTAAGTAATTTAAAAAAAACATTTATTTCCTTAAAAAAGTTCGCGTACATCTAACCATCATACTGGCAATAGACATCATGCATTCAGCCCAAAGACCAAAGAGGTCGCTTTGCTATTCAGCCTTGTCTTCGTGTGCGTATAATAGTCATCTATTTTAAATATCAAAAACGCGAAACTCAATTTCATCCTTGAAAAAAAATTTTAAAAGTTCTTTACTTGATTCTTTTTAATGAAAAAAAGGCGGGAATAGAAAACTTTTACTTTAAATATTGTTTGTTTTTGGAATATTTTTTTGAAACATCTCAAACTATTGATATACCAAAAAACACCTGTCCTTAAAGGAGGACGGCCAGAGTCGGCTTTCTGCTGTGCAGCTTTTTCGTGGCAAAATGAAAATGGTTATAATCTTCTTTTATTGTGAAATAATATTGGGCACAATATTGTAGTATCAAGCGAACCCACATTGAAAAAATATTTGGAAGTATTTAATATGATTGAGCACAATATGTTGTACATTCGTTATCAAAAAGTCAGTTAATGTTGCACACATAAAAATCTGTAGAAAGAATAAAATAAAACCTCCGACTAATAAAGAAAAATATAATTATCAAGATATTGTCAAAGACTGTAACACCCGTAAGTTATGATTATTTTTCATTCACTATCTAAATATTTTTTATTTGAGACCAAAATGTATGCCTAAAAATTAATTAAATTGAAAAATTATAAAGGGCATTGGTAGGTATTTTATTTTCTTACTCTAATAACACTCGACTACTGTTATGTCATTCGCTTGACGTGTGCGGCTGTTTTATTTCTCATTATTATTTGAATATTTCTTTTACAAAATGGATTGCGATAACTCTTACGACGACTTGGCTTGCTTTTGGACCCTGTATCTTCTTTAGACGTTGACCCTGGCAATTCTTTGGATACTGCACCCGCTTTACACGAAGACTTACGCTTGAACATGGATAACCCGATTTCTACAGTCTGGATGTGGAATTTATACATTGCTTTAATTGTGGTGCTGATGTGACCCATAGTAGAAGACATATTCTAAACCTAGATGAAGTGCGACATATAATTCTAGAATGCATTGTATCCCAAATAATATACAATAAGGAATATTATTGTAACTGCATTGTTGACCTAAGGACAGTGGATTGTGGCTCTCATATTATGTCTGTAATCTGGTACTTGGGTTGCCCAAGGTATAAAGTTGTAACTCCGCTAGCTAAGTAACTCGGTAGTACTTTATTGGTGTACGAAAGTGATGAAGAACATTAAATAAAAATATTCACGTAAAATCACATTTTTTTCTTTTTTTGAATTAGGTTCGTACTAAACCATTTATATTATCGGTTTATACATAGCTTCAGTTACCAAATAGCAGTTTTTTTATTAAAAATAAAAAAATGCACACGCTTGAGCCGGAGCTCCATACAACGTGGCCGTCCTCCTTTGAAAATTGTTCTCATTTCACTATAAACATTCACGCGCAGACTTATCGTGCGAGCACTCTATGTGAAAAGATTATGGTTGACGTACTGATGACACCGGTGATCTCCGCAAAACGACGTTTGGGGGATCACCAGTTTCTGGTACAGAAGGACCCCGACTGAGTGCTATTACTGTGATGCGACCGAGGACTCAGGCGGCGCACGGCGTAACATAGGAGGTAGCTCAATGACCTCTGTCCTGCAGGACCGTAGACTTGGTGTGTGATAATGGTAGCCGCCTGTCACCATAGCAGAAAAGCGGCCCAGGGATGCCAATGCGATGCGTACAGATCGACCTTGAGTAGCGAAGTACTCAAAATGATCTCATTATTGCTTGAGACATTATATCTGGGACCTAAAAATATGTGCTCTGTACACGCAGTACACGATTTTTGACGATAGCACGGGGTGCTGCTGCGGTAGATGAGCTTCAGTTCACTAAGACAATTATATATTACTAGCTGTCCCGGCGAACTTCGTACCGCCAATTTTTCCCTGCACCCGTGGCGTCAGATCCCGTTCCCGCTGCACCATTTAGGGGGATAAAAAATAGATGTTGACCGATTCTCATAGATACCGGATAAGCACAAAAAATTTCATCAAAATCGGTCAAGCCTTTTAGGAGGAGTATGGCAACGAAAACTGTGACACGAGAATTTTATATATTAGATTACAAAATAATCCGCACGCCCCAGGGCCTTTTATATCTCACGATTTGATTAGTATTGATTTAGTATTGACATCGCCACAGCTTAGGGTTCGATAGGGTATGGCACACATCGCTGCTTTCCAAGCTACCAACCTTTGGCCTGCCTCCCAGATCGTGCAACTGGGTTGCAAGCGTCCTGCAGGAGCACCGTATTCGCGTCTTTTGTGATGGACGAGCTTCGGAGTTCTTGCAGGTGAATGCTGGCGCGCCGCAGGGTTCCGTCTTATCTCCCGCTCTCTTTCTTCTGCATATCAATGACATGCTTTCTAACGATAGAATTAATTGCTATGGAAACGACAGCACCTTACACGGGAGTTATCACGCACATCCTGCGGCCAAGCAGTGTGAAATCGCGGAAAAAAGGCATCAAAACAGCCTAGCGTAAGCTCGGAGCTCGGAGCAGCGGCGTCTTCATACAAGACTCAAATTCGTTCCTACGTGGAATACTGCTCGCATCTCTGGGATGGCTACGCAAAGTACTTACTAGATGCTCTCGACAGGTCGCTGCAACGTGCGGTCCGAATCATTGGGAATCCTGAGGTCACGAACTTCCTCGAGCTTTTGCAGATGCGTAGAGATGTTGCGTCTTTGGCAGTATTCTACCGTCTCTACCATGGTGAATATTCTGATGAGCTCTTCTAATCAGTCCCACCCTCTCCTTTCCTTCACAGGATCCTACAGTCCCGGGGCCTTTAAGCGGGGCGTGAAAAGGTATCCGACAAGGCCGTCAAGCTGAGTGCCACCACTGTTAACATGGTACATGTTTACGATGGTGACCCCCTTTCCGAGACTTTGCTTTTAGCTTACCATCAGGCGACGTGAAGTGAAATTGACGTGTCCTTTATATAAAAAAAATAGGTCCAAGATATATGGCACTTTTTTTTTTTTTTTTCGAGCGGAAATCCCCTCGGATACCCCCCCTGCCGGAGCCGGAAGGGGAGGTTATGTCGGACTCGAACCGACTAAAACCGCACGCCGACTGTGGGTCTTGGTGCTAGACCGGAGGTGAGGTTGTCAAAGACATATCCCTCGCACCCCGGCTGAAGATATATGGCCCGAGCTATACCTTGATATTATGGCCATTTTGTGCACCTTGCATGCTCACTGTACATAGTGGTATTGATTTACGGCGGCGGCGCGCTCGAAAGCGCGCCTCCCCACTCCGGGGGACCTGGGTCAGCCGTGGTGCGAGGAATATGTCGATGACAACCTCACCTCCGGCCTAGCACCGCGACCCTCAGTCGGCGTGCGGTTTTAGTCGGTTTGAGTCCCACATAACCGGCTGAGGGTTCCGACGGAGGAGGTATCCGAGGTTTTCGCAGGCCAAAAAAAAAGGTGGGATTGATTTATGAGAAAAAGTTAAATACTATGTTTATCAGCATTCTAAATCACGAAACACAAGTTAGTTAATCCCTGTTTTCTTTAGGTCTGGATAGCGCAATGAAGATTATCGTATAATATTTATCGTGAGCTAGCTTTTGCTCGCGGCTCCGCCCGCGTGGATATCGGTTATCGCGACCAAACATAGCCTATGTCCTTTCTCAAGGTTTAATCTACCCTCATACCAAATTTCATCAAAATCGGTTCAGTGGTTTAGGCGTGAAAGCTAACATACAGACAGACAGACAGAGTTACTTTCGCATTTATAATATTAGTATGGATTTATTCAACGACAAAGTTTAGCAATCATTGTAATTCAAATGTAAATAAATACTTACCGAATGATTTTCCTATGATAAAAAACATTTAAACTTTTATAATTTTTGTGAACGTATCTACGTATACAAATCGAGCAGAACATTGTCATCGAGTTCAGAACCATGATTTAACGCCTAAACCATAATTTTGACTTTGACAGATGTTACTGAATACCAGGTTATTAAGTTATCGATTTCCAAAATCACAAGTATGCGATACGTGGTGTTAGTATATTATGACGTTTGAGCCATTTGTATGGGTGACGTCAGTTGTCAAAATGATAAAAACCTAAGTATCTGTAAACTTATGCTTTGACAGCTCGTATAGAATACCAGGTTATCGAAACGAAACTCACAAACTCACAAATACGTGATACGTGGCGATAGTGAATCGAGCCCCTGCTGACTGACGGACAATGCTCTATCGCAGGCTTACGTTTAGGGGTTGAGAGGTTATATAGCAGTCGCTTATATAAAAATACATATCTGTACATATAAAATTATTTGTCACGATTGACTGATTCAACAACGCAGAACTTAAGCCGCTAGACCTACAAATTTGTAATTTTGGCAGTAGGTAGATGCTTTATGGTATAAGTAAGCAATGATTTAAGAAAATTTTACTACTAAAGGGGTAAAATAGGCAATGAACGATTGTATGGAAAGTTCGTATAGGATTCTTTAACGAATTTATTCCCGAGTAAAGCCGGGATTCTAGCTGCTGGCTACAGAAACACGTATGATGTATACATGTCTCTCAAATTTCGCATCTTCGGTAGTCTTCATGTCCGTGACATAGCAAATACACAAAACGCAATAGAGCCGCCTTCGCTGGTGCGGCCACGTCTTGTGCCAACCGTTAGACTACGTAGGTAATAAATGTCTGGCACCGACGACCCTGATGGAGCTCAGCTAGAAGAGGTAGGCCCAAGAAGTCCTGTCTTGAAGTCGTGGAGGGCTATAGTGCCAATAGTCTCACAACCATGGACGCCCAAAATCTTGCGAAATTCAGGAAGAAGTACCGGAAGGCAGACCGTGACTCCAAGTTCAATCAAATTAAAAAATCGTTTATACTGCATAGATCATTAAATCGGAACTTACAAAACGCCAATATAAAGTAAATATAAAATACTAGTTTAGCAAATGGAGCACCGGTTCGAAACGCGGCCCAGACCTGAGGAGACTCCGGCAAGAAACTCAGCGGGCATTTTTTTTTGGTCTATTTACAAATATTTACTTAGCCTTAAACTTATGGTCTAGAGATACAATGCTTTGCTTGAGTAGCATAGCTGAGCGGACAGCTCATTTCCAAGCTTGATTATCATTTAAATATTCTTGGATATTATAGTAACCTTTCTGGCACAATTTACTCTTAACTGCATTTTTAAATTTATTTAAAAGTAGTCTCCAAGATGATGACTTAAAAATCGAATATAGTCGAACATTCTACCGGTCCACCACACAGGATTTTCAGAGTAATATCCAGTATTCTTACTTTCACCGCGACATCACTACGTTAAGCCACTGAAGCATGCTCTGGCCGGTCGAAACTTGCCTATCATTAATGTATGGCACCGCTTAGGGCGAGGACTAGCGTTAATATTCGGTTTATCATTATAGTTTGCTAATGGCCTTTATATGCCTTTGATTGGTGGATGAATCAGTATGGGCTTAGGTTTGATCTCAATCAGACCTAATGGTAAGTGACCGTGTAGTCTGTCTAGAAGGAACTTCACTCGAGATTTGAAGATTTCTAGGTATTGCCTTCAGGGAACACTGGCACAGAATCGTGATACTGTTTGGTCACTTACTACTTACAGCCAGCAGGGGACGCCCGCGCGGCCGGACGGGTGATCTGCCCTCTTGCGTAGAGCCATTTCACCCATTTCCGCTGACTGTTCATGGTTACTCCATTTCTTTCTGTGCGTGTATGGAAATCCTCCAGGATCTATGTGGTTCAAACCAACATAACCTGTAAGCTAATATACCTGCTGATAGATGGACAGAGCTCTGGAGCATACTATTCCACAACATTCTACACAACGCTATCTAGACCCATGGTAAGCTTTTATAGCTTGTGTTATGGAATCTAGAATGCGGATAAACATACTTAAATACTTTTTTTTTTCGTAAATACATACATATTATACATAGAAACACCCAGACCAATGCAAATAGCCATATTCATGCATACAAATTTGCACTGAGCGGGAATCGAACCCGCGCCTCCTGCGTGGCAGTCGCGTGCACTACCACCACGCCACAGAGGCTGTCATCTCAGGGTTAGTGAGTCAGACGGTATTCCCCCCGTAAAAACCAAAAAAGTAATAATACAACCGTTATCCATCTACTCTACCTAACCCAGTCATCAAACCTGAGACACCTCTTTTTCGTGCGAAAATCCCCACGGATACCTCCCCCGCCGGAGCCGGAAGGGGAGGTTATGTCGGACTCGAACCAACTAGAACTGCACGCCGACTGAGGGTCGTGTTGCTAGGCCCAAGGTGAGATTGTCTTCGACATATCCCTCGCACCTCGGCTGACCCAGGGCCATCCCTTACGGTCTGGCTCTCCTCGGGCCCTGAGATACCAACATCGACTATACTCGCATCTTTTTACCTTCTAGGAAGTAATAATAATCCAGGCTACAAAAAGTACAATAACATCGAAACAGAATCACGGTAAAATCGTAAACACTATAAAGAATTCAGTCTAATTGTAGATCCCGGGAATGGAAAGTACTGGTCTTTATTGCTTACTATCAGCGCAGTCCCAAGGCATCTTAGCACTTGTTATTTATTCAATATCTAATACTATGGGTTTTCTACTTTAGTTAACAATGTTTTCGTACAGTGAACTACAAAGAGATGTATCCAATTTAATCTTACAAAATGATGTACCCTTGCGAGTGCCACTATGAACTAACCAAAGATTGTGACAAACATTTTATCCACCGAACTTGACAATAACATGTATGCATGTAAAGCGCAATAATTATGCTGTTGCTGTTGTGTTGTTGTTACTGTCAAGTTCGGTGGATACCATGTTTGTCACAATGTTTGGTTAGTTCATAGTGGCACTCGCAGGGGTACATCATTTTTGTAAGATTAAATTGGATACATCTCTTTGTAGTTGACTATACAAGCTACGGGACGGGACTTTTAGTCATAACTACAGTTTTACTCAACCGATAGCGATGAAACTTGGATAAGATTTTAGGTCTGGTCAATACCTTTCGAACGAGAAAAACTACATCATAATCTGCTCAGTGCGTCAGTGAATTCATCGACGAGAATTCAAAACGTATAATTATTACTCTCTGATAGCCTCTGTGTCTCTGTGGCGTGGCGGTAGTGAACGCAACTGCTACGCAGGATGCGCGTGTTCGATCCCTGCTCAGTGTAAATTTTGTATGCATGAATATGGCTATTTGCATTGGTCTGGGTGTTTCTAATATGTACGTATTTCCAACAAGTTAAGTATCTAATTATGTTTATCAGCATTCTAGATTCCATAACACAAGTTAGTTAAACTATGCTTACCATGGGCCTAGATAGCGTTGTGTAGAATGTTGTGAAATATTTATATTATATTCATAGTCGATAATCAAACATAACACATTTTTTTAAATCTCCTAGTGAAGACGTGAATACTTCACGAAATTACAATAATAATATCTTTTGTGGTTTAGGCGTGAAAGCGTAACATACAGACAGACAGACAGAGTTACTTTCACATTTATAATATTAATGTGGATTTATTGTGAGATATTCTGGAATCTCGTCGAATCTTACTTGGAAAGGAAAACTAAGCGATCTGTAGTTATTTCGTTCTATAGTCGTTAGCGTTTTATATAAATTCAGTTCATAGTAATGGTTCAGGAAATCAGAGGTAGGAACGACATCTAAAAGCTGCCAATTAGGCTCCGCACAGTAACTAGGGCGAGTTATCAGCGACTTAAGTCGAGTTTATATCTAAAACAGCTTGCAAACGGAATATTTTATCCTCTCTACGGAGAATAAATGTAGCTGGGTGCGCCAAAATTGTTATCTAACGGTCGAAACGAATTAAATATGTGGCTTAGCTGACATTTCGAGATATTTGCTGAGATGTTCGAAAATATGTATTGCGACTTAATTGGTTCAATGGAGTAGATTGCATCCCGAGGCAGACAGCCTGAATGACAATGACATTTAGATAATTTGTCAGACATATTGTCAGCATACGTCACTTTAGACTTTTAGTCTTTTTTTCTCTGTCGGAAATAGTTCTTTTTGTGTATTTTGTGTACTGTTTTGTGCTGATTCTCAATAAGAGTTTTCTTTGTTTCATTTAAAGCTTGTATTCTAGAGCTTCTCACTCTACTCTTCGTGTTGATTTGGTTTTGTTCACTTATACGAGTCATATCCAAAAAAGTTGTACATTTTTCATAAAAGTGGTGTCCTGAAGTGTCACAAGGAGATAACGCGATGTTTTTAGCAAGGACAATAGCAAATGATATTTATTTAGTGTAAGTTAGTCTTAAACTTATCAATGTGAACAAAAACAGAGGTATTTTACATCAAACTCAGCAAAAAATTAATATTTTTGAAATGAAAATATCGAAACTGATTAAAAAATATGATGTCCTCCTTGCCCTGTCCCCTACGAATAGTGGAATTCGGCGTATGATATGCCACTATTTGACGTTTTTAAGCTAAAGCATACCAATAATAAATAAACAGAGGCATAATTACATGGTTTATATTTAGTAAACTATGTAAATATCTATAAAAACTTATAAAAAGTATGTGTCCTAACCAATGGTTACTATTTACTGACATGACTTAATGACGAAGATTTTTAATCTACAACTCACGGAGATTTAGTAGCTTTATGGAAATAGATTAGGGAAACACTGACGCTTGTAATAAACACTATAAAAATCTGTTGCCATCTTGTTGTCGTGTCAGTGGTCATCTTTTGTAATTGTTAGTGTGCAATGGCAAAAAAAAACAACCTGCTTACTGACGGTGTTTCACTGAAAAAAAAGGTGAGTTATAAACATGTTTTACATTGCAAGCCTTAAGCATACAATAGTCTTGAGATAAAAATGAGTGAAAGTGCTTACATACAATAATTCGCAGAAATAAGAGAAAAGTAAGTTTATGGTGACTCAATTTCCTGATACAATTTCATCACTTTCCTGACGTCAGTAATTGGTAACTCTTTAAGGCCAAGTTCACAACATATTACAATAGGTAGGTATTTTTATTTGAATATATTAAAAAAAATACAAAAGTAAGATTTACCCTACTATATTTAATTCCTAGATGCCGCTAACTGGTGCAGAACGTCAGAAACGCTACATGGAACGCTTAAAAGCAGAAATTCCTGAAAAACTCGAAGAAAGGCGAAAGAAACATCTTGAACAAGTAAAACGCAGACAAAAAAAATAGCAAATTTATTAGAAGAAGAAAAAAATATCAAAGAAAGAAATGGCGCGAGGCAAATAGAAAAAAAAAGGAAACGACAGATAAAATATCACAAAAAGAAAAAGAAGAAAGATTGAAAGAAAGGAGAGAAATTCGAGCTGCTTTATATAGAAGTAAATTAAAAATGATTTTTTTTTAATATACCAGTATTTTTATTAATGAGTACTTACCCTTAACATTACCATTTCCTAACATTTCTTGACGAAACAATTTCTTAACGATTTCCAGACGTACATTTTTTTTGGATATGACTCATACGGGAACGCCTGACGCCAGGATCCCAAGAGGTAGCCTCCACTACAACTAGCAGATGAGATTGAAAGAGACCGCTTATACCCCTTTTTGAGGGATTAAGCTTCAATGACTACTTAAAAAGAAAGGATTTTGCCATTGCATACATACATATACTCACGCCTGTTAATCCCCAAAGGAATAGGCAGAGGTATATCAACATCGGCATTTTACTAACGATGATCTTCATTCCCACGTTAAGGAGAGTTGAGCCTATTGCCGTCAAGCAGACACTTCAGTCATGGACTGTATGTTTACTGTCGGATGGAGAACAGACCTATCCTTTAGTCATCTTCTATGAGACCCATGGGAAGAGAAGACTCTATTCTACTCCACCAGAAACTAACACGGTTACACCCACGTTTTACCATTGGAGATCCACTAAACGAAGTTCTCATGTTTTACTCAATGAAATTCATTGAGCTAACACAGTTTATTTCGTTATGTTGACACAGTGTACAGTCAGCATCAGAAAGTTCTTGACGAAGTTTCCTCACTACACACATGCCCAACGGGAACGGGTCATTTACAAAGTTAAAATATCTAGTAACAGCCAGTGCAGACTGATAAAATAATAGCCTCTGTGGCGTGGCGGTAGTGAACGCTACTGCTACGCAGGTGGCGCGTGTTCGATCCCCGCTCAGTGCAAATATTTTTGAAATGAAATGAAATGAAATGAAATGAAATGAAATGAAATGAAATGAAATGAAATGAAATGAAATGAAATGAAATGAAATGAAATGAAATGAAATGAAATGAAATGAAATGAAATGAAATGAAATGAAATGAAATGAAATGAAATGAAATGAAATGAAATGAAATGAAATGAAATGAAATGAAATGAAATGAAATGAAATGAAATGAAATGAAATGAAATGAAATGAAATGAAATGAAATGAAATGAAATGAAATGAAATGAAATGAAATGAAATGAAATGAAATGAAATGAAATGAAATGAAATGAAATGAAATGAAATGAAATGAAATGAAATGAAATGAAATGAAATGAAATGAAATGAAATGAAATGAAATGAAATGAAATTTTATGCATGAATATGGGTATTTGCATTGGTCTGGGTGTTTCTATGTATAATATGTACGTATTTACAAAAAAAAGTATTATAAGTAGGTTTATCCGCATTCTAGATTCCATAATACAAGCTAGTTAAGCTATGATTACAATGGGTCTATATAAATTTGTATGATTTCACTCCTCGGTACTCAACAACATCTAAAATCAATTCAATAAAAACTATACAAACAGTTAAGTTCGATTCTGTACCTGTCTACCATTAAAGAAATCTATTAGTTGAACTTTCTAAATGTTTACCTCTGTAGCAAAGTGGTACATCATACAGAATCACTTCCAGTTCTGAACCAAATTTCCGGCTGAAATCCAATCGCTAGTTGTCTCCGAACTTCGGCTTTGATCTCCAAGTGTCTAATGATGCAGCAAAGTTTTAAGTAAAATTCCTTGTTTTTCCTCTGTGGATAAGTTTTCATATACGTCTGTTTGTTGATCTTTTATATACTTAGTACCTGACACTTGTATTACGGTTGCGTAAATTGCTCAGTATTTTTTAACCGACTTCAAAAATGAAGCAGGTTATTAAATTGGACGTAAATAGAGCCACCACTGTTAACATGGTACATGTTTACTATGTTGACCCTCTTTCCGAAACTTTGCCTTTAGCTTACCATCAGGCGGGGTGAAGTCAAATTGACGTATCCATTATAAAAAAAACTCTTGATATGTCCTTTATTTAAAATGCCCGCGATCAGATTGACATGCGTATATCAAGCAGCCTATGAACAGCAGCTTAGTAGTTCAACAATGTATTACAATCTACTTTTATAATTTTTTAAAACTATATTTAACAAGCACACAAAATATTTTCCATACAACACTGTAATAAACTAGTAAAATCAACTCAGCTATACGATAAGAGAAACCAATGGTGCACGTATTACGTGGAGGAAACTAATCATAATTTGCCTCCCTATAACACCCCTTGAATATTTAATAGAACTGCAGTTCTAACTCAAATGCAGAACGATATAATCCAGCCAAATCTGGAACGCACCATCTACTTTGACTTTGTAAAGTGTTAACATAATAATAATTTCATTAAGTCAGAGGTAACGAATTCAATTCCGTAGTTAAGTATACAATTGGTTAAATAATGTAACAAATGGTAAAATTTCTGATAAATTGTTTTTTAAGCCATAGTTAGGTCAACCTGGGTCCCATAGTTGGGTCATAAATAGTTAACCACAGCTTCATCGAGGGGTTAGCAAGATGGCGGCTAGTTAACTATTGTTAGGGTCGGAACACAGAGATACCCGATATTTCAGTGGGGAGTTATTTTTTTTATGTCAACACTTTAGATTTATCAATCATTGGCTGTCGTTATGTTACATTTGTCGATGGCGCTTTTGAATCTTTTGATGTATCATAAACAGCTGTAGCAACCAATAGTTATCTAGTCGCCATCTTGCTAACTACTCAATCTAGCTGTGGTTAACTATTATGACCAATTGTTACATATTTAACTACAGGTTGCTCTAACTATGGGTCAAAAAAACAAATTTAACAGAAATTTAACCATTTGTTACATTATTTAACCAATTAAGTATATTTAACTACGGATCAAAAAACCGGCCCTTAGTGTTGGGCTATGATTTACTTTTAATTACTTAAATTTCCGCTGTATAGTGTGTGTGTATGATATGACAATGGTGATAAGATAATGCCAACCTCACCAAGCCGGTCATTGTCATTATATTTGCTTCATTCCCGGTCACATCCAAGGCCTTCACCTCGGCGTCCGGGGACCGCTTTCCAGCTTTTACTTCTTCACTTCACACGGTCTCAGGCATCCATGGTAGTGAGACCGGTCCGGTGGCGCGCTGAACCGGCGGCGCGCTTAAAAGCGCGTCTCCCCATTCCGGGGGCAAGTCGGGGACACCGTTGTCCCCCCTCCCGAGGAGGGCCTCATCTCCGGCCTAGCACCACGACCCACAGTCGGCGTGCGGTTTTAGTCGGTTCGAGTCCGACATGACCTCCCCTTCCGGCTCCGCAGGGGGGGTATCCGAGGGGACTTCCGCACGAAAATAAAAAAAAAGGTAGTGAGACCGGTACACCAACTAATTATTGGACGAGGCTTGGAGGCGATCTTGATTCACAAGATTAGGGGGTCCAATGGCAGTCGCTTCCTTAAAACCTGTATAAAACAAATTCATAAATAGTAAGTGAATCCTTAGTCTAATTGATTTAGAAATATCCAATCTTCACCTCTGTGAACTCATCCATGTATGTACATTTTACTTTGATCATCGAACAAGATTTGTAATTAAGTCAAATTGGAGGTTATTAAATTTTCTATAAAAGCTTTATAGTGATACTTCATGTTGCCCGTGACTCCACCCGCGTGGAGGTCGTAACTTTTAATATTATCTCCAGTTCTACTCAAGTAGCAATTAAATAAACATAAGATTTCAAAACTGGCTGTATGTGAACGTAAAAGGCAGTCGAGTTAGGGACCACCATTTTAGAAAGAAAGAAACATTTATTCAGTGCAAGGTGGTCACACAAACAATTACTCGTAGTAATAACAATATCAATAAATTATGCCATAAGTTATACAACAAAACAAACAATACTAAAAACATTCAAAGTTTTGACACACCAATACACCAAATGGGTGTCCAGTTCAGCATGTGCCAGGTAGAAACCTGGCGCTGGTTTTCAACTGGACCCCGATTGGGCAGTGACACACGGACGCCGAACCGTCATCGATGCCGAGTGCAAAACAGTGCCCGTGCAGATGCAGGTATGTAGAAGCGATGCATATTACAATTACAGGAATGACAATATCCTACATAAAACACAGCACCATCCACACACAATTCCAATCAAATGTACTATCCACACATAATTGTAACCATATGTGGGCAACATTTTCGCCACCATACTTGTATATAGGGGTAGAGGGTAAATATATTACAATGACCGCAGCAAAACATACCTATAGGTAAGTTAATGAAAATAAAAAATACATAAAAATACATAACGGTACCATACAATTGTTGAGAAGGCCCACCAAGTCAGATCAATGAGATATTTGAGTTAACGTTATCCAGCCTCCTTTGAGCTACCAACAGGAACAATCGTAAGCGTTTCCTAAATGTGGTAATCGTTTTAATGCAACGCAACGGTGGTGGAAGAGTATTCCATATTTTAGAAGCTGAATAACGAAAACTGCCCCTAAATGCCTCAGATCGATGCCGCGGTATTGACAGCTGCTGGGAGCACTGCCTTCTGGCACACGATCTTCCGCCGGTGACCCAGCCGAGCTTGTCAAACAAATACCGCGGCTCCCTGTGCTTTATGACACCGAACAGAAGACATGCCACATGCATCTTCCGTCGAGTTTTCATCTTTAAGAGAGAGTTTTGGCTTAGGTAAGGTGTGACATGTCCTCTGGCCGGTATCGAGAAACAGAAACGGGTGCAGGCGTTTTGAACACGCTGAATTATTCTCTCAGTTCGAGCCAACAGTCGCGGGCCGTAAACTACATCGACGTAATTGAGCTTAGACAGCACGAGGGACTCAGTTACACGAACCCTAAGTTCCTCGGACAGGTGCGGCCTCATTTTATAAAGTACTTTCAGACGGTAAAAGCAGTTTCGAACGGACTCTGCGATATGTTGTTCAAATCTAAGGGTAGGATCCACGTATAGCCCTAAGTTGCGAGCGCCATCAACCCTATCTATTGGCTCTCCCTTGAGACTCAGGTTCAGATTGGTGGGAACCCGACTGACTTGACTCTTAGTACCAAAAAGTATGTACTTTGTTTTCTGTGGGTTCAATACCAGACAATTACTATCCGCCCAAGCTGTTATGCGCCTAAGATCGTCATTTAATTTTGTAACGGCCACGTGATGTTCATCGGGGTTGAATGACAAGTAAACCTGTACGTCATCAGCATATATATGGTACTGACAATTCTGAAGGCAGTTGGCTATATCCGCACAGTATATGCTAAATAAAATAGGGCCAAGGATTGAACCCTGGGGAACGCCTCTTCTGATGGACGCAAGGGGTGAAACAATGTCGTTTCCATCGCTCATTCTTAGTGCCACCATCTGCTTGCGACCATCCAGATAGCTGTGGAACCAAGAAAGTGCCTTCCGATCTACACCGTAGTAATTAAGTTTTGATAAAAGTAACCCTGTATGTATAGCATCGAATGCACGGGAAAAATCGAGCAGAACCAACGCAGTGCATAACCCCCTGTCTTGAGCAGCTAATATATTATCAGTTACATCTATCAGCGCCGTGGTCGTGCCGCGTCTCTTTCTAAAACCCGACTGCAACTCGGGCAAAAGACTGTGTTCCTCTAAATACTCCGTGAACTGTTGACACACTATTTTCTCCATAACTTTTGAGAGACAAGGCAAGATGCTAATAGGCCGAAGATCTTTAACCAGCGTGGGATTCGAGGTCTTAGGTATGGGCCTAACAGTCGCGATCTTCCAAAGGTCGGGGAATGTGGATGATTCAATAGAAAAATTAATCAAGCCAGTAATATATGGTAGTGTGTACGGCAGGGTTAATGCAATCATTTTTAATGAAACTCCATCGTAGCCCTCTGCATTCGATTTTAAAGCAGCTATGGTTGATGCCACAACGTCCATCGATACCGGTGTAATCGCGAAGTTGGCATCCATATGCCCATGAAACTCAAAATAAGTCATTTGGGATATAGTAGCCGTTGGGTTCCCAGGTACGTCCAGAAAATGACTGTTAATTATTGTGGGATCGGTAAAATGCGACGGAAGCTCCTTATTACGATTAAATCGACAGACAGTATTTTTTAAATTTCGCCAAAGCAACCGAGTATTATTAATATGTATATTAATGTGGTGTTTATAATAAGCTGCCTTTTCATAATACAATGAGGTGGTGACCAAAGATTTTAACTGCTTATAATATTCCTTCCCTGATGCGGACTTAGTGCGGCGGTATTTTGCCAACGCATCATCCCTCAGCCTCATCATTAATTTAATGTTATCGGTGATCCACGGGTACGATGGTTCTTTGAGAAGACATATTTTAACTGGGGCATGAGTGTCAAACACAGTTAAAATATTGCTATTAAGAGTATCGACCATAGCATTGACAGAGCTCGCACCAATAAAGTCACTCCAATCCAGTGCAGCCAAATTGTAGATAAGACTATCCTGACATACATCTTTCAAAGGTCTATATTTGATGTAAAATGGCTTACATTTTTCCTTTCTTATATTAAACTCGCAAGTAAGTACAGAGTGACCGTTGACTTCGCGAAACGGCTCAACAAAAATATGTCTGGCGCGCAGATCGGTACAAATCAGATCGATGAGAGTTTCACTAGTGTCGGTGTAGTGAGTAGCAGTAGTGACATACTGTTTAAGACTGAGACTGTTAAGAAATTCGGTCACTCTTTTGGATTTGTCGCTCGACACTAGCATATCAGAATTAAAATCGCCAAGTAATATGCAGTGATCACACTCACCCAGGGAAGCAACAGTGTCAGTAATGGCGTCAAGAAACAACTGTAAATCCTGCCAAGGAGGTCGATAAGCAGTACCAATAGCGAGCTTTTTTCCATTTATGGTAGATGTCAACCACATTTGTTCAACGGCGTTGTATCTCGGATCTACCGGGTGACTCAACGTATGCACATTGAACCCAAGTCTGACGTAATATCCGACACCTCCCCCTCTTCCATGGCAGATGCCTGAGGAGCGTGGAATGTGGCGCAGGCGATAGCCAGGGACAACAGGCGCACGACCCTCCTCGCCCGGACGCAGCCAGGTTTCGTTTACCGCCATCACATCAACACGGTGCCTATCAAACAAAGCGATAAAATCGTCATGGTGCGTTCCTAAAGAGCCCGCGTTATGAAAACCAACTTTTAAAAATTTATCTGCAATCATTGAGTATGTATAGCATGTTAACAATAAAGCTAGCTAAATCAGTTAAGCGATGGTTAAATCCAACACAATATATATCTGTTACCAGTCTGAAAAGCAAGAGGCGCGTCACTTGTCTGTATGACTGTATGCTTATAATGGCATATTTCACGAGTACAGTTATATACAAATATAGCGTAAAATAAATCAGATCAACAGTAAAATCACTTAGAATCATTGTTAATTGTACAAAGAAAGTTTTAACTGTGTAATATATAAGGTATACATCCAACTCGCTACAATATTCCGAAGAAGGCTCGCTAGGATAATAGCTTTGTGTTAAAAGTGTATTAAAATAACGAACCCTCCACGACTGAGTCCGAAACAAGATAAAACAGTGAAAAGCCGCATACAGACCGCTCAACTGTGCAATATAAATAGTTATATGACAAAAAAGACTTACACTTAGAACAAAAATCGTTCGATAGTTTATATCTACGTCGGTGCTAGCATGACCCGCTATGGCAATATTTTCTGGGTCCTCTCCACATTCCGCAATATAAAAAATACGATAATAGTTTTGCGCCAAAAATGCACCGAAATAATCAAACAGCGGAGCGTAAAATAAAATAGAATATTTATATGCTGTATAAAAGCCAGCAACAATGCTTTCCGGTTTAATATAATAACAGTAATTATTAAAAAAATATTGCACATAGTTAGACATATTGGTTTCACAGGTACACGGTAGGCTTTCGGAATATCGTACAATTAGGATAGAAAATAGTAGATAAAAAAGTATAATATAGATTATCATGCATTCATTACGAGACAGCGCGAGAAAAAACAGATTCGATATCTGAATCAGAACGAATGTGCACTGCTTTTTCACCAGGATTTTTTCTTGCGAAAATACGCCCTCGTTTACACCATACGAACTTCCAACCGCAGTGTTGTCCAGCGTCTCGCACCGCTCGAAACAACTGGCGGTTCATTTTAGTGAGACGTTCGTTAACATAAAACCGGCGCGCTGGGCCCGCCATACCCAAGTCCGCAGACGTTGCGCCGCGGCGAACGCGCGCGCACGAAAGTAGCTCCTCGCGCAGATCTCGGCGCGCTAGGCGTACGGCAAGGGGGCGGGGGCGGCGCTCCGGGCCTTGTGAGTCGGTCGACCGCAGAAACCGAGGGCCGACGCGCTCCGCGCTGACAATATCTCGTTCCTCCAGCTTCATTCCCAACTTCACGGCAACCTGCAGAACCGTATGGACTGGGTTCTCACCATTAGGTTCAACTAAATTGGATATTTCTATATCGTTGCTCAACAGCTCTTGATCGCGGTCATTTAAGTCCTGCCGAAGCTGTTCTATAACGCCATTATTTACAGTCTGATCAGAGGGCTGCAGCTTCTCCAAGACAGACAGCCGCTGCTCCATGCTGTCGACCCTGGCATTGCATTCCTTCAAGGACACAACAATATCAGACATCTCCTCTTTATATTGCTTCAGAATTTCATTTATTGAACGTAGATTGTCCCTTAAAGTCCTAAGCTCTGTTGTAATATCGTTTGCCAACACAACCGTCTCATCGGGGGTTTTCGGGACGGTGCCGCCTACTGCCGGACGCTCTTGCGATGTTGTACCCCTAATCGGTGACTCAGTCCCGTTATCGGTAGCCAAATTTTTCTTACATTCTGGACATAGCCAGGGTGACGGTATGGTGCCGGTCACCGGCAAGACAACGCATTTCCGATGGTAAGTTGATGTACATTTTGAACATTTAGCGGCATCTACCGGAGAAAGAAACCTACCACACGCGTTGCACGACTTTGTCATATCTAGGTATCGATTGCAAATTGAGAAATCAACCGTTACTATGATCTGTCGCTAGATGGCGTCAATAACAAAAATAGTGCTATGGTGAGTCCGAAATGTTATCCTATGGTGCCACAGGATGATTATATAGCTAGTTGAGGATACACAGAGTTTTATTAGGGCGCACACACAATGGCGCACCAACAGTAACAGATAACTGCGCCAAAATTTTATCGTCACTTCACAGATACAGTTTGTGGGGTAGATAGACTGACCGCTGTGTTCACTGCATTTATATTTTCACTTTTTACGCATCTACGATGCACAAAGGCTCTTGCAAACACTTGCCCGGCACTTTTTAATATTCTCACTCACTTTTACGGATCAGTTAGTGTATTTAGACCCTTATAATTATTTTTTGCAACGATTATTATGAGGACAACGATTGAATAGTTTGACATCCGTGACGTCATTTTACGTTCAATAGCAATGGAAATGGTGATCCGTATCTTTTGGACTGCAACTCCGCTTTTTTACCATCTAGCGGGCTGCAGTCAAATGACGGACCAGCAGACAAATTACTTCAATATTGAAATAAAACCACTTTTTACGGATTCGATCGCGAATCGTGGTGAATTATTGGTGTTACTATTTACGCAGAAATGAGCTCACTGTGTCGTTAAGTCTTGCTCGCAATAGAATCCGTAAAAAGTGGTTTTATTTAAATGAGTGATATTCACGTAAACTTTAGAAAATATTACTTCAATATCCTTAAAAAAAAATGAGTGAAATACTTTTTTTTTTTTTTGACCGTTGGGGAAATCCTTCATGGATGTTATGCCGGACTCCTACCGACTAAAACCCCCACGGTATCGCCCAGCAGCCTATAGTTGGGAGCCCCGGGTAAGCCCTCGGAAGGATGTCCCAGGGCTCCCAACAGACCCACGGCTTTAATGCGGCCTCGTCTAGGGGGTGGTTCGGGTGCTATCCCGCGTCTATGGGGGGTTTTCGGGTATCATCCCGCTTCTTAGGAGGGGGGAGGCGTGCGTGAGTCCGTCACGTCACGCTGCCGTCATGGGCCTGCTTCTGTAAGGACGATGAGCAGCCAACTCACCGTCCTCAGGCCCCCGGTCATGGAGGCCGATGGTCTTCGGCGAAGACACGTCGGTGGCGCCCAAGCCGCCGACTGCGGAACTCGGGTGGGAGATTTCTTTCCCGCTCCCGCCCCGCCGCCTCCTTCACGAGCATGACCTGCTCGCAGAAAGAGGCGGCGCAGTCCCACTTACTCCCGCTGGAGACCATGGCTCCCACCATGGTCTCGAGCGAGAGAGTGTCCACGCCCAAACCCACCACGAGGACCTGGCGCTGTTGCGCCCACGCCGTGCACTCCACCAGCGTATGGAGCGCTGTGTCATCGATGCGGTCCCCGCAGTGCTGACAACCGGCCGTGGTTTCCCGGTGTCTTCGCCACAGATACCTACTGAAGCTACCGTGCCCGGTAAGCATCTGTGACAACCGGTAGGAGAGAGCACTATGTCTCCTCTCCAGCCACTCGTCCATGACCGGTCTGACGGCCGCGATTGTGGCGAATCCCCCCTTTGGTTGCTCAAGTCGCACCTTCCATGTCTCCACGGTTTCCTGGTGGAGCTGGGACCGCTGGGCCTCGATTTCTCGAGACGCAGGCCATTGGCCCCGCTCCAGCGCCTCCTTGCGCCATTTAAATAGAGACGCAAGGGCTCACGCTTCCAGCTCCCATGGAGGGGTCCCGGCTAGGAGACATGCCGCCTCACCTGAGATCGTGCGGTATCCCCTTATCACCCTGACGGCCATCGCCCTCTGTGGGCTCAGCAATCTAGCCACATTACTGGCCGTCAGGGTCTCCGCCCATACGGGGGCCCCGTATAGGGCCATACTTCGCACGATCCCCAGGTACAGTCTCCTGCAGGGAGCCTTGGGTCCCCTGATGGTGGGCATCAGCCGTGCGAGTGCAGCTGACACCCCCCTCAGTTTTAGGACCAAACTTCGGAAGTGATGTCCGAAGTTCCATCGGCCATCGAGTACGAGCCCCAGATACTTCATCGAGGGCTCGATGCCGATGCTGAAGCCCCCTACCTGTAGGCTGGATCCCGCAGGTGGCCGCATCCGAGGTCCGTGGAAGCACAGAGCCTCGGACTTGTGAAGGGCGACCTCGAGACCCAGCCGCCGTATCCGACCCACGACTTGAGCAACCCCTGCCGTGGCTTTTAGTGCTGCGTCTCGGTGCGTTGCTCCCCGCGCCGTAACGAGGGTGTCGTCGGCGTAACACGTTACGTCCACCCCCCTGAGCAACGGACCACGCAGCACCCAATCGTAACCGATGTTCCACAGGAGTGGCCCTAATACCGATCCCTGTGGAACACCGCACGACACATCCCGCCGACATGAGTGAACTACTTTATAATAAGATCTATATTCTGGCTTTTATAGATGCTTTTTGCTTTATAAACTGCCAGTTATTTTCCGTACCTAGTTTCAAAACATTCTAATAAAGCAGTACTTCAGCATCTCATTTGGCAGTTTGGCTTCTTCCGAACGCCGTGGTGCCCCTCAAGCCGCGGGCTGGATCCAGTATACCCGGCCCGGGCTTGTTAGGTGCTGAGAGCTAAATCGCTGAACGTCAAATTGGACACTAGAGTGAGATCCAATTTGTATAAGCCCGCTTTGAGAAGTGTGGTCTTACTTAGGGAATTTCGGTTGGATCAATTGAAGGTTTCTATAAAATCTGAAATTAACATTGCCTTGCAATGAAAAAATGCAATCCAGGAATCCATATTAATATCATAAATGCGAAAGTAGCTCTGTCTGTCTGTCATGTTACGCTTTCACGCCTAAACCACTGATCCGATTTTGATGAAATGTGGTATAGGGGTAGATTAGACCTTTAGAAAGGTCATAGGCTATGTTTGGTCGCGATAATCGACATCCACGTGGGCGGAGCCGCGGGCAAAAGCTAATTATAAATAAATAATATTTTTTTTATTTAATTGACAGCATTAATATTATCACAGCGTCATCTACACTCAAATATCATGAGTTCTATTCTAGAATGCAGATATAGTTACTCAAGATACCTAATTATACGCCTTTTTGATTTCCACTGAGTGGAAATCAAACCCGTAACATCTGAGATAGCAGTTGAACGCTCTACAGCTATGCCACACCGGTCGTCAACAATTTGTCGTACTTTTTCTTTCATAATATTCTTTATAAATAGTAACACAACACGTGAAAATACCTAAACGGGACTATACCGAAAACTTCACGAATGCCGAAGACGTTCGGTGCACCGCCACAACATTATAGGAAAATATTTTCACATTTTCACTCTAGATGCCTTCACATCCACTTTTGAATAGAATTTGAACTAGCCCAAATTTAAATATTACACGACATTACCGTGAGATGGAGGCTGCCATTTATCTCTTCGATAATATAAGAAGGTATTACCGACAACGTGCTTTATCCATATCCATACTAATATTATAAATGCGAAAGTAACTCTGTCTGTCTGTTTGTATGTTACGCTTTCACGACTTAACCGCTGATCCGATTTTGATGAAATTTGGTAAAGGGGTAGATTAGACCTTGAGAAAGGACATAGGCTATGTTTGGTCGCGATAACCGACATCCACGCGGGCGGAGCCGCGGGCAAAAGCTAGTTTATACTAAATTGAAATCACTTTACACCAAGTGGTCAATAAGTGGGTTAGTTTTTGGGGCTGTATCGTTTTTGGGGTTCCATAGAGATCTTTGGGGCCAGTACACCTGCTGATGGTTGAATGTGTCTCTGGTATATTCCTCACAGGGTTAGGAAGTTAGACGGCAGTGAAGAAATACCAAAAACGATCGCTTTAGAAAAACCAAAACAAGCCAATCTTAGCCATACTCTGAATAGTCTTTATCTTCGTCAACAACAACTTCCATCTTCTTCTGCGTCTCAGTGGCAATAATTTAAATATTTGGATGCGCCCAGCCCAAGACTCAGTGACTTTGACCGCACCTTCCATTTAGGTCAGCAATCGTGCAGGTGTAGGGACACAGTGGGAACGACAAGAGGTGGTCCATCAACTGCAGAGGTGCACCACAGTAACAGTCACCAACCCTCTGCGTCCAAGTTACACCATTTTAGCCAGTTCGCCCTACAGCAGTTGACCTGAGATCTCAATTTAAGGATTTCCATACATAACATAACATAAACTCACGCCTATATTCCCCGAAGGGGTAGGCAGAGGTGCTAGCACCCACATTTCGCCAGTTTATGTTTAGGTCCCAATGTAATAGGTGGTGAGCCTATTGTCATTAACCGGGCACTTATAAACCTGCGATAAATACACACATAACTTCGAAAAGCATCGAAACGTCATTGGTGTGTGCCATGGTAAACCTGGGATCGAACCCGAGACCTCGTCTCAGCAGTCCATTACCCATACCACTAGACTACCGCAGATATTCGGATTCGAAGGATTTCCAGGTGGCCCATTTTGATCAATGCCCGGGTGGTAAGCTCTTAGGCAGCTGGATGTTATCTGGAGGGATTGTATTATCCGTGAGCCACCTCTGGTACCGAGCGCTCTCGGGTTGGCCCAACGACTTCCATAATACCCAATATTATTAATCTAAAAGAACTGTCAATCGGTTACGCTTTCACGCCTAAACCACTGAACCGATTTGGCTGAAATTGTACACAGAGATAAACTAGTTCGAGAAGGACATTGGGTATGTTTAGTTACAATAATCGACAACCATGCGAGCGGACAACAGCTAGCAGGTACCTACCAAAATATAAAGCCTGTTACTATACTCGGAAACAGGTGAAACGAATAAAATTACCATAAAAATTACCACAAATGAGAATGTTTATCTAAGAAGCATTCGCTCTAACTACTGTTGAACAGTTTAAAAAACTTTCCCGAGCCAGAGGTGGTGATAAACTGGAATAACATTTATTTCCATTTTATAATTAAACCCAAAGTAGCATATTCAAACTTATGCGACTTTAATACTTCTCGTATAAAAGTCGCATAACACTTTTAAAAGCAGACACTATTCATAAAGTGTAAAAAAACTTAAAATCCAGAAGTATGTGTAACTTTTTAAATTGTAATACTTAAGTTATTTTGTGTGTTAAAGTTAAATATTAGAATGAAACTTAGCTCTTTGTGAGTGAAACTCTTTCGTTGCCAACTTCCTTAGTGAAATTTTAGTTGTTTGGATAGTAGACTTTTAGCACAGTTTTGCTCTTGTATTTGGTAAGAAATTGTATGTACTTATGTTCATTTTTGGCACCTTTGAGTATTTTCAAAATACTTTTTTATAGTTTCCTATAGTTGTAGCGGGGCGTGAACATTTCATGAGGCCGTCAAGCTGAGGACCCATTGTAAGACTGTTGGTGTCTGAAATGGTGACCTTGTAACTTCAGCTTACCATCAGTAAAAGGTAAAGTATCGGAATACAAATAATATATAATTTGCTAGCTTTTGCCAGCGGCTCCGCCCGCGTGAATATCGGTTATCGCGACCAAACATAGCCTATGTCCTTTCTCATGGTCTAATCTACCCGTATACCAAATTTCATCAAAAACATCAGTGGTTTAGGCGTGAAAGCGTAACATACAGACAGATAGAGTTACTTTCGCATTTATGATATTACTAGCTTTTGCCCGCGGCTCCGCCCGCGTGGATGTCGGTTATCGCGACAAAACATATGTCCTTTCTCAAGGTCTAATCTACCCCTATACCAAATTTCATCCAAATCGGTTCAGTGGTTTAGACGTGAAAGCGTAACATACAGACAGACAGACAGACAGAGTTACTTTCGCATTTATAATATTAGTATGGATGTCCTTTCTCATGGTCTAATCAACCCCTATACCAAATTTCATCCAAATCGGTTCAGTGGTTGAGCTGTGAAAGCGTAACATACAGACAGACAGACAGACAGATAGACAGAGTTACTTTCGCATTTATAATATTAGTATGGATAGTATGGAAGTATGGAAGTATGGAAGTATGAATATGGATTAGTATGGATCAAAAATCTTCTTCATCCTAGCATTAATTCCAGTCGCAATCAAAACCTTGCCTTGGAGTCTATAGCTCTTTCAATTTTAACTGCGTGTTTGGCTGAACTTCAATATTTTCCGTGAAGAAACTGCCATCTGACCTACACAACATTTATTTGCGATATCGAAATATTGCAGTTAGACCAGTTATTGAATTTTTAGGGCTTCGAGCACCCGTAACGACTGCCATAGATGTTCGTATGGCTACCGGGACCGACGGCTTGACGTGCTCTCCGAGGCACGACCAGATCAATGCAAATATCTACATTCATGCATGGGTCACTTACAAAATATTTAGACGGAGCGGGGATCGACATCGTTCGTAGCGGCTGCGTTCACTACTGCCACACCACATTTACAACCTTACAATTACAATTGAAATTTATTTAAACTAGCTTTTGCCCGCGGCTCCACCCGCATGGATGTCGGTTATCGTGACCAAACATAACCTATGTCCTTTCTCAAGGTCTAACCTATCCCTGTACCAAATTTCATCAAAATCAGTTCTAGGGTTTAGGCGTGAAAGCATAACATACAGACAGACAGACGGACAGAGAGACAGAGTTTCGCATTTATAATATTAGTATGGATTAATCACAAACACGTGTCATAATTAAAACAAAAATCTCATAATGTATTATTCTAATTAGTCTTGTAAGACTAAAACTATAAAATCACCAATTGGAACAAAATTGAATAATTGAGCCGTCACCAAATAGAAACGTAACATTTAATTTATCCTTCCGATTTGTGTGTGTGACGTAGAAATTGAGTCATGGAACTAATTCCGAGTTCTGCGTGCTCAGTCCAAAATATCAGTATGGCGGGGTCGTTAAAACTTCGAGTTCCGCATATATGGGGAATGGAAGATCTCTGAGTAAGCGCCATATTGGATTTTGATTATAATTCTAATTTCAAAATTAACGATGTAGTGAAGTATAACAGTGGTGCTATAATATTTTGAAGTAAAAAGGTTAAGTTTGTGACGGTTAATCTCTGAATGTATTGATCCGATATTGATAATTATTTTACCAATAGAAAGCCTGTTCTCTGTCACCTAAGTGGTAAGTTCCCTGTCGCCTGTCACGAGCTACACCTAGTTTATTTTATAAAAGTCAGACAGTTAGGATCAAAATAAGCTGAATAAAATATAATTAGGAACCAAAAAACCCTCACGGATTACCAGATGACGTGATTATGAAAAGGTAGCTCATAACGAAACATTTTGTTGATGACATCGCAGGCCAGTACTTAATGTTTTGGATAGGAAGAGAGGTGAGGGGAATAGTTGAAAGAGTTCATCAGAACATACTTACCGTGCATCCATACTAATATTATAACATAACATAACATAACATAAACTCACGCCTGTATTCCCCGAAGGGATAGGCAGAGGTGTCGCCAGTTTATGTTTAGGTCCCAATGTAATAGGTGGCGAGCCTATTGCCATTAACCGGGCACTTATAAACCTGCGATAAATACACACATAACTTCGAAAAGCATCGATAAGTCATTGGTGTGTGCCATGGTAAACCTGGGATCGAACCCGTGACAACCACTAGGCTACCGCAGATATAATATTATAAATGCGAAAGTAACTCTGTCTGTCTGTATGTTACGCTTTCACGCCTAAACCACTGAACCGATTTTGATGAAATTTGGAATAGGAGTAGATTAAACCATGAGAAAGGACATAGGCTATGTTTGGTCGTGATTTACGTCGCATCCACGTAGGTGGAGCCGCGGACAAAAGCTAGTAAGGCTATAAAATACAGCCAGAAAGACAACATCTATGAGTAATTTATAGAGCTTCTAAGATGTTAGTAACCTCAGGATTCCCTCTACCCTGACATCTGATAGCATCAATATTAAAACCCATGCTTATCACATCTATTTGGGTCTACCTCTGCGTATGTTCTGGCTATGTAAATAAGCTCGCCGTAGGTATGTCTTGTCAAAAGACTACAGAGAATACTTCGCGACAGGCGGCAGATGAGAAAATGTGGCTGTTCACTACTTGTCCGTATGTTTACGGTTCAATGTGTAATGTGGATGCTTTTGAGGTATGGACGTTCTGATTTATTATGTAACGAAAATTATTTCCCTACTATAGAGGTAAAACATCCAAGTCCAAGTCACAGGTTTTAATCCGGCTTAGTATTTCTTTTTTATGAAGGACACGTCAATTTGAATTCGTCTCGCCTGACGGTAAGCTAAAGTCAAAGACTTGGAAAGAGTGTTACCATCGTAAACATGTACCATGTTAACAGTGGTGGTACCTAGCTTGAAGGCCTCATTAGATGCCTTTCACGCCCCGCTTATAGGTGATGCTGAATGCATCGTTATGTCATAACACTTTTTCCCCGTTACGGTAATAATGGGTGCTGAAAAAGAAATGAAACGTCAGTGTAAAAATAAATAATGCCAAGCTACGCTAACCACGCAAGCCATGCTAACGCTAGCCACGCAAACCATGCGGTCCATAGGAACCACGCTAGCCGCCATAGCAAGCTGGCCACACTACTGACGCTTATAGGCTGGTCACGCATATACAAGTAAAAATAAGTAGTAAAGAACGACATATGTCTACCATAAGTGTAGCGCAAATAGGTTTTTCTGGTGGACATCGATTCATATAAATCATAATCATGGTAACTATAATAATCACGAGTATCATGAGAATCATAGTCATCAGTCCAATTACAAGATAAAGATAAAGATAAAATATTCTTTATTGTATACCATGAAAGTATTATGAGACTGACAATTTTATACAAATGTATAATGCACAGTGGGCGGTCTTATCGCTAGCAGCGATTTGTTCCAGGCAACCTTTGGATGGATAGAAGCAAAAGAGATGATAGGGCGGCGTATAATTATTTTTTTTAAAGGAAAAAGGAAGGAATAACCATTCTGATCCCAATATCTTCTTTCGCCATATCCTCGTGGTTTCCAATAACCCGTCCCATAGCGTCTAGGTTTGATGTTAATTCTGCTTGACACTCGATCAAGAAAGCAGTAATATACTTCTTTAATCACACCAGACACGCTCTCAACACTGGCTTCGTTCACTACGCTCTAGAACACACGAAAAAAATTAGAACTGGAATAGAACAATATATACTAATGTTAATATTTTAAATAACATTATGTTAAAAACGCTTCGTTGGCATGAAATCGTTATATTACCATTCAAATATTGAAACGTTACGTGCGCAAATAACAATACTGGATTTTTACTAAATCGCTGCAGTTTTCACCGAATGCAAGTCGAACAACTAGTCATGGTTGTAACAGATTGTTACTGGGTCATTCCTAATTTTGATATATTACGAAATTCAACAACTGTTCGATGTTTGCATACGTGCGATTTGTTATTACAAGTTATTGTTATTGTTATACTTAGATTCATCTAAAATATTGTGCATGAATTCATTCAAAATAATTGTGAAGTGTATCTTGATTTGATATTCTTAAACATACTTAGGAACTAGCAGAGTTACGTAATGACCTGTTCGGTCCCAGAGTAGTATGCAGATAATTTTTTGTTTCTTAAAAAAATGTTTTTTTTTTTTTAATATAGAGAGCAACACCGTCTGACCTCTTCACGCCAAGAGGAAACCTACACAGAGCCTCGTTCATCAACCTGTCGGTGCACCGGTTATCATTTTCAGCTGGTATGGGCCCTAAAGGTCTGGAAAAAAGCCATCGGTGGACTGTATTGTGATTCAAAGTCATAATAATGTGAACCACCAATGAATGATATCAGCACGCATTTCTTTCAGCTATTGATTTAAAATATTTAGTGGTTAAAATATATTTAAACCAAAATAAGGCTAAAAACGTAAAAACAGACATAATTCAAAAGAAAAAAAACGAACAAGATTTTTCTTTTGATGTCATGGAGACCACCTAAAAAGAACGTTCTTTTATGTAAAAAAGAATTTTCAAAATCGAATCACCAATGACGGAGAAATCGATGAACATAACATTGTAATGAATTCTATTTCTGCGTCAAATACCTCCTCCTTTTTTAAAGTCGGTTAAAAACATCCTATTCACGATGGAACGCAAAGAATTAACCTACAATTTCGGTTAAATTTCACAGCAGATGTCGCGACTCTGGCTGACAAATCGCCCGTTTGCATAGGCAGAGTAATGCCTCGGCAGGCTTCCCGCAAAACGTCGACGTATAATATGTCACCCGTTGACCGCAGAATTCTAGGAAAATTAAGGGAATTAATGTTACTATTCCTCTTTCGGTGCACGGTAGAAATAATTGCTTTAATGTCTAAAGGCTAGACTGGCCATAACAGGGCTTTTTGTCAGCAAATGTTGGGGGAGTTGCCTATTAGTTGGCGGGTTGGCGGCCATTCAGTGTGACGTTTTAATTATTTAATTTGGGTAGATTGTGGTTTTGGAGGGTTGGGTTATGCACGGTTCTATTTGATTTAAGTTTGGTAATAGTTCTAAATATGATGAATACAATTTATTATTATAATACGATGTAATTTGAACACGTGTTGTTACTATGTTTGTCGTTTCTTATAGGCGCGTTGTGAAAATTAAAAGATTCAACTTTCAAATCATTGTGTTTTATAATGGTGAACTACGGAGCCCTTTTGCCAACCAACAACATACATACATAGATATATTGACGCTTGTAAATTCCCGAACGAGTAGGTAATCTCTACTTTTTAGGTTTATAATGAAAAGTAATACTTTATTCATCGCTCACAAAATTATTTACGATCAACTTTAAGGCACGTAAAATCCACCTTTTTACAAGTAAAATAAATTTCAACAACTGCAATTAACTAAATACAACCTTCTTTTTTCGACTGCAAACTTCAGTAGCAATAAATGGCCATATAAAAATCCGGGCTAATTACCTCTGGAGTTGAGCATTAAAGTAGCCAGCTGGACCAAGTTTAGATATTGAGCTGGCTGGAAAATCTAACTTGCTGTATAACAAGGCGAGTTTTGTTAAGTGGAAATTAGTATTTTCTAGTTTAAAATATTTTACTCCCTAAGTTGGTAAGTGAACATTTTTATGCAACTACTTATTAGTGGTGGTTTTGTCTGCTTTTGCTTTAGTATTTATAAAAAAAAAACTAATCACCATCATCATCATCATCATCACCACATAGTATAAAGCAAAGTCGCTTTCCGCGGCTGTCCGTACCTATGTATGCTTATATTTTCAAAACTACGTAACGCATTTTGATGCGGTTTCTTTTTACAGATAGAGTAATTCAAGAAGAATAATGCATGCTTAATATAGTAAAGGATGCAGCGGGAACGGGATCTGACGCTATGCGGGTGGAAAAAACATGGCGGGTCAGCTAGTACTAATATAATATTGGACTGAAATCCACAATTATAATATAATAGGTTTAGTAAATCTAGTTTTCTCTGTCTAGTCATATTGCATTGACCACTCTGCTTCACAGTCTAGGAGGGCTTTCTTGAAATATATAGGAGCCATTTCACCCTAGTCTAGTCTGTCTGTCATGCTTTTATGCCGAAACTACGATTTTTTCAGTTTCCATTACATTTACATTTCTTTACATTTACAATTCTTTTTCAATTTTCAATTTCTTTAAAATCGGATATCTGATATAGACATAGCCTTCCTTCTTTCATCACGTCATTCATGATAACCGACATCCACGTGGGAAACAGCTAGTTGTAAAAAACTAGCTTTTTCCTGCAGCTCCACCCGCGTGGTATTTTGCTCCCGTTTGCGCAACCCATGGGAGTTATTTTCCAGCTTTTCTGGGTAATATATAACCTATGACACTCAAAACTACTCACAAGTATTTCACCGACTTTGTATTGGTAAAAGAATAGTCTAAAATGGTTCAGTAGACCCAGAGATTACTCCAAATAACCTCACAAACTTTCATGTTCTTATTCCTAATATTTTACACGATATCAAATCTATTCACGATAACAGTATGAAATCTTATAACAGTATATTTCTAAAGCTGAATATATCCAGTGAACAAAACATGCTGTATTCGAAATCAAATGCGAGACTTCCTGTTGTTGAACATCGTTATGTGATACTTGTGAACCACGACAACTTCGAAAAGCAGTCGTTGGTACAGTCGGCAGCAGATCGACCTTAACTAGCAAAGTACTCACAATGATCATCAGTAGACAATGGACATGTTCGTAAATTCTGAATTTCTGCTTAATGTATTGTGTGTTGAAAACAAAAAATACCCTGAAAGAATCATTCCGTTATATCATTATTCTTTCTTCTTTTTCTTTTTTGTTAATTAATTTTTTAGATTATTTATTATAATAATTTTTAAATTTTCATAATGACATTATTTGACATAACTTGACATGCATCATTTGCAATTTTTGTAATTTTTATTCCATATTATTTTTGTATGACAATCAGCCAAAGCTGTGCATATCTATAATTGGTGTAGCACATACCTGCTAATATCTCACATTATATTTATAAGACTGTTTGTGTAATACAATGTTGATAATGCCTAAAAAATAAATAAAAAAAAAAAGTTTCCAAGATATGGACTTTTAAAAGTGGTCGCGCGGCAACGGCTCTCTCTTGATGCGTGTGACGTATTTTTATGTAGGCCAGTCAACTTTAGTTGGCGCTGACTTACGCTTCACCAGAAATTTCAGGAACTATTATTATTATTATTATAATTCCACATTTATTATATTTCCACAGTAAAAGTTTCTGATCTCACGTATTAGGTGGATACTCTATTGAGGTCTGAAGCACATTGCATTAATTAAAAAACCCATGCATGCATGTAAACAAATCCAGCAAAAAATGGACAACATGGATTTCCAACCCTGAACTCCAAGCACAACAGTAGCACTAACTGTACTACCAAAACTAACCATAAATTGTATTTATAAGTTATTGAAATTACTTACGTGCTTATGCATTATCAGCGTCGATTTGTTTTCTCACAGCTATTGTGTGTTAAGTACGCGTTGGATGCAAAGTGGGGTAAAACAAAGTTTTTTTCATTGTGTCTATAACAAAGCGACTTCACATAAACAGCTACCAACTTTTATAAACTCACAGTCTGTTTTTAAGCTGTAGAACACTAAAAACAGAATATATATTCACGACTTTAAATCACAGATGAGGTAGATATATGTGTATTTAACATTCAAAGTTCACCCCTAATATGCTTGTTACCCAATTAAGACTCTAAAAGTAGGGGCTTAATTATTGACACAAATCTTCTACTTAATTACAATCGAATAAATTAGAAAAAAAATTGTCTGTAATTTTTTTTTAGCATTTAGCAAATTATGCTTTTGAAATAGCCCAAAGCTGCTAATAGTGTCTACCTACTGTTAATTTGGACACTAAACTGTTGTCCCTATAATCTATTGCCTGAATAAAAGTGAAACCTATGTTTTATTCCAGCCCAATTCAATTGGGATTTCAACTTTACGCGAATTCAACCTGATAGTCCGAAAGGATATTTATCCCTGTATCAAATTTCAGCCAAATCCGTTCAGTAATTAGAGCGTGATTAAGTAACAAATGTTTAAACATAGAAACATTTTCACGAACTTTCACAAGCAGGATTAGCAGGATTTATAACTTAACTCGTGTTGCACATCATGACCCAGAAACACTGTAAATATCCAATATCCTGACACATTCATTCAAACTGCCAAACATCCAACACATTTGACAGTTTTTGTTTATTTCAAAAACACATCACCCTCATCCCTTAACTCACGCATTAACTCAAATTCCGTGCATTTTATTCACGAGAACAGAAAAGAAAGATTTTATTTCGTTTGTCTTGCAGCACCTCCGGGAAATCTCATAGATAAATTATTCCAATTCTCAGGACACTTGGCAGAGACGGGAGTGTCAAAAAGAATATAAAACTCCACTGATAAACCAGTTTCGGAGTGTGCGAGTGATATAAATCTTAATAGCACGAGTAATAAGTCTAAAACTGTCTGCGTTCTTAAGCAAATGGGGTTTTTTTAATGAGTTATGGACAGACCTGGAACTGTATAAGGTATTTCAAATGTTCACTTTCGTGCTATATTCTCGCATAGCCTCTCTCGAATAGATTGACCAATTTATGGGACTGGCTTTTGCTCGCGGCTTCGGCCGCGTGAATGTCGATTATCGTGAAAAAACATTTCTCAAAAGACGTAGTTGTACGAAGTTTCATGCTTCTAACTTTGAAAAGGACGAACTTTTCATACAATTGTTTATCACCTATTTTATCCTCTTAATAATTATTTTTTGAAAAAAAAACGCTGATTTATTTATTTCTTAAGACAGGTTTATGAAATTTAGTGCATCTAGCTCTGAAAATGACGAACTTTCATACTAACTTCCATCCCTTATTTTACCCCTGTAGTAGCAGAATTTCCAAAAATCCTTTATAGCAGATGCCTACGTCATAACATCTACCTGCATGCCAAATTTCAGCCCGATCCAGTGATTTGGGCTATGCGTTGATAGATCACTATGTCCCCTTTGAGTTACTTGTATATATATTTACTTGTAAATTGATATACTTTGACGACTGTCATAAACTTCAAAATACATGTCAATCCACGCTATTCTACAAAACGAATTTACACTTGTCTAAGGGAGTTAAGAAGTTTTACGTAATATTTGAATCAATTCATGTTTAAGGCCAAGTGGCAATTGTCTTAGATTTAAGTGTAATGTGTGTGTATGTGTTACGTGTGATTTATGTATAATTAAAAAGATTTATTTTTCAAGTTAATTCGTGGATTAAGTTTGCATATAGAGTCTAGTTCTTCATCCTAGCGTTAATCCCAGTCACAACCAAAGTTTTTATCCAACGTTTGGCTGATCTTCGATATATTTCCGTGAATTAACTGCCATCTGAAGTTTCTCATTTGATTATACGTTAAAGCGAGTTTAACACTTTATAAAGCTTCAATTTTCAAAAATTATTTCATTCTAAAGAGACATACGCAAACTCATCGCTACACCATTTTGGGAAATTATTCCTAGAGAAATGTAGGCAAATAATATCAAATACTCTTCAAAGTCAAGTTGTGGCAGCGTCTGTTTGTTTGTAGGTTGCTGGTGTCCTAATTTGGATTTATATTAAATAAAACCACCGGAGCTAATTCACAATGCACTGTAATCTTGTATTGAACGAGTCTCTGTCTGAAGTACAATTGTTGCCCTACTTAAATTTAAGTTTTAGTGTTTACACATTAATTTGGTGTTGCCATAAGTCGCAACATGCTGGGGGCACAACAGAAACTTATATTAGCTAATAAGTAATTTTGCTGATGTATAACGAAACAACTGTTCCTACTTATTACATACAAAAATTAACGAACTCAATTTCACATGGTAATTTACCATTATCAAAGAAGGACAGTGTTATTTGTCAATTTTAAAGTAACATCTAGAATTGCTTATAATATTATCAAAATAGTTTATAACAATCACCATAAATTGTAAGGCAAAACCTCAAGCTTTCTGCTTGTTACACAAAAAAACAATAATGTAAATTTTACACAGTTACAATTTTGCACATAACGTTAATAAGTCTATAACGCTTAACAAAGAAAAATGTTTTAATTAACAATTGTTTAAGCATCAGTTACATTACTGAATATTTCTACAAAAAAAGACATGTTTAAACTCTTAGCCCTACGAAAATGGTTTTCTTGGGATGGCACATAACCCTAAGAGTTTAATATTTAGGATAACATAATGTATTAACACAGATATTAATCATTATCTGGTATTGGTAACACGCATATTTTATGTATACCATGAATATGAGTTTTATTATTAGAAGTCCTGACTTCTACCGCCCTGACCTTGCCATCATGTCCAGGAAATACTTTAATGATTCTGGCCATTGGCCATGACATGGATGGTAAGTTGTCCGCCTTTAGGATGACTAAACTACCAACCTTTACATTATTTTCCTCACTAAGCCACTTAGGTCTATGCTGCAATGCATTTAGGTAATGTTTGTGCCACTGTTTCCAAAATGATTGTTTCAAATGAGTACATAATTGCCAAAACTTAATTCTATTCTGAGGAATATTGCTTACATCCCTTTCTGGGTACATAGTTAATGAGCTACCTATTATGAAATGACCAGGTGTAAGATAACAAAAATCATTTGGATCTGATGACAATGGTAACAACGGTCTACTGTTAAGAACGGCTTCTATTTCTGTCAGTACTGTCGACAATTGTTCGTAAGTGAGAGAACTATTATTTAAAATTCTTTTCAAATGAAATTTCATACTCTTCACTGAAGTCTCCCACAGACCACCAAACGTTGGTGAATAACAAGGTATAAAATGGAAATCTATGCCTCTTTGAGAAGAAAATTCGTATACCTGTGCCTGGTGATTCTGTGAAGACTGCAGCGAATAGAGTTCAGCTAACTGGCTCCTTGCGCACTTAAAAGTACTAGCATTGTCGCAATGAATTTCCCTGGGCAGTCCGCGTCTCGCGATTAATCTCCTAATGCATGCTAGAAATGTCCCTGTGGTTAAATCGGAAGCCAATTCTAAATGAACTGCCTTCGTCGCGAAACATACGCAAACCAAAATGTAACCCTTACCGATTACTGATCGTCTAACACGTGAGAGTTTAACCTGGACAGGCCCAGCGAAGTCCACTCCAATTATTTCAAAGGGTCGGCTGGTAACCGTTACCCTACTGGCAGGCAAGGAACCCATCAGCTGTTTCGCTACCGTAGCCTTATTTCTGAAACAAGTTACACATCTATGAGTGACTTTCTTAACTGCTTGCAAGCCATTCACTATCCAAAATCTTTGATTCAAACTTGAAAGTGTAAGCCTAGGCCCGGCGTGCAGTAACCTTTCATGCTCGCTTTTGATAAGCAAATTTGTTATAATGGAGTCTTTAGGTAAAATAGCTGGGTGTTTATGTGAGTAAGCTATGTTTGCATGATGAAGCCTTCCACCAACGCGAACTATCCCTAGCTCATCAATAAAAGGATGAAGCTTTGCTAGGTTACTCTTTAAGTTACTACCCTTGCGTAACGCTTCCATTTCTGTATATAAATATTTGCCTTGTTCATATTTAATAATGCGCATTAGCGATTGGTTTAGTTCTGAGGGGCGTAAAAACTTAGTATTTGTTCCTTCCCTCTTATTATTTAAATTATTTAAAAATCTTAAAATGTATGCAAAAAGCCTAACCATTTTGTTGATATCAGAGCAATTATACAAGCGCTCGAACACAAACTCAAGCGGATCCTTATATGCTATGCAGCCATAGAACACAGAGCGGGGTTTTACCTCGGGTACAACGGTCGGTATATTCAGCTGACCACTGTCGAAATCGTACTTACTGTCTTGGAGAAAGCATGGACCCTTCCACCACAGCTCCTTGCCCTGCAACTCGCACGGTGATACACCTCTGCTAATCAGGTCGGCAGGGTTCTGACCACTGTTGACGTATAGCCAGTGCCATTTGGCAGTGTTATTGCGGATCACATTTACTCTGTTCCCTACGTATGCCTGAAGCTTTGTTATTTCGGTATTCAGCCATGCAAGTACAATCTGTGAATCGCTGTAGAGGTACACATTCTCTATGTTAATTTTAAGCATCAAGGTGTCATAGGTCTTAGTAACCAATCTTGAAAGTAATAATGCTGCATTTAGCTCAAGTCTTGGAACAGTCATGCCTTCCTTTTGGATAGGGTTTATACGGCTTTTGGAACAGAGTAAATATGTATCTGCTTTTGTACCTGTTGCATTGTTGAGTCGCAAGTAAAGACAGCATCCGTAGGCCGTAGTACTCGAGGCATCTGCAAACCCGATCAGCTGGGCAGGCTGACCAATCTTGAAATCTATATTTCTAGGTAATAAGATAGGTTTCATATTATTTAAATCAGTGGTAAACTGCAGCCACTCATTTGCCACCTCAGAGGGTGGATTCTCTTCCCAACCAAGCTTTGCCGTCCACAATTTTTGCATTATGGCTTTTGCTTTGACCACCAAAGGGCTGACGAAACCCATGGGGTCATAGATCCTACCAATGTAACTAAGAATATTTCTTTTTGTAACCTTCAGTGAGTTAAATGGCTCTGGAGATGAGATGATGAAATGATCATCCTTTATATTTATTTGCAACCCCAGTGCTTTCATATTAAAATTATTTCCTTGTAGATCTAAGCTATCAAAATGCTGTTGATCCAATGGGATATTGGACAAAATTTGTTCATTGTTGGATGCCCACTTATGTGTATCAAAGCTGCCTAACTTAAGTAGGGCCTGCAATTGCTGTTTGGCATTAAGAACAGTACTTAAATCATTATTAGAATAAATGATGTCATCTATATAAGTATTGTTTCTGACAACGGATGATGCTAGAGGATATGAATTCTCAAACCTTGTTGCTAGCTCATCTAAACATCGCGTAGCTAGGTAACTAGAAGATTTCAAACCGTAGGTGACGGTATCTAACCTTATACACTTGACTGATTCATTAGGGTGATCCCTCCAAAGAATATTTTGCAATGAAGTAAATTCTGGATCAATTCTAATGTTGCGATACATGCGCCTTATATCAGCAGTGAAGGTGTACTTTCCTAAACGAAAAAGTAAAATTATATCAAACAGATCACGTTGGACTACCGGCCCATTTAGTTGTAAATCATTTAAGGACACTTTATTGCTGCCCCGCAAAGACCCATCAAAGACTGTACGGAGTTTTGTAGTCTTACTATTTTTGCTTATAACAGCGTGATGCGCTAGAAAGTAAACTGCTTGTGTGTTCAAGCTGTATGCCTCAATGTCAATATAATGACCATGATTGAGGGATAAATATTCATGTATAAAATTTTGATACTGCGTGAAAAGCTCTGGGTTTGCATGGAGCTTCCTTTCCAAGTTTAAAAATCGTTTTAGAGCAAAATGAAAGGACTCCCCCAGCGCATTATTGACTTCTGTCAATGATAATTTCAAGGGAATTGTAACTTGAAACCTATTTTCATTTAGTTTTACTGTACTCTGAAACATCTGCTCACAGAGTTCCTGTTCGCTTGTTTTTTCATTGAATATTTCAGGTACCTTTTCATTTGCCCAAAACTGCGACAATGTTTCACTGATAGATTGACAGTTAGAAATAGATAATGCTTTTTCACATTTGAGGACGACCCTGTTGCAGACAGGTTTTAATAAAGAGTTGGGTAGGTTACCTGCCACTATGCTGCCAAAGGCAGTACCTATGGCATACAGCTTAGGCTGAGATGTAGTACTGGCTGCTGCATACCCACTGGGAGGCTGCGTTGCCAGCTCCAGCTGTATAGTCTGGCTTGCAGGCAGCAGCGACTGAAAGAATACATCAGAACCAATTAGCATGTTTATTTCACCTGGTTCATAAAATCTCTCATCAGCCAAGTTTATGTCTGTGGGTATAATGAGTTTGGAAATGTCAATTTTATTTTGTGGCAAAATGCATGAAATGGTATCTATAATATGACAAGTGATTGTTGCTTGAAATGATGATTTCAAGGAATATTGTAATAATAAAAAATATATATTCATGTGTGTTTTGTTGTTTGAGATAAAGTTAACAAGTGTGTTCTCCTGTAAATTAACAAAATAGATAGGTACATTACCTTAAAGATTCGGGCGCCTTGGAGAAGCACATGCCTAAGATAGTCAATCAAGTAGGTTGAAGACTTTTAATCTGCCGGAGGTAAGCTAAATAAAACCACCGCACTGAGGTTTAAGGTTTTATTCTCTAGCGCTCCAGTGTGCTTATTAGTAAGGATTTTATGCTAGTAGATTAAATTTAAGAACTACATGACATATTAATCTTGTCACCAATGCAATTTTTTAAGGTTTTTAAAGTTAAATTTTAATTAAGTAAAAGTAAACGAAAGCTCACGGCATCCCTCGGCGAGTGTGTGAAGGTTCACCTCAACCAGCGAAGCTTAACATTCCGCTCAACAAGCGATTATTCCAAGATATTGCACATGCTCGTTCGTATGGTTGAGAAATCCATCAAACCATCAGAGACAAGGCCCAATGAAGGAAAAGCCAAAAGTTAAACAAAGAAAAAGGAAAAGGAGAAGGAAAAGGAGAAGAAAAAGGCGGCTCCAATGGAGACCTGAAATAAAATTTTAGGTTATTAGAACAATTCCTATCAGAATACACTAAGTCCTAATTTTTGAGAAAAACGTGTGACTTACCGCCATAATTAGTTGGTTAAATGCCAAACACACGACAAATCATTGCATCTTTGAAACAAATACTGAAACAACAGAATTTAAAATATTATTTTTCAATCAGAAAAAAAATACGTCGAAATGAATCTTTTGAGAAAATGTCAACTCACCAGAAATATGGGATAATCCTATATTACCATCATAGCGGGGACATTTTATGATGTCATCCGGACAAGAATAACTTTAATCCATGACAATGGATTCAGATTATTGAAAATTGTAATATTATATCGACCATCTTGCTCGGTCGTAAGGAAGAAAGGTGACGAGCTGTCAAAAGACAAAATTGACAATCGCCTCAAACGTTCGGAAATTAGCGAAATTTCGACTAAAAACCGTTAAAGACCACCGATGTAACGAGATTCACAAACGCGACGTTACATTACATCCCTCCCCAAAAAAAGAAAAAGGTATTCCTTTTTATTTTTAAAGAAAACAACGAGATTCAAAGACAAAATCCAAAAACCTCAAAAGAAAATAAAATGTCTTGCAACATTCTACAAAAAAAATAAAATGCAAAAGCTTCATGCAAGCATATTGCAAAAACAATCCACAAAAAAAAGTAAAAGAATGTGAAAACATTCAAAAATAAAATTTAAGTTCGGAAACCAACTTCCAAATACAAAGGAAATCAAAGATATTTTCCAACTCAATGGAATAAACCAAAAGCAAAACAAATACTCCGAAAAGAGTGAAAAGTAATCTGAAAAATAAAGTATTCAGAGAAAATGAAACAAATCCCAATTCAATTCCAATTCCAGATATCGATTAGGCAACCAACGCCATCGAATCTAATCCTAGATCTTAACCAGCCTTCCAGCATCAATACAAAAGTGCGGTTGAGCTCCTACGCCACCGACTCTATACCAGCAATTCCTAAATAAATATCAAACGAAGAAGATATCGGTTAAGCACCAACGCTGCCGAATCTGAAACAAAATTGGCAAAAACAAAGAAGTTTTCCCATTATCGGTTAGGTGTAAAACCGCCGACTTCAATTCAAATCCAAACTCCAAAATCCAAACGTCAAAACAAAATCACAACAAAAGTGTGAGGTTAATATATTTATAAGCATTGTGATCGGCATAACACCACCAACTTTCCGAGCACAAGCAAAATATAAAGAAAATATGACAATTGTGACCAGTACAACACCACTGACTTTCTGAGCACAACCGCATAAAAAAATATATGACATTTGCGACCGGCTCAACACCACCGACATTCCGTGCGCAAAGCATAAAAAATGTTACTATGTGTATAGAAACACAATAGTACAAAAAAGAAAAACGACAATTGCGACCGGTACATCACCACTGGCTTTCCGTGCGCAATGCGTAAAAAGGCGTGACTATGTGTATGAAACACAATAGCACAAAAATGTAAAGTCCAGAAAATCCCAGGTTTCCCAAAAATGGTATAACAAGGTATAAGGTAAGTGCATATAGAATGCGTCCAATCCGAGAATCCTAATATTAAGACAATAACTCAGAACTGTACAAAAAACTAAGTTCAAGAAACTTAAATTTCCATTCCAAAAGTGAGTGGAAATAAGTCAAGTGAATTTAACACAGAAAATGAATATTAGATTTCACTCCTAAACTAGAGCAGAAACTAAATTCTCAAATTTGTACAAAATATACAATTTTACAAAAATGTAAACAAATATATATACAGGACAATAATCCTATTATACAAAAACAAATAAAAATATAAGATCTTTTGACGTGGAACAATTTGTCAATATGGAGAAGTGAGTATAAGAAACAAGACCTAAAATGACCTAAGTAATTTTTAATGTATCTAAAATTGAAATTAATAAATTGATGTGAAGTTCCTAGCATACATCTCCTTTCAAGACCCTAAAACTTTTCAAACATCACCATTCAATAGGGTCATACTTCAACCAAAGTACAAAAAAACAAAGATAGATATTGGCAAAACCAGTAAACAATTTAATATTTAATAATGTCTTTAATGTGATAACGACCTGTATAGTTTTTGTTAAGGTCTTTCAAGACATAAACATTAGGGGAAACTTTATCTAATATTTCACATTTAATAAACTTAGGTGCTAACTTAGCCGAAAAGAATGCAGGAGCATTAGACTGCACAAAACTTCTCCTCCATACTATATCTCCCACTTCAAAAGAAATGACCTTTCTCCCTATATTATAATAACGCGCATTACGCTTATAAGCTTTAAGCAATGAAGCTTGAACTTTAACAAAAATTTCACTAAGAGATTTTAGTGAAAAAGCAAAAGAAGACCTATCAACAACATCAAGTTGATCAAGGTTATCAAAAGAATTACTAAAGCGGTGCAATGAAGCATCAAAAATAAGTTCTCTACCGAACATGAGAAAATTAGGAGTGAAATCTGTGGCTAGATTCACACTATTATTCAAAGCTAATTGAACATGAGGCAAATATTTTGACCAAGTTCTATGATCATCTTTAACAAAACAAGAAATACATGTTTCGACCGTTTTGTTATATCTCTCTACAGGGTTATTTTGAGGGGTATATAAAGTATTATAAAATATTTTATTAATATTATAACTTTTCAGAAAATCAACGAACTGCTTCGCTGTAAACTGGCTTCCATTATCACAAACTAAAATTTTAGGCGTTCCAAACCTAAGAAATATCTCTTTTTCAAGAATCTTACAAATTACTTTAGTAGTAGCACTAATCATAGGAAGTATCCAACAATATTTTGTAAAAACATCTACAATTGAAAGTATATACTTGTGTCCAGAATAAGCTTTTGGAAGAATTCCAATAATATCAATAGAAAGCATTAACATTGGTCTATCAACTTTTTTAGGATTAACCATAATTCCATGAGGTGGATTAGTAGAAGATTTATAAGCTTTACAAGTATCACAAGTAGAAATGTATCTTTGAACATCAATAAACATACCTTTCCAAAAATAATGTACTTTTAATTTATTTAAAGTTTTATGAATTCCTAAATGTCCTGAATTAACATCATCATGATTAGATCTAATTGTGTCTAAGATGTGTTCTTTAGGTATGACAATTTTCCAATTTAAAAGATTATTAGGATTATATTTATCTTTACAAAATCTATACAAAGTATCACTTTCAACTTTGAAATTTTTATATTTTCTAGGAAACTTTTGACAATTTATAAATATTTTTCTATACCAAGGATCAACGATATCCTCGTCTGGCAAAACAATATTATTATTTAAAGGAACATTAATAGCAGAAATTTCTATTCTAGATAGACAATCTGGAACTAAATGTAAAGAACCTTTTTTATATTTAACATCAAAAGTAAATTGAGAAATTCTAGCAGCCCAACGTGCAAGACGACCACTAGGATTACTAAGTTTTAGAAGCCAAGTTAAACTAGCATGATCAGTGATAACTGTAAATTTCATTCCTTCAATATAAGGTCTGAAATGTTCAATAGAATCTAATATTGACAACAACTCTCTTTCAGTTGTGCTATAATTACGTTCACATTTATTAAGCGATCTAGAATAATAAGCTACAGGATGTTGATCTCCATTATCATCATCTTGGCTCAGGACACTACCAATTCCAACGGAACTAGCATCGCAATGTAAAAAGAATGGTTTCTCAAAATTTGGGCAATGTAAAACAGGTGCAGAAATCAATGCAAGTTTTAAATTATTAAAAGCGACTTCAGCTTCTTCATTCCAGGAAAGAGATTTTTTAGAATTCTTGCTTCCAGCCGTTAATTTTGTTAATGGCGAAGCAATATCAGCAAATTTATCAATGAATCTACGGTAATAAGAACATAACCCAAGAAAACTTCTTAATTGTCTAACGCTTTCTGGGCGTGGGAAACTTTCAATTGACTCTAATTTAGCAGGGTCTGTATGTAAACCATTACTATCAACAATATAACCGAGGTAACGAAGTTTATCTTTACAAAAATTACACTTTTTTAAATTAATAGTTAACCCAGCATCTTTAAGAATTTTATAAATTTTATTTAAATAATATAGGTGATCAGAGAAACTAGAATTTACCAATATAAGATCATCTAAGTAACAGAATGCTACATTATCAAATTCAGGCCCAAACAACTTATCTACAAGCCTTTGCAACTCAGCTGGAGCATTGGTCAAACCATACACCATACGGGTAAAATGAAACAAACCTTTCCCAGGAACAACGAAAGCAGTCTTCTCTCTAGAAGATTCTTCTAAAGCGATTTGCAAAAATGCCTTAGACAAATCAATAGTAGTTATATAATTAGCACCTCGAAGGTTATCTACAATTCTAGAAGGATAAGGCAAAGGGTAAGAATCTTTAATAGTTACTGAATTTAATTTTCTAGAATCCAAACATAATCTTGTTCCACCATCGCGTTTTTCAACGGCTAACACTGGAGAACACCAAGGAGATTTGGAAGGTTCAATAATATTTTCCTTTAATAAAACTTCTACTTCATCATAAAGTTCTTTTTGTTTAGCAGGACTAAGTGGCCAATAACGTTGTTTAAAAGGTTCACCAGTAACATTAATTTTATGTTTAACTAAATGAGTGAGACCCAAGCCTCTCTTTTCATAAGAAATATCTTCAAAAAGTGAAATAATTTTATTAAGTTCCTGTTTCTCAGACGGAGAAAGTTCAGAAACAGAAGTAACCGCATTAACACAAGTTGTGGATTCATTTTCAAAAGTAATTTTATTTAATAAGTCTTTAGCAAGGTTAAATTTCAACCAAAAGTCGAATCCCAAAATAATGGAAGGTTTAAAAGAAGGTATTATCAAAAAATCTACATTTTTAGTTATATTATCACAAGTGATAGGTAAAACCATAGTTCCAATAACCTTGTGTGGAGAACCATCAGCAGTAACAGCATTACCTTGGTGAGGTTTAAGTTTAAATCCTAATTGTAAAAATGTTTGATGAATATTAGAACCGAGTACACAACTACAAGCTCCGCTATCTAACAAACCAGAATAAAGTTTATTATTAATATTAAATTTTAAATAGGGTCTAGTGTCTTTATTTTTAACAAACAAAACAGGGGCAGCCCTGATATTACTAAAGAAAACTTTCAAATAATCTAACCAGTCACTAAATTCTTTTTTACAAGTGGCATCATCCGGTGCATTGCTAAATTTTTTCAACATCGAGTCACCTGAGGTTTTATCAAAAACTAGGGCTCGATGGGGCCTGATACGTTTTTTGACTGTTCAGTATTACAAACTTCGCAAGTCTTCGTAGTGACACCAGCTTTGTGACACTTAAAACAAATTATGCCAGGAAACTTAGGGCAATTTTTATAAGAATGTCCAGAGGACTTACATTTTAAACATATTAATTCATCTGCTTTAACAGCATTAACGTGAGCAGAAGGTTTTTCTTTTTTAATACTTCTATTCTCACTTAAGTTCTTTCTAGACACAAAATTTTCTAATTCTCTGCTGAGGTTAATGAACTCTTCAATAGTAGAAATAGTTTTACCAAACACAAAAGGTGTGTAAATATTTAACATATTATGTTTAATAATAGTTATTAGGGTAGCATCAGAAATAGGCATAGACAAACGGCTTGACATATCCATTATATCAGTAATAAAGTCTGGTAAGGACTCAGTTATCTTTTGTTTACGAGTGCGGAGTTCATGTTCTAAATGATAGTCAAATTCAATCCTATCAAAACGTTTCAACAACGCAGCCTTCAATTCCTGCCAAGAAGCAATACGAATACGCACACTACGAAACCATTTAAGCGCAGTGCCTGACAAAAGATCAGCAAATGAACTAACTAAAAAATGTTCATTAAAATTTTTAAACAAGAAATATTCTTCCACTTCAGTAATAAATTCCCTAACACACGATTTACCATCATACAAAAGCTTACAACGTTTCAAATCGGGTAACTTTGTAACAGAAGGCAAGTTTTTCTTCAAGTCTTCATTCAATAGAACATTCATCATATTAAACGAAGATGCAGCTCTCGGACTATAATCACCAGCTCCCCGACTGTGTGAAAACGGATCAACAACTTCAGTCAGATCAGCCATGACATGGGGCATCTCGTGAGTAGATGTACCAACCGGGACAGTATTATCAATAACTGCACACAATGGCGGGGCCTGAGTTTCCTTGTCCATTTTTGAAAACAATGTGAAATCTAAAAATAGTTGTATAAAATGCACTAAGGACTTCCAATGAATGCAATGAATGCAGCTATAAAAGTTAGAAAAGTAAATAAGTTATGAATGCAACTTAATTGTTATTGTTGAAAAATGCTAACCTCAAAAGTAGGTCAAACAAAAGAAAGGAATGATATTGTTAAGTTATTTAGGTCAAATGCCTTTAAGTAATGATAAAAAAGTGCATCAGTGATTCACAAAATAAAGTATTTCTGTTTACTTGGGGTAAACATCAAAGATTCAAATATTACTAAGTATACTTTCACATATTAGTTTGAAGTTTATAAACTTTTCATTATATATTACTATGTAGATAATGTAACTTGTTATAAATCAAGGTTATACAAGATAAAACAATGATAACAATAACTGTGAATGTTATACAAATTGAAATATTCACCTGTAATTAAGAGATATAAACAAAAGCGTACCAACCTGTAGTAAGATTAGTTTTGTAAAGTAAACAAACAATAATATTTACTGAAACACAGAGTTATGCAGTAATATACATGAAAGAAACATTGTTCTAAACATGTTAAATTAAATTAATAATGCAAAGGTGACAAGGAATAATGATATTTGCACACTGTCAAGTCCCTGTTCGGGCGCCAATTGTAATAATAAAAAATATATATTCATGTGTGTTTTGTTGTTTGAGATAAAGTTAACAAGTGTGTTCTCCTGTAAATTAACAAAATAGATAGGTACATTACCTTAAAGATTCGGGCGCCTTGGAGAAGCACATGCCTAAGATAGTCAATCAAGTAGGTTGAAGACTTTTAATCTGCCGGAGGTAAGCTAAATAAAACCACCGCACTGAGGTTTAAGGTTTTATTCTCTAGCGCTCCAGTGTGCTTATTAGTAAGGATTTTATGCTAGTAGATTAAATTTAAGAACTACATGACATATTAATCTTGTCACCAATGCAATTTTTTAAGGTTTTTAAAGTTAAATTTTAATTAAGTAAAAGTAAACGAAAGCTCACGGCATCCCTCGGCGAGTGTGTGAAGGTTCACCTCAACCAGCGAAGCTTAACATTCCGCTCAACAAGCCATTATTCCAAGATATTGCACATGCTCGTTCGTATGGTTGAGAAATCCATCAAACCATCAGAGACAAGGCCCAATGAAGGAAAAGCCAAAAGTTAAACAAAGAAAAAGGAAAAGGAGAAGGAAAAGGAGAAGAAAAAGGCGGCTCCAATGGAGACCTGAAATAAAATTTTAGGTTATTAGAACAATTCCTATCAGAATACACTAAGTCCTAATTTTTGAGAAAAACGTGTGACTTACCGCCATAATTAGTTGGTTAAATGCCAAACACACGACAAATCATTGCATCTTTGAAACAAATACTGAAACAACAGAATTTAAAATATTATTTTTCAATCAGAAAAAAAATACGTCGAAATGAATCTTTTGAGAAAATGTCAACTCACCAGAAATATGGGATAATCCTATATTACCATCATAGCGGGGACATTTTATGATGTCATCCGGACAAGAATAACTTTAATCCATGACAATGGATTCAGATTATTGAAAATTGTAATATTATATCGACCATCTTGCTCGGTCGTAAGGAAGAAAGGTGACGAGCTGTCAAAAGACAAAATTGACAATCGCCTCAAACGTTCGGAAATTAGCGAAATTTCGACTAAAAACCGTTAAAGACCACCGATGTAACGAGATTCACAAACGCGACGTTACAATATATCTGCAAAGAAATACATGCTTTTACATTGCTTTTGCTATTGCCTATGCCTATGATGTTAACATTGCTCTTTTTGGACTTCAAACCCAACAGTTCTATGAGTTTTGAGCTGACAAAGGATATTTGTGAACCTGTGTCTAACAGCGCTTTAATGTGGTACTCAGTCCCATCTAGACCTATAAGTTTAATTCTGGCTGTGGGAAGCAGCACATTGTTGTCGGCATTTCCTGCCAGTGTGACCGCAGGTTGTGATGATGATGCAACGTCTGGGTGAAGTAGTGTATTGTGCCCTTCCTTGCACACTCCACAGCGGAAATGATATCTACATTTACCTGAATGTGCACCCAAACACACCTCACACATTTTATTTTCTGCAATAAACTTCAATCTATCACTTGTTGGTAGCATCTGAAATTTCTTACATTGAAATAATTTATGGTTTTTATACTTACAGTAACTGCAGGCAGTTCCTGTCACTGCATGCGCTGTTACCTTTTTGCTGTTGCCTTCTGAACCCTTCGAGGTTTGCTGAGATTGATGAGAGCCCTGCTCTGTGTTCTCCATAGCGACCGCTCGCTTCTCTAAGAATTTTAATAAATCATTAAGCCTAGGTTCCTCATTGAGGTTCCGCTCAAGCTGATATGCTCTAGCAGTGTAACTATCTAACTTACGAGATAAAATGCATAATAATATTGCATCCCATTGTTCAACTTTAGGCTCATGACTTTTTATAGCAACTAACTGTTGATTGACATCAGATAAAAATGTTCTTAAACTGTCTGCGGATGACCTAGTTATGGGTTTAAGATCTAATATGTTAGTAATATGCTCTGATGTTATTCTATACCTATTGTTGTAACGACTATCTAACAGGTGTAGGGCTTCTTCAGATGTAATGGGGAGGTTTTTAATTAGATCTAGCGGTTCATTTTTAAGAAATGATCTCAAATAATATAATTTTTGCACAGAGTCCAGACCCCTATCGTTATGAATCATGGAGGTAAACAAGTTTTTAAATGGTGTATAATCAGTAAACTTACCATCAAAGGTTTTGATAGATATAGAAGGCAATTTTTTAGCACATGTGGCAGATGTACTCGGCTGTGGCATAGCCTCACTTTTTACACTTATTTCCTTGTCAAAAATGCTTAGAATTTGTAAATATTCATCCTCCATTGACACGAAATCTTCAGTGTCATTGGGATTGAGGTACAAAATTATCTTGCAAACCTCCTCGTATTGTTTGTATTTTTCTACGAGGTATTCACGTTTCCGAATTGAAAGCTCTAACGAAGCACTTTTTATATCTTGTAAGGAAAAAGCTTTTAACCGCGTTAATGCACCTTTGATATGGCCACGTGCCACATTTTTCTTTGAAATATCTTCCGCCGTTGGTGCCATTTTCACCACGTAAATCAACCACTTTACAGACTAGCACACCACACAGTGTTATTAGCGGAATCCTGTGTATAATAAACTTATTGCTAAGCGAACAACACGAAGTTAATAGAAAGAACAAAATATAAAAGAAAATGGAGGACGGACGCTTGCAACTACTTGCAATGCAAGCGCATACCCTGTTTGTTGCCAGCTCGCGTCGAATCTCGCGCCGATGAAGCTTGCCGCCTCTTTCGCACAATGCGATTTGACGGATTGCAGATTTCTTGTCTTCCTCTCGCACCGTCGTTGCGGAGTTCCCGCCGAAGTTTGACGATCTCCTCTCGCTCGTACTTGCAGAGATGCCAGCGATGTCTCTCTCGTGTACTCACGGGGTTCGCGCAGGCAGCCCTGAACGGCAACGTCGCCACGTGTGCCCGTACAAAGGCGAAATCCAACACGGCGTACGAAATTATGAGCAAAATGGTCGACACTCCTCTTGCGCTCAACTTTGCAATGCTTGTATGTAACTCGAAGCCCGGGATCGTAGGACGAAAATCTTCAAATAAGATGTCGAAGGACCAATGTGGCAGCGTCTGTTTGTTTGTAGGTTGCTGGTGTCCTAATTTGGATTTATATTAAATAAAACCACCGGAGCTAATTCACAATGCACTGTAATCTTGTATTGAACGAGTCTCTGTCTGAAGTACAATTGTTGCCCTACTTAAATTTAAGTTTTAGTGTTTACACATTAATTTGGTGTTGCCATAAGTCGCAACACAAGTACCATTACATCTAAAGTACTGAGTACTCACACTCAGACTTATTTTAATTGCAAAGCGAAGGCAAATTGAGTACAATATATATCAATCCCTCAGGACACTCAGACCAATCCCAAGTAATCCGTACTAATCCCGCTAAAAGATGAAGCCACTTACTTGAACGTTTGTATCACAAAAGACGTACTTGGAATAAACGAAGCTGATTCCTTTTAGTGTCTCCTACTATTCTTTTTGTTAGTGATATAATAATACTTAAGATGTAAAGAACCGCTTTCTTCTAATACTAGATGTTGCTCTTGGCTTCTCCCGCGTGGACGTCGGCAATTGCGACTACACAGTACATCGCCTCAGCTTCTCATCCCCCCATGTCTCGTCATCAGGTCCTTTCTCAAACCCTAACCTATATATTTACTAGTACTTCGTCGGGTTATTATTATATTATTATTCCTATGCCGCACCACTGAGACCTGGAATTCCCTGCCAGCTCACGTGTTTCCTTTCCCGGGTCCTTTAAGCGGGGCGTGAAAAGGCATCAAATTAGGCCGTCAAGCTGAGTGCCACCACTGTTAACATGGTAAATGTTTACGAAGGTGACCCTCTTTCCGAGACTTTGCCTTTAGCTTAACATCAGGCGAGGTGAAGTCAAATTGACGTGTCCTGTATAAAACAAAAAAAAAATAACTTTCATGTAAATTTCGATCCCCTTTAAGGTTTTTTCTCGCAAAGGATTCAAATATTGACTGATTGGCAGAAATTTGGACATCACATGTCGTGAGGTCCTTGATCAGGCAAAGAATCCCGAGAATCGAACCAGAGATCTAATACTCAGTTACCGCTATCATAACCACAGCGCAAACACATCGCCCTTCTTCAATTAAAACAAAAGATTCTACAGAACAAAGTGACAAAAGTCAAAGATAACTCAAGGGTGAAATCCTTTGTATTCGTTCACACCCTTTCTACATCATTACGATTGTATATAACACCCTGTAGAATAAGATAAGGGCCAAAACATATGAGAAAATACAAAAGAAAACCATTTGGCGGTATCAAATGTAATAGATTTAGTTCGTCCTCTTCCATCCTATTGATTACCAAGAGTATTATAGGCGGTCAAGTGGACATGAGGGACAAACGATTGTATACATATAAATAGATATTGTTTCAGTCCCTTCCTGAAGGCAATCGGCTCGGAAAATTTTGTGTCTATCGTAGTAATATGTGTTGAAAAGTAAATGTTGAAGAAAAAACAATATTGCCTTATTAATCTCCTTCTTCATCTTAGCGTTAATCCCAGTCACATCCGAAGGTTTCAGCTTGGAGTCTGGGGTCCGCTTTACCAGTCTAACTGTAGGTTTGGCTAAACTACGATATTTTGCTGACTACCATCTGACCTCGACAACCCAAAGGCGATATCGAAGCATTGCAGTTAAACCAGTTGTTGGACTTTTGGAGGCTCCAATTACCCGTAACAACTGCCATAAATGTTCGTATGGCAACCGGGACCAACGACGGCTTAACGTGCTCTCCGAGGCATGACCAGACCAATACCTACATTTGCACACAAATCATGCATACAAATATTTGCACTGAGTGGGGATCGAACCCGCACCTCCTGTGTAGCGGCAGCGTTCGCTATCGCTAAGCCACGGAGGCTGTCAATTGGGTGCCTCCGTGGCGTGGCGGTAGTGAACGCGACTGCCACGCAGGAGGCGCGGGTTCGATTCCCGCTCAATGCAAATATTTGTATGCATGAATATGGCTATTTGCATTTGTCTGGGTGTTTCTATGTATAATATTTATGTATTTACAAAAAAAAGTATCTAAGTATGTTTGTCCGCATTCTAGATTCCATAACACAAGCTAGTTAAGCTATGCTTACCATGGGTCTAGATTGCGTTGTGTGGAATGTTGTGAAATATTTATAAAAAAAAATAAAAAATTGGGTACTATCCTGTACTCAAAATAAATTATCTAACCGAATTTATTAAATAATTATTTTTAAACCAACACGGCACTCTTTCCAACCTAAATGAAATTAATGAATCAGTCATGATCAAGATATATTATATAATCATATATGTACAGATTACCCCTGTGTTATCATATTTCAAAATCATAAGGGTAACTTCAGCTGTCTGGCTTTGCTTGCGTCTGGATATGACATTAACACATAGATCTCAATTAATTCGACTTGACGGAGGTACGGTACAAAGTGTATCTGTTTAATTGGGATTGAGGTACTGTTTAACTATTGATTGAACTAACACATATAGGTAATCATGTATGTGTAGGTCGCATTAAATATTCAGCAGTTTATTCATATTTTAAGGGAACGTGTAAAGTTAGTTAGAGCTACGAAAGAGTTATGTTTTACGATATTCAGGATATTAGTTATTCATGTGTTCATTCAATCAATCAATTATTAGCCCATCGCAGTCCAGGGTTCGACATAAATTTCTCTTAATGAGATAATTCCCCTCTGCTTAATCCTCCAGAGATAGAGGCGTGATTATGTATGTATATATGTAGGTACAAGTTAACCATATTCCGAACTAAAAACATACATCAAAACAGAGTGTGCGACCAGGATCTTTGAAGCTAAGCCAACCTCATCTGGTTGGCAAGTGTTGATCAATGAATGAGGACGGTAACTTGCTGCTGGGGTTAGGGGGCCAACGGCTGCAGTTGCTGCTATAAAAGTAAAAGCTAGAGAGCGTACTCTGGGCTTCATGGCCGGTGGGCTCCGGACTGATAGGCGACTCGGGCGTCGGAGGTCGCAGAACGACCTCCGTCCTCTATGAGCGCGGGGGGGGGGTGATCGGTCGAGCTATCTGTCACCCTAGCAGAAGCAGGCCGCGGCGGCGGCACAAAGTGCGCTTTCCCACACCTGGGACTAGATGGGGACACTACGGTACCCACAACCCGAAGGGGGCTATCTCGAAAGAGATGGTCCTGGGTCTGCCGGGGTGCGAGAGTTATGTTTCCTGTATTCTCACCTCCGGCAACCAAAGACCCAAGACGGCGTGCGTTTTAGTCGGTTCGAGTCCGACATAACCACCTCCACCGGCTCCGGTTTGGGTTGGTATCGGTGGAGACTTATCGCACAATAAAAAAAACAATGCTCTGGGCTCCAAAGAGCAACCTATGGCTTTGACTGTGAAACTATGAATAAACTATGAATAGGAATATATAAGAAATTAGCTTCAATAGATTAGTTTGTTTTTATACAAAGACATAGTATACATTCTTCAAACAAAGAAAACATTTCTAAAGAAAATCTTATTTATTCGCCCTATCTCATTATTTCTTATAACAAAACCTACACAATGGCATAGTTTCATTTTCTCTAAACCTCCAAATAGGTTTTTTATTGTACAGTAAACATTTCACCGGTCATGTCCCGAGTGAAAGGGGTCTAACGCAAGGACACAGGTTCTTGTCTCATTACATAAAAACGAGGGTTTTATTTTGTTCTCTGGAGTATTATTTTAATGTTTTCTAATAAAATGTACGGTCAACAAGGTAGCTTTGGATATTATGTTGTTTTTAGAATACACAAAACGAAATATAGTAATTGTGTCGTAACATTTAAGTAGGTATATTGTGTATATTTATGTGTGTATTCTTGTATTGTATATACATGGTGTATTTTAGAAACGGGGCAGTAAGGGCAAGTACCTTAACCGTTGCAGTTACAGCAAAACGTTCTTAAAAGACCTTCCCTAACTTTTTGGGACATTTTGAACTGCATTCACAGATTTTGTAAAAAACTTACAGTTAGCAAAAAAAATGCAAAAAGTAAAAAAAAATTTTTTTTATGCCAATCGATTCTATTTCATGTGGGGATCTAAAAACTCTATGGGACCATTTTAGCTTTCAGTACTAGAAAAGACAGAAATCGCCAAAAACGTTTCCCATACATTTCGTACGGAAATATGATAAATCAACTCGAAACTCATAGGTCAGGTAAATTTTGAACTTTTTAAATAAAAAAATCATTTAAACATTTAAGAAATTGGTTTATGAAATAAATTGCTCAAAATGATTTCCATTTTCACGAATACATAAGTCTATCCTTTTTTGCACTGACCGAATGGCGGCTAATAATGTTTGAGCCGCCTATTCGGTACACAGTGGATAGGTACACATGGTCCAACACAGTGGCCACCTCGTAGCCCCGATCTAACACCACTTGATTTTTTTTTTATGGGGCTTCGTGAAAAACGAGGTGTATAAGACGACGTACGCCAGTGTTCAAGAGCTCAAGGATGCATTAATGACCATTTTACGTAATATTCATCCCAGAACATTATTAGCCGCCATTCGTTCAGTGCAAAAAAGGATAGACTTATGTATTCGTGAAAATGGAAATCATTTTGTTTTTTACAAAATCTGTGAATGCAGTTCAAAATATCCCAAAAAGTTAGGGAAGGTCTTTTAAGAACGTTTTGCTGTAACTGCAACGGTTAAGGTACTTGCCCTTACTGCCCCGTTTCAAAAATACACCCTGTATATACGTTGGGTGGGGTGGACTGAAGAGTATTAAGCCCATTTTAAGATTGTGCTTATATCCAGTGGTCCATATAACCCTATTCCTAATGAAACACATGGTACATGACAAGTTAGATAGAGAAAAGGTTTTCTTGCTTTCAGCCTTGCCTAGCTTCCATTTTAATTCCATTTGACAGCCTCTGTGGCGTGGCAGTCGTGAACGTGACTACCACGCAGGAGACGCAGGTTCGGTCCCCGCTCAGTGCAAATATTTTTATGCATTAATATAGCTCTTTGCATTGGTCTGGGTGTATCTATGTATAAGATATATGTATTAAAAAAAATCTAAGTATGTATATCCGCATTCTAGATTCCATAACACAAGCTAGTTAAGCTTACCATGGGTCTAGATAGCGTTGTGTAGAATGTTGAGGAATATTTAAATTTATATTTTAATAGAGTAGAATAGAATCTTTATTTGCATGAAACACAGTGTAAAGGTGATTTTCCACCAGAGTGGCAAGACGAGACGAGGCGAGAAGAGAATTGAAATCACACTGATCGGACCCTTTTCCACTAAAAATAGCCATCTCGAGCTCGCGCATGACCGCCGTGCCGCCCGTAGGCTTCATCAGATAAATATAATTATATGTTAATAAGTAGCAACGAACAATAATAAGCCCCTCGCGAGAAGCGTGTTTCTGTTGCAAAGTTAATTTATACTCTATATCGGAAGTAATTCGGTTCATTTTTACACAAACAAAAATTTCAATTCACGCCTCGCATATTCTCGTCAATCTACACTGTTTCCACCAAAGATGCGCTGGGAGAGGATTGAAAATTTGCCATACTAATTTCAATTCTCTCCTTGCCTCGCGTCGCCTAGCCACTCTGGTGGAAAATCACCTTAAAGGATGTTACATAATATGGGTTTCTAAAAGGGCAGTGTGTCTTACCAATCCTATCAATATGCTGTCATTATACAGTTGTCAAGTTACAGAATTAATTAATTCATTGTCCAATTTTAGTTAAGTAACAACTGTTTTCTTGATCCTAACGTTAACATTTTTACACAATTAGTTAGGCTTTAAGTAATTAGGTATTATGTTAATTTTTACACTTCGCCATCGGCGTATCTTTGCCTAATTGATAACGATATCGTACGTGATTGGTGTATGTATCTTATAATCATTCAAACGACAGCTTGCATTTTGGAGCCTGGAATCCGCTCTCCAACTCTTACTATCCGAATATGGTGTGTTTGGGGGGAGCAACCGCCGTCAGATCCTAGAAAGGAACGCATGCACCAGATCCTCGTTCCTAAATCAGCAATTGAGGTTTTAATGGGCTCCGAATATCTGACTAGAGACCTATACTTACTGCCTTTAGTAGCAAAAATGGGTCAGCAAAAAACACAATAGGCGATTGGCACACTGCAACGCTCGACGCGGCGTCGTTCGTAGACGCGCGTGGACGCGGGTAGCTAGTATTAGTCCGAGAGATATTAGAATTTTTTTGGTAGGTAGGTATGTGAAGTAATCTAAAATTTTTAGAAAAGTAAAGTAAAGCCATCCGACCATTAGCTCGCCCAGACTATATTAAGAATGCTAGAGATCAAAAGAAAATGATTAGAAGTGGACGCTATTTTCAACTTATTGACATGACATAGTAACTAATTTTTTTTCTTATATTCGTGGTCAGCGTCATCTATTAACGCGAAAAGGGACGTAACTAAGAAAATGCCATTTAGGTTGAAAGTCGCTTGCAGTCTTTGCGTGTTCCGATAACGAGCCAAAACAGTGGTGTCGGCTCCAATACCCGATATAGGGCATCGCTATTTGACTTCCTCCGATCTCGGATATCGGACGTCAGTTGATGTGAAAGCGCTCTAAATTTGCGGCGTCGTTCGTAGACGCGCGTGGACGCGGGTAGCTAGTATTAGTCCGAGAGATATTAGAATTTTTTTGGTAGGTAGGTATGTGAAGTAATCTAAAATTTTTAGAAAAGTAAAGTAAAGCCATCCGACCATTAGCTCGCCCAGACTATATTAAGAATGCTAGAGATCAAAAGAAAATGATTAGAAGTGGACGCTATTTTCAACTTATTGACATGACATAGTAACTAATTTTTTTTCTTATATTCGTGGTCAGCGTCATCTATTAACGCGAAAAGGGACGTAACTAAGAAAATGCCATTTAGGTTGAAAGACGCTTGCAGTCTTTGCGTGTTCCGATAACGAGCCAAAACAGTGGTGTCGGCTCCAATACCCGATATTGGGCATCGCTATTTGACTTCCTCCGATCTCGGATATCGGACGTCAGTTGATGTGAAAGCGCTCTAAATTTGCCATTATATTATAGTTATGGTGCATCGCAATAATATTAATTTAAAAGTCGTCTCAATTACCTACACAGAAATTTCTAACAGCTCTCGGACTAAAAATCCCTCGAAAAACACGCGCGTGATGGCAGATTTCAGTGTGCCATACCTCGCGTTTTCTGCTTGTACGCGCGTATTCTGCGGCAACGCGCGTGATTGCGTTATCAGTGTGTGGGACCCCGCGTTTTTCTATACAAAATGAGCTCCGTAGAGGCGATGAGCGCGACGCCGCGTCGACGCAACAACGCTCGATGCCGCGTTGCGCGTCGCAGTGTGCCAATCGCCTATCAAAACCAAGCAAAAAATAAAACTCAAATTGCATCTATTCCTGGCGTTAAATCCCAAATAATCCATTAAATTTCCCGAAAGACGGGTAACCAAATTCAAAGTTAGCTTACTCCTTGGTCTTTTTAACATAATCTAGCGATAGTAACTTGAATCGTCGGGAGTTATAAAATCACCGCAAGAAACTCCGCCGGAGAAGTTTGTCCGACCAATTGAAAAGGTGCTGTTCGACTTAATTATATTGAAACTTACGAACGGATTGCAGGAACTTACTGTACTTTGGCAGCAGCCATTTTTGATTTGGAATTCATTTACTGACGTTGAATTGATCGCACAATTTCAGTCATTAACACTGATTTTGTTATTAGCAGAAATGCGAGTGTTGACTCCATCACGTCAGAATATTTGAACGGATATGGATAAAATTTGGCACAGGTACTTCCATACTAATATTATAACTGCGAAAGTAACTCTGTCTATCTGTCTGTCTGTATGTTACGCTTTCACGCCTAAACCACTAAACCGATTTTGATGAAATTTGGTATAGGAGTAGATTAGACCATGAGAAAGGACATAGGCTATATTTGGTCGCGATAACTGACTTCCACGCGGGCGGAGCCGCGGGCAAAATCTAGTAAATTATAATGCAGTGTGGTCATTGATTATTATTGGTCTTAGTTTGGTTTAAGCGGCTTGGTAGTGAAGAATCTTTAGTTTAATTAATGTGTAAGCAGTATCAAGCTTTTACTAACTTACGATGTTATAGCATTTTAATTTGGTTTTGCTTTCGTAAATCCTGACATAAATATATTACCCCAATGGATGTTATACCGATACACTTATCTGAAAAAAGCTTTCTGCTTCATAAGGTGTTTGATTTACCTTATTAAGAAGCCCCGGTGTCGAACCTCAGCTTTTATATTACTGACGAGAGTTCACGTCACCGCAAAGTTACAAAAACAGTAATAAAAAACGAAAGAGTAAAGTATCTTACATAACTGATGCAGTGCGGATTATAATCTTACTCAAGAAGGCGCAGGCATGATATTATGCTAATTCAGTTCTACAAGACGGTATCTTTAGTTGCTTGCCCACTCTGAGTATAAAAAGTGCATTATAGAAACGCTCGCACTGTCTGCTGCATTCAAGCTGCCTATATTAGTAATACCTATGTTGAGTTTGCTTTCAGAGATCCTAGTCAAATAAAGATGATACACTTTTGAATGGGCTTCTATGCTGTGATTTTGCCTCGGGCACAGAATAGATAATAGTACTAGCGTTTGCCTCGGGTTAAACTTAGGTTATAAGAATAAATATGACGTCGAGATAGAATTGTGTAATACTATGTCAAAAATAAAGAAATTAAATTGCAATAATAACTTATAAACTATCACATTCCATGATATACAATAATATTGAATAACACTCTTGTATTTTTCCACTGAGTTTTCAGTGGAAAAGTACAAGTGTGTTATTCAATATGTGTAGCAGATTCCACCAAGCGCCATCAATCTCCAGTATAAACATATACTATAATGTTATCGGGAATTAACGCGATCATGGTAAGTATAGGTACATACATACCTTTGATTTGCATGACGTTTCGACCAGGTTACACCGGCCGTGGTCAGAGACCGCAGTCAGTCTCTGATCACGGCCGGTGTACTCAGTAGTCAGCGTCAATTCCCGTGATATCATTATATAAATTAAATTGGTACTTCTGTACTGAGAAATAATATTTTTTTATAAAGAATACTAGCTTTTGCCCGCGGCTCCGCCCGCGTGGATGTCGGTTATCACGACCAAACATAGCCTATGTCCTTTCTCAAGGTCTAATCTACCCTTATACCAAATTTCGTCAAAATCAGTTCAGTAGTTTAGACGTGAAAGCGTAACATAAAGACAGAGTTACTTCCGCATTTATAATATAGTATGGATTAGCAACCATTGAATTACGAGTACTAATATTTCCTTTAACCCATCCAGCTAAGCTAAGTAACTTGTATTTGGAGTGGGTTCACGTCGGTATTGTAATGGTCTGGATTCGAACCCCATTGATATAGTAGTAATGATTTCGGTATCAGCGTCGTGGTTCCCTGCAACAATTTCGGCTACCCCATCTCTTCCCATGCGGTGTCGTACAAGGCGACTAAGGGATAGGGCTGTTTAACATCAGAGATATAATACAGCCCAGGCTCAACCTGAGATGCATAACTCGAACAAAAATAGTGCCAGGAATACGGCAATAGGCTCACCTCCGTGGGACCGAATAGAATGATTGGTGAAATGTGGGTGTTTATTCAATTGACAGCCTCTGTGGCGTGGCGGTAGTGAACGCGAATGCCACGCAGGAGGCGCGGGTTCGATCCCCGCTAAGTGCAAATATTTGTATGCATAAATATGGCTGTTTGCATTGTTCTATGTATAATATGTGTATATTTACAAAAAAAAGTATCTAAGTATGTTTATCCGCATTCTAGATTTCATAACACAAGCTAATTAAGCTTACCATGGGTATAGATAGCGTTAATATTTATTTATTAATTCACCTCTGCCTAACCCTTTTTTTTTTCGTGCGGAAATCCCCACGGATACCCCCCCTGCCGGAGCCGGAAGGGGAGGTTATGTCGGACTCGAACCGACTAAAACCGCACGCCGACTGTGGGTCTTGGTGCTAGGCCGGAGGTGAGGTTGTTATCGACATATCCCTCGCACCCCGGCTGACCCAGGGCCATCCCTTACGGTCTGGCCCTCCTCAGGAGGGGGGACAACGGTGTCCCCAACTCGCCCCCGGAATGGGGAGGCGCGCTTTTCAGCGTGCCGCCGCCGTGGCCTGATTCTGCTGGGGTAACAGGCGGCTCCACCCGTCACCCCCAGGCCCGCGCTCATGGGGGACGGAGGTCAGTCAGTGCCCTCCGACGCCCGAGTTGCCTGCGCGCGCGGGCGGCGCGATACCTCTGCCTAACCCTCCAGGGATAAAGGCGTGATCACACATAGTATGATTTTGGTTGAATCTCGTAGCCCGGAGTTCATTTGGCTTATTTCGGCTATTATGGATGATACAGCGGGTATGCAAGTTAGGTTAGGTTGGCCTCGTACACCCCTAACACATTCACCACCTATGTTATTATGCTGGGGCCATAGAACCGTGATATGCCAATCATTACCGCCATAATTTCAACGACATTTACCGCCTATACATATATTGACACATCTGTACAATAACAATTGTAGTGAATTTAAATTTATCAAGAGATTTATATAATATATAGATTGCATATAGAGAATATCAGCAACCGGTCCTAATTCTCACTCAGGGTAAACGTACCAATAAACGCGGGTAGCAAATACTTTGCCAGCCAACTATATTACACGCGAACTCGTGAACGGTTTATCACTGCGCAACGTGCAATGTGCGGTCGTGACCACAACTTGCAACTTTGCCCATTCGCCGGAATTAATTGTGCATGGTGTTAAAAGAGGTGAAAATGTACTGATATCGTAAAGCTGCGTTCCCATTAGATGATATCTCGCTGGCAGCATGTTCTGAGTGACATAGAAATTCAAACGTAGTCATAACGTGAGCAGACGAGGGCCTAAAACTAGACCAAGTGAAATATGCCGGCTATTAAAAACACGCGTACGGTACAAAACAGTTTATCACTCAGAATAAGCGGTCTGACAACAAACTGTGGTATGGTCGCCTGACCTGTGTGTCGCACTATGGAGCCATTTTCATGAAGCTCTCATACTTAACTTTTCCGTGCAGTCGGATAGACGCAGGACAATTTGTTTACAGGGGCTCAATTCACTAACTTACGTACTTAGTTGCGTAAATTTACTTATGATTTTACTGACGTAAATATACGCAACGTGCAATTTCGGTGAGTAACCTATGTCAGTTTCCGGTACAGACTACCACGTAAATATACGCGACATATTATGTCATATGACATATGACATTTATGAAAATAATGCCAGACTAAAATATAACTTGAATTGCCAATTTTTTTTTTAATTAATTCATATTATTAATTTTTTCAATCTCATACATAAATCTTATGTATGGAATTGTTTTGAACTATGATTTAATTAATATTAGTCTTCTTCTTTTTGTGTCAACGATTCACTTTTATGAATAATTACACTATTCGGGAATATAATTATGCTATCTTAATCGCGCTGTCATAATATTAGTAGGTACTTATAACTATTATTATTATTTATGTGCTTCAAAAATATCTATCTAAGTTTAGATGAATATAGGATATATTTTTTATCATCATTGCACTACAGTTTAATAAGATACAATTATTGTAATGCATAAGTCATTTGTATTTTTATTTGACATAAGAAATAAGTTATACAACTAATTATACAGACAGACAGACTATACATGACAATTCAATCGTAAGGCCGAATCCTTAACCACTAAGCTACAGATACGTTAGCTACAGGCCAGCGTGGAAACAGTAGGCTATATCCTCCCAACATTGGGGGAGGCCTATGTCCACCTGTGGACTGCGGAAGGCTAATTGATTGATTGTTTTAGCGTAGTGTTTACTAGCGAATAGAATTTGGGCCAACCCCATCTCTTCCCATGCGGTGTCGTACAAGGCGACTCAAGGATAGGGCTGTTTAACATCAGAGAAATATAATACAGCCCAGGCTCAGTGCCAGAAATATGGCATTATGCTCACATCCGTGGGATCGAATAGAATGATTGGTAAAATGTGGGTGATAATTCACCTCTGCCGAACCCTCCGGGGATAAAGGAGTGATATACAAACATAGTATGATTCCGGTTGAATTCGTGGCTTCACCTCGTAGCCCGGAGTTCACTTGACTTATTTCGACTATTTTTTTTATTTCACAACATTCTACACAACGCTATCTACACCCATGTTATGCATAGCTTAACTATTTTTGTAAATACCTACATAATTATTATACATAGAAACATCCAGACCAATGCAAATAGCCATATTCATGTAAAAAAATATTAGCACTGAGCGGGATCTAACTCGCGCCTCTTGCGTAGCAGTCGCGTTCTCTACCGCCATGCCCCAGAGGCTTCATTATGGATACAGCAAGTATGCAAGTTAGGTTGACTTGGCCTCCTACATCCCAAACACCCACATTACAACATATGTTATTATGCTGGGACCATAGTACCGTGATATGCCAATCATTACCGCCATATTTTCAACGACACCAATTTGAAGCCTTGATTTACCGCCTATAATTTAATTACACATCTGGCTAAATTGTAGCGAATATCAATTTATCTAGAGATGGCATATATTATATAGCCTGTATTCGATTTATATAGCCTGGGCCAAAGGATGGCTATTGCGATTCAGCTAGGCAATGCGGCCAGCATCATGGGCACCTTACTTACCGGGAACGATACGGGGTGGGTTATTTGATGTGACATAATCACGGAAATACTCCGTGTATTCTTACTTTGATTGTTGTGTTTGTAGGCATAATTTAACATTGATATTAAATGAAAGATAATATTAGATTGCTTCTAGAGAATATCAACAACCGGTCCTAATTCTCACTCAGGGTAAACGTACCAATAAATGCGGGTAGCAAATACTTTGCCAGCCAACTATATTACACGCGAACTCGTGAACGGTTTATCACTGCGCATCGTGCAATGTGCGGTCGTGACCACAACTTGCAACTTTGCCCATTCGGCGGAATTAATTGTGCATGGTGTTAAAAGAGGTGAAAATGTACTGATATCGTAAAGCTGCGTTCCCACTAGATGATATCTCGCTGGGAGCATTGTACTGAGTGACATAGAAATTCAAACGTAGTCATAACGTGAGCAGACGAGGGCATAAAACTAGACCGATTGAAATTTGAAATATGCCGGCTATTAAAAACACGCGTACGGTACAAAACAGTTTGTCACTCAGAATAAGCGGTCTGACAGCAAACTGTGGTATGGTCACCTGACCTGTGTGTCGCACTATGGGGCCATTTTCATGAAGCTCTCATACTTAACTTTTCGGAGCAGTCGGATAGACGCAGGACAATTTGTTTACAAAATAGGATATAGTGTGTGTTATGTGCGGAACCACATTGGAAAAAATTACATTTCTTGAAAACTACATTATCCCCGTGGACTTGGGCTATAATCTCGTCACGCTACTACCTAAGGGAGCGGAGCAGTAATCATAAATGTTATTAACAAATTCTGTGGTGTCCCTTACATTATTTGATAACTAATAAACTACGGGTAAATATGGGCTAAAGGGGTGCAACGGGGGCTCGAAATATGTCATGGACGAAGCCGGTGAGGGAGAGCTACTACAAAATATAACTTAGATTGTTAATATTGGATGATTGATGTATAAATCGTTCATGTGACAAGTAGTTATGTACTCACAATGACGATGCTGATTAACCATAATATCATAAGTAAATAACTGAATCTATCACCTCCTAATCTGTTACCTAAAAATCAAATTGACTACCAACTACAAAAAAATATTATCAAAAAATTCATCAAAAAAATGTAGTAGTGGACGACACTTGCAGGGTTAAGATGCCATCCGTATACGGTGCAGAATATACCTGCTAGTACCAAACGTTTTAGTGACTCATTCTTATGCCGCACCACTAAGACCTTGAACTCCCTGCCAGATCACGTGTTTTCTTCTTCCTACAGTCCCGGGCATCTAATGAGGCCTTCAAGCTGAGTGCCACCACTGTTAACATGGTACATGTTTACAATGGTGACCATCTTTCCGAGACTTTGCCTTTAGCTTAACATCAAGCGAGGTGAAGTCAAATTGACGTGTCCGGTATAAAAAAGGTAGCTTCCTGTTTCTTACTTAAATAAAGAAAAGTAAGAGTAGTAAAGAGTAAAGAGAAGTAATCCACAACAAAACATACACCAAAAATTAAACCAAAGATAAATAAACCTCTATATCCACTTAGCTATCCTCATTGCTTCAAATAAAACTCTCAACTCAACGCATTCAAAACCGCATCTCTAAACGAATTTGTTATAAAAATATCATCTCCTCATAAATGCGTACTCCAGTAATCCTCCCGAGAGTACCCAGCCCTCCGTCTTGCTAAGAGTTATGGGCCACGAAAACACTATCTCAACTCCGTACGAATATTTTATTGCTTACCTACCTTTATGACGAAAGTTGTAACCGCTGAACGTGTCAGACGGACTACTCACCGGCTGACCCAGCAGAGAGATGCACGAGCTCTATGGGATCCCAGGGCGCCTTTTATCAGAGGAGAAAAGTGTGCGTGCGTGTGGGAGACCAGGGAGACTTCAGAGAAAACAACTATTACCTCTGTTGTACATACATATATTACTAAGAGATAAAATTATACAAAAGAGGATTACAGACAATAGAGTTACATATAGAAATACAAAAATGAGTATGTCTTCACCAGCTGCACCACGGTGACCTGCTTGCAATAGGTAGCCAGAGTGTTATGGCTAGTAGCTGTAGTACACCTCGGTCAACCCACCGTTGACACAGTTATTTCTTGCAGGGTGAAGTGATATAGATATATAGGAAAGTTACATAAATTTAATAGAGAAAAAGGGAATACGTGACCCCGGTTGTCGGCCTGCTCGGCGTCTGCGCACGTCTCTTGCCGCACTCTCGACCAGCCAAGGTGCTTCACGTCGAGGTTACAGGCTTGCGCCGACAGCGGTTGGGAACTCGACCACAGAACACGTTGAGAAGGGGTTTGAGGACCAAGGTGTCCTCTAATCCCGTACTAGGAACCCTAAGAACGAAATAACACTAAGAATCGTCTAGATTGCAGAAGGCTGTCGATAAATACAAGTAAAAACACTTACCAAAAACTGGGCAACAAAGAATTTAGTTAAGTATAAAGTATTTTCCAAGACACAGCAATACAAACGTTCCAGTCACAATTCAGAGAGTAAAAAGGATTTATATTTAGCCGGGGCCGCAGTTTTATACCCCTATCATTAGAAGATTCTCGAACACACTTTTTTTTTAAGTTAAATTAGTGCGAACGATGATCAAAAACACCAAATCACGGTCGAAATCCTAACAACTTTAATATCACCCAGCTAAGTAGGAATCAAACAAAGTACAGCAACCTTTTTACTTGGTTGGTTCATACTCACATTCTTTCCTTGAATACAATGGTTCTGAGAACGCAGAATTTGAACCTGTTTAATTTAACTGAGGAAATTTAATTTTAACCTAAATGAGATAGCCTATAATTAAACAATTAATTTTCCCATTTAGGTGCTATGAGTATTTCTAATTTCATATAATTAAACATAAAAGAAATCGAACGCCATCTAGTGCTTAGCTAGTACAAAAGTTCCTACACCGAGGCACCGACTAACTGATGTGAGTACCACTGAGACTGCCATAGGTGGCGCTAGTAGTAATCAAATTACAGTAGATAAAATCTAATGTTACACCACCCCTTCCCTCACAGTATTCCCTGCGTAGTATGCGCAGGGAATATCAGCGACAGGATCTCAACTGAGAGATATCAAAATAAATTCCAAAACTCGCGATGACCACACTAGTTGTGAAGACCACGAACTCCAAACAAACAACCACGAACCTAACAGCTAACTAAAGAAACCAAACAAAATCACATTACTAAGCCAAGCACTCTAGAAGTGTCACCCTATTAACTGCCCGGATCACTGTATGCCCTTCATATAGGTTAGTGAGTAGGCTTAGGGTGGAAAGATACCGAACGAAGCACAGTGGCACTCCCACGATCAGCCGAGTGACAGAGAGACGGCACCGACAGAAGAAGGAGAAGGATCAGAAGGCTGTTCCTCCTCACTGTACTTCAAAATATCCTTGATGTGATAAACTCCCAGATCCTTACCATCCAAATCCGACAGTTCATATACTAAAGGCGAGCGTTTGGCGGTTACAATGCATTTCATAAATTTAGGCGCCAGCTTCGCAGTAAAGTTCTTGGCCTTGTTAGACAAATAGAAGGTTCTTTTGTACACAATCTGTCCCACTTTCAGTTCCACATGCCTTTTTCTGAGGTTGTAGTATTTTTCGTTACGCCGGTGAGCAACATCTAAGTGTTTTCTCACCTGGTCGTAGATACGATGTAATTCCTTCAACCTCTCACCAAAGGACACTGGACTATCAATGGAGACAGTGTTAGGATGGCAAGGAATCTCTTCCTGCCTATAAAGAACTCCATCCCCAATGAATTCCCTACCGTGAACAAGAAAATACGGACTGAAATGAGTGGCTTCGCTCACAGCAGTGTTTAGAGCACACTGGAGTTCTACGAGGTTCTCGTCCCATTTCTTGTGGTGCGACTTCACGTAGCAAGAAATTCCCTGAACCACGTTGCGAATAGCTCGTTCTGCCTGGTTGGTCTGCGCGTGGTATCTGGGGTTATAATAAATGTTAGGCACATTGTACTTAAGTAGTAAGTCCTTAAATTGTTTACTCACAAATTGTGGGCCATTATCCATATAAATGGTTTTGCATACCCCGTGGACTAGGAAAACATTCTTTTCTATGAATCTCGCGACTGCAACGCCTGTAGCCATCCGTATAGGACTCAACATGACAAATTTGCTAAAGTAGTCCGAGACCACAATCAAGTGAACATTTCCCTTGCTGGAAGTAGGAAATGGACCCAGTAAGTCAACAGAGATGGCCTCAAACGGTCTAGACACCCGCTTTGGATTACCCATGAGGCCAGGGCGAGATGTGTTCACAGGTTTGTACTGCTTACATGTCTCGCATTTGCCTACATATTCCTTAACGCTCTCGTACATCTTAGGCCAATAATAGTTGAGAGCGAGGCGTTTATGGGTTTTCCATACGCCACCATGGGCACTGAGTATGTCGTCATGGTACTTGGTGAGCAGGGGCAACCTGTCCTCCAACGGTACCACCAGCTTCCAATCAAAATCAGAGGTCAGAGAGTATTTATTTTTTGATAATCTGAAAAGACGGTTATCACGTATATCAAAGTTGGGAAAATGCCTAGGGTTCTTTTTCACACTGTTCAGAGTGTGGAGATACCAAGAGTCCTTAGTAACGCTGGTGTCGATTGTGTCAATCTGAATTCGTGAAAGAGCATCAGGTACCACATGGTCCTTACCCTTTCGATGTTCTATATCGAAGTCAAACTGACTCAACCTCATGCTCCAGCGCGCAAGGCGGCCTGTCGGATTCTTCAGTTTGTGGAACCACAGGAGTGAGGCGTGGTCAGTAACCACAGTGCATTTCTGTCCTTCCACGTACTGCCTGAACTGTTCCAAAGCAAAGATCACTGCCAGGAGTTCTCGCTCAGTGGTACTGTAGTTGACTTCGTTCTTGTTGAGTGAACGACTACAATATGCGACAGGGTGCTCCACTCCCTCATGTGTCTGCGTCAGTACAGCAGCCACAGAGAAGGATGACGCGTCGCTGAGAATCCTAAAAGGTAGTGAGTAATCAGGCATTTTCAAAATAGGAGCGGTGACCAAAGCGGCTTTCAGCAGATTGAAAGACTCTTCAGCTTCACGCGACCACTCAAAATTTATATTCTTAGAAGTTAATTTACATAAGGGTTTACTAATCTTAGAAAAATTATTCACGAAACGCCGATACCACCCAGCCATACCCAGGAATCTTTTCACCTCCTTAGCGTTGGAAGGTGTAGGATAGTTGAGAATGACATCAACTTTACCTGGGTCTGTCCGCAGGCCATGCTTGTCGACAAAATACCCGAGGTACTTCAATTCGCTACGACAGAACTGCGATTTTCGCATGTTGATCGTGAGACCCGCATCCTTAAGGCGCTGATAGACTCTATTTAAGAGGTCCACATGCTCCTCAAAGGTGCTGGCCACAACGATTATGTCGTCTTGAAAGGAGAACACTCGGTTATCGAACTCTGGGCCAAATAGACGGTCCATGAGGCGTTGCATCGAGGCGGAAGCACCTACAAGTCCGAAGCACATCACGTTGTAGTGAAAAAGGCCTCGCCTGGGGACAGTGAAGGCGGTCTTCTCGGCGGATTGGGGCGAATCAAACGGAATCTGCCAATACGCCGCACTTAAATCAATAGAAGACAAATATTTTGCATTATTGAGATGGTCTAAAATTTGGTTGATGTAAGGTAACGGATACGCATCGCTTTTAGAAACAGAATTGAGCTTCCGAGAATCAAGGCACAATCTCAGGTCTCCGTTCGCTTTCTCCACCATCACCACTGGTGAGTTCCATGCGGACTGAGACGGGGTCACTACTCCCATCTCCAGCATCCGATCTAGTTCCTCTTCCAGGGCTTTCTGCTTCAGGGGAGAGAGCGGGTAATACCGTTGCTTGATTGGCTTACTATCGCCCGTATCTATAGTATGATGCGCCAGAGATGTTCGACCTAGACCCACCTTGTCCGTGTTGATGGTATCAAATTTCTCAATAATGCTGTTAATTACCCGCTTCTGATCAGCGGTTAAATTGTTGTAATCCTCTAGACCACTGTTAAGAGACAGAGATTCTACCGGATTACAGTCACTAAAGTTGGAAAGATTGATATTCTGAGAGATCAATCTATCCCCTAATTGAAATTGTTGCCAGAAGTCTACTCCAAATATCATAGCAGTAGTGATTTCTGGAACAACATAGAACTTAATAACTCTGACAGCAGAATTATATTCAATAGGCAGAGAGATACAGCCCAGACATGGCAAATGAGAGCCATCTGCTGTAGTTAAACTAAAGTTAGGGCTGATGCTTCCAAGCTCAAACCCTAATTCCAAGAAAGTGTGGTGCGCTCCCTTACCCAGTACTGAGCAAGCTGCACCCGAATCAAGTAAACCTAGAACATTTAAGTTCAGGATCTTAACAACTAAATACGGTCTTATATCATTATCCCGTTTGGTAAACAGGACCCTATCAGAGAATGCATCAGACAGAGAAGCTCGCTCCGAGCCGAATGGTGATCTTTTAATAAGGCCCTGACTTACTCGTTTTTTGGCTTGGCATTACACTTCGGACACTCAGGCGATTTGACTCCCTTCTGTCCACACCGGAAGCACACCAATTCCCTTGACTGTGTACAGCCATATGCAGTGTGGCCGACTTCACCACAGCGGAAGCAACCTCGTTCGCTTGAGGTCGTAGGACCGGCCACGGCAGAGACCTGCTGGGAAGTTTTATGAACAGTTTTATTCTTAAAATGGTGTAAGTCCGAGGTGATCCCAAACTTATCTAACGCTGGTTCCTGGAATGCCTCTGCCCTAGCACGCGCAAGTTCTAGGCGCTTCCCCAATCGCTTCAGGTCGATTATCGAGTTTACCTCGTGAAGAGCCAATTCCTTCATATAATCGGGCCTAATATTATGCATCAGAATGTCCAGTTGTTCCTCACTGGGCATTTTGCACGTTAATCTCGAGAACATGGCCTGCATCGTAGAGATGTAGATGCCTAATGTTTCAGATCGGGCCTGTGTACGCTGCCTAATTTCATTTCTGAGACGGTAATCGTAGTCGGGAAGGTCGAAAGTCTCCCTCAGCTCATCCAACATGCCCTCATACGAGGTAAAGTTATTCTTGTTGGTGCGGAACCAAGATAAAGCCGGACCGTCCAATAGGTCAGAGAAAGCTGAGAGGATTTTATCCTTGGTGACTTCCCGAGCACACCTAAGCTCTTCCAGTCTCTCAATGAATACACGTACACACGCAGAGCCATCAAATTTTATATTAAAAGAGTTTAAATTTACGGGTCTATCCCTTATTACTAAATTACCACTAATTGTGTCGGAACTAGGCGCGTCACGTCGCCTCGAACGGTCCCCTCCCACCACAGGCGAGGTGTAGCCTACGCGGTCACGATGAATAGGTTCAGTCTCTCTATCCGAACCCTCAGAGTCAGAGTCAGTATCGGATTCAGCCACAGACAGAATTTTAACCAAGCGGCCACGGATATCTAAAAGATCTGGACAGTCTATACCACACCTAGCTAACCTAGTGAGAAGGTAGTTCGCCCTCACTGCAACCTTAGTCCGACAATTACTATTTGAAACGACTTCACCTGAAGAGAGTGTCCCTTCCAGCTCGAGAACTTTAGGCTCACAGACAGCCAACTCAGAGGCGGCAACAGCAGGTACCGTGGCGATGGCCTTAATGCTGCCACGCCGGACAAGCCGCAATGCAGTGCGCAGCTCACTCCGCAGGCCAACAACCGTCGCATCCGGATCCGCTGTAACCCCCATGGCAGAGAGTTCATTAAAAAGTTCATCTTTCTTAAGGTAGTTAATACACTTCTGTAATTGGGCCATAGTGGTCCAAGATTCAGTTTTTATCAAAACAATTAACAGTAATGGAGATTCAACTCACAACAGGTTTATAAATTATAAATGTAGGTTAAATGAAGTTTCCACAGAGACAAAATCAACTAATATTAACAGATAATACAATAAATATGCTTCCTCTAGGTCACAATTTGTGCGGTAGCTACAAAAATCTAATAATTTAGAATAGAGAAACTATATTAACTAAATTTAAGAATAGCTTTGTCCAAGAAATATGACACCAGGTATACTTTCTTTAGATTAATAAATTAGGAGGTAGTTACAAAAAGTTTACTACTATTTTATATTATGTTACTTGATTTTGGGTAGATATTATAGAATCACCCAGATAAATATCTTCAGAATACTGGCTCAGCAACCCAATGTAGTGAATACCAGATGTTCAAATTATAGTTGAAGTTATAGAAATTTTCTTTATATAAATTACAAGTGATGTAGGTATTCAGCAAAATGTTAAAAAGTTAACTACAAATCTACTCAAGTCTATACAGTACAAAGCAGCTATGTATTTTTACTAACTACTTAATAATACACAGGTATAAACCCAAAACCATGAATGCTAGACACAGAAATTTCTAGACTAAAAGTTTGACACAGTACAATTACTATGTGAACAGACCACAATAAATATATATGTTTGTACAACACAGAAGCAACTAAATAGGAGGAAAAAAAGAAAAAAAGAAAAAAGAAAAAAAACTAGTTTGCCAAAAATATGTTTCCAAACTTACCGAAAGATGTGCAGTTTTAAAATTTTGATGGTTTTAGAATTTAGGTCTCAATGGTTTTTCTTGCCACTGGGATGATGGTACGATTGGCTGAAAAACACAAAGAGGGTAAGTATTACATGCGTAACTGCAGCCGCACAACCAATTAGCGTCTTGGGTAGTGTCAGACGGAGGGTAGTGTTTCCTCCAAAGCGAACTCTCCAGACACCCACACACAGCGCACCCACAGAGAAGAGAGTTAGCCCCACGTTGGGCGCCAATTTGTAACCGCTGAACGTGTCAGACGGACTACTCACCGGCTGACCCAGCAGAGAGATGCACGAGCTCTATGGGATCCCAGGGCGCCTTTTATCAGAGGAGAAAAGTGTGCGTGCGTGTGGGAGACCAGGGAGACTTCAGAGAAAACAACTATTACCTCTGTTGTACATACATATATTACTAAGAGATAAAATTATACAAAAGAGGATTACAGACAATAGAGTTACATATAGAAATACAAAAATGAGTATGTCTTCACCAGCTGCACCACGGTGACCTGCTTGCAATAGGTAGCCAGAGTGTTATGGCTAGTAGCTGTAGTACACCTCGGTCAACCCACCGTTGACACAGTTATTTCTTGCAGGGTGAAGTGATATAGATATATAGGAAAGTTACATAAATTTAATAGAGAAAAAGGGAATACGTGACCCCGGTTGTCGGCCTGCTCGGCGTCTGCGCACGTCTCTTGCCGCACTCTCGACCAGCCAAGGTGCTTCACGTCGAGGTTACAGGCTTGCGCCGACAGCGGTTGGGAACTCGACCACAGAACACGTTGAGAAGGGGTTTGAGGACCAAGGTGTCCTCTAATCCCGTACTAGGAACCCTAAGAACGAAATAACACTAAGAATCGTCTAGATTGCAGAAGGCTGTCGATAAATACAAGTAAAAACACTTACCAAAAACTGGGCAACAAAGAATTTAGTTAAGTATAAAGTATTTTCCAAGACACAGCAATACAAACGTTCCAGTCACAATTCAGAGAGTAAAAAGGATTTATATTTAGCCGGGGCCGCAGTTTTATACCCCTATCATTAGAAGATTCTCGAACACACTTTTTTTTTAAGTTAAATTAGTGCGAACGATGATCAAAAACACCAAATCACGGTCGAAATCCTAACAACTTTAATATCACCCAGCTAAGTAGGAATCAAACAAAGTACAGCAACCTTTTTACTTGGTTGGTTCATACTCACATTCTTTCCTTGAATACAATGGTTCTGAGAACGCAGAATTTGAACCTGTTTAATTTAACTGAGGAAATTTAATTTTAACCTAAATGAGATAGCCTATAATTAAACAATTAATTTTCCCATTTAGGTGCTATGAGTATTTCTAATTTCATATAATTAAACATAAAAGAAATCGAACGCCATCTAGTGCTTAGCTAGTACAAAAGTTCCTACACCGAGGCACCGACTAACTGATGTGAGTACCACTGAGACTGCCATAGGTGGCGCTAGTAGTAATCAAATTACAGTAGATAAAATCTAATGTTACAAAGTTTCTGTGGAAATAATGTGCATTTCTTCTAAGTGTGTCATTGTGTGATGTCGGAATCTGGGTAGTTTTTAAGTTAGTAAGTTTGGCCATTCATATTGCTGAGTTGAGTTAAAAAGAATTGTGCTAATGTGGTCTTACAATTTTGTACAAATAAGGACTTTTTTCGCTTAGATGGCGAGTTTTTATCGATCTGCTGAACATCTTAGATTTACGCATAAACACGATACGATGTAGTGACGTGCTACGATGCGGTATCGTTTCACGATGTCATGTCGTATCGTGGAAATCTACGCTAAACCACGTGAAAAGACGCCGCATCGCAATGTGCCACGATGCACGGCCTGTCAAGGATGACTAAAGTAGAAACAAATAGGTTTCTTCCAACATGATCGTTTTTATATCGTTTTTATGTATTTTTAAGTTGTTCTTTGTAGATTTTCATAATACGACGTCGCATAAGATAATGCCGCGTCGTAGAACGATGTGATATCGTATCAGTGATCAGTAAAATTTTAAAAATATTTCATTAACTATGATCATGGAAGAGCATTCCCCCTGTAAGGGAAAGGTACTGGGTTCAAGCCCAAATTCAGAAAAAGAAAAGAAATGAAAAGAAAATATTTTTATTCAACACACAGAAAATGATAAATAAATAAAAAAAAAATATCACGTCACAAATGTGCAGCGCTTCATTTTTCCCGATTTGTTTCGAATTTAAAAGTTAGCTTTTTAAATGCTATAAAAATTTCATTCAAACTATGATCATAATCAACTTAACAACCAATTTGTAATGACAAATTCAAGAATAGTATCGCTATCATTAGCTCTCCTTGACAACAAAACTGAATAAACAAACTCCAGTACCCTCTGAGTGGCGTAGTAGTTATGTGATAAATGTATGAGCAGGGTATCATCTCACACTTATGGCCCCGGCGTTAATTTATTATGTATACCCCCAACACTTAACGCCGGCTTGTCCCAAGTTTTTGAATTGTGAGTGTATTATTAATTTTTATTGTCCTTGCTCGTCCGTACCGTTTGGTAAGGGCGTAAATTCTAATAATATATTGTGGTAGATAGAAGGGTTTAGTAGCAATCATGTGCTGTATTTACAGCCCGTTTACTTTAAGTTTGGACCTGACGTCATCGATGCCAGATCATCATCATGATCATCAAATCAGGTAAACGGGTTATAACTTCATACCATTTTAAAATAATACTTTGATAAACAAGAAGATAAGATAACTAGAGTTTAAGTTAGATGAAAGTCTCCGATGACTTGAAAATTTTAATTTTGAGGATAGCAAACCTTGCTTCTTCAAGGAACCTTAAATATTTAAATACAAAACTATGTCATCGGTTAGAATACTGCAATAAAGAATATGAAAATTATAATCTATATGATGACGATCAAATGCTGGGTTTGAATCAGCCACAAATTAAATATTAGATACGTAGAAGTTACGGCTACACAGTATTTAAAGCAGACTTAATTAGTGACTTCACTGCGTCAATATCATGCGAAGAAAGAAATGTTAAAACTTTGATAAAACATGTTAAGTGATTCTTATACATAAATCACTACTTGATCTTCTGTATCTATATTCCTTTCCAAAGGGTCTATCCATAATAGCCATTGACAAGGTCAAGGGAAGTCGAGGGGAATAAATAATAAATGCTCACAGCAATTTGAAGCTTCACCCGGGATTCTGCTAAATTCAAAATCATCAGAGCGTAAATGTTTTGGGGCTTGAACGCTATTGCCTTTTATGCATGAATGCAAGTTTTGACCTATTTTATGAACCTCGCTATGAACCGACAATCACATAGTTGGGTCTGTTGTACCCGCAAATGTATAGAGAATAAACTGGGTTAGTTGTGTCTTTATTCAATGTATGTTTTTTTCGACATATAGAGTAAGATAAAAGATAAAGTTATCAAAAAGTAGACTGAGGCTTTTCAAGATTAATTTAATTTTATAGGTTTTGAAAAGCTCTTTTCAAAGATTTACTTTGTCACTACGTGTTTGCCATTCGTGATACCTTATTTGAAAAATAGCACTCAGTTTTTGTGAATGCTTTTATGATGAATTAATAAATAATAAATATTTCACAACGTTCTGCACAACGGTATCTAGACCCATGTTCGTAATGAAACTAGATAAAATATTAATGTAGAAACTATTTTCTATGTATTAGTACTTGCACCTAAAGCGGCAGGATCAACATAGAAAAGAACGAGCATGTCACAATCTATGAAGTTACTAATTTCAAAAAACTCCACAATTTTTAATCGGGATTCTTCATTAGTCTTTTATTTTGGAATTTATCACTGACACAGGTAGCTTTCGTTTATTTTGTTATTATAGGAAAATATTTGTATTTTTTCAATTTACTTAAAACTATCTTCCGCCCACAGCTTCGCCCGCGTGGATTTCGGTAATCGTAATAAACGCATTTAAATGTAGTCCAAAAAGAATTCGAGATTTTTAAATAAAAATATGGTTGTTGTGCCTCACTCGACATAGATAGGTATAGTGTGTCGCAGACTTTTTGTTAAGATCTGCAATTAATTAGAACATTTTATGGATCTATCTTTAATAGTTTAGGCAGCGTACGCAAAAAAAGTAACTTTTCTGGTTGATTTTTAACACCCTGTGTCCGAAAACCCCAAATATCTTACAGAACCCTATTATTTTTCAGAATAAAATATAGCCTATGTTACTCGTGGATAATGTAGCTTTCAAATGGTGAAATAATTTTTAAAATCGGTCCAGTAGTTTTTGAGTTTTCCTATCCTATCCTTCCTTGAAAGTATCACTACCTATAATTACATACATTAACCAAATCCTCATATTATTCATACATCCGACACACTCCCACCGCGTGGCAAATGAAATCGAGATTTCGGGCACATTACCTCATAAATATGTATAAATATATTGAACTCCGGCAAATTGAGGATGCCCAGTAAAGTAAACAACATTGTGAATGCCGAAATTACGGGCTTTGTTTGCCCCAAGTGTATAGAAATATTTAATTCCGTTTCATATTACGTTACATAGGAAAAAGTTCCTTTAAAACACACAACATGTGTGGTATATAAGGTTTAGAATGTGAGGACATAATCACAGACTAATAGTGCGCTTATTTGAAATATACATGATTGAGACGGCATCTGCACCCGTAAAATTCAAAACAAACCAAATAATGGAATGTAAGTGTGGCAAAGCGGATCGCGAGCTCCAAAGTAGGTATAAGTTTTCGATACCACTGTGAACGATTTATCGATTTCATTCATATTTTTTTATAAATTTTATTTGTGTTCTGTAGAAGAGCCCGCAGCCACTTACAAAATAAAATAGTGCTTAATTGCAGCTACTCCCAATGAATGATATAAACTGGATGATATTTTAAATTTTATTCGTGTTTGAGTCGGCTAGGGACCTCGTGTCAACATTGAAGTTACGTGCTCACTAATGATATATCGTTTGTTCAGAGATAGTAAAAGTTTTCAGTGAATTAGCGATGTCCGGGGACATTGTTTGAACTTGTGAAATACATTTTATTTGTTTATCTTTTTATAATAAAACTTAACAAAAATATGCACACCATTGTGTCAAGATTGTTTTGTGGTGATGATCACGAAAAAAAGTGAAAATTAAAAAAATGAGAGCGTAAAGTAACTTTTATTGCTAACTTTGCACGCATTAAAGGATATAACTAACACTTTTTCATATAAAATTGTATATGAATGAATTTTTTATAGCATTTATTATGCTAACTTTTAAGTTTGAAAAACATTGGAAAAAAGGAAATGCTCAAGTGAGACTCGAACTCACGACCTTTCCCTTACAGGGGGACAGCTCTTCCAACTGAGCTATTGAGCCACACTTGAATCATTCCGAATTTTCCTTCTCTTTATATCCGTCTATAAGGGCGACGGTGCAGCCATCTACCAACATTCTTACGAACTGTTGGAAACAATTAATGATTTTTCAACCATTTCCAAACATTGAATTTCGATGACTGCGCCCAAATATTTGAATGAATTTTTGAAGTGCGATTCGATAATTCGATTATTCGATAATTGTAGGTATACTTAAACTTATCTCCTTTTCCGACTGTACTATTCTCAGTACCAGTACTTTCATGGATTATGTGAGAGTAATTAAACCACAACTAAGCATAAAACACACCACTAGATGACACTACCATAAATTTTATCCGACCAGAACCTTGTGGTTTTGGCCTATCCAGCCCTTCATAAAACGAGCCATTATTATGATACATCAAACCGCCTTCAAAATAGCCCATCTTCATTATAAGCTTCACAACTCCACGTCCTTGGACCCTTCACTGTCCTTTCTAATCATGGAGACCCTTTAATTTACCGTTATACGACAAAGTGAAATCAAATTATTCAAATATTTAGGCAACATGGCCGCCCAGTCACGAACTAATGAATTTAAATTAGTTCGTTCGAATCAAACGAGCGATGGTATTCGACTAAACATTTGTCCGAGTTAAGGTCTCATTTACTGTCAAAGGTTTAATTGAATTGCTTGAGTTACATATAAAAATCCTTTTCCCACAGCCACAGGTACAAGACTTAAAGTACTTCATCGTAAAATATTTTTTCTGCAGGGAATAAATTTGTATTATCGATTGAATTGATTCTACAAATGCCGATACACGCGGGCAATGCAATTCATTGCGGCTTCTCATTGGTCCCCTATATACGTATCGAAGTTTAACAAGTAATCTATTTGCTACTTGCGTCGGCAGTTGTCGTATGCGATTGGCTTCAGAATCATACCTTTATGTTCGCAGTACACAAAAGCCAGCGTTGTTTCTGCAATGTACATCTGTGGGTCATCATAACATAGGTGTTCTCACAATGGCGCATAGCTCATTGTTACGTCACGGTTCTCTTGTAGTGTGCCAACATCAAAATCAACATTCCAACAATAATGTTCACAGTTGGTATACCAAAAGGATGACCCATTGAAATTGTGTACAGGGGGCTATGGGGATGCACGATTGCCTCACAAAGATGTAATCAATAAAAATAAAATAAATACCTAATTATAAATTACCTTTAACTTACAGATGAAGTTTTTATTCCCTTTTGCCTACCCTTCTGGCACACTTCGGGAGTAACAGATACTGATATTATTATTACCCTTAATATTCATGTTATAAGATCCAAATTGTTTAATAATGTAATTCAACCGTTTGAAGCATTCGTTTGTGTCTGTTATAATAGGTACCTATTGTTTTATGTGACCAGAATCAATTACGGGTAATTAGAAATGCGTCAAAGTGAGGTTAATTAATTAGATTTTACACCGGTCATTGGCAGGAATACGATGCAATGAAAATGATTATATTATCCAAGCCAGCGGCCAGCGTGAAAATAGTAGTTCGGAGAGTGGACTGAAATAGGCTAAATGATTGATTGGTTGATATTATAAAAGAGCATTTGAACCATAAAATGTATTACAAGCTAGATTCCCATGGTTATTTATGAAGGAATGTTTGCTGATATACATACCTATGTTTTTGTTGCTTCGGTAAGATCAAAAATGGACTGCTATAAAAAATATACCATTGATCCCATCCACAAATGAAAGTATAACGCGCTATAAATACGAAGGTTTTTAATCTATTTTATATTTTATCTTTACTTATACAAGATTCAAATTGTTATGACCGTCAAGCATACACGCACTGGTACAAATGGTCTCTTACAAGATTAACCAGCTCTTCGGTATGTTTTCTTGCCTTAGAAGTGCAGGATGTCAGTTTTTCACAAGACTGTTCGTTGTGGCGCCTGGCGTTTGTCAGACTCAGATCTAGTTCGTAGCCCAGAATAACTGCTGCTTTAGAAAGCTCTTGAAGACAAGGTGAGACGTCAGTCCTGGATATAGAAACATACATTATCAACATATCTTATCCACCATATACACTAAACAGTTTAGTGATATAGTGGAATGCCTGACTCTGTGTTTCTGGAAATTTTAACCTATAAGTTTTCAAGACTACTCGAATACATCAGGAAAAATGAAATGCTCAAGTGGGACTTGAACCCACGACCTTTCCCTGTACAGGGGGAATGCTCTTCTAACTGAGCTATTGAGCCACACCCACACCTGAATCACTTCAATTTTCCCTTCTATTTATTTAGTTTTTTCAAGACTAGTCTGAACAGGTTACTTCTTGGCAAGCATGCTCCACCATCGGCCACACCATCAAATTTAACAACTGGTGAGATAGATGGTGCGAGCCTATTAATCGAAATTTTTAATAGGCTTGATTATCGATTACGATTATGAATACGAAGATAATAATTAAATCGTAAACAAAAAAAAAGTAGTACGTTATTTCGAGTTCATGGATTTCACCGGCAAAATACCCGAGGAGACAATACTTAGGCGAAATACATGTTTCCGTGCTCTCAACCTTAACGCGAGGCGTGAAAAGGCATCTAATGAAGATGCCAGTATACACAGTGCTCGTCCTGATTGTATCTAAAGCTTACACTTGGTGGTTTGGCACCTGACGCTACTTTCTTACAACTAGTTTTTGCTTTAACGGGAGTGACTGCGATCTGACACTCCAAGGCCAAGGGAAAAGACGGAGCAAGAACATCGTCTCACAATCAGCGGGTGCACTGGCAGGTGAGGTAGATATTGACGAAGATCATATTAGGTTACCATCAATAAATAACAATACACATATCTACCTCTTCAAAGGTGAACAAAAGGTTGAGCTACAGAAATACATCAAGAAAAACTCACTTTTCCGAGCCACGTCTTTGACCACCAGAAGTTTCGAACGCTCTGGTGGTGTCCACGAGCGTCGCTTGCATGTGGTTTCTGGTGATACCAATCATCTCTTCAGCGTACTTGCCCATCTTCGCGATAGACTCGCGGGCGTCCTCGGTGCAAGCGTATATAGAAGCTACATGCCTACTGGCAGCCGTACGGGAAGAACGGCGTTCTTCGTCGCACATGGCTGGAAATAATAGGACTGTTATACATTCTGGATATGCCAAATAATACTAGATCAATAGAATCAAATCTAAAGAGATATCGACAGTTGAAATGCATAGCTTTTCGAGGGAAAAAAGGTTCTAAACAACATGTAAAATACTTACGCTATTTGGATTGTCTACCGATACCATCATTAAAAACCAGTTCAGTCTTTTAGTAGTTACCAGGGTACATAGGGATTGACATACCCACATAAAGTTAAACACGTCATAATGTTTCACGCACGAATTCTGATTATGTCCAAAGCTTGTACTTTAGGACTCTACTTTTTTGGAATGCTCTTCCACTTTTTTTTCATGATTTGATTATTTTTTTCTACTGGAGTGGTTGCCAGCTGAACCCAACCCAGAAAAAACAGTCAGTACCAGGACCAGTCAGTGCCTGTCAATGTGCAGATGCATCGGCTTACAGATAAGGTTGAATTACTGCCTGAGGTCTTACTGGAATCACATACACCCTTGGTACAGATCAAACGTCATACTCGTATTAACTGTTTTTTCAACTGGAATACCTGGTACTTTTAGCTCGTCAGCCAGCTGCGTAAGCTCCTGATAAATCTGTTGTTTCTTCAGTATAGCTCCGTTGATCTCGTCCTTGATCCTGCGCAGTATCTTGCCAGTCAGTTGTTGGTATGAGTTCTGTATGTTTCTATGGTAGGTATCCAGGAATGGGGCAAGTACTGTGTCCATGTACCGTGAGATCTCACTGTAAAAAATGAACAAAAATAAATATATATTAACATTTTTCTCCTTGTTGGATATCCTGTACTAAAGACGATCTAAATAAAGCCACTGATAGCGATTAAGATGACAGAATTCTATTCCCGAATCGTGTAATTATTAACAAAAGTGAATCGTTGACACGAGAAGAAGAAGAAGAAGGCAGAGATATAATGAATTATATAGATGTGGAAGAAGTCTCCAATTTTAAGTATACTGACGTCATCATACATCTGGCTGCACTGAGTCCACTAAGATCTGTTTATCCAAGGTAACTTTACCTGCTAGACAGTACACATGCTGGTTGACTGATAAGTCCCTGGCGCAGGAATCTAGGAGATCACACTCAGGTCAGCTCTCAAAATAACCCTGTTTGCCGTTTGGCTTATACAGTGAGGAGGTGTGCAAATAAATCGCAAAAGAATCCGTTAAAAATATTTTTATTACCATGTGTAATATTCGCCGAAATTTCCAATTATGTCATTGAAATCCTATCGCAAGCTTTCCTTTTGAAATTGAGAGGTCTGATGCCAGTTGCTCTCACAAAACCGTATAAACCGTTTGACTTTGACAGTGGGGATGTGTAAAAATAAATCGCGACAGAATCCGTTAAAAATATATTATTATTACCATGTGTAATATTCGCAGAAACTTCTAACAAGGTCATTGAGACCCTTTCTCGGGCATTCTTCTTGAAATTGGGAGGTTGGACGGCAGTTGCTCTTACAAAAACCGTATAAACCGTTTGCCTTATACGATGGGGATGCATAAAAATGAATCGCAAAAGAATCCGTTCAAATATTTTTAAATTGCAATACTCACGGAAACTTCAGCCAATAACATTTGATTACCTGTTAGCCAATGCAAGCAATGGAGGCTTGAGCTGCCTTCTGGTCGAAGACATGTTCCACCTTCTTCTCAGGGAAGAGATATGCTCCTCCAATATGACGGGCTGATGCTGCCATGGAGGTATTTCGAAACAAAGGCCACCATCTTGGCGTAGATGGTTGTTGCGATACTGGTAGTTGAAGGTTGGAAACTATATGTTTAATTATTAACAACATTCATTCAAGAGTATTGGATTTGTCAGGATATTTCCGTGTCTTGGGGAGCACGTTAAGCTCTTAGTGCCCCCCCCCCCTCCCCTCTCCATCTTAATCTATCTCCAAATTTCATCTACCTAGATCTATTTATACTGTTATTGGGTAATAAACATTCACTAATTCACACACACTTTCCCATATTTTTTTAGAATATTCGATTTGAAATGACTAATATTCCCTCTAACCCCTCCAGCTAAGATAAATTGCTTCTGTTAGGTGTGGGTTCACGTCGGTAGTGTAATGGCCAGGATTCGAACCTGGAACCTTTCGATCGCAAGGCCAACTCTTTAACCACTAAGCTATCGACGCTTGCAATTTAATGAGTAGAGTATCAAAATTATCCTTGCTTAGTGAGGTAACTTGACTATATAATAATCTCTACAATTCCTAAACATATTATTATTATTATTATAACATAAAATTTGCCTTTCGTATTTATGAATAGGCAACATGTCTAATTAAAGTCTAATTAATTAGTAATTTTGATATTAAACATCCCACTCGTTAGGTTTCATTATCCACTAAGGTCGGTAGATTCTGTCGGTAAGATATAATATTAAGATATTATGTTATTTATTTTGTGTAGCCCTTATAAAGAACCCTTTTAAAACCATGACACATCGTCTGTTATCAAGTCAATGTTCAAAAAATCTCTGTGCGTGTGGTGATGAAGATAGAATACAAGTGTCACAACCCCATCTCATCCGAATGGTATCGCAAGACGCGAATAACGGAAAAATACGCAGACGATATCACTGTGAGAGAAGGAAACCTCGAAATAAAATCCTGTACCAACCCGTCTGGTCAGCGTGCAAGCAGTAGGCCAAAGCCTCACAACATTGGGAGAGGCCTATGTCTGGCTAATTCTTGCTTGCTTGAAAATCCCCTAACCCCCCCTCCCTCCCCCAATAGGAAAGATTATGTGATTGTATGTCTTCTTACTTACTCTGCAACTAACAACAGGTTCAGCTGCCTTCACATAAGCCACACAACATAAAACGATGAAACTGCAGACCAACATTCCTTTCATCTATATTTTAACAAAGAGTTTTAAACGTTGCAACGATTTTATGACTGCCAATAACAAGCTTCAATAGACCGTGGAGATGTTTCTGATATACGGAGTGACATTAAAGTCGACATTAGATTTTTATAAAGTATACTACTAGATAGCACGTTTGAGTATCGCTACTAAAATGGGTGCAAAACGAGTGATTTCTATTCAATAAAAATGAAATACAATTAAAAAAATTGGTTTGGTTCATTTGATCGTTTTAGTTTGTCCACTAGGGTTTTATTTTGTTTGGACAGATCATACAACATCTTAACTTTCAAATAAAACCCCTGTGAACAAAACAATACCTTCGTGAGGTTATTAGATTTTGACATTTTAATTTAATGAGTTTTCCTAAGTTTTGAAATCGTTTTATTTATAAACGTAATTACAGTTAATTTGAGCCCCTGTTTAGAACGACAATTGTGTCACAGTTTAGAAGAGGGGGCGGGCAGAGTGATTAAAATAATGAGGTGTTAAGTACCAATGGCATCAGGGGCTATCACCTCAGATCCCTTCCTGGTACTCCGTAGTACTCCGCTGACAGTGAGGCCATTAAAGGACAGATAAAATATATAAACATTGATAGATAAATAGAAAATTACGTGAAAACCGAAGAAGTTGTATGACTTTTGATAGAGTCTTATACTAGACTCTAGACTATATAGAACCTTAAAGGATACAGTTCAGTGGCACTATAAAAATCTACTACTAATAAAATAAGATTTACGATAAGTTTACATACTGGGTATAAAAGGAACGCTAGTAGTAACCCAGGTACACTACATATGGACATAAAAAATCGATTTGAACAAAGATCAATTCAAATCGCTATTTGTTTTTTTTTTAATGTTTTTTTAATAAATTATCGTTTCGTTTAGCTTCACTAACAATCGCAAAATATCAAAGTACAGTCAAATTCGCAATTAGACTGGGAAATTGGTAAAATGCTGAAAATTGACATTAGCTTACTCACACATAACGCGTATTTAAACCCGTTTTTTGCGATACGATGCAAAAATGCAAGTGGAAATACGAGTAAAACTTCTGGAACAGTCTTAATCGAAAACGGAGTACTTGTAAAGTAATTCAATCTTAGATATATCATCATGAGATGCTAAGCTCAAGACTAGTAAGGCAGCGTACATATTAACACTACGTATAGTCAGTGACGCGCTGAAACACCAGCTGTGTTGTACATTGTATGTCATTCTGCTCAGGGCCGCACTTAGAATATGATAAACATCTTAAAATGAGCGCAGTAAACCTAATTTATCATAATACCTTCTTTGTACCATGACATAATGTCTTTGCGCTTATATTTTTGATCGATCGTAAATCTACGAGTAAATAACCTGATCATTAATAAAATCAGTATTTTGAAGTTCTCAAATACGAGCCTTAGTCTATCGTACCTCGGGACATATGTATCTTGAGTGTCTTGATAATAGCACGGGGTGCTACGGTGATGGACGAGTTCAAATTCACCAAGCATAGATGATTACAAAACAATCTTTGACTTTATAAAAAAAAATACTTTCTGTAAGTACCGATTTAATGGTCTATGCAGAATAAATTATTTTGTATATTTGATTTTTTTTAATCCGCGCACATCGTCTCGAGACTTAGGGCCAAAATATATGTTCCGAGGTGTAACAGTGCTATTATACGTAAAACAAAAGAAAATTAACGACATGGTATAATCAAAAGTGAAAATTTCAACAAACGGAATGATTAATTACAATCTTTAGACTTTCTAATAAAATTCTTAATCGCTTTACAGAAGACTATCTTGTATTGACTTTTAGTTAGTAAAAGAATCTACCTATTTAATAATACACGGTGGACTTAAATCAGAGTTGAAGATAATTGCATTAATAAAATCCAGTAATTGTTCAATGGAGGTACGTGATCGGAATACTGGTGCCAGCTAGAAAATCTAAGTAAGTAAAGAATTCTTTAGTTAAAATACTCGCTTCGAACTGAGAAAACGTTCAGAAAGATATAAAAGAAGAGCTTCCTTAGTAAAGTTTAAATCTCATATCTGCTTTTATTATTTGGTTAAAACTTAAATGGGAATATATGTAGGGTCTAGACCCACTAAGATATTTGAACTCAATTCAACCTCATTAACTAGCCGGTTTGGTTCGCCATGGTTAACGAATAATTTTACGTCGCCTTAAAAGACGTATAAGATGGGAAATTTGAATCATATCGGGCGTGTCTCGGTAGCCGAATTGGTCAGGCATTCCCCCTGTAAGGGAAAGACTGCGGGTTCTAGTCCCGCCCGAGAAGATCTTTTTCCCTATGTATTCGAATAATTTTATATTTCACAATTTCACAACATTCTACACAACGCTATCTAGACCCATGGTAAGTTTAACTAGCTTGTGATATGGAATCTAGAATGCGGATAATAATACTTAGTTTTTTTTTGTAAATACATACATGGCATACATAGAAACACCCAGACCAATGCAAATAACCGTAGTCATGCATATACTTAAATTTGCACTGAGCGGGGATCGACCCGCGCCTCCTGCGTTGCAGCCGCTTTCACTACCGCTACGCCACAGAGGTACAGGCTTTTCTCTCGGAGTTGGAGGGTTAGTTGCTCCCGCAAAAGCTTAGTTAATATATTTCACTTCAAAGTAGGCACAAATTTTGATGCTGCGAAGTGCAAGCAACGCTTTGATGATGACGATGAAAAATCTTGAAAATAAAACTTTATTCATTGTACACGTAGTAATAAGACCAAAAATAAAATACATTAATTATTTTGGTTCCTTTTCTTGCCTTTCCTGTATTTCCAACCGTTAAATTAATTAAACTCAAATATTATCAATGAATAGATATTTAATGTATTAATCGGTAATAGTTCTTAAAATGTATAAATTTAATTATTCATATTCTTATTCTAATATACCTACTTAAAAAATTTGGGGAGAAAATTAAAGTTTGAATACCTCCCTGGATGTTTAATATCCAGGTAAGTCATATACACAAAATATAACATATATATAACATATACATACATTACACAAAATATAACTTATATAACTAGGTAAGATATTGATGTGTCTAACATTATATGCACTGAAACTGATTCATTTAAACGAGAGGTTAACGACTTTTTAGGGATTCCCTTTAGGTGAATCCCTAAAAAGTCCGACAGCTGACAGAAAATTGATGATTGAAAATTGAACCTTGCAGTGACTGAAAAAGCGGACTCCAGACTCCAAGATGATAGGGCACGCCGTAATAGCGGCGATAAGACCTATCATGGAGGGCTGGCTAGAGAGGCCACACGGCAGCCTCTCGTACCGGCTGACGCAGGTGATTACCGGACACGGGTGTTTCGGTAGTTACCTGGCTCGAATCCGGAAGGAGCTAACGTCCAAGTGCCATCACTGTGATGCGAGCGAGGACACAGAGCTGCACACGTTACCTCACACTCACCACGTTGCTCACAGCGATGGTACGATGTGCGAACGCTTGGGGTGCGGCCACCTCCTTCTGCGAGCAAGTAATGCTCGAGAAGGAGGCAGCCGGTCGGGCCATCTCGAAAGAGATGGTACTGGGTGTGCCGGGATGCGAGAGATATTATGCTTTCGGCAATGCGTTTTATGCGAGCCATCTGACCTCCCCACCTCAACGTACTTTAAAAAAATACCCGACCGCCACTGAAAAGATCGAAATAAGTTTGATATCAGGCGATGCCCATTAATTTTCTTTTGGTTTATGATTGGCAAATGGGTACCGCCTGCTATGTCGGATGTTTTTATTTTTTAATCATTTAGTTTTTTATATATAGGACACGTCAATTTGACTTCACCTCGCTTGAATGAAAAGAAAAACTGTAGTAAATTCTTTTAACGTGGATTTAAAAAAGTGCACTAATTAAAAACAAACCCTCTTATAACTGAGTTCGGAGCCACGTATTCTTGTTGTAAAGTAAAAATTTCATTTGCCGTGTATTTAATTCAGGTAACGTCTCCGGCTAGATAGAGAGTGTACTTAGCCAGAAAAGGTATAAGACTTAAGGCACACTACAGCCCAGGAGGTTTAAGAGATTTTGTTCTATACCTTTTCTTTTATTTTTAGGCAGTAACACCTGTGGACAAGGTTCTGACGGAGGTTTTCCTTTCTATGTTTTAAGGTCAGTGACAGTCGCTTCCTCAAAAGCCCAGAATAAATGTATGAATGAATATCTCTTTATTGTACGGTACACATGTAAGAAATATATATAAGATATATATAGAAGTTGACAGCCTCTGTAGCTAGTTGGCGCTAGTGAACGCGACTGCCACGCAGGAGGCGCGAGTTTGCTCCCCGCTCAGTGCAAATATTTGTATGCATGAATTTGGCTATTTACATTGGTCTGTACAACAAAAAAAAACCGGCCAAGTGCGAGTCGGACTCGCCCATGAAGGGTTCCGTAGCAGCAGCAGCAGCAAGTAACATAATATATAAGTTCTTGTAGTTCATATGTTTTATTTTTATGTTTTAGAATTAATTGATTGTAGGGCGAAAATTGCTGGGGGAATGGCTCGAGAGGCCACATGGCAGCCTCTCGTATCGACTGACGCAGATTATCACTGGGCACGGGTGCTTCGGGAGATATCTGTGTCGGATCGAAAAGGAGCCAACGTCCGAGTGCCATCACTGCGACGCGAGCGAGGACACGGGGCTGCACACGCTCACCGAGTGCCCGGCATGGGCCGAACCGAGACGGGAGCTAGTGGCAGCCCTGGGAGTGAGAGTTCTCACCCTCGCCACCCTGCTCACAGCAATGGTCCGCTGCGCGGACGCGTGGGCGGCCGGCGTCTCCTTCAGCGAGCAGGTAATGGTCGTGAAGGAGACGGCGGAGCGGGAGAGGCGGCGCGAGCGAGAAAGACTCGCGGATCGCGCCGCCCGCGCGCGCAGGCAACTCGGGCGTCGGAGGGCACTGACTGACCTCCGTCCCCCATGAGCGCGGGCCTGGGGGTGACGGGTGGAGCCGCCTGTCACCCCAGCAGAAGCAGGCCACGGCGGCAGCGTGCTGAATAGCGCGCCTCCCCATTCCGGGGGCGAGTTGGGGACACCGTTGTCCCCCCTCCTGAGGAGGGCCAGACCGTAAGGGATGGCCCTGGGTCAGCCGGGGTGCGAGGGATATGTCTTTGAAGACCCACAGTCGGCGTGCGGTTTTAGTCGGTTCGAGTCCGACATAACCTCCCCTTCCGGCTCCGGCAGGGGGGGTATCCGAGGGGATTTCCGCACGGAAAAAAAAAAAAAGGGCGAAAATTGCGGTTTATGACGAATTAAAAAAAAACTACTAACTAGATCTCGTTCATACTAATTTTCGTTTTATTATTTCGTTTAGATCTGCGGTAGCCTAGTGGTATGGGTAATGGACTGCTGAGACGAGGTCTCGGGTTCGATCCCAGGTTTACCATGGCACACACCAATGACTTTTCGATGCTTTTCGAAATTATGTGTGTACTTATCGCAGGTTTATAAGTGCCCGGTTAATGGCAATAGGCTCGCCACCTATTACATTGGGACCTAAACATAAACTGGCGAAATGTGGGTGCTAGCACCTCTGCCTACCCCTTCGGGGAATACAGGCGTGAGCTTATGTTATGTTATGTTAATTTTCGTTGGAAGTTTGCATGGCAATGTACATCATATATTTTTTTAAATTTATCATTTTTCTTTTTTATCAGATTTATCAACCTCAATAGCATTTTTGAAGACCTATCTATAGATACCCCACACGTATGGGTTTTGACGAAAAGAAAAATGTTTGACTTTCAGTTCTAAGTATGGGGACCCCCAAAATTTATTGTTTTTTTTTTCTATTCTTGTGTGAAATTTTTAATGCGGTTCACAGAATATATCTACTTACCAAGTTTCAACATTATAGGCCTCATAGTTTCTAAGAAAAGTGGCTGTGACATACGGACGGACAGGCAGACAGACAGACATGACGAATCTATAAGGGTTCCGTTTTTGCCATTTGGCTACGGAACCCTAAAAAACTAAGTATGTTTATCCGCATTCTAGATTCCATAACACAAGCTAGTCAAGCTAACCGTGGGTTTAGATAGCGTTGTGTAGAATGTCGTGGAATGTTGTGAAATGTGTGGAATATTACAGAATAATTGGTAAAATTTCGTAGTAGCATACAATTGGCGGCCTTATCGCACAGGGCAATCGCTTCCAGGTAACCAGAAAAATTAAATCAAGAGCAGGAATGTGAACTCTTGGCTAACCCTCCAATCAAATTCTATTTTACAAATATATCAATCAATCAAGTAGCCTGTTGCAGTCCACTGCTGGACATAAGGCTCTCCCGATGTTAGGAGACTTGGGCCTACTATTCCCACGCTGACCAAACGGGTTGGTATAGGATTTTATTTCGAGTTTTCCTTCTCTCGCGGTGACATCGTCCACATAAATAAAGTCAATATGCATCCAGTACACTGCCTATCTCTTCGAATCGCTCTATAAGTTTACTTAAACCCCTAACTTATAAATTGCACGTATTACGAACTTTGGAGACGAGAAAATAGTTGAAATGTCAGCAGCTTTGCCTTGGAGCTCTATAACATACTTACACAAATCTTAAAACTATAGATATTGTTGTATATCTAACGTATAAGGTGTTATCAGTTACGATAATTTCAGTTACAACTCATAATCCAAAGCCCTTATTCTAGAATGACACTCAGCCTGAATATCGATTTATCTGAGGATAGATTGTACAGGCCATATGTCAAACTATCAATATGCCTGTACAATCTGTCTTCAAAAAAATCTCGATTCAGACTGAGTGTCATTCTAGAATACAGGCCTAAAACTTAATGCTGATATAGTATAAGAGCTAACAACGTTTTGAATGTAAGAATTTTAGGTCAGCTGATTTTGTGATATGCCGTCCTTCTTGCTCTTTCGGTTAGAGTCTGGGCTATCTGGCTGGCGGGAGCGGTTGCGTTCATTACTGCGCATCCTACCTGTCCATAAAAAGGAAATGCATCGCCCCCTTTATTACGAGGAACTAAAAAGCTGACAAAACAGTCACGCATCTTCCCCAGTGTGGTAGGCAGAGACCATAATGTTTGCACTTGCTTGATAAATTGATATGTATTTTTTATGTGCTACGATCCTGGCACACATCTTTCGCTTCTTGTACTGTAAAAATCGTTTTCAAGCATAGTCGTTGGTTTCGGGTACTCCTTGACACTCCTTTCTTTATGAGCCTATGATCTGATTGACATACTGTTACGTGAACACTGGTTCCGGTAATAAAAAATGAAAACATTTGAACATAGCAGTAATAAACGGTAAATACCGGTAGCTCGCGATTGCGGCGCGTACCCCCATCACTGGGTGGTGAACGCGGTCATTACCTTTTAAGGTAATGCATCGTGCTAACGCGCATATAAAATGAGTCACACGCATTGATAACCAATCAGCGCATTCCGTCAAACGGAGAATCGGCTGATGGGCCCAACACTAACCGACAACAAGAAAAAAAAACACTAATAATTAAAGTAAATTAAAAGTAAACTGTGATTAACATCGTAATCGTTAAAATGTTGTAAGAAAGTTATTGTATGAAGTGTGTCCATAATATATGTCGCGAGTGTACATGTCGACAGACAGCCGAATATAATAATTGCTTAAGAACTATTCAATTAGTTGTAATGGTTGATTGTTCGTATCCTAAGAGAAAAATCAACACGGTGTATATCTCGCCATAATTTTCTACGGATACCCACATTTTGAAAACATGTAAATTGTCGAATTTTAATCTCGTTTTAAATCCACGGTTCAGCATATATATGTATTATATGCCTTCGAAAACACAGCAAGGTAATAGAAGATGTCATTCTTATGAATCTGTGAAAATACAAGAAAACCATCGATAAATCATAGACAAACCGAGAATACCTTCGGATGTTGTTCACCAGAGGGCGCTTACACGTGTGTTCGCGCCATATCAGCGTCGAAACGTCATTGCATTCTTGTGATTCTTACGAGAAACGTTGATATTTTACAATTTGTCGTATTACGATTTCTAAGTGTTCTATTCTAACCAAAACCAAGTTTAACGCTGGTATATTACTTACTCTGTGTTTAACGCTTGTTAGCTTTCTTACTGTCTTTAAATTCAGTGGTGTGAACACAGCATTGTAAAATCCGTAAGTACCCACATCTATTATTTTATTATGGAGGACAAGGGCAAAGAAGCCGATGCCGTTGCTTCGGAGGGAGAACGGTCATCGGCTAAGAGCGCCAGCTCATCGGGAAGCGACCCGTCCTCATCCTCGGAGTTTGAGGAAGGAACAGCATCCCCGTAGCCTAACAAGCGTCCTCGTTTGTCACGATCACGTAGGGACAGGATCGAACCGGTTCACGTTCATGATCCTCGGGTGGACACCTTGATGTCCCAAGTGTCGTATATAGCTAGCTATCTAGGTCAATACCCTATACAGGGCAGTTCAAACCTGCAAGCTAAAGAGGGTCCGAGTTGTAATATTCATACTGCGGAAGGTAGCTCTCAATTTTTATCGTTACCCACTCAACCAGAGCCTTTGTCTCTAAATTGGGGTCCCATCAATACGGAAGTCGATGAGGGTTAGGAGGCAACTCGCCCCTGGGCCGTGGCCCAATGTACACACTCTGGTAACAGTAGGGGGAAAGTGGCCCAAACGAGCGGCCAAGATTTCCACACCAAAATGAGCCTATGGTAAACTGGGTCAATTTATTTTTTATTGAATAGAAGGTCATACTCGAATTATTTTGGTATGAACTATTGATTATTAAGGGACATTTACAAAACAAAAAATATGTATTTTTTGCGTTTATTTCAATTAATAAGAAAAATAAAAACTATATCATACGAAAACTACCTACAAAAGTAATAAGTATATACTTAAAATCAAAACATTAACTAAAAATTGGTAAGAAAATCAACATATTTTTATACAGAAAAAAAAAACAAATATTTATTAATCAAACGCGTAAATTTGTAATACAAAATTGGTAAGAAAATCAACATTTCTTTTTTTCAAAAAAAATTACGATTTATTAATCAACTCTCGTAAATTACTTGTAGTACAACAAAAAACATATAATCAACTTTACAATGCTGTAAATAGTGACATAATAAGAACCAAGAAACTTAGCAGTTTACTAATTTTTCTATACAATGACCGACTGTTATTTCACCGTCTGTCAATTCTTTAATATTACTTTGAATTTTGTCATGGGTCCATATGGTTTCTTTCTTCTTCTGACTAATGTAACCTTGAATTTGAAAAAGACCAAAGTAATAACTTGAATCCTGTGTTAATTTTGACAAAAGATTAGCAAGATTTGGTTTCGACGTAACCTTTATATTGAGTCTTGCGTTCCAGGATTCATTAGCGTTGTTGGTCCTGTGGCTTATGTTGTAAAAACACCATTTGTCAGATACACACAGAACACGATGTGTCGCCATAGCATTATTACCAAAAGATTATGTGGCAGATGGTTGGCTTTATGTGCGCGGAGAATGTGCTAAAACTGATTGCTTAGTAAAATTTAATGACTATTTCTTTAGAACATGGATAGACAACAAAGCTTACTTCTCTGACAAATGGTGTTTTTACAACATAAGCCACAGGACCAACAACGCTAATGAATCCTGGAACGCAAGACTCAATATAAAGGTTACGTCGAAACCAAATCTTGCTAATCTTTTGTCAAAATTAACACAGGATTCAAGTTATTACTTTGGTCTTTTTCAAATTCAAGGTTACATTAGTCAGAAGAAGAAAGAAACCATATGGACCCATGACAAAATTCAAAGTATTATTAAAGAATTGACAGACGGTGAAATAACAGTCGGTCATTGTATAGAAAAATTAGTAAACTGCTAAGTTTCTTGGTTCTTATTATGTCACTATTTACAGCATTGTAAAGTTGATTATATGTTTTTTGTTGTACTACAAGTAATTTACGAGAGTTGATTAATAAATCGTAATTTTTTTTGAAAAAAAGAAATGTTGATTTTCTTACCAATTTTGTATTACAAATTTACGCGTTTGATTAATAAATATTTGTTTTTTTTTCTGTATAAAAATATGTTGATTTTCTTACCAATTTTTAGTTAATGTTATGATTTTAAGTATATACTTATTACTTTTGTAGGTAGTTTTCGTATGATATAGTTTTTATTTTTCTTATTAATTGAAATAAACGCAAAAAATACATATTTTTTGTTTTGTAAATGTCCCTTAATAATCAATAGTTCATACCAAAATAATTCGAGTATGACCTTCTATTCAATAAAAAATAAATTGACCCAGTTTACCATAGGCTCATTTTGGTGTGGAAATCTTGGCCGCTCGTTTGGACCACTTTCCCCCTACTGTTACCAGAGTGTGTACATTGGGCCACGGCCCAGGGGCGAGTTGCCTCCTAACCCGTCGATGATAACAAGATTTTGCCTCCTAGCGACAAGGACAGGTTGTTAGAATTGAATAAGCTACAACAATTCGATTCACAGGCTTGGAAAGGTATTAGGTACAAAAGAACCCTTCAAGGCTGTTTAGCTACCCCTGGATTTTCAGGGCTGCTAGTGAATGACGAGCTATGTCATTTTAATAAGACGAAGGATTATTTGGCTTCAACAGAATCACTACTGGCAGGGTTGTCAAATAAAATTTTAGAACAGAAGCAATTATTGAGAGTAGGCTTACAGTCTCTAGTGAATTGGGCCAGTGCTAATCCTAGTGACCTAAACCCAAAATCTTTATTTGATAAAATTTCTGAGAATTTTGGTCCTAATTCTTTATGCCACAAAAATTCAGAAACCACTATGCAGGTTATCTGTGGGAAGCGCTCGGAGTGCATTGAGGTTAGGCGAGACCGTATTCTTAAAGAGATTTCTAATGAGAATCTAAGAACTACATTAAGAAATGTTCCGCCAAGCTCGGAACACTTATTTAGTAGAGAAGCCTTGCTGCCTATAATACAGTCCCTCGGAGGGTCTCAAGTCTGGCTAAATACTCCAACTTATATTAAGGAAAAGAAAGTTATAGATAGGTCAGATAGAGCTGGGCTAAATAGGAAAAATTATAATAATAATAATTTTAAGGCTAGAAGGTCCGAGAAGGACAAACGAATTAAAAATACTTTTAAGAAGAACCGGCCCTTTCGTCAAAATCATTCCAATGGAGAAAGAGCCAATCCTAAATCCAAAGATAATTGACTTGCAGCGGGTTTTCAAAGGGGGTTGTCTGAAGTCAGCTACAGACAAATGGACCCAGTTAGGGGCCAACAATTTCATTTTAAATTCAATAGCGAGCTACCGCTTGCCATTCAAAAAGAAACCGCCTTTGAAGTGCCCAACCCCAAGTTTTTTAAAATGCCTAGCAATAAAGGTTTCCCCAAAAATGACACAGATGATAGAGGATCTGAAGAGCCAAGGGATTTTAGAGGTTCCACCCAATCAAAACCCTGGATTCTTTTCCAAAATGTTTTTGGTAAAGAAGTCAGGGGGGGGGGTTGCGACCGATATTCGATCTCAAAGCTCTCAATGCTTATGTGTCAACAAAGCATTTTTACCTGATCTCTCAGATGGATGTTTTAGACTTCCTCCAAATAGAGGACTGGTTGGTGAAAATAGACCTTCACCAGGCCTATTTCCATGTGAGTATCGCGGAGACTCACAGAAGGTTCCTACGGGTTGTTTACAAGGGAGAGGTCCTCCAATTAACAGCCCTACCTTTCGGTCTTTCCTCAGCTCCCCGAGCTTTCGCTGGGATTTCAAATTGGGTAGCCGAGTTGCTCCGACAACGAGGTATACGCCTTTTAGTATACCTCGACGACTATCTCCTAGCTTGTCAGGACAAAGCCAAGCTCATAGTGCAGGTTGCGGAAACGTTAACCATCTTGGAGTCTTTGGGTTGGCACGTGAACTATCAGAAGTCCATCACCGAGCCCACACACAGGTTGGAGTACCTGGGGCTAGTCTGGGACACCCACGGCGGGACAATATCATTGCCGTCCCAGAAGGTGCACTGCCTAAAAAACTCTTTAACAAAAATGTTGAGTCGAAACAACTGCTCGTTAAGAGAGTTACAGAGTTTGTTGGGCAGACTGAACTTTGCCAACCAAGCCGTCCCTCAGGGACGCCTGCACTGTCGCAGGGCACAACTCTTTTGAAAAAAGTTTCTTCAGAGAAACGGAAAAAGAGAACTGTGTCCCGGAGTGCGAAAGGACTTAGAGTGGTGGTTGGAGGCAGTAGAAGGCAGTCCAACCCCACTTCGGAGGAAAGAGGTCACTCATTTCCTAACCACAGACGCAGCGGATGCGGGCTGGGGTGCCGTACTAAACAATCAATGCCTGTCAGGCAATTGGGCTCGAAACCAAAGAGCTTGGCATTCCAATATGAAGGAAATGTTTGCGGTGTTTGCTGTAATCAGGTCGCAAGGTGCCCGGTTACAAAATGCTCACATTTTAGTACAAACGGACAACAGAACTCTGGTAGCTTATATCCGGAACCAGGGAGGCACCCGGTCTCAGAATCTTTTAGGGTTAACTACCAGGCTACTGGAGCTAACTCACAGATACAGCATAACGATGACAGCCTGCCACTTGCCAGGGAGCCTAAATGGTATTGCAGATTGCCTGTCAAGGGGAAAGCCAGTGCCAGAGTGGCATCTGCTACCTGCAGCCACGGAGGTTGTGTTCAAGCAGTGGGGCATTCCCGAAGTCGACCTCTTCGCCACAAAAGAAACCGCAGTAGTCTCAAGGTATGTGACTTTAAACTCAAAAGATGGCTCGGCGCTTTTTTATGACGCCTTCAGCCAGACTTGGAACTTCCGGAGAGCTTGGGTGTTCCCTCCACCAAGCCTATTACCCAGGGTTCTGGCACATCTAAACAATGCGTTGGGAGGGACATACTACATAGTAGCCCCGAGGTGGACCCAATGTTTCTGGTTCCCGGACCTTCAGGCTCGCGCGCTTGCGCCCCCTCTTCCAATAACCAACCTGAGAGAAGTTCTGGTGGATTGGACAACGGGACTGAATCCCCCTCAGGTGGACAAAATAAACCTTCAAGTATGGAAAGTTGGGGGTGGGAAGATCACATTACCAGCTGGGATAGAGAGGAGCAGCTACTGTTAAAGCAGAGCTGGCGTCCTTCCACTTTAAATACGTATAGGGCCCCAATAAGAAGGTGGCGGCAATGGTGTAAATTACATAAGATGGAAGATAAGAGCCCGGAGGGCAAAGACGTAGCTAGATTTTTGGCCAGCCTTTACCTACAGAATAAGTTCACTTATAACACTATTTTATTGCATAAGTCAGCAGTTTCCACATATTGCGCAGCAACAGTTGTAAACCTATCTAACAACTTTTTTATCCATCAGGTATTGAAAGCCATTTCCCATTCTAGACCAACACCTACCAAACTACCCATATGGGACATAAGCACATTATTTGATTGGCTGAAATCATCTTTCTGTTCAGGTTCCCTTTTTGATCAAAGTAGACGTACCGCCTTGATTCTACTACTTGCGTCTGGTCGAAGGCTACACAACCTCACCCTTTTAGAAGTCAGTAGCCAAGGATTTACGGAGTCGGCTGACTCCGTAACATTCTGGCTCAAGTTTGGGTCAAAAACAGACACTGCTTCATATAGACAGTCGGGTTGGCTTCTATTACGACATCAGGACCCTAGGATCTGTCCAGTAGCACATGTTAAGGAGTTACTCAGATTATCGGAAACCAGGCGTCAAGGAAGCCAGGTTAAATCCCTGTTTATCTCCGTCACAGGGATAGTTAGACCGGCATCCAAGACGATGATTGCAGGTTGGGTGCGGTCGGCGTTTAAATTAGCAGAGATTGATGCCTCTCCTGGCAGCATTAGGTCAGCAGTGGCTTCTCGAGGATGGTTAGACAATAGGCCAGTACAGGAAATTTTAGAAAGGGGAAATTGGAGAAGCGTGGAGACGTTCACTAGATTCTATTGCAAAGAAGTAAATAGACCTTTGAATGAGGGGAGAGTAAGCGACTCCCTATATGACAATTTCCAGCCAGTATAAGGCAATATGGTGCAGGGGCAATATGGTGCATGCTATTATTGGAAATAATCCTTAATTGAATTATTGAAGTCTCTACCCCTCTGATAACTTTACTGTTTTACTGGTACAAAGAAGATTCAGAGGAGCTAAATTCGGATATAAGAAGATACCCAAAGGTTTTATTATATCCATTATTATTGTTACTTATTCACATTGCATTCTTGTGTGTTAAGTGCTATTTCTCTGTTCACCAGCAGATATCAAACAGGTCTTCTATTACCTTGCTGTGTTTTCGAAGGCATATAATATGACTGTTTTGCATTAAGACAAAACAGGTATTATATGTTGGAGAAAACACAGCAAGGAGCCCAGGTGCTTGCTGATGAAGACTGCAATGACGTTTCGACGCTGATATGGCGCGAACACACGTGTAAGCGCCCTCTGGTGAACAACATCCGAAGGTATTCTCGGTTTGTCTATGATTTATCGATGGTTTTCTTGTATTTTCACAGATTCATAAGAATGACATCTTCTATTACCTTGCTGTGTTTTCTCCAACATATAATACCTGTTTTGTCTTAATGCAAAACAGTCATATTATAGTTTAATTATTACTGAACCATTTATTTATGGTTGATAGAACCGTGGTTAACGGGGTTACAGACGTACTTACGATTATTAATTCCGGAACAATCCAGTTTTATTTCTCTGTTTACTGTGTAATTTGTGTTATGTGTACCTACCATTGTACAGCGCCGCCGACCTTAGGGCCCATGTAGAAAATTATACGTTGGGGCCCGGCGCTGTTGCATTGGATTCACGCACCAGTGCCTAATCGTGTGGTTGTCTCCCCAGAACTTGGTACCGGCTGGAATACCGGTCCAACTGTATACCGGCTGGAATAGTTTCACCGCACCGTACCGGCCCGCCTCCGAACCAGCTGAGGTTGCCTGCCCGCTCCGTACCGTCTGGAAGACGGCCTTGGCGACGACCCCGCGGATCGAACTTGTAGCTGCGAAGCATGGTGACCTTGAGGGGAAGACAACGTCACACTCGCACGGGACCAGCCCGGAACCCCAAGTTGAGTGCATTACTCAGCCTGCCGTTTATAGTGACGTGACCTTGTACCCGAACCGACACTCGACCTTGTCTTAGAGTAGTTTTATTATTGTTATAGCAGGACCTACGGATTAAAGTTGTAGATCTCGTACCAATCGTTTTCTTCATCCTTGACCCCGTAGGGCCCAGTATCATTGGCGCCCGAACAAAAAGAGTGTCTGTAGGGTATACGTCCACGTCGATTACTGTGAGCGGTTGCGCTACTTTGTATGTGTGTAAGGGTACTGTCTTTTGTGCTCACTCCTGTACTGGGTCGGGAGAGAAAAAATAACTTCGAAAGCATCCAGTTGCCTCTCGTTGGGTTAGGCAGGTGGTAGGAGCCCACCAAAAACCAAGGGTCCTTAGCGACCCACCTTCCAAATTTTTTTTTCTTTTTTTTCTTTTCTTTTAGAGTCCCCGAGCACAAGGGAGGGTACCCAAAACAATTTTGTGTTTGTCTTCCCATACAGGAATTATTTTAAAATTATACTACCTTGATTGCCGAACTCGCGACCAGGTATTGACATAATTGTATTTTAGCTATCGAATATTAAGTAGATAACGAATTTTAGTATTTTAGTTATAGGGGAATTTCTCCCAACTCAGCTACTTTAGCGTAGATTTGTATTGATTTAATAGCCCACCGAACAGAAGCATGGCTGACCGTAAAATAAAATACTTACAATTAAATAAGGCGGAATTAATATATGAAGTGGCCATTAGAGGACTCTTACCTGCAGATAGGGTAGATACGTTGAGAGTACAGCTGCAGAAGTCGCTCGAGGAATACCCGGCTCATTCTGTTGTCGAGTCGTGTTACCCTCTAGCTGACGATTTGATAGGGATCGAGGCTACGTTACAGAAGGTGTCGGACAACATCGAGACATTGTCAACGGAGTCAGACGATAATAGATCTCTATACGAGCGTACATTGACTTTTCTCAATCACGTATATTTTAGGCTTCGGAGGTTGGAGAAGCCTGCCACGAAGGACGAGAGCACCGATATCGCGAAGGTACAACAGCTCTTCGATTCTTGTTCTGCTCAATTTAAAAATATAGTAAACCCGTACGCAGCTAGGAGCCCCTCATTGAGAACACCGGTGGTACTCGAGGACAACCAGTTTATGTTCTTGAAATCGCCGCAGGTTGCACCAACGTTGGTGGTGAACGAACCTGTTACCGAGCCAGTTTCACGTGACATGCCCGTCGAAAGAATTAGGGTCTCATGTGACCGCTCTAACGCCCTAGATATCATCAAAATCAAATTCGATGGGAAGAGCTGTGCTCGTGCATTCTTAGAGCGGATGGAGGAAGTCCGTTCAGCTCGGGAAATTCCGGATAAAAAATTGTTAAGTTTGGCGCCAGAGTTCTTCACAGGTGATGCGCTTCATTGGTTCCGTAGCGTACGTGCAACCATCACATCGTGGCAGCAATTAAAGTGCATTTTTTTGGAGGACTTCGACCCTCCAAATTTTGATGTCCGTTTTCTAGAGGAGATTCGTGCGCGGACCCAAGGGGAAAACGAGGGTATAGTGGTTTACCTTGCGATCATGCAAGGCATGTTCGCGAGATTGTCTACGCCGTTGTCCGAGGCGCAGCAGTTAAATATAATTTTTCAGAACATCAGACCGTGTTACGACGTTTTTATTGCGGGAGGACCTCCCATTTGCTCAATGAAGGAGCTCAAGGTTAGGTGCCGGAATTACGAGCACTCGCTCGCGCGCAAGAACGCCTTCAAGGAGCCAGCACAGTTGACAATGGCCCCAGAGTTCAACTACAACCAACAAGCGGCCAAGAAGGACGGCAAGCCGAGGTCATTGGTGCACGCTGCAGTGGCGGCGATGTCAGTCCCCCCTGGTAGGCCAAAATCCAATAACTATTGTTTTGCTTGCGGGAAAGAAGGCGTGACTAAGCGCTCGTGTCCAGATTGTGCCCCAGGCTACACACCTAAACCTAAGAGCGGTTTCGTCCCAAAGTGCGTTGGTTGCGGTCGGAAGGGTGTCGCTTTTAAAAATTGTAGCTCCTGCAGGGATAGGGTCCCAGCGTCCTCGTCGGATAACTCCCCTGGGCCTTCAAAAAACTAGTGTCAGAGGATCGAAGAGATGAGAATAAGACAGATATGGAATCCTGGAGGCAGTGGCTCATAACTATAAAAAATTTTTTCAAAACATATCAAGTCTCTTCGATCTTCGGCACTAGGCCTCGTAACGATCCCCGCCCTTATATAAAGGTGTCACTCCCTAGTTGTGGTGGTAGGGAGATGTATGGTCTGCTGGACTCCGGATCTGCAGTGTCTATCATCGGCCGCAATCGCGGGGCCGTCGCCACGTGCGTGAAGAGACGGGGCGACTCAATTGTGGACCTTTCGTTCGCGAGCGCCCCGCTCTCAGGCCGTGTGCAGAGCTGGCGTGTCCTTGAGGAGGTGGAGACAGCGTCGGATCATCTATACATTCGGTTCGACGTCTCTCCCCCCGCGGGCGCCGCGCCGGTTACACCGGCTCCACGCGAGCCACGTTGGGTGCTTAAGCGACTGGATCGGGAGGTCCTCCTGGAGGCCGCCATCGTACAGGCCTGGGCCTCTGCGCCGGACAGGCCTGTCGACATAGACGATGAGGCGGCGTGGTTCCGGGAAGCCATGACACGTGTCTGCGACGCGGCTATGCCTAGGGCTCCGCCCTATAATCCGAGGCGTCAGGTCTACTGGTGGTCAGCGGACATCGCGAGGCTGCGACAGGCCTCCGTGATCGCTTTCCGCCGGTGGACCAGATTCCGAAGGAGGCGTAGCCGCCCCGCAGATACGGAGCCCCGAGAGGCGGAGCTTCATGCGGGGTACAGGGAGGCCAGAAAGGCCCTCCGAGTGGCGATAAGGCAGTCGAAGGCTGCAGCTCATAAAGAGCTGCTGGAGACGCTGGAGCGGGACCCATGGGGGCGGCCTTACCTTATGGTAAGGGGTAAGCTGCGCCCCCGGGCCCCACCGTTAACCCGGTGTCTCCAGCCGGAGCTGCTCGGAGGAGTCGTTGGCTCCCTGTTCCCAGCGCGGGCGGTGGAACATATTCCACCGCAGATGACTCCGCCACCTAGGTCGCCTATGGCACCCAACGTGGATGACGACGACGTGCCCGAGGTCACTTGGGTAGAGCTAGAGCTGGCGGTGCTAAGGCTTAAGGCCAAGAACACCGCCCCGGGACTCGACGGTATTCCAGGCCGAGCCTGGGTCCTAGCTCTAGGCGAAGAAGACGCTCTCGAGCCCCGACTGAGAGGGTTTCTCAGCGCATGTTTGGAGCGAGGCCAGTTTCCGAAGTTGTGGAAGACGGGGAAACTGGTCCTCATCCGAAAGGTGGGACGCCCGGCGGACTCACCGTCCGCCTACAGGCCGATAGTGTTGCTCGACGAGGTGTGCAAGCTCTTTGAAAGAGTGATTGCAAAGCGCCTCGTCGAGCATCTATCCAGAGTGGGGCCTGACCTGGCGGAAGGCCAGTATGGCTTCCGCCGGAGGCGCTCCACCGTGGATGCCATCATGCGCGTGGGGACTCTGGTGAAGGACGCCGTCGCTCGGGGCGAGGTGGTGCTGGCGGTGTCACTGGACATCGCCAACGCGTTTAACACCCTGCCCTGGAGCTGCATTAGGGAGGCGCTCGTGTATCACGAGGTGCCTCCCTACCTTCGCCGCATAGTCGGGGCGTATCTGTCGGAGAGAGCAGTCGTCTACCCAAGTGCGACCGGGCTCGGTCGGCGAGAGATGTCGTGCGGTGTTCCGCAGGGATCGGTCCTGGGACCGCTACTGTGGAACATCGGTTACGACTGGGTGCTTCGCGGTGAGTTCGCAGACGGTGCCGCCGTCACTTGTTATGCGGACGACACGCTGGTGACGGCGTGCGGGGCTACATACCGCGAAGCGACCCTGAAGGCCACGACCGCGGTTGCCCAAGTCGTGGAGCGGATTCGGCGGCTGGGTCTCGAGGTGGCTCTGCATAAAACCGAGGCCATGTTCTTTCATGGGCCTCGGCGCGTGCCACCGGAGGATTCCAGCCTCATAGTGGGAGACATTTCTATCGGCATCAAGGCCCAGATGAAATATCTGGGGCTCGTGCTTGACGGCCGGTGGAACTTCGGGGAGCATCTCCGAAGACTGGCCCCCAAATTGAAGGACACAGCTGCCGCTTTGGGGCGGCTGCTGCCCAACATGAGGGGGCCGGATGACTCCTGCAGGAGACTCTATGCGGGAGTCGTGCGGTCCATGGCCCTATATGGGTGCCCAATATGGGCGGACACCCTGACGGTCCACAATGCGCGTCTGCAGCGTGGACCGCAGCGTGCAATGGCCAGCAGGGCCATTAGGGGGTACCGCACGATATCCTTCGAGGCGGCGAGTCTCCTTGCCGGATCCCTACCGTGGAACCTGGATGCGAGAGCCCTTTCGATGCTATATCGGTATCGTAAGGAGGCGCGGGAGCAGGGACGGGAACCCGAGCCCGAAGAAATTCGGGCCGTGAGGTCTCAGCTCCACAGGGACATGGTAGCGGAATGGGAGCTACGACTTGGGCGACCAAGCGCAGGGCACGCCGTGATAGCGGCGGTAAGACCCATCATGGAGGAATGGCTAGAGAGGCCACACGGCAGCCTCTCGTACCGGCTGACGCAGGTGATTACCGGACACGGGTGTTTCGGGAGTTACCTGTGTCGGATCCGGAAGGAGCCAACGTCCGAGTGCCATCACTGTGATGCGAGCGAGGACACAGAGCTGCACACGCTGACCGAGTGCCCGGCGTGGGACACGCCGAGGCGGGTCCTAGTGGCGGCTCTAGGGGTGGGAGTCCTCACACTCGTCACATTGCTCACAGCGATGGTACGATGCGCAAACGCTTGGGGTGCGGCCGCCTCCTTCTGCGAGCAAGTAATGCTCGAGAAGGAGGCGGCCGGTCGGGTTCGGACCAGACTCCGGGCCCGGGAAGCCCGTGCAGAGCGAAGGCGAACCGGACGTCGGAGGTCGCAGAACGACCTCCGTCCTCCATGAGCGCTGGCCTGGGGGTGACCGGTGGAGCCGCCTGTCACCCTAGCAGAAGCAGGCCGCGGCGGCGGCGCAAAGTGCGCCTCCCCGTAACCGGGGCTAGATGGGGACATTTTGGTCCCCACAACCCGAAGGGGGCCATCTCGAAAGAGATGGTCCTGGGTCTGTCGGGGTGCGAGAGATATGCTTTTGGCAATCTCACCTCCGGCAACCAAGGACCCAAGATGGCGTGCGTTTTAGTCGGTTCGAGTCCGACATAATCACCTCCACCGGCTCTGTGGAGGTGGTATCCGTGGGGATTTATCGCACGATAAAAAAAAAAAAAAAAAAAAAAAAAAAATCATCGGCCGCAACGCACATGTAACTATGATGAAGTACGGTGCACGGCTGGAGGAAAGTCAGCGGATCTCTATTGCCACGGCTTCTGGCCAAGTTTTTAACTCGATTGGTTCAATCTCCTTACCAGTTTCTTTTGAGAGCGACACAAAACATTTATTGTTCCATATAATACCAGACATCGATTCCATCATGATCTTGGGCATCGATTTTTGGAAATCTTTTAATATTTGCCCGAAGTTTTTATCATTCGTGGATTTTCAGTTAGATTCAGATATGAGGGTGGCGTCGCTGGATGCACTACCACATCAAGTGACCCACGTAAATGCTTATGGGACTCTCTCGTCTGCAGAGAGGATCATAGCGGTCAATATCATCAAGGAATTTCGATCCGTCGCATTTGACACCATAGGTTTGGGCAGAACTACCGTCATTACTCATAAAATAGACACAGGTGACTCACCACCAATCAAGCAACGTTGTTATCGTTTATCACCAGACAAGCAAAGGATAATCTCGGAACAGGTCGACGAAATGTTGGCGTTGAACGTCATCTCACCTGGAGAAAGCCCTTGGCTCTCACCTGTGCTGGTGGTAGGGAAAAAAGATGGCTCAGCGCGATTTTGTCTAGATAGTAGGAAACTCAACTCGGTGACAAAGAAGGATTCGTACAGCTTGCCCTACATATCCGAGATTTTAGACAATCTCAGAGATGCTAGGTTTTTGTCCTCCATTGATCTCTCTAAGGCATTTTGGCAGGTTCCCCTGGATCCAGCAGACAGAGAGAAGACCTGCTTCTACGTGCCAAATAAAGGTACGTTTATGTTCAATGTCATGGCGTTCGGTTTGACTAACGCTCCAGCGACGCAACAAAGGCTCGTGGACGCTCTGTTCGGCCCAGAGTTCGACCTCAAGGTGTTCTGCTACCTCGACGACATCATAGTTGTCAGTAGTTCGTTTGACGAACACGTGTCGCTACTACTGCGTGTGTTGGAGAAGTTGAAGAAGGCCAACTTGGCCGTTAATTATGATAAGTGTCAGTTCTTTCGTGATAGTCTAAAGTATTTAGGTTATGTAGTAGACGCACAAGGCTTGCGAACGGATCCTCACAAGGTAGATGCCATCTTGGACTACCCTACACCTATGAGTAAGAAGGACGTAAAGCGGTTCTTAGGCACTGCGTCCTGGTACCGTAGGTTCATTCCAGATTTCAGCACCATTGCGGGTCCATTGAGCAAGCTAACGTCTACCAAAAGAGGGGCTCCTCCATTCCAGTGGAACAGGGAGGCTCAGGATTCCTTTGTCACGTTAAAGAACTGTCTGAGTAAGGCACCAGTCCTAGCGTGCCCTAATTTGGAATTGCCATTCGAGGTGCACACGGATGCTAGTGACTATGGGTTAGGTGGCATGTTAACGCAGAATATTGATGGCGTTGACAGGCCGATAGCTTTTATGAGTCGTTCCCTCACGAAGCCGGAACGCAATTATAGCGTCACGGAACGGGAGGCTTTAGCCGTCTTAGTGGCCCTGGAACACTGGCGTTGCTATATAGAGAACAGGAAGCGTTTCATTGTTTACACTGATCATGCAGCGTTGAAATGGTTCTTGTCACTGTCGAACCCCACGGGTCGTCTGGCTCGTTGGGGCACTCGCTTATCATCTTTCGATTTCGAAATTAGACATAGAAAAGGGAAGGATAATATTATTCCAGACGCTCTGTCACGGTCAGTTCCGGTAGCAGCCATTGCTGGTGCCATAACACCAGTACAAACAGACGACCAGTGGTATTTGAATGTGTTTGATGGCTGTAAATCGACACCACTGAGTTTCCCAGGGTACTTGATCGAAAACGGTAAGCTGTATAAACAGGTCAAAGGTCACAATATTCTCACTAGGGACTTTGAGTGGAAAGAAGTCGTTCCTATGGAGGATCGTGAGCGCATCATCAAGGAGAACCACGCGGAACCTACGTCGGGTCATCTTGGTACATTCAAAACTTATCACAAGGTTCGCCTTCGTTTCTTCTGGCCAGGAATGTACAGGGATGTCGCTAGGTACATAGCATCCTGCGAGACTTGCCTAGCATATAAAGCCCCCACGCATTGTACCTTAGGCACACACGGCAAGCCAAAGGAATGCAATAGACCGTTCCAGATGCTATCAGTTGACTTGGTTGGCCCTTTACCCGTTTCAAGGAAACAGAACGCCTATATACTGGTCGTATGTTGCTGTTTCTCAAAGTATTGCCTGATATTTCCACTGCGCCGTGCTACAGCGGCCAACGTCGTAAGAAATTTAGAGGAGGGAGTATTTATGGTCCATGGGATTCCAGAAATCATACTGCAGGATAACGGTGTCCAATTCGTAAGTAAAGAATTGGACACACTTTACAAAAAGTACAAGATTCCGAAGGTACAGTTCACGCCAAAATACACCCCTCAAGTCAACTTGGTAGAACGTTATAATCGCACTATCGTCACTGCAATCGCCACCTTCGTCGAGGATGATCACCGGACGTGGGACGTGCACCTGCCTCAGGTACAGTTTGCCATCAACAGCGCGGTTAATGAGGTAACGCGATTCTCCCCCGCCTTCTTAGTATATGGCAGGGAATTGGTCCCTTGTGGATAATTCTACTCATTAGCCACTGATTCCAGTGACCTAGTCTTTCCCCCACGGGACGAGTACGCGGAGAACAAAGGCGCGCTGGCAGCTGTGTTCGATAAGGTACAGGCAGCTCTCCATCAAAGCCACGTCAAGAGCTCCCAACGTTACAATCTTCGCAGGAAGCCGGCTACATTTGAGGTCGGGGACATAGTTTGGAAGCGCACGCAATTCCAAAGTGACAAGGATGCGCGGTTTACAAAGAAATTGGCCCCGAAATATCAAAAGTGCAAGATTATAGCAAAGCGTTCCCCATTAGTCTTTACATTAGAAGACACGGCGGGAAACAATATTGGCAACTGGCATATAAAAGACTTCAAAATGACGAGCTGACATCGTCATATTTTGTAAATTTTTATTTTTATTGTAGGGTAACTACGTTGTACTATGTTTAGTCTCGTTGTTCCAACCATCCGGCTTTCCCCATTGTTCGTTGCCAAGTACCGTAGTTTATATCCGATGCCTTAGGTTAGCTAGGAGCTACGTGGAATGGTATACCTAGGTGAACGTTCAGTGGTTGGCGGGAAGCACAACTACGTTTTATTGTTTTTGTTTCTACTATCTGCGGTAGCAAGATATGTAAAAAGACATGTGGTAGAGTTTAGTGCAAAACTCGAGCTGGGTTGTAGACCACCGTCATTCCTGTTGCAGTCGTTATGCGGTCTGTAGGAATTGATGATCCAGAGTAACTACGCACTTAGGGTAAGCCCGTAAGCACCGATCATCTCGTGCATATATTGGTTTATGTAGTTTATATATTAAATAATCTTGTTAATTTAGTTGATTTCAGTTCATAATTAATCATTTTGACACCGTTTTAGTGGTCTCGTACTTAGCATTGTCAACCTAGGCTTGAGGTAACCGCTGGGTTAAAAATAAGCCTTCACTGTGTATAAAAGCTTCCTTAGTGTGAAGTCCTTTTTTATCTGAGGGAGACTTATGTTCTCCCTGGGTTCTATAGCACGTCAGAGCGGTTAGTGACTCTGTTGCCGGTAGGTTAGCTTCAAGTGGTTTGCAATGTACCGTCGAGGAAAGCTGGCGCCAAACTTAACACCTCAATCGCAAGTGGTACGTCCCATCAGGTTGGATAGGGCCGGACAAGGTATGTGTGGTTCGTCTTCCTACCTCCGCGGGAGGAAGACTTGGTGTGATAGGTGTATGTTAGGTGGTGTGTCTGTGTTTCTGTATGGTTGTATGAAAGGGTTTTGCTTGCATTGAAGCCAATGACCTCGTTCCAGAGGGTTTGTTTCAGGCGGATTTTCACTGTTCCCCCAGTAAAAATCCTTCTCCCAGTTCGTCGGGTATTGTTACGTGAACACTGGTTCCGGTAATAAAAAATGAAAACATTTGAACATAGCAGTAATAAACGGTAAATACCGGTAGCTCGCGATTGCGGCGCGTACCCCCATCACTGGGTGGTGAACGCGGTCATTACCTTTTAAGGTAATGCATCGTGCTAACGCGCATATAAAATGAGTCACACGCATTGATAACCAATCAGCGCATTCCGTCAAACGGAGAATCGGCTGATGGGCCCAACACTAACCGACAACAAGAAAAAAAAACACGCCCGCGCTCGCGCCGAGGTAGACGGCAGACCTCATTCTATCGCGAGACTTCGCGGCGGTACGTGATAATCTGAACGCGAACGTCATAATCTTAAAACCTAGATAACATATAGTCTAGATTCTGCCAGTTACTAGTAATATTGTATAGTATTAGTGTAGTCTACTAGTCTAACATTAATAGCTGTTCCCAATATAAGGGGTAAGTCTAGTGTCCTTAATAAACAGTGCGCGAGTATTAAACGATAGTCACGTAAATAATAAAGTAAAATAACATCTTCATTCGCGTGTAACATTCCTGCTTAGCCCCTAGGAGCTAAGCGTGATGATAGCTCATTTTTAGTACCTGCCTACCTGCGGTCGGGAGTTCGGTAGTTACCTAGCTGTAGTTTATCCTTTGTGTAAATGTAATTAAAGTAAATTTAAAGTAAACTGTGATTAACATCGTAATCGTTAAAATGTTGTAAGAAAGTTATTGTATGAAGTGTGTCCATAATATATGTCGCGAGTATACATGTCGACAGACAGCCGAATATAATAATTGCTTAAGAACTATTCAATTAGTTGTAATGGTTGATTGTTCGTATCCTAAGAGAAAAATCAACACGGTGTATATCTCGCCATAATTTTCTACGGATACCCACATTTTGAAAACATGTAAATTGTCGAATTTTAATCTCGTTTTAAATCCACGGTTCAGCATATATATGTATTATAGTTTAATTATTACTGAACCATTTATTTATGGTTGATAGAACCGTGGTTAACGGGGTTACAGACGTACTTACGATTATTAATTCCGGAACAATCCAGTTTTATTTCTCTGTTTACTGTGTAATTTGTGTTATGTGTACCTACCATTGTACAGCGCCGCCGACCTTAGGGCCCATGTAGAAAATTATACGTTGGGGCCCGGCGCTGTTGCATTGGATTCACGCACCAGTGCCTAATCGTGTGGTTGTCTCCCCAGAACTTGGTACCGGCTGGAATACCGGTCCAACTGTATACCGGCTGGAATAGTTTCACCGCACCGTACCGGCCCGCCTCCGAACCAGCTGAGGTTGCCTGCCCGCTCCGTACCGTCTGGAAGACGGCCTTGGCGACGACCCCGCGGATCGAACTTGTAGCTGCGAAGCCTGGTGACCTTGAGGGGAAGACAACGTCACACTCGCACGGGACCAGCCCGGAACCCCAAGTTGAGTGCATTACTCAGCCTGCCGTTTATAGTGACGTGACCTTGTACCCGAACCGACACTCGACCTTGTCTTAGAGTAGTTTTATTATTGTTATAGCAGGACCTACGGATTAAAGTTGTAGATCTCGTACCAATCGTTTTCTTCATCCTTGACCCCGTAGGGCCCAGTATCAATACGTATGTCTAGATTCGCCCCTACCGGGTTGCCCATTCACCCTCGCTTCATAAATCTACTTCGTCAGTCTTCTTTCATCCATTCTCTCCATTTTATTATTTAAGTATATATTTATTTAAGACTAGCTGTGCCCGCGACTTCGTCCGCGTGGAATGTACTTAATAAAAAAAATTTTTTGGCACTTTTTTTTTTTAGCCTAAGTTACTCCTTATTACATAAGCTATCTGCCAGTGAAAGTCCCGTCCAAATCGGTCCAGCCGTTCCAGAGATTAGCCAAAACAAACAGACAGACAGACAGACAGACAGACAGACAGACAGACAGACAAAAAAATTAAAAATATATATTTTGGTATGTGTACCGTATATACATTCATATGCATGTAGTAGAAAGCGGTTATTTTAATATTACAAACAGACACTCCAATTTTATTTATTTGTATAGACAAGCAAAATTGGTCCAGCCGTTTACGAGTGATTTCGTGACCAAGGGAAATAGGGATTCATTTTTTATATATATAGTCATAGAAACTCGCGAATCATTGCACTTTGCTTTGACAGCCTCAGTGGCGTAGGGATCGTGAACGCGGCCGTTACGCAGGAGGCGCGAGTTCGATCCCCGCTTAGTGCAAATATTTGTATGCACGAATATGGGTTTCTAACCATAATATGTACGTATTTACAAAAAAAAGGATTTAAGTATGTTTATCCGCATTCTAGATTCCATAACACGAGCTAGTTATACTATGCTTACCATGGGTCTAGATCGCGGTATTATTTACTGCTAATAGAGAATAGACATGTACATTATTTACATTGAGCAGGAATAAAACCTGTGACCTCTACCTAGCATTCCAACGCTATACCGACATACCCAACAAGTCGAAGAAGTAAACATTTTATTTGATAACCTCCCCCCTCCGTTAAGTATAAGGTAAACAGCAAACCACCCTTTAATTAAGATAATTTGCCCACCGATAACTTTCTTGCAGCAAATTGAGGAAAAATACCGAACTTGTGCAAAGAGTCCACAAGAAATCATATAGTCAGGCTGCTATTCTATGGGGAAATGAAAGGGAATAGGGAATATAACCAGCATAGGGAGGGCGAGTATACTTAGGCAAGTAAAATAGAATATTATCCTACTAACATTATATATATGCAAGTTAATGGGGACGGAGGTTTATATTTTCTTGCTATGTACGTTTTTTTTTCTTCCTCTGCTTTTTGTTTTTTTTTTTAAGAATATTAGAACTGAAGTTAGTCCCTCTAACCCCTCCAACTAAGCTAAATAGCTTGTGTTAGGAGTTGGTTCACGTCGGTCTCGATCGTAAGGCCGACTCCTTTACCACCAAGCCACCGACGGCGCTTGAAAATTGACGCTTAATAATTGTTTATTATGTACTTATTAGGTAAATTTTTGTTTGTCTGTAACAAACAAAAACTTACCTAAGTATGTTCTTACGTATTCTAGATTTAAAAATACAAGTTAAGCTAAGGGTACTTTGGATGTAAATAGCGCTGTATCTAAATAATAATAGACTATTTTTTTGTATTTATTGTAATCCATACTAATATTATAAATACGAAAGTAACTCTGTCTGTCTGTCTGTCTGTATGTTACGCTTTCACGCCTAAACCACTGAACTGATTTTGATGAAATTTGGTATAGGGATAGGTAAGACCTTGAAAGAGTACATAGGCTATGTTTGGTCGCGATAACCGACATACACGCGGGCGGAGCTGCGGGCAAAAGCTAGTTATTCATAAGCCTATCCATTTTTTTTTTCAGTTCCGCTATCTGTGACTGACGTCGACATCAGATGAGAATCATTGGTAGCTTAGTGGTTAAAGAGTCGGCTTTACGATCCAAAAGTCGCAGGTTCGAATCCTAGTCGACGTTTAGTGTACTACCGACATGAATCCCCAAGCAATTTAGCTTAGCTGGGGGGAATAAGGGAAATATTAGTTAATCTCAGCCAAATGTCACTGAAAACCTCAAATAATTAAGTATTTACCTTAAGAAAAGACGAAAAGGTTAGTACGAAAGACGGAATTTTACTACCAGAGGCCGTTAATAAAATCCCGTCCTATATGCTAACCTTTTCATAAAAACATTTACAAGAAAAAATTGTATTGTAAAAGTTTCAAAAATTCATTCGCAACATTTACTTCTAACATCATAAGTATGTTGATTCCAAGATTTTTTGTAGGCACGTAAGGATAATTTAAATAGCAGTTTATTTCGTGAATAAATTCCGACCAGTACCAATTAAACGAATCTTTGTCCCCACATTGCTTGTTAAGGAAAATATTTCTTGACAAAAACATTCCGTGGAACTCGGAGCACACAATGTTGAGACCAGAACGCAATGAAACAATTTCTCCACCTTGAAAATTTTCAGTAATTTAATGTTGAATCGAAAATGATCTTTATTTAAATTCTAGAAGAGCTATTTCTCTATGCATAGTGTCAGATGTGCACATTGAGGTTGGAGAACGGAGTGAGGTCTTACTGTATAAAATGTAATTTAATTCTACTCGGCAAAAATAGCCAGGCAAGGGGACGGAGGGATTTTGATCCATAACTACAGGTCGACGTTGTCAATTATACCTATAATGGAATAAGTTTTCGAGCGTCAGCAATCTTCCATGCGGTTTTAGTTAGTTTTAATGCGATATACTCACCTCATCATTAGCTCGGGATACGGAAGTCTGAGAACGTATCCACGCATAAAATAAAACAAATCTATCAGCTAAAAAAGAAACCCAAAAGGCAGTTTAGACAGGAAACATTGTGTTACTGAGCTATTTGAAATTGAAAGGTGGACATTTCACCGATGAAACTAAATCTAAGATTATCTCCTTCATCCTTTTATCCCGGTTGCACCCAAAGCTGCGTGTTTGGCTGAACTCATCTTTTCAAAGATACATTTCGTAACCATCTCGAGCTAAACACTACCGTATCTCACATCAATGTCCCACACTCGAGACATGCTACACTGCGATGGGAAATGACGCAGGAGAGAGCACAGGCAGCGAACGCACCTGTGCTGAGCTTTGTGTACCAAAATATAGTCGAGAGAGGCGAACTGGAGCGCTGAATACAAACTCTAAGATATACTCGTCCTGTGAATAGCCCATTTTATATTTGTCGAAAGATTTTTCCTCGCTGTTGCCCCGAAATCGCTTAGGTGTTGCAACTGAATACTGAGGTAACTGCTTATTGAGGTGACGTTTATGCACACGATGCTACAGTAAATAAATATAAAGATATTTTGGGAGAAACACATAAGGATTCAGATATAAACTAAGCATAGGTTATAATAACATATATTCGCAATAACTTATGTTCGCAATAAAACCACCCAAACGTAAATAGACCTATTCATGCAAATAAATATTTGAACAGACTGGCAATTGAACTCGCGACCTCTGATGAAGTAGTCTAACATTCTACGCCACAGAGGTTAAATAAAGCGTAGAGGTTGCAAGGTTAAGCAATATTCAGTCTAAGGATGAACGAAGGGTTTTTTAAAATTAACACATTAAGGCAAAGAACGCTGGCAGTCCCGGGGAGCCACTGGTCCCGGCATTCGTTACGGGTTACGAACTGGTCTACCTACAAAACTCTAATATCACCAGAATTAACTAAACTGAAAATCAATCCCAAGTCTATAAAAAAAAAACGCGGAGGATGATGATTCCTAACTTGAACTCGGAATTCCTATTTCGAGTATAAAACTTTTCATCTTCTGAACATGCAAGTGATATAAACAGAATTCTTGAACTGCGATGGAATCGTTTCAACGCTTTGTGAATGTTTTCTATCCAAGCTAGCTCGCATCTTGCATTTTCTACTTCAGGATAGATATATATCTAAGTGAATTCTGCAACGAAAACATGTAACTAAGAAAGGATGAAATGACAGTAAATCTATATATATTCCTTATTCCCTATTTACCTTGGCTACGAGATGACGCGTGAACGGCTGGACCAATTTCGCTAATTATTTTTTTGTTGTATTCGTTATTGTTAGGAGAAGGTTCTTATGAAAGAAAAAATGAAGAAAATTGCGTGGAAAATTAGAAAATTTAAGAATACTTAACCACCATATAAAATAGCTGACCCGACATACGCCATGTATAAGCGAGCACCAAGGCCCCGTTTCTCTGGCGACAAGATATATAAGAAAATTACTTTCCAATTAAGTGTTTATGATGTCGCTTAGGATTATTTTTCTTTGAACATGCAAAGTCGCTAATACTGTTTAATCTTTCAAACGTCGATATTAGAATCCTATTTGCAATTTTTTTTTATTCAACCCGCCTTTTATTTATTTACATTTTACGTCCTTGTACTCATGAACTTTCTTAGTGTAAAAAGTCAATTCTGAAAAGTTAAATTCCAATCACGAACATAGAAATAAAGGACGAACCTCGGTGTGCACATGACCGAGCGTGCAATACCGAATATAGCTCAGAAATGTTATACGCCACACACAAAGAAAACCGCAGAATAATGTATGTATCCGTATAGTAACAGACATATTGTTATTTCAACACAAAGCACTATGTATACAGTCCTATCTACACCAATAACCATCTAATTAATAAATCTGTAGAGTGACGTATGTTCTGTTAAATTCGCCCAGGTCAATCGTATCCATTCTATTAACATTGTAAATTGGAAAGTTAGTGATGAATGGATGGGTGTTCAAAATTATGGGTAATTGTTCTGAATTCATAACTAAGTTCATGATGGGAGGGGCCAGTGGCTAAGTAGTAACATTAGCCAGTTCGGTATTAGGATTAAATATTAAGCAAATCAATTTTTTGTCAACAAAGTTTATATTTTTCATCAAAATTCTGCTACTCAAAATGGCCCGGGGGCGAATCGGGGACCGGGGGCGAGTCGGGGTCCAGAGGCGAGTCGGGGACCGGGTGCGAGTCAGGAACCGGGGTCGAGTCGGGGACACCCGGGGGCGAGTCAGGGACACCGTTGTCCCCGAGGAGGGCCAGACCATAAGGGATGGCCCTGGGTCAGCTGGGGTGCGAGGGATATGTTGAAGACAACCTAACCTCCGACCTAACACCACGACCTTTAGTCGGCGTGCGGTTTTAGTCGGTTCGAGTCCGACATAACCTCGCCTTCCGGCTCCGGCGTGGGAGGTATCCGAGGGGATTTCCGCACGATGGAAGATCTGCTGCCAATTAAATCGATGTCGCTCACTGAAGTCACTATACAAATCTGTTAAAGTTTAACAACTACTGATGGTGACTGTACGTCAAAAATCTACATAAACGCTGCATCGATGAATGATGCGGAACATCACGACACAGGTGAGAAATGAGGCACGAACGCCATCTGCTGCTATTTTCGCAAAACTAGCGTCGTATCCACAGAGCAGGTGACAACTTACTGACAAAGCATTATTATGAGCGTATGCTTGAACACAGAGTAGGTTGACAGATTAAGAATTTAAAAGTCTTTCCATTCGAAAAACATTGGAAAAAATGAAATGCTCAAGTGAGACTCGAACTCACGACCTTTCGCTTACAGGGCGACTGCTCTGCCAACTGAGCTATTGAGCACCACTTGAATCATTCCAAATTTTCCTTCTCTTTATATCCGTCTATAAGGGCGACGACGGTGCAGCCATCTACCAACATTCTTACGAACTGTTGGAAACAATGAATGATAATAAATGCTATAAAAAATTCATTCAAATATTTGGGCGCAGTCATCAAAATTCAATGTTTAAAAATGGTTGAAAAATCATTCATTGTTTCCAACAGTTCGTAAGAATGTTGGTAGATGGCTGCACCGTCGTCGCCCTTATAGACGGATATAAAGAGAAGGAAAATTTGGAATGATTCAAGTGGTGCTCAATAGCTCAGTTGGCAGAGCAGTCGCCCTGTAAGCGAAAGGTCGTGAGTTCGAGTCTCACTTGAGCATTTCATTTTTTCCAATGTTTTTCGAACTTAACAGTTAGCATAATAAATGCTATAAAAAATTCATTCAAAAAAAAAAAGTCTTTCCATTATTCTTCCAAAGAAAGGTTTTTATTTAATTTAGAGCAACATAGTTGCTTGTTATTGACGACATTAACAATTCTACTTAAACAAAATTTACCAAGGCACTGATGGAGAAGAAATAGCGCAACAAAATCCACTGCAGCATTTTTTAGATATCAATTTATAATAGGTAAGACTAAATGTGAACGAATGCACATTTGTCTCGTGTCTGAATGAACGACACATGTTAAAAAAAGCTTTGAAAGTCGATGTCCGTGCGGTTATAAAGAGTCAAACCGCAAGAACTTGTAACCGGGACGAAATGACCGAAACGTATCGTATTTTCGTTTTATGAACCTGACCTTCTGTATCTATTTAACTTACGCCTTAGTGGCATAAAAAAGTAAGCTTAATCTCACGCTACTTACATTATACGAGTACGTATTACATCCAGACTCGTAGCATTTTAAGGTTATAACGGTACGAAAGTACTTTAGCTGCGAACAGTTAACGCATGTAGGAGTCTCGTAATAACCCTTTAAGCGCTCGAGTTTAGGAGTTAGGATAAAACGGTAGACCTATTATTTTCAGACCGACTACTAAACCTTTAGGTTATAAGAAAATCTTATAGAGAAAGGAAATTTAGAAGCGTAACTTCAGACCGGCTATCTGTATATAGCTACACCAGCTCCGATAATCTTAGTTTGTTAGCGAATGTGTTTTTTTATTCGAGCATAATGTTGTGATTTTTTTTTTAAATCTTTATTTACGCAGCTTAGCCACAATTTAACTATGTCGCTCCATCATAGCCATTTTATATAAAGTACAAATCATTTTATATGTATAGATTATACAGATGTTTGAAATTCATGATACAACAAATACATGTCTTGAGCTGTATCCGACATGGGTCTTGCGAGGGCGTTGTGAAAATTCTGATTTAATTTTGAAAAGTAAGTAAGTAGCTTTGTTCTCTATTCGATTTTTGAGGACAGACAACTAAGTATATAAATGTATGTGTCCTGTATAAAATGTTCTGTGTATGGCCTGAACCTCTAAGGTGAGGCCTACCTTAGAAGTAAAGCTAACTAACTACCAAGCTGTGAGTTAGTACAGTACACGTGATAATTGACGAGAGAAGGATTCAAATCGCTTTGGAAGATCTCATAACCCCCAACCATATCAATGATATAAACCAAAAAAATAAAAATCAGATAAAATATTAATTTTATATTCAATAATGATACTAACTAACTGTCCTTTCGGCTTCAAGGACCCGCTAAGCAGACCCACCAGTGGGTCTCAGAATACTGACATGTCTCCAAAGGCCCACTAGTGGATCCACTGAAATTGTATTATCTTCGAAGACCCACTAATGAAAAGAGCGTATAACCGCGTATAAATATTAAAAAAAATAAAGCCTCAATACATAATTAAAAATATTTAAAAAGAAATTACATCTTTTCCCAAGCGGCCAGTACCAAGAAAATAATAAAACCTCCTTGTTACAGAAATCAAAGAAAAATCCCTCGCACATTCGAAAAAAGAACGAGGCAAAACTCTAAACCTAAGTCGTTTGCAGCAAATCTGTACATTACCGATAGGTTCCCGGCAAAGTTTTTGATAGGATATAATAAATTACCGTAGCCAACTGTAGTTGTACCATAAATATCATTCAGACTGAATCGAGCAATAAATTCAATAGCAGCAAAGAAAGGGCAGAAAGCAATTTCCCCGAACGTTATCACATAAATTGCTTTCATCGTATGGAAAAATCTTGTTGAAGGACATTCCCAATAAAATTGGAATTATTATTTCCCCCTTGACGGCCACCCTTATAGTTAGGCGGGCTTAAGAAATATTTAGACATTTTCCTTTGTTAGAACAGTTACCTTTAGAATATAAAGGGCGAAAGGTGTTATTGTATTCATATCGTATAGGCAGGAGAGGCGCCCCTCCGGCATTAGAACCTGATACTAGATGTGGAAAATATTTGTCACAAAATACACAAAGGGCGAATTTCCTTTGTAAACCATTGTAATAAAAACCATTTTTTTAAAGTGTTTTAGCCACTGAACTACCGAAGATTTAAAAAAAAATCTTATATGTAACATAACTTGTAAGTAAAAACAAATTGTGAGCTTCTTGAATTGAGAATAGTAGAAAAATAAAAAGGTTATCTAGAATGGCCGTTTCTTATTCCTAGAGTACCTAGTATCTATATAGCTAAACGTGCTCCAATAATCTTAGTATTGTCACCTATATAGCTAGGACAAAATTCAACAACAGTAAATGTATAGGTATAGTAATCTACTGTAGATTGTAAAGAGAGAATACTTTTTTTATATTGTTCAAATGTATATTTTTAAATTCTTTAGCATGACTCATTTTGACGCACATTGTATAAACCATTCACATTTCACATGGTAAATTTTAAATGGAATGTTCCGTTAGCCTTTTTACTCGTTTATCTATTGCCGATTCATTTTTTTACCCGCATCCCATCAACAAAATCAAAAAATGGATCTGAAACAAATCCCATGCCGCTTTTACAGAAAAAAAAATGGCCAGTAAAAAAGCGAGTCGAAAAGCGCGCCAATACACCGCGTAGTGTTGTCTATGGAAAAAAATGTAGCTAGGCAACGACCACTACTGTACAGCCTATATTTCATTCGAAAGCCAGTACAACCCACAGCCACAAGCCGATAAATCCAGAGATTTCTATTACAGATAACGCCTTGATTCTTTCCGGATATTTAATTTTATATCCGGTTTTAGAATCGAATCTTATTTCTGAATTTGTGGTTGATGACAGTTTGGTACACGTTAAGGATTTAAAAAATGGCGAGCCTTTAAACTGTGTTCTCACAATTTGCAGCGAAAGTAAACTTCCTGTATAAAGATGGACATTTTAAATAGCTTCGTATATAAGTAATGCCCTTGTTTCATATCCCAAAAGACCCAAGTAAATTATAATATGAGTGCTTCGTTCGTAACATTAAAGATAATTGTATTATCTGAAAATATCATTAAAATTAATAAACTGTTATAAAAAAAAAAACAATTAAGAGTGAAAGAGAGTTGAAAAATAATCGACTAATGGTTCCGTGTTCATATTGTTTTGATTTAACAGAAATAACTATCCTATTCCCGCTCAGTGCAAATATTTGTATGCATGAATATGGCTATTTGCATTGGTCTGGGTGTTTCTATGTATAATATGTATGTATTTACAAAAAAAAAAGTATATAAGTATGTTTATCCGCATTCTAGATTCCATAACACAAGCTATGAAAGCTTACCATGGGTATAGATAGCGTTGTGTAGAATGTTGTGGAATATTTATTTATTTATTTATTTATTCTATACTATCTCATCATTATCATCTACATAGATATATATTTTTCTGATTGCATGTCTTGGGCATCTTGATGCCCTCTTCCTCCTCCATTTCCTCATGCCCAACCCAAAGACCAGAGCCTAGTCTAGTTTATCGGTTCTCAGATTTTTTGAAACTTTGTTTTTTTTTCAGTCATTGTGTCCAGTGACAGGAATTTTGGCGGGAAATCTTGATTGATTTGGTGAAAACTTCTTTACTTTTGTGTAGGTGTGATTTAAGCCTTGACCAAGCCTCGTCCTCCTCCATTTCCTCATGCCCAACCCAAAGACCAGAGCCTAGTCTAGTTTATCGGTTTTCGGATAAGACTGACTTAATCCCAAACATTTTCGTGAGGCCCACATAAATAAACTACAATATTGACTAACATGTACTCTACCTACTGCGTTATCCAAACCTAAAGATGTTTAGCAGTATTTAAAAATACCTACTGCCGACTCCGAACCAACACTTTTATGCAGGTGACTTTTTCATGGTATGTACGGGAGCGTGTTTTTAGGTTTTCGAACGAGAAAATGGATATTTTTTTTGCTACTGGCTGGTAAACCATTTTTTTCGAAACTTTGTTTTTTACAGTCATTGTGTCCAGTGACAGGAATTTTGGCGGGAAATCTCGATTGATTTAGTTACTACTTTTTATTTTTGTGTAGGTGTAATTTAAGCCTTGACTCAGCTCGCGTCCGCGGTGGTGCTCATTTGTTTTACATGAACTTGACAAACATAAAAATTAAATTGAAATTTTAAATAACCCCCGTCACAAAAAACACGTCCAAAAAGTTGAAAATAAATGGCGTTTGCCTTTTAACTTTTTATATACCTAGTAATATTTTGATTCAACGTTTGCCATGTAGGGGGACCCTAACTTGTTAAGCACTCCGTTATATTATCATCAATAACTATAAATCAAAACTTATTTAACTAGCAACTTGCATCACTACTATTACTACTCAACAATATTCCTGAGACTTCAAAGAGAAGTTATACTGACATGTTCTACAACAAAAAAAAAACCAAAAAACACCCACCATGATCATGCATTTTTGTAACTTCATCTTGAGTTCCTCAGTTACCATTTTTGATATGACGAAAGGGGACGTCATAGCCGTGAACAGGAAAACCCGGGGGGTAACATCGCGTTAATTGAAATCGACTCAGCACTTTAGGAGAAATATGACAGATAAGCACTTATAACATGGTGTTAAGGGGCTGTAGAGTGACAGAAAATATATTTATGTAAAATTTTTAAGCTGTGGGCCGCAGTTCAGTCCACCTGGAATTTTGATCACGTTCGCGCAACCCCTGCTTCTAGTGAAAGTTTCTTGTGTTATTCCAAACTAACTAACCTGTACCCAATGATGTTTTATAAACTGTAGATACGACAAGCAGGAACATGGCCGCTTAAAAAAATGGCGTGAATACGGAACGGGTTCGTGAGCGAGGTAAATGATAGACGGCTATTGTTTCAAACACGTATATTCCCACAGAGGGCACCACAATGTTTATCGCAAGCTATCAGAGTTACAAGTCCGACGACAATATCGAATAATACTTTAGTTCTTATACTAACAGTGTGAACGAAACCATACCGTGATCTAAAAATTTGTATAAACGCCATCTAGCGAGCCAAGTGGAACTAAATTATGGTTCCGCTGCACTGATTCACTTTTATAAGCTGAACATACCGCCCACCAAGGACATCATGAAAATGTTCTTAACTACCGCCCACCATGCAAATATCGCATCAAAATTTCGAACACTAACCATGTCATTGGCGAGAGAGTTCCATATTATTTTCACAACTACCTACATTATAATTATATGACAATCAAATTGCACCTTATGAAAACATTAGTTTAAACTTAAAATACACAACAATGAAGTAATTTTACGCAATACAAAATACAATATAAAATTACATTTCACTGAGCGACCGGTAACATACAAAGTTTAGAGGTAGGTCGCTTTATCAGAGAATTTTGCGTACGCAGTGTAACGACCCGAGTGATTTCATCAGGACCCGGATGCTTCTGAACAATTCTGCCTAACAACCATCTGCCAGGTGGCAAATCGTCCTCTTTCACGAGCACCACATCGCCAACGGATGGTTCCGGGGTTCGATAAGCCCATTTATGCCGCTGTAAAAACTGATTTAGGTAGTCCTGCGACCACCTCCTCCAGAAATCCTGCATCATTCTCTGGTGAAGTTGCCATCTCGGTAAGGTAAGCATATTACATTTTTCATAATTTGAATCTGGAACTATCACGAGTGGCTCTCCGACCAGAAAATGACCCGGGGTTAAGATCGTCAACTTATCGTGATCTTCCACATAGGACAATGGTCTAGAGTTAAGACACGCCTCAATTTGTGACAACACGGTAGCCATTTCCTCAAATGTAAGCGTAGAGTTTCCAATCACTCTCTTAAGGTGGAATTTGGTCGACTTTATCCCTGCCTCCCAAAGTCCCCCGAAATTGGGCGTATGAGGAGGAATAAAGCTCCACTGAGTGCCATTATTTGAGAGATATTCAGCTAGCTGCTCATTAAGACCAGATCTCTCCTCGTTATATAAATAAAGAAGCTCTCGTGCCGCGCCTACGAAATTGGTGCCGTTGTCACTATACAACTCAGCCACCCGACCTCGCCTTGCTACGAACCGCTTAAAGGCTGCCAAAAATCCCTTACTACTTAAATCACTCACTACTTCTAAGTGCACCGCCCGAGTGGACATACATATGAACAATGCTATATAGCCCTTAAACGATTTATTACCACGACCCTTTGACACTCTTATATTAATAGGGCCAGCATAATCTACGCCACTACATAAGAATGGCTTATTTTGCGTTACCCGCGCAGACGGTAATTGCCCCATTAGCTGGGTTCTAGTTGAAGCTGCATAGCGTATGCATTTGACACAACCCCTCACATATTTTTTAGCCAATAACTTGACTCCTACAACCCAATACTTCGAGCGTAAATAGGTGACCATCAATTGTGGACCACCGTGCAGAGTTTTATCGTGTGAATCCGCGACCAAAAGGTTAGTCAGAAAGGATTCTTTCGGAATCAGAATGGGATGAACACGATCGTAACTAAGCTGTGACATCTCCAATCTGCCTCCGGCTCTGATAATTCCATTAGAATCTAGAAATAGATTCAATGACTTTAGGTTACTGTTTTTGTTTTCTAAAATCTTGTTTCCCTTTAGTACCTTAAGTTCCTCGACAAACGCTTCCTCTTGGCATGCTTTAACACAAACATGTAAAGCATCATCTAGTTCTTGCTTGACTAGATACCGTGTACAATGTCTAGCTGATCCCTTCCTGAGGAGATTTAGAAATCTTCGACAGTAGGCTATCACTCGAACCAACCTAGACAAAGACGAAAACCGATTCCAAAACCCATGATCAATCGTGACTGTGTGCACCGTAACTTCTTCTAAATCCGTGCTCTTGGTGTTAGCCCTTTTATATTCAATCACTTGCTGCCGTAAGAATTGTGGACCATCCCACCAAATAGAAGTTGATTGAAGTTCAACAGGTGAAACACCACGAGACGCACAGTCAGCTGGATTCTGTTTAGACGGTACGTGAGACCAGTGATGTGTGTCCAAGAGGGTTAAAATATGGGAAACCCGATTGGCGACAAAGGTTTTCCAGCGGCTGGGATGGCTACTAAGCCAGGCCAAAACCACTTCACTATCCGTCCACGTGTGCCAATCAACCTTTGGTACATCCATCACCCTACCTACTTCAGCAATCAGTTTGGTTAAAAGTACTGCCCCACATAGTTCCAATCTTGGGATAGACACCTGTTTAATGGGAGCCACCTTGGTTTTAGATGTTACCAAAACAACATGGACATTACCTCCATCGTCTATTATCCGAAGATAAATAACCGCGGCATATGCTACCTTTGAGGCATCTGAGAACCCGTGTAATTCGGTTTTTATATTAGTGGAACAAATGTTTACCCAGCGTGGTATCTTCACGTTCAACAAAGAAATCAAATCGGCACGGTAAGTAACCCATTCGTTAGCTAAGTTGCTTGGAATTTCTTGATCCCATGCTAAGCCTGCCAACCATAACCTTTGAATGAACACCTTTGCTAAAATTATGGTTGGTGCCAACCATCCCAAAGGGTCAAATAAACGTGCAATATCAGAAATAATTTTCCTTTTCGTTACAGGTTCAGTCAGCGGCGGCAGTTTAACCTTATACTGAAAGAAGTCATCATTGGAATTCCAGGTAAGTCCCAAAATTTTTGTAATATTATCCATTTCTATATTTAAAAGTTCTTCCTTACCCTTCCTTTCCCCTTCCTTTATTCTGTCCATTAACTCTTTACTATTGCTAACCCATTTCTGCAATTTAAACCCACATTTCGATAGGACTGTATTAATCTTTTTGTAAATAGTTAACCCTTGTTCAATATTTTCAGCTCCAGACATGAAATCGTCTATGTAAAAATCGTTCAAAATGATTTTTGATATTTCTGGCTCACTTTGACACTCGTCGTAAGCCACCTGATGCAGAGCACGTACTGCTGAGTATGGTGCTGAGGCAGTTCCGAAGGTTACTGTTATCAGCTCATAATCTTCAATTTCTTTTTCAGGGCTATCCCTCCAGACGATTCGTTGAAATATTGAATCTTTCCTGTCTACTAAGACCTGGCGATACATTTTCTCTATGTCAGCAACTAGACATATTGGATGTTTTCGCCAACGCATAATAATATGACGTAAGTCGGCCTGCAACGTTGGCCCTACCATTAAATGGTCATTTAATGACATCCCGTTGGAACCTTTACAGGACGCATCAAATACGACACGCACTTTGGTCGTGACCTTATCTTCCCGGATGACAGCATGATGAGGTAAGTATATGGCTGTTTTATTATTGAAATCATCTTTTGGTACCTTTTGCATGTGATTTAAATCTAAATATTCTTGTATGACTGAGGCATACTCACTTTTTAATTGAATATTTTTACTTAATTTAGATTCCAATCCCCCTAATCTTTTTACAGCGATAGACCTGGACTCACCGTGCTGTTTAACCTGGCTATCCTCACGAAATGGCAACCGCACAACGTACCTACCGTTCTCATCTCGTTTCGTGGTTCGAGCGAATAAATTTTCACATCGTTCCTCCTCCTCAGAAAGTATCTTCTGGGTTTCTGACGGTTCATTTTCTAATTCCCAAAACCGTTTTAGGAGTTCATCTGTCTGAACCGCAGAATGCATTACTGAGATGTGAGAATAAAGATTATTGGATGTATTATCCACCGCGGATATGCCTGACAATATCCATCCCAGGGCCGAATCCTGGGCCAACAGCGTTCCATTCGAGTGCTTCCTAATGCCTGCTTGGATGACTTGGCTGTAAACCTCAGCACCTAACAAAATGTCTATTTTGTTAGGCCTGTAGTACTCCGGGTCAGCCAGATCATCCTCAGTCAAGTCTGCCCATTCTACCCTAGTTACTCTCGCAACTGGGAGAAGAGCTGTGACTGACTTCAGCACAAAAGCAGTAATTTTTATTTGCAAGTTCGAATCCTTGCGTGACCTCAAATTCATTGCGACTGTGTACTTAGAAGTAACACCTTTGTCGCCCCCTACACCTAACACGGTGTTTTTCGTTGTACGTTTCCTAAGACCCAAATGCTGAACCATTGCCTCGGTTACAAAAGATCCCTGCGACCCTTGGTCTAACAGTGCTCTAATGACCTGAAAGCTCCCATCTCTCGACTGAGCCTTTACCAAGGCTGTCGCTAATAATACTGTATTTCTACAGTCCCCTGTCGAAAGATGCGAGACCAATGGTTGGCTTGATCCCTCGGCTTGGACAACCGTATCGTTGCCATCCGCCTGCCTCGATGAGGAGGCTGCCACCTCTGTGGCACTAGTGGAATCATCAACTACTCCGGAAACATCCGCGGGGTGTAACAATGTATGATGACGACGTTTACACACCTGGCATCTGGACGAAGATTTACAGAACCTAGCAGCATGATTACCATTCAGACATATAAAACACAAACCCTTTTCCCGTACGAACTCACGTCGTTGATCGTTAGACTGCTTACCAAATTTAGTACAAGTCTTTAATTTGTGATCTTTCGAACAATATATACAAGTTACATCCTGCTTATTTTTAACAACATGTAAAGATTGCGTTTCTTTGGATATTTTTACTTTCCTACGCTCACCAGGCGAGTCTTCTAAATTTTCAAGCCCTCGGAAGCGACTGTTAAGATATGCAAAGAATTGCGCTTTAGTAGGCAACTCACCACCACCCTCTTCTGATATCTTTAACTCCCAATTCCTCCGAGTCTCTTTATCCAATTTTTGACTAATTACATAAACAATAAAAATATCCCAAGAAGCAATGTCTACACCTAAATTCTTAAGTGCATCTAAACATTCCGTTGTTGTATTCAATAATAACTTGATTTCAGATGCAGATTCATTTACAATACTTTTTTGATGTAACAAACGTTTTAATATGTTAACTGCCAAGAACCGTTTATTGTTATACGTTTGATTCAACATATCCCAAGCAATTTTGTAATTGTCTGATGTAACCTTTATATGTCTTACTAATTGTTCGGCTTCTCCGGTCAAATGTCCCTTTAAGTAGTAAAACTTTTGTGCGTCGTCTATATTTGTATTTTCATGCACTACCCCCATAAACAAATCCCTAAAGGTGCTCCATTCGGAGTACTTTCCCGAAAATGGAGCTATTTTCAATTCTGGCAACCTTACCTTAGCAACTATCTGACTACAGGAGCCGTCTTTTACTTCAGACTGAGTTGAAGTACCCTTTATGTCCAGCAACTTTTCCTTTAACAGGGTTTTAAAATCTAAGTATCGTTCTTCAACTGTATCATACACACTATTTTTATTATAGTTGGAAACTTGGAAGTCAGCCTTTTTGACACTCTGTATTATTTTGTTGTGGTTATCATAAAATGACGTCCACTGTACTTCCAAATTTTCTAACCTGGTTTCTATATATGAAGCTGTTAACCGTCCCTTAGAAGACCTTTTAAAATTACTAAATGCCTTTTCTATTTTATTTGCAAGGTCCTCCTGTAGGTTCTCCAACGACTCCATACTTAACAGTTTTAGTGAAACTTATGAGAAACAAGCTATAATCTTTTATCACAAGATCAAACTACAAACAGTTTTATGCTAAGTTTAATCATAAAAGTATACCAACTTGGACCAGAAATATTTTAAGTGTTTTTGCGTTATTTAGATGGGTACAAAATCGGGCATAGGTTCCCCGTCTCAACAGAGTTTTACTTAAAATACTACAAGTCCCAACACCACACAAAGAACACAGAAATATTGCTAAGTTTTTAAATTACTAGATTAAATTGAAACTGTTTGAAAGTTTCTGAACGTTGAAATATGATGCTAACTTGCTCTTCTGAATTATAATGTAAATGTACTCACAGTTTTATTTCCGCACTGACAACACTTAACCACACAATTCGACGACTTCACCTCCAGTGGCGCCACCTGCTGGGCGACCGACCGGAACTCCAACTCTGACTCTGCTTAGCGCCTCCCGTGCGTTGTTCCTCCGGATATCCGCTCTCAGCTACACTCCGCCAAACCGCCAACCAGGATGTAGCTTGATCCGGTCCTCCTTCAGCCTTTGCTGGAGGGGATTTGCTCTGAACAGCGACCCACTGCTCAGTTATGCCTAACAACGACGGTCTATAGCCGTCTCACCGCGAAGACTACAAAAATACTCGCTTCAAACGATCCAACAGATCCGACTCGTAAGGACCATGAATACGGAACGGGTTCGTGAGCGAGGTAAATGATAGACGGCTATTGTTTCAAACACGTATATTCCCACAGAGGGCACCACAATGTTTATCGCAAGCTATCAGAGTTACAAGTCCGACGACAATATCGAATAATACTTTAGTTCTTATACTAACAGTGTGAACGAAACCATACCGTGATCTAAAAATTTGTATAAACGCCATCTAGCGAGCCAAGTGGAACTAAATTATGGTTCCGCTGCACTGATTCACTTTTATAAGCTGAACATGGCGCAACTTAAAAAAATGGCGCAAATACTATTTATTTAAAAATTATAGCTTCTTAATAAATTAAAAATTAATATTATTAATTTATATGCATTATATTATTATTTATTTTAATTTAAGAAAGAAGTTTATCGCGCAATATCGCTTTCTGATTAGTGGAAGAAATGGTGACCATTTGGTCATCATTTTTTTTGTTGACATTTTAGAGTATGAACAACATATCTATAGCTTTTATAATATTATTGCCTGTACCAAATTAAAAAAAAAAACATTACTTAAATCTGACCTGAATCAAGAAGAATTTTTCAATCCAAAAATGAAAAACATACTAAAAATTATGACGTGGAATGCAAACGGTCTCCTTAAGCACCGAAACGAGTTACAGGCAGTCTTAACAACAGAGCAAATAGATATATGTCTCAAATCAGAATCTCACTTTACTAGAGAATCTTATATTCATTTTAAAGGCTATAATATATATCACGCACTGCATCCCAACAACACTGCGAGTGGTGGCAGTGCCGTCATTATTAAAGAGAATAGAATAGAATTATACTTTATTTGTACACCATTTACATAACATTTATGAGCGAAATATATTTTCAATACAATTGTTGTACAAAGGGCGGCCTTATCGCCATAATAGGCAATATCTTCCAGGCAACCTTTGGATGGACTAGAGTTACGTGTAAGAACAGGTGGTAGTTGGTGTGACTGGGAGTGACAAAAAATAATAAATGAATACACAAACTATATACACATATATACACCTATAGTCATAAACGTACATATATACATTCATACAACATACATACATACACTCATACATACATACATATTCAAATGTACACGGATCATCAAACTTTACTACACAGCAGTTGGATATATAAGTACTAAAGTGACATAAAATGCTCATGTAACAGCTTTTTAAAACTTGTTATCGATTGTGCTCGTCTGATACCAACCGGCAACTCATTCCACAGACGAACCGCTTCTACGGTGTAGGATCGACCATAGTAGTTTGTGGAATGCGTTGGCATTTTCAGTGTCAAGTTCTCCGATGACCGTAGGGACCTCGAATGTGTCTCATATAGGAACCTAAAACGTTCTTTAAGGTAAGTGGGTGCTTTGGGGTTAAAAAGGATATTGTAAAGAAACGTTAGAATATGAGTATTCCGGCGAAGGCGAATTGGAAGCCACTTGAGTTTAATACGGTATTCTGAAACATGATCGTATTTGCGTAGGCCAAATATGAATCTTATACAGAAATTTTGAAGTCGCTCAAGTTTATCTAATTGTGCTTCTGTGAGATTTAGATAGCTGACATCGGCATAGTCGAGAATTGGTAGAAGGAGGGCCTGTGCAAGCGCAGTCTTTGTTGCCGTGGGCAGAAAATTTCGTAACCTTCGTAAGGATCCCCCTGAGGCTTGCGGTTGACCTCTTGCAGCTGGCGATCCCAGGACAACGTTTTGTCAAGGTAGATCCCCAGATCTTTAACACAGTCAGATATAGGCACCACTGTACCTTCAAATTGTATCAGTGGCATAGCGGACCAATCTATATTGGAGATCATTCTGGAACTGCCGACAACAATTAGCTGAGTCTTTGATGGATTTATCTTTAGGCCGTAATTTTTACTCCATTCACTAATATGCGCTAGATCCATGTTTATTGTGTTTAGTGCCTCTGATAGCTGGTTAAGTGGGGCCTGGCTGTATATCTGTAAATCATCTGCATACAAGTGGTAGGATGAAACTAGTTTCTGGGAAATAGAATTGATAAAAATCGCGAAGAGTAGAGGGGACAGAACGCCACCCTGCGGTACGCCGACTGTTGTATTGCACCATGAAGAGAATGGCTCTTCTATGCGTATACGTTGTCGACGACCAGATAGGTAACTTTGAAACCAATCAACTGCCGTTGGAGATATAATAATAATAATAATAATAATCTTTATTTAATCACGCAAAACAAAACAATATACAATACAATAATACATGTGTCTACAGTACAGGTAACAGGTAGGTACAGTAAAGGTAACAATACAGGTAAGGTGTTAATAGAGCGAAGTATACTCACCAGGACGTCGAAATCTACAGTGTTGAATGCATTGCTAAAATCAAGGAGCGAAAGAACTGTTAAATGTCCTCGATCCATGGCTAGCCTTATGTCATCTGTGATGTGTACCAAAGCAGAAACAGTGCTGTGCCCAGGTCGGAAGCCGGATTGAAATGGATTTAGTATGCTGTTTCTACTAAGGAAGGAGCTAAGTTGGGTATGGATTAGGCGCTCAAAGACTTTGGAGAGGAATGGTAATATAGAAATAGGTCGGTAATCAGAAAACGTGGAGGGCTTGGATTTTTTTGGAAGGGGAGTAATTTGCGCTTCTTTCCACGCAGATGGGAAATTGCCACAGGATATAGAGTGATTGAGTATATGACACAAGATGGGTAGGATTTGGTCGAGGATAGGGAGTATCATATTCCGACTGACACAGTCACTGCCTACTGCGCTGGATGTTATTGACGTAATGCTCTGCTTAACACCACAATCCGTAAATTGATCAAAGACAAAAGTTGGATATTGAGGAGTTGGAAGAGATGAAAGATAGTTAAGTGTATTTGTTTTAGTTGTCCCGTCAATATTGGACGAAGATGAGAAGTGATGATTCAGTGAATCGAGATTTATATCTTTAGGAATTGAGTCATGGCGAGATTTTCCAACTCCTAGTGTTCTCAGGAACTTCCAAACCTTAGCTGGTTCTCCATTTTCCACAGAGGTATGAATATGCTGGCGTTGTGCTTTCCTACACATCTTGTTGCAGAGATTCCTAATTGCTACATATTTGTCTAAATTATATTGAGTGGGACGGTACTTGTACCTACATTTAGCAGCAGCTTTTTTAGACATAATTAGCTTTATGTCATCGGTAAGCCAAGGAGAGGGTAAATGTTTGACTTTGACAGCTCGGGCCGGTGCATGGACATTATAGAGACTAATCAAATTGTTTGTCAGCATCGCTACTTTAGTGTCAATACATTGGGTTGCTAAGAGAGGGGTCCAGTCAATGTTGAGGGCATCCTCACGAAGCTTGTCACGATCCATAGCTCCAAAACTGCGCTGCAAAAGAATTCTCGACTTTGCCTTGGGAGGTCGGATTTTATAAGATAAGTATATCAGATCGTGGTATGAGAAAGCATCAGCTGAACATTGGCCATGTTTGATGGCATGTCCAGGTGAAGAAACTAAGATGAGGTCTAGAAGAGTAGGGATACAGTTAGGAAAGTGGTGGGTTACATCAAGAGGAAGTATAGACAAGTTGCTAGATTCAACTATACGGGTAAGTAATGACGAGCGATGGTCATTTTTCTTGAGGCACGTGTTGAAATCAACCATTATAATAGTATGTGTATAAGTTGGAGTCAGATTTTCTAGAAGAAGTTCAAAAGAGGAGAAGTAGTCAACGTTTGAAGAATGAGAGCAGTACACGCCAAAAAGAATCTTAGTGTGATACAGTTCTACTTCCAAGAAAAGATGCTCGCCAGCGTTTTCCGATGGTGGTAGTGCAGACATATTTACTATTGAGTATGGAATATAAGAGCGCAGATATATAGCTACACCCCCACCACGACCAATCGCGCGATCGTTTCTTATAAGAGTGAATCCTGGAAGAGTGTAAGAAATTGTAGGCAGTAAAAGAGAACATCTATCATTATTTAAAACACAAATGCGAAGAACGATTTGCACAAACTGTTGCAGTTGTAGTCAAAACCAAACTTCATGATATTACCATATCAGCTGTGTATATTCCACCTAGGTATGAGTTGAAAAAAGAGCAGTACAGTAACCTGTTGAAAGCTCTAGGAAACACATTCATTTTTGGAGGTGATTTTAATGCGAAGAACACTCATTGGGGGTCTAGATTAACTAATACCAAAGGTAAAGAATTGCTATGTGCCATGAGAGAAATCAAGTGCAATGTAATTTCAACGGGGAAACCAACTTATTGGCCTACTGATATTGGCAGAAAACCAGACTTGATAGACTTCTTCATTTATAAGAATCTGTCAGCTGCATACCTTAACATAGAAGAAGGATATGATATGCACTCCGATCATTCACCCATTATTTTAACTCTAAGCGAGACGATAATACAAAAAGAAAGCAGTCCAACCTTAGTGAACAAAAACACAGACTGGGAAAGCTTTCAATTTGATTTAGATCACTGCATAGACCTCAAAGTACCTCTTAAAGACTAACAGCAAGTAGATGACGAAGTTGCAAAATTTATTAACGACATCCAACGCTGCGCCTGGCGAAATACCCCTGACATGAAAAGGAAAGTTACAACCCAAAGATATCCTGCGGAAATTAGAAATCTTATAGCCATGAAGCGAATCCAGAGACAAAAGTGGCAACAACGTAGATATCCGCCTGATAAAACTCTACTAAATATACACACAAAAAGATTAAGCAGAGCAATTCAGGAATTTCACGATGAGACAACAAATCATTACCTTAGTCAACTATCAAGTAATGGCACATCTGATTACTCCCTATGGAAAGCCACTAAAAGCTTAAAAAAGCCCATCATTCACGTTTCACCCATTCAAAAAATAGATGGCAAATATTTATTTATTTAGGTATTTATTTATAAAACTTCATGCACAAGTACATAGGCGGACTTAATGCCATAGGCATTCTCTACCAGTCAACCAAAGGTGGTGCAGAGAAAGACTCAGTAGGTGCATTATTAAAGTAACTTGTATGGAGAGAGCGTACCATACATACAGTACATACCTGCCATGAGGCATGTATACCAATATACCTCACGACAGGCATGCACCTATGATGTCTGGTATACAATTTAGATACATATAAGTAAACAGGTGTACTTACATAAAATATACATACTAATGAACAATACATAATATTATATAATACACAACGATACAATATACACATCATAAATAGCGCAATTATACTTATTATATACTTTATATACCATATACATTATATATATAAGTATACATAATATAACACAATACAGTAGGTACATATTACACATATTACATAGTTATATACAGTCTAAAACACTAACTTTATGTTATACCAATGATTCCGATGATGATGCCAATTTATCCAACATAAGTTGGCGAACTTTCGCCTTGAATACTTGTCGGCTGGGAGCCCTTCTGATTTCGAGAGGTAGCGCATTCCATAAGAACACAGATTGGACAGCAAAGGAAGAGTGCACGAAATTAGTCTTGTGCGTAGGACAAGATAAAATTAAATTATTTTTTGACCGAAGATCTCTATTGTGAACGGTGTGAAGGTACTGAAAGAAAGGAGATAAATAGATAGGAGTAGTAGGAGATGTGAGTATAGTAAAGAGAGTGGTTAGTGCCCGCAGGTTTCGACGTTGACGAATTGGCAGCCAGTTTAATTGGGATCGGCAAGCAGACACATGGTCATACTTGCGAAGATTAAAAATGAACCTAATGCAGTTATTTAGAAGTCTGTCATATTTGTTGAGATGTTCCGCATTGAGGTCGAAGTAACAAACATCACCATAGTCGAATATAGGGAATAGTAAAGCCTGGACGAGCATAGTCTTGGTTTCGGTTGGCAGAAGGGTCCGTAGGGGATAAAATGCACGAAGCGTCCCAGTTACTCTCTGGCTAACATTAGACACTTGTTTTCGCCAGCTCAAGGTCGAGTCTATGAAAATACCTAGGTCTTTTACTTCATTGCTCAGTTGTATGGTCGATCCGTCAAATACGACAGGTGGAAGAGACAGCGTATCCACTCGGTTGATCAGTCAATGGCTTCCAATGATGATAGCCTGGCACTTATTTGGGTTCACGGTCAATCCAAATCTGCTTGCCCAGCTGTTTATTATCTCTAGGTCCTGGTTAACGCTATTAATGGCATCGTGTATATCTCCCACACCCGCCTGTGCGTAGACCTGTAGATCATCGGCATACAAATGATACGCACATCGAAGATTTTTAGTTAAGAGGTTAATGAATAGCGAAAATAATAATGGAGACAGTATACCGCCTTGAGGGACACCAGTGTCCGTGTCACACCAGCAGGAAGTATTTTCGTGCAGGCGAACTGCTTGCTGGCGCCCCTGAAGATAATTTGAGAACCAATCCAGAACATCCGGTGAGATCATATAGTAAGATAAAATAGTTGTAAGAAGGTCGTGGCTGACAGTGTTAAACGCGTTTGAAAAATCTACCAGTGCCAATACCGTGAGCTTAGTGTCGTCCATACCAGCCCTAATGTCGCCGGTCACCTTCAGCAGCGCGGTCACTGTGCTGTGCCCGGGCCTAAATCCTGATTGTAAGGGACTTAATAAATTGTTCTTATATATAAAAGGGGACAACTGTCTGTGCACACAGGCCTCCAGTACTTTTGACAGAAAAGGTAGAATACTAATTGGCCGGAAATGATTAGGAAGGGATGGGTTCGATATTTTAGGTAGAGGTATAACATAGGCCTTACGCCATAGAGCTGGGAACTGGCCTGAGTACATGGAGTAATTTATGATGTGGGTAATTACCTCCAGGAGATAGTCTATGATGGTAGTTATGACGTGCTATGCGTCATAGGTAAAGTACACTATAACTAGGAAATAATATTATATAAACAACACGTATCAATAAACAATAATGTCAGCACTAAACTTATATGAGTAAAACCCCACTCTAAACCTCAGTAAAATCATGTAGAATAATTAGTATATAAGAGTGTGTAAATAGTAAATAAATTAATCTTGTTCCAACTGGTAAAACATCTTTTACTTACTCCGCAATATTGGTGACCCCGACGTGATTTCCTAGTGCTGATATAATTGCAGGCCAACTGCAGCCCTGAAAAGGTTTTCAGCAGCAAACCTAGGAACTATCACAGATCACGGTGGAGCCATATAAGGAAAAATTTACCCAACAGCCCACCAGCTTACCGACCACCACCATCAGCGAAATAGCACATTTCAGTTGACTTCCCACAAGCGGGTCCAAACCAGCTGAAATTTCAAGAGGCTAAACGCAATCATGGCACCGATAATTCCAGCCGGAACACCGTCAAAAAACTCCGGCACATCAGCTGAATCAATCAGCGACAGCCAGGTGGTGGCTGCAATTAGCATTACGGAGAAAATACCATCGTTTTGGACAGATTCACCGCGCTTATGGTTCGCGCAATTCGAGGCCATCGTAGCCTCCCAAAAGCAAGGTGACGAATATAAATATAATAGCGTCATCGCAAAATTACCAAAAGAGGTCATACATCAGGTTAGCGACATTCTGACGTCACCGCCAAACGCAGACAAGTACCTTAAAATCAAGGAAAGATTAATTGCGTGCTATGAGGAAAGCGAACAACGACGCTTCCACAAATTGCTATCGGAGATGGACCTAGGTGACTCAACACCATCACAGCTGTTGAGAAAAATGAAAGAAGCCAGCTGCGACAAAATGACCGAAGATACCATCAGATTATTATGGTTCAGTCAACTTCCGGTATCAATCACCTCCATATTGGCAGTCTCCGAAGACCTCGACCTCACAAAATTATGCGAAATGGCGGACCGAATTTATGAAAATATGCGCTATAAAACCAAAACAAACAACTCGTCACAGGAATCCGCCGACGTTAACTTAATAACAATGCTGACGTCACAAATTGCAGCTATGCGAGTTGAAATAAACGAGCTCCGCGGTATGAGTAATCGCCGACCGATGCAACGCAGCAAATTCCGAGCAAGGTCGCAATCACGCTCACGGTCACGTACACGGCTATGTTATTATCACAGACGATTCAAAACAAAAGCATATAAATGCGATCAGCCGTGCTCGTGGATAAATAAAACCGATAAAAATTCGGGAAACGAGAACTAGCGCAGAACACGACGGGACTCTGTGCCATACAACCCGCCAACCGTCTAACTATAACCGACTCAAACAGTGGTTATAGGTTTTTAGTAGACACGGGAGCAAATATTTCTGTATTACAAAACGCACAGGGTAAGAAAAACGCGAGCAACTACAAACTGTATGCCGCAAACGGGTCAATTATTGAAACTTATGGCGAAAGCACATTAACGCTAAATCTGGGGTTACGCAGACCTTTTACTTGGACGTTCTTAATCGCCGATGTAAAAATGCCTATCTTAGGAGCTGATTTCCTAGAGCACCACAGATTATTAGTGGATCTATACGGCAAAAGGCTGATCGACCAAGAAACAAAATTAACAACGCCTGCGAAAATTGCAAGAGCAACACACGTGCCTTCAATTAGATCCATCGACGCGAAATTACCCGAACATATAAAGCACCTGCTAGAGAAATACGTAAACGTCACTAGACCAAGACCACTTAAAAAACCCACAGAGCATGGAATACAGCATCACATCATAACAAAAGGTCCTCCAGTTTATGCCCGCGCGCGCCCACTACCACCCGACAAATATAAGGCAGCAAAAAAGGAATTCCAAGAGCTAATAAACCTAGGAATATTAGAACCTTCCAGTAGTCCTTGGGCATCGCCTCTCCACATGGTAAAGAAAAAGAATGGGGAATGGAGACCGTGCGGAGACTACCGCGCGTTAAATAAAATAACAGTTCCCGACAGATATCCCTTGCCAAGACTGTTAGACTTTAGATACATCGCAAGTGGAAAAACAATATTCAGCAAAATTGATATAAAGAAGGCGTTCCACCAAATCCCTGTTGCGGAACCAGAGAAGACCGCAATAATCACGCAAATGGGTTTATTTCACTGGAATTTCATGCCATTTGGCCTCAGAAATTCAGCTCAAACGTTCCAGAGGTTTATGGACTCCCTGTTCAGAGACCTGGACTATATATATGTCTTCGTGGACGACATACTCATAGCAAGTCAAAATACCGAACAACATTACGTTCAATTAGAGGAAGTATTCAATCGCCTAAGTAAAAACGGCATCTCAATCAATACGAGCAAATGCGAATTCGAAAAGACAGAGATAGATTTCTTAGGTTATCATATAACGAGCCAAGGAATCACCCCCACGTCTGAGAAAGTACGAGCAATAAACGATTACCCAAAACCAAAGGTGGTAAAGGAGCTACGTCGATTTTTGGGAATGATGAATTTCTACAGAAGTAGCATCCCACACGCCGCCAGACACCAAGCTCCGCTCAACAAATACTTAATAAACTCCAAAAAGAATGACAATACGCCAATCGAGTGGAATACGGAAGCTAACCAAGCATTCGAACACTGCAAACAGGACATAAGAGATGTCACAACACTCGCATTCCCGGAAACAGACACACCACTAGCCATTATGACAGATGCTAGTTTAAAATGTGTAGGCGCCGTACTTCAACAAAAAGTTCAAGGAAAATGGAAACCCGTATCATTTTTTTCAAAAGGGTTAAGCGAGACACAAACAAAATATTCCACATACGATCGAGAACTACTCGGTATTTACATGGCAATAAAAAACTTTAGACGACTAATAGAAGGTCGCACATTTACAATATACACGGATCATAAGCCACTGATTCATGCATTCGACAAGAAGCAATCAGTGGATGAATCCCCTAGAAGAATAAGGTACCTAGAATATATTGCACAATTCTGCACAGACATAAGGCACGTCACGGGCAGCGAAAACGTGGTAGCCGACGCACTATCACGGGTAATAGAAACAATAGAACTACCCCAAATTCTCAACTGGCAAGAGGTAAAAAAATACCAAGACAGTGACCCGGAGTTAACAAAACTAAAACAAAATAGGTCACTAAAAATGGCACGGGTACCAATACAAAACAATAATACCAAAATTTATTGTGATATATCCACCGGTACAACAAGGCCATACCTACCACAAAAGTTCAGAAAAACTATTTTTGATAGTTTTCACAACATGAGCCACCCAGGGAAAAACACAACAAAAAAGTTGATAACCGCAAAATACGTCTGGAATAGCATGCACAAAGACATTTACGAAATGTGCAAAACATGTTTACAATGCCAGCAATCAAAAGTTCAGCGGCACACAGTATCACCCCTGGGCAAATTTATGCCAGCAGAACGATTTAGCCACATACACATAGACATTGTGGGCCCCCTAACGACATCACAAAACAAAAGATACATCGTCACTATGATCGATCGTTGTACGTCATGGCCAGAAGCATATCCTATTTCGGACATCACAGCAGAAACTGTAGCCAAAACCCTATACGATGGCTGGATCACACGTTTTGGATGCCCCAATTATATAACAACGGATCAAGGACGACAATTCGAGTCTGAGCTATTCAGAAGCCTAACCAAATTCCTGGGTATACAAAAAATCCGTACTACACCATATCACCCTCAATCAAACTCCAAAGTAGAAAGACTGCACAGAACCATGAAAGCAGCTTTGATGGCAAGAGGAAATACCGAAAATTGGACGAAAGAATTACCATCGGTATTATTCGGGATACGTACCAGCATTCGACAAGACACTGGATACTCAGCAGCCGAATTGGTCTACGGAACAACAATAAAATTACCAGCAGCATATTTTGGCGACTGTCCTAAAAACACAACGTACGCAGAGTTTGTGGAAAAAATTAAAGATAACATAACGCACATGACGTCAATTCCACAACGACAAAGCTCAAACAAAAACATATTCGTACACCCACGCTTAGCCGACTGTACACACGTATTTCTACGATGCGATAAGCTACGTCCTACGCTCACACCACCTTACGACGGACCGTTTCTCGTAGTCAAACGTGACAACAAAATAGTCACGATCAAGCGAAACGGCAGGGAAGTGAACGTGTCGATTGACAGGCTAAAGCCAGCATTCACGACGAGCGACGACAAGATAGAAGCTCAAAATCAAGAGCAAGATAAGGCAGAGCCAATTCAAAACATAAAAAGAACACGTTCGGGAAGAATATCACGACCCACCGTCCGTTTCAAACAATGATATAAAAAGGGCAAAATGAAAATAAAAGTCACTCCAGCAAGCCACAAGAAACAACACACAAGATGGGAAGCAGTCAAACCCACGAAAAGGAACAAATAAACATGGTGCAGAACAATAACCTGGCAGCAAAGGAAGAAAAGAACACACACATGGCAGCAGAAATTGAAAAAATAAAAATCTGGATCGGAGTACTCATCGCTATAATTATACTAGCAGCAATAATAATAACAATCACCAGACTCGTACGGAAAACTAACAAAGTTATGGACAAAAAGATAAACAAAATAATCAAGGAAATGCAACAAGTGTAACCAACTGCAGAAAAAGTACAACTCAGCAAACAGCGTTCACGGACAAGGTCGACGCACCACAGCAAATAATAAGTAGATTTTTTATAAAGGGGGGAGTACTATGACGTGCTATGCGTCATAGGTAAAGTACACTATAACTAGGAAATAATATTATATAAACAACACGTATCAATAAACAATAATGTCAGCACTAAACTTATATGAGTAAAACCCCACTCTAAACCTCAGTAAAATCATGTAGAATAATTAGTATATAAGAGTGTGTAAATAGTAAATAAATTAATCTTGTTCCAACTGGTAAAACATCTTTTACTTACTCCGCAATAGTAGTGATCATACGACGACTAATGCCATCATATCCCACGGCGTTGGATTTGATAGAGAGAATTATCTTTTTGATCTCACTCGGTTGAACCGGAGAAAAGTTAAAAGGACCAATATCTGGACGGGGCAGGTTTGCCACGTACTCGATTGTGCAACTGCTGGTTTGGAGACACATAGGAGTAACTGTGGTGAAATAGCGATTTATGTCATCCAAGCCAATGTTTGCCTGTATTTCTGAGTACCGCTGCTTACATATGCCCAGTGTTCCGAGGAACTTCCAAATATTGGTGGAAGAAGAAGAAGTAATATTATCATGAATATAACGGCGTTTTGTATTACGTATCACCTGGTTACACCGATTTCTAGCAGACTTGAAAAGCGACCACGTCTCATCCCGCCGATCCCTTCGAAACCTGTGAAAGGCCCGGTCCCTACGTCGCATTGCCATCCGAACCTCCTCAGTTATCCAAGGCGCTGGAGGTCGTTTCAGCTTTACACTCCTGATAGGTGCGTGGGCATCGTAGAGACTAATGACCTCATCATTAAAGACACGGATTTTTTCGTCAATTGATGTGGTCTCACCCACGCGATCCCAATTTATTGCCGAGGCATCCCTACATAGTTGCTCCACGTGCATACGTCCGAAACTACGCATGAGTAGTACGCGAGGTTTGGGTTTAGGGGGTTTAAGGACGTATGATACAAACAGAAAATCGTGTCGCGAAAAAGCCGACGCCTCGCGTTGCCCGTGCCGAGAGACAAGTGCTGGTTTGGACGTAAGGATTAAGTCCAGCCATGTGTCCTCAACATCGGTGTTATGATGGGTAGCTTGAAGAGGCAGGATGTGCAAGTTAACAGACTCAACAATGTCAAGCAACTTACGGCAGCGCGGTGACTGGGGGGCCAGGAGATCAGTGTTGAGATCACCTATGACTATGTGGTGCTTGTACTCCGACCCCAACGCTTCCAGGACTGGTTCTATGCTGGAGAAGTAATTCACCGCAGGGGGACAGTATACAACCCCCAGCATGACTTTCTCTCCTCTGACACTAACCTCCAAGAAAAGAAACTCTGCCGTAGTAGATAGTGTAGAAGGGGACGAAGCGATAATTTTGTAGGGAAAATCCCTGCGGAGATAAATAGCAACACCACCCCCTCTCCTCTCGGTCTCATCCACTCGGTCATTACGGATAAGAACGAAGCTGTCGAGAGGGTAGGTGGTGGAAAGATGGTGAGGTTTGAACCAGCTCTCTGAAATCAGAACGGCATGAACGTCAGCGTTCGTAAAGGCTTCCATGAAGTGACAGTAATGGTACGGCAAGCTTTGCGTATTAAGGTAACAAATATTCATAAGGTGTTGAGATTGGTGGTTAAAAGTTTCTCGCACAAAGTTACCAAGTGTGCCATCAACTGAGGAAAAACTTTCATCACCGGACGACGTTAAGGATTCGTTGGCAGAAACATACAGATCATCATCAGCATCCATGTTTTGCTACAATACAAAATATAAAGATAAAATAATATATATAAATATATAAACACACAATATACACTTATACTTAAATATGTATGAAGAATATAGATATATATAGTGGGATTTGAGTTTAAATTTAATAAATAATGCAATGTACGCACAGCAGCACTTTTGTCTCTGCACCACCCACCAGCAACTGCATTCACACAACAAGTCACTACATCATTAAAATAAACAGGTATACTATATACAGGTATACTATATATACAGGTATATAAATACTAAACTGTATTGTTAGTCACGGAATCTTCAGGAGCCTCCGTTCTTTTTCTTATTTTATCTTTGTTTACCTAATTTGCATCATGACAAAGTGTAATTATATAGTACCTAATGTTTGTCGAATATTATCTGTTGTGAACTATTGCTTAATTGTGTGCAGTTGCTGGTGGGTGGTGCAGATACATGAGTGCTACCGTACGTATTTGCATTATCTAACTAACATTTTTATATACACTATATTTTTATATTATCATATTATTCTATATTATTTTCATTACATTACTTTATATTATATTATACATAGCATATATTTATTATACTCTATTTACATGTATTCTGACAATTCTGCTGATTCTTATGTTTCTGCCAACGAGTCTTCAATTTCTTCTAGCGATGATAGTTTCTGTTCGGTGTCTTCTGATACAACTGATGAGCTTGGTGAGTTCGTCCGAGAGACTTTCGGCTCTCAAACTAACCACCTCCTAAATGTCTGTCATATCAACGCACAGAGTTTGCCAAAGCACTATAATGAGTTCATAGAGACTTTTAGTGACTGTAATGTACATGCCGTCCTGATGTCAGAAAGCTGGTTCAAACCACACCATCTCTCCACTACTTATCCTCTCCCTGGTTTCATTCTTATCCGTAATGATCGAGACGACGGGAGCGAGACTAGGGGAGGTGGCGTTGCTATATACCTTCGTGCTGATTTTCCCTTCAAAATTCTAGCCTCCTCTCCTTCCATCTCTACTACTACAGCTGAGTATATTTTCCTTGAGGTTATGGTCAAGGGCACGAGAACCGCACTAGGCGTCGTCTACAGCCCACCTGCAGTTAATTACTTTGGCAGTCTCGAGGCGATCTTGGAAACTTTGGGAACGGAGTACGAACATCACATAATCATGGGCGATCTCAACACGGATCTCTTCATTCCGGATTCTCCAAACGCCGCGCTACCGTAAGCTGATTGACATTGTCCAGTCTGTTAATCTAAACATCCTGCCTCTTCAAGCTACCCACCACAATGTGGGAACGGAGGATACTTGGCTGGACGTAATACTGACATCCAACCTATCTCTCGTCTCGTCACACGGTCAACACCCGGCGCCAGCTTTTTCTCGACACGATCTCATGTTTCTGTCATATGTCCTTAAACCACCGAAACGCCAACCTCGTATCTTGCTCTTGCGTAATTTTGGACGCATGGACGTTGAGCAACTAAGTAAGGATGCTTCAGCATTGTGCTGGGACCGCATTGGTGAGGCCACCTCTGTAGATGAAAAAGTTCGTATCTTTAATAACGTGGTCACCAGCCTATACGACACTCACGCTCCGATCAGGAGAGTTAAAATAAAACGTCCTCCTGCGCCGTGGATAACACAGGAGGTTCGTATGGCAATGCGTCATAGGGATCGGGTGTTTTCCAAGTACCGTAAGAACAAGCGTGACGAAACGTGGGTGCTCTTCAAAGCCGCCAGGAATCGGTGTAACCAGATGATGCGCAATGCCAAACGCCGCTATATCCTTAACAATATCACTTCATCTTCCCCCGCCAGCATTTGGAAGTTCCTGGGGAGTCTGGGTATTGGCAAACAGCGATGCTCGGAAGCTCCGTGTTCTATTGGTTTGGACGACATCAATCGTCATTTCACAACTACCACCCCTCTGAGTCACCAAACCAAGAGCTGCACAATAGACTTCCTTAAAAGCTTACCACGTCCCAACATCGCGGCTTTCGAATTTTCTCCGGTTGCACCGAGTGAGGTCAAAAAAACTATACTTTCCATTAAATCAAGTGCTGTGGGCCCTGATAATATTAGTCGCCGAATGATAACTCCTATCCTGGACCATCTTCTGCCGGTAATCACCCATATAATAAATTATTCCTTAGACTCTGGACAGTTCCCTTCCATTTGGCGTAAAGCCTTTGTTATACCCCTTCCTAAAAACTCAAATCCATCCCTTCCCAATCACTTTCGTCCCATCAGTCTTCTGCCCTTCCTATCCAAGGTGCTCGAGGCCTGTGTGCACAAACAGCTGTCAACCTTTATTTATAGCAATAATTTGTTGAATCCCCTACAATCTGGATTCAGGCCCGGTCATAGCACTGTTACAGCTCTTTTAAAAGTGACCGAGGATATTAGGGCAGGCATGGAAAACACCAAACTCTCAGTACTAGCACTGGTTGATTTCTCTAATGCCTTTAATACGGTCAACCACGACCTTCTTTTAAACACCCTATCTCACTTTATGATCTCACCGGACGCACTGGAATGGTTCTCTAGTTATCTTCAGGGGCGACAGCAGGCTGTCCGTCGCGATGATACTCTATCATGTTGGCGTGACATTGACGCTGGCGTCCCTCAAGGCGGTATTTTATCTCCCTTATTATTCTCTATTTTCATAAATCTCGTAACTCCAAAACTTCAATGTGCGTATCATTTGTACGCCGATGACCTACAACTGTACGCCCAAGCGGGGGTGGTTGATTTGTGCTCTGCAATAAACAATGTCAATCAGGACTTAGAGCATATCAACAGCTGGTCGAGCCAATTTGGACTGATGGTCAATCCAAGTAAGTGCCAGGCCATAATCATAGGAAGCCCACATTTACGGAGACAGGTGGACGAGGCAACCCTCCCGCCCATTACTCTCAATGGTGTAGTGATACCCGTAAGCCCGTCTGTCAAAGACCTCGGCTTGGTTATTGACTCCACCCTGAGTTGGACTGATCAGGTGTCACGCGTGTGTCAGAAAATTACTGGTTCGCTTCGCGCATTTTATCGTCTACGGAGCCTCCTACCTATCAACACCAAGGCAATGATTGTGCAGGCATTACTTTTCCCCGTACTTGATTATGGTGATGTTTGTTACTTCGACCTGAATGTAGAATATATCAACAGATTTGACCGTCTCCTAAATAACTGTATCAGGTTTGTTTTCAACCTTCGCAAGTATGACCATTTGTCTGCATGCCGGTCACAATTAAATTGGTTACCGATACGTCAGCGTCGGAACCATCGTGCCCTTACCACTCTTTATACTATCCTTACTTCTCCTAATTCTCCCTCTTACCTCTCCCCCTATTTTCAATATCTTGGCTCAAATCACGACAGAAACCTTCGCTCAGCCAATAACCTCGTCTTACGCTGTCCCTCTCATCGCACCGATTTCATCCACTCTTCCTTTCCTGTACAATCCATATTCCTTTGGAACGAGCTACCTCTTGGGATCAGGATGGCCACCAGCCGTTATACATTCAAACTAAAGATTCGGAAACTTATGCTGGACAAATTGGAAGAAACGTCATAATGATCTTTTCTATATTTTATATATTCCTCTTATGAATATATAATTAGGTATATGTATATATATATATATATATGTATATATTATGTAAGTAATATTTATTATTTTTAAGTATACTATACTACTATTTTATGTATTGTTATTATTTTTGTTATATTTATTATTATTATATGTGTATAAGTATCAGCGTAGATACTTACTTACTTACTTGCTCTACAGCTTATTTATTATGTGCTCTATTGTATATTTAATCACTATTCGTAATGCACCTACTTTGATTTCTCTGCACCACCTATGAGGTTGACTGGTAGAGAATGCCTACGGCATTAAGTCCGCCTATGTACATGTATGCATAAAGTTTAAATAAATAAATAAATAAATAAATATAGAACAAAAATGAAAGCATCCAGAAAGAAAAATTATTCGCAATAGTACGAACTAAACGTTATGTCAAACATTTCCGAACGTATAAGTTGGTTCCAATCTTGCTTCCCATTGGTTCGCACTCGCTTGACGTAAAATGTCAAAAAATATATGTCATTATTGTCAACATTCACAGTTCATTCAATCAAATTAACTTTGTAAACAATAATTTACTTGATTGTTGTGGGTAATTTAAATAGTACAATGAAAATTATGTTTACGGTAGTTAAGAAAAAAAATAAGTACAGAGTAGTTTAGAACCAAGCCATCACACGAACATGTCAACATGCTACAAACTATGAAAACAATGATTAATGTTACGATTGAATGAAAATGTATTTGTGCGAAACTATATCGGAGCTGCTCGTACCAACTTAGTTTTTTCGCACCTTTGACCTCGCGCTATCGGCACTACCTGCGGCACTCCGGGAAGGAACTTCACCTCGCTCACTGGCTGCCTTGGGATGCTTGTTTATCAACGGGTTCAGCTCCTCTATTGATGTAACCTTATGTCGGCTCCCAGCAACGTAGACGATGATAACGCCGTCTTGTGTCCAGCATGCACGCATACCAAAATGCTGCCGAGCCTTGCCAAAAACTGTCTGCCTAGCTTTAGTCAAGAACTCTTTGACTGAGACAGAAGAACCCTTCAGTTTTGTTTTGGCCCGCCATATGTCCGACCTGAGATTTAGCCCAGAGAACCTCACCAAGATGGGACGATGATGGTCTCTATTGGGGGCTCCAATCCTGTGGCAGCATGTTATATTGTCAGCAGTGACATTATTTACCTGCAACCTTTTCTGGATCACCTCAAGAATGGTGGCTCTGCAGTCCTCATCTGCCGTCTCTGCAACCCCCATGAAGACAAGTGCTTTTCGCCGGTGCCTTGTTTCCATATTGTCTAATGCTCTCGAACATTCCGCGATTTGCTTCCTGAGTAAGCTGAGCATAGCAAACATGAGCTCTCTGAAGGTCCGAAATTCCTCTGCCACCTTTGCAACGGTGTCCTTAGCCGGTCCTCCAGTTTGTAGCTGTGCCTCCAGTTCTGCCATTCTCTTAGAGAAGCATTCCTCTAGGTTGCTCTGTGCACTCTCAATAGCAGCAAGCTGAGACATTGTGACCAATAAAATTACACTATTGTGATTGTGCGATATAGTGCTGGCAGGTGGTGTTAGTGCTGTTGATGTCTGGTCACATTAACACTTCCACAAACGTAAGTACTAAACAATTGTAGTGTACTTGACTCCAAAGAGTTAAAAAAACTTAAGAAAATAGTGAAATAACTCTTAATTTAAATTTTTAAACTTGGAGATACTTGTTGTAATGAACAAAAAGCGACTGTGTTTTCAGAACACTTCGAGCAAATTTTCCAAATAAATATAGAGGAAAGCTCTGAAATTATAGTACTAGATGAGACTCAGAATGACCACTTAGAAATAAAACTTGTTACCCCAAAAGAAGTTAATAACATGATCAGAAACTTGGCCAAAAGGAAATCACCGGGATACGACCTAATCACTGGAGAACTCCTGCAAAATCTCCTACGTAAAGCAATCGTGAAGCTTACCACCCTCATCAATGCCACTTTCAGACTGAAATATGTGCCTACTATGTGGAAAGTTGCTGAAGTTATCATGATCCCTAAACCAGGAAAACCACCTCATGAAGTAACATCATACAGACCTATATCACTCTTACCAATCATAGCGAAATTGTTCGAAAAACTACTGCTCAGGCGACTAAAACCTATTATCGAAGACAGAGAACTGATCCCTAACTGCCAATTCGGTTTTAGAGAAAAACACTCTACAATTGACCAAATACACAGAATTACCAATGTAATTGAAAAAACATTAGAAGAGAAAAAAGTTTGTTCTACAGTATTTCTAGATGTAGCTCAGGCATTTGATAAAGTATGGCATAAAGGTCTTATATATAAGTTAAGTAAAACGCTCCCGAAACAATTTGTGGACATGTTAGAATCATACTTAACTGAGAGGACATTCAGAGTGAAACATGAGGATGCTTACTCAGACATCAAACAAATAAAAGCTGGTGTACCACAAGGAAGTGTTCTTGGGCCTATCCTGTACCTATTGTACACCTGCGATATCCCTGAAACAAATAACAGCGTCATTGCCACTTTTGCAGAAGATACCGCTATAATGGCCACAGGTGCCACTCACAAAGAAGCAGCAAAGAAGGTGCAAATTGCCGTCAATGCCATCACCGATTGGACTAAAAAATGGAAAATTAAATTAAATTAGTCAAAATCGACACATATTGATTTTACAAACCAAAGAGCTAATCATACACCAGTATATATTAACAACCGTGTAATACCATACGAAAAGACGGCAAAATATTTGGGCATGACGCTAGATGCTAAACTTCGAAGGCTCATGTCAAAAAGAAACGACAGGCATTAGATCTACGATATAAAAATATGTACTGGCTACTTGGTAGACATTCTACCTTATCAGTATATAATAAAGTACTTTTATACAAGCAAGTACTTATGCCAGTATGGACATACGGCATCCAACTTTGGGGATGTACAAAACGAACTAATGTGGAAATCATACAAAGATTCCAAAATAAGGTACTTCGGACTATAGTAAATGCTCCCTGGTACGTCAGAAATGATGACATCACCGAGACCTTAGAGTGGATAATGTAACTAACGTTATAAAAAAACACGCCGAAGCATATGAACAAAGGCTTCTTCATCATGTGAACGTCGAGGCTATCCAGCTACTAGACAACACGGACATAGTGAGAAGACTAAAAAGAACTAAACCTTTTGAGTTAGTGTGAATTAACGTAACAAAGTGCAGTGAGTACTATGTTTAAAGAACACAAGATCAAAGTGTCTATCAATAACAATAGAGACAATAAGAAAAGTGTCAATGGACACATTCTTAACTTGTAAGTGTTAGCAAATTAAGTTAATTTTAAATTACTTATTAGCCTCAAGGTCTAGATTGTAATTGTCTAAGTATCCGCGTTCAATAACGAATACTACATAATAAAAAAATAAAATAAAAAAAAACTTAAATCTGACCTGAATCAAGAAGAATACGGAACCCTAAACATAGACATACCCTTTGTCAGCCGGATTCATGGACAACGGTATCCAAAATCTCCACCTGGATAGCTTCCAATTTTTCCCATCAACATTTTTAAAGAGATGCTGCAAAATTAATTGAGGCCCTGAATGACTCGCTCCTGTAATGTGGAGAGGTACTTTGTTATAATTAATATTAGTATTTCACTTTATATACGCAGCGAAGCATGTAAAATTACAGAAGGTAAAGTTTACACAGTGATTCGTATTTTTCAGTAACGTATTCTAGAATGTTACTCAGTTCTGAATCTCGATTTATATGGATCATCGACATATTGAACATCGACAATAGACAAACTAGTACTATCTATCTATAAAAACTGTCCACAGATAAATCGAGATTCATGACTGAGTGACGTTCTGGAATACAGATATTAGTAGTCACGTGACTACTAGTCACGTAGTTGATATGAGAATCGTGCTAATCCATACTTCCATACTAATATTATAAATGCGAAAGTAACTCTGTCTGTCTGTCCGTCTGTCTGTATGTTACGCTTTCACGCCTAAACCACAGAACCGATTTTGGTGAAATTTGGTATAGGGGTAGATTAGATCATTAAAAAGGACATAGGCTATGTTTGATCGCGATAACCGATTTCACGCGGGCGGAGTCGCGGGCAAAAGCTAGTACTTAAATTAAAATCATTGTTTGTCAATTGGGTTATAAAAAGATGTCCGTGACGACGTACCTATAAAGTGCCCGTTTAACGACAATAGCCTCTTCCACTATTGCATGATTCAAATATGCTACGCTCACAAAAATTACAGCTTCAGTGATACAGATTTTTTTGGGCTTTAAACCAAAAAAATCTGTATCGCTGAAGCTGTAACTTTGACACTATACCTGCTTCAGTGATGGCCGGCGATGGTACTCATCTTTATTCCGCGCAAGTAGATGGCGCATTCGTATTATAGTTTTTTTACGATAGTATTCCCGGGTGCAGTATAAAAGCATAAAACCAACATAATTTGTCCTATCACTAAAACGCACTGGCCTTTCTGTTTATACTCTTTACAATGTCCTAACAGATTTTTATCAACGGTACCGCCATTTTGTTTTTAATAATGTAAAGAGGAACAAACAATCGGTCTGTGTACTTAGCTGACCTCATTGCTTGTTGAAAGATTAACAATTTGGTTATTTTTTTAATTAAATTTATTACTTTAATTAATATTATAACATAACATAACATAAACTCACGCCCGTATTCCCCGAAGGGGTAGGCAGAGGTGCTAGCACCCACGTTTCACCAGTTTATGTTTAGTTCCCAATGTGGCAAGCCTATTGCCATTAACCGGGCACTTATAAACCTGCGATAAATACACACATAACTTCGAAAAGCATCGAAAAGTCATTGGTGTGTGCCATGGTAAACCTGGGATCGATTAATATTATGATGTGGCTAAATGGAGTTTGAGTATTTTATAAGCGTTTATTTTAAATTGGAACATTTGTTTGTAATGATTCAATCTTACAAACTGAAGAACCGGCTTGGAACTGATCAAATCATGATAACAAAGAGTTGCAGAACGGACGCCAAGTCTTTACGGTATTGACTCTAGGATGAAGAGGAAATGTGATTAAATGCAATAACAGGACGATTTTCTCTATAGGTATTTTGCCGTGGTAGTCAAAATCATGACATCATGACCAGAGGCCTAACTATTGTAAAGTCCATTTTGCTTCATAATTAAATGTCATGATCCGGATTGGTTTGTGAGTCAATGCTCCCAATTCTGTTGTTACATCTCTAAACTTAAATTTCTCTAAAAAATTTAATTGCACCTCTTTCTTTCATGATCAGATAAAAAAGGACAGATGATTTTATTTAAGTTAAGACCTGTCAAATTAAAACAGCGACTTGTTGGTGCGTAGTAAGTTAAGTCGCATGTTCGTAGACGTCGACTAAAATTGAAGGGTACCGTCAAGGCGCCGACTTAATTTGACAGGTGTTCACTAAAATAAATCATCTATCCTTTTCTATCTGATAATGAAAGAAACAGATGCAATTAGAAAATTTTAGAGAATTTTAAGTTTAGAGATGTAACAACAGAATTAGCAGCAATGAATATAAAATTTAAGACTACGTACATTTAAATAACTGAACGAGTTTCGTACGAAATAAATGGTGCACATTACAAGAAAGAGGAAACAACAGGCAATCATTTAATTCCTAGAATATATTAAACCCCTAATTCCCAAACAACGTAGGAGTAAATCCTCTAACAAAATCGACTTTAACGAATGATTCCTTTGTATAAAAAGCCTTGTCTAATTATATGAAACATAAAACAACCACTACCACAGTCGAGTTTCTCATCGTTAACGAGTCTCTAGGCGGTGATTGGCTCAATATCAGTTTAGTCACGTAGCTACAGAAAGTCACTATTTAATGACATTCGCCTAACGTCGCGATAAAACAAGAAGTCGTGGTAGTGACTAGTGACTGACGTATCACGTGTTATAGGGTGTTTGAATTTGGAATTATCTAGGTATTTCGAATATGGAATTTTAATTCTTATTTCAAAAGATTTTTTAAGCAAAGTGTAGGTAGCTGATGGATTTGACTTAAGGCATATTTTATTAAAACGAGTACGTGGAATAGATATTTTATATGAAGAATACACAGCTTAAATATTTTATGATCTTGAATACTAGACTCCTCGTTATATAAAACCATATTATTATTAGAAAGTAGAGAGTCTATACCACGAATTGACGTTGCGTGCAGATATTCCCTTGAGCTTCACCTCACCGGACATACGGATGAGGTAGATATATCTGACTCGAATACTCTTATGTGGAAGTTGATGTTTTCTATCAAGAAATTTCTAATAAAACTACAACTTATTTAAAAAAAATCAGTTAACATGGGTTCAACCACTTCGGAGATGATCTGGAACAAACAGACTTAAAGAAAGACAGACAGACCTAGTCGCGGTTACAGCTAACTATATAATATCCTCAAATAATCTTCTTTATGGTATTCGACCATCTACCTGCGGTAGCCTAGTGGTATGGGTAATGGACTGCTGAGACGAGGTCTACGGTTCGATCCCAGGTTTACCATATGGCACGCACCAATGACTTTTCGATGGTTTTCGAAGTTATGTGTGTATTTATCGCAGGTTTATAAGTGCCCGGTTAATGGCAATAGGCTCGCCACTTATTACATTGGGACCTAAACATAAACTGGTGAAATGTGGATGCTAGCACCTCTGTCTACCCCTTCAGGGAATACAGGCGAAAGTTTATGTTATGGCCAAACGCGAGTGAAGTTTATTCCTAGAATAAACAGGCCTTATCACCCACATATTGACAGTTTATTCTAAGAATAAACTAATCGCGTTTGGTCGAACCGGCTCTTAATAATTCTATAACAAAATAACTTGTGTACACAATTTTTAAATTCGACAACGGGTCAATTTTCATCACAAACGATTCATTGACATCATAATGGCGCCATTGAGGTGCTTATTTCAGGGGAAATGTCAAGGGAAAACCATTATAACACTGTTCAAGGCGTCGGTAATTTCAATTTTTTTTTCGTTACAAAAAGACATGCCTTTGTCCCTGATACCGACCTTCAAGGTTCACGGGTCACCGGGCCCTTTATCTAAAGATAATTTGCTTGGAGAAACATTTTCTTTTGTAGACCCAATAAAATTATTGGAAAGTTTGTCTTTATTCAATTTATATAATAATAGTGCTTGATCTGATGGTTGTATAGCTTCTTATAGGTTAGATTTAAGATCATACATGGAGTCTATACCATTTTTTAATCATGTAGATTCGGAATTAAATCTTTTGAGTTCTATGTGTATTAACTTTTAAACTCTCTCACTCTCTCTCGTTCCATGTTATACAAATTGTAGTATGTGACGGTACATGGCGAAAACTAAATCTCGAGAATGTGCGGGTAGATGAAGAACCTACTACCTCACGGACTCGAAGACGGCTGGCGTGCCCCTGCACCACGGCCAGTGTAACCTGGTCGAAACGTCAGGCAAATGAAAGTTACATAATATAATACCTATACCATGATCGCGTTAATTCCCGTTATTGTTATTGTATATCTATGTATATTACTAGGCAATCTGTTCACAAAAACAATGGCACTCTGGGAATTCCGACTGATTTGAAAAAATCTATATAATGGAGATACTTATAGAGAGAGCTGTCGGTAACGGTATCAGTAACAATGTGGAGAGTTCAATAGTTCTTTCCTGTACTTTCCAATTTCAAAATTAAAATGTCATGTCAATGTCAAAATGCAAACCAAAATCCATTTAAAAATAGAAGTTCTCAATTCGAAAAATGTGCCACGGTACAGTTATTGTGTGACGGGAAAAGGAATTTTTGAATTTCGAACATGGAACGAGACGTATACTAGTCTATTGTCTATCCAATCTTTTTTATTCTCACTATATATATAGATAGTTAGCGATAGACGCCTGGTTCCCGGCAGAGAAGAATTTGGGCCACCCCATCTCTTCCCATGCGGTGTCATACAAGGCGACTAAGGGTTAGGGGCTGTTTAACATCAGACAGATATGTACAGCCCAGACTCAGACTAAAATATAGGCTCGAGTCAACAATAGTGCCCGGAATATTATGGCAATAGGATCACCCCCTATTACATGGGACCGACTACAATTATTGGTGAAATGTGGGTGTTAATTCACCTCTGTCAAACCCTCTGGGGATAAAGGCGTGATTATGTGTATGTATGTATATAGATATTTATTATATTCGGTTGCCTTTTACAAACGTAAACGAATTTTCTTTGACGGTCAAAGGCTAAAATGGTCGTAGTGTTCATACTGAATTATTTATGGCCTAAGGCTTAGAATAATACAGAAGCACTACATTGAACTCCCCTTTAGAATGTAAAGGGCTGCTTAGAATACAAAATATATTAGGGTACTGAATAAAAACATCAAAATTACCAGCCATTATCAGTTCGCAGCTGAACATACTTTCATCTTGAGATCGTTGAAGATTTCAAATGTACATGACGAATACTTACGTCTATTCTCATCTTTATCCTACAACAAAGCTGAGCCCTGTTGGTTCCCGGTAGAGAAGAATAGGGCCATCCCATCTCTTCTTGTGGGAGTCGTAGAAGGCGACTAAGGGATAGGGCTGTTCTCCATCTGATAGTAAACTTATAGCCATGAGGTGAAGGGCCCGCTTGGCTCTTGGCCATGTAATAGGGGCTCGCCCCTAAATACGTGGGAACGAAAATCATATATCATATATCATAATCATACCAATAGTTGGCGAAATGTGGGTGTTATTACCCTTCTGCCTACCCCTCCGAGAATTTAAAGGCGTGTGTATATGTATATATGGAATAGTTAAACCAAGAACTTCGAAGTGCAAGCTTTGGATGTAGGTATCGATTCACATATTTTGGAATTAAAATGTGCTCTATAGGTACCCAGTAGGTACTATATGCACACGTGACTTGTATGTCTTTGTCTTGGGTGCTACTGCAGTGGACGATATCAAATCATCAAGTATAGTTTATTACAAAACAATCGGCGCTCACCAGGACCTTTCATATTTCGCGATTTAGGTCCAATCAATCAATTAGCCCACCACAGTCCACTGCTGGACATAGGCCTCTCCCAATGTGCGCCATTTCGTCCGATCCACCGCCTTCCGCATTCAGTCTATCCCAGCCACCTTTTTCAGGTCGTCAGTCCATCTGGCTAGGGGGTGTCCTACCTTGCGTTTGCCTTCTCTCGGTCTCCACTCTAGGACTCGTCCGCTCCAACGGCCATCGGTCCTTCGACAGACGTGGCCAGCCCATTGCCACTTGAGGTTGCTTATTCTGCGAGTTATGTCGGTAACTTTGGTTCTGTGTCGGATGACCTCATTTCGAATTCTATTCTTCAAAGAAACTCCAAGCATAGCTCGCTCCATAGCCCGCTGCGCGACTTTTAGGTTATGGACAAGCACTGCCGTCAGTGTCCAGTCACGAGCAATAATATATATACATTGTCACATTTCCTAAAATATGTAAACTTGTACCGATCCAGAAAGAAGTGAACGACAATTTGTTCTAAACGAACTAACCATTAAACGATGTCAAAACAAAGTATACGTTTATTCCACATTAATATAACCGAAACTAATTCATAAATAAATTCACACGTCGAATATCATATAAAACTATTCGTGACAATTTCTATAAAATGTAAACAAATGTACACATGTAATAGGCATTGTCACTGATACATATAAATGATATTGGAAATGTATACTTACTTTTGCCGTTTTTGTAACTTTACTCGTTATTTAGTAGAATTCAGTGATCATGACGAATATTTATTTCGTAACTAACGGAGTGGGAGCTACGACTTGGGCAACCACGCACAGAGTACGAGGTAATAGCGGTGGTAAAACCCACTATGGGGAAGTGGGACCCTGACGGCCACCAATGCTCCGATGCTGCGTGCTCCGCAGCGTGCAATGGCCAGCAGGGCCATTAGGGGGTACCGCACGATATCTTTTGAGGCGGCGAGTCTCCTTGCCGGAACCCTACCGTGGAACCTGGATGCGAGAGTATATCGATACCGAAAGGAGGCACGGGAACAGGGATGGGAACCCGAGCCTGAAGAGATTCGGGCCGTAAAGTCCCGGCTCCATCGGGACATGGTAGCGGAGTGGGAGCTACGACTTGGGCGACTACGCGCAGGGCACGCCGTAATAGCGGCGGTAAGACCCATCATGGGGGACTGACTAGAGAAGCAACACGGTAACCTCTCGTACCGGCTGACACAGGTAATCACCGGACACGGCTGTTTCGGGAAGTACCTGCGGCAGATCCAGAAGGAGCCAACGTCTGAGTGCCATCACTGTGATCGGAGCGAGGACACGGAACTGCACACGCTTACCGAGTGACCGGCGTGGGACACGCCGAGGCGGGTCCTAGTGGTGGCCTTCGGGGTGGGAGTCCTCACACTCGCCACTTTGCTCACAGCGATGGCACGATGCGCGAATGCTTGGGGTGCCACCGCCTCCTTCTGCGAGCAAGTAATGCTCGAAAGAAGGCGGCCAATTGGGTCCGGATTAGACTCCAGGCCCGCGGGACCCACGAAGAGCGAAGGCTGGACCCGCGAAGAGTAAAGGCCAATCGGGCGTTGGAGGTCGCCAAACGACCTCCGTCCTCCATGAGTGCGGGCCTGAAGTGATCGGTAGAGCCGTCTGTCACCCTCGCAGAAGCAGGCGATGGCGGCGCAAAGTGTACCTCCCCATACCCGGGGTTAGGTGGGGAAGGGGGCCATCTCGAAAGAGATAGTCTTGGGTCTGCCGGGGTGCGAGAGATATGTTTCCTGCATTCTCACCTCCGGCAACCAAAGACCCAAAGACCCCAAGCGTTCGCGCATCGTGCCATTGCTGTGAGCAAAGTGGCGAATGTGATTACTCCCACCCCGAAGGCCACCACTAGGACCCGCCTCGGCGTGTCCCACGCCGGTCACTCGGTAAGCGTGTGCAGTTCCGTGTCCTCGCGCCGATCACAGTGATGGCACTCAGACGTTGGCTCCTTCTGGATCTGCCGCAGGTACTTCCCGAAACAGCCGTGTCCGGTGATTACCTGTGTCAGCCGGTACGAGAGGCTACCGTGTTGCTTCTCTAGTCAGTCCCCCATGATGGGTCTTACCACCGCTATTACGGCGTGCCCTGCGCGTAGTCGCCCAAGTCGTAGCTCCCACTCCGCTACCACGTCCTGGTGGAGCCGGGACTTCACAGCCCGAATCTCTTCAGGCTCGGGTTCCCATCCCTGTTCCCGTGCCTCCTTTCGGTACCAATATACTCTCGCATCCATGTTCCACGGTAGGGTTCCGGCAAGGAGACTCGCCGTCTCAAAGGATATCGTGTGGTACCCCCTAATGGCCCTGCTGGCCATTGCACGCTGCGGAGCACGCAGCATCGGAGCATTGGTGGCCGTCAGGGTCCCACTTCCCCATAGTGGGTTTTACCACCGCTATTACCTCGTACTCTGTGCGTGGTTGCCCAAGTCGTAGCTCCCACTCCGTTAGTTACGAAATAAATATTCGTCATGATCACTGAATTCTACTAAATAACGAGTAAAGTTACAAAAACGACAAAAGTAAGTATACATTTCCAATATCATTTATATGTATCAGTGACAATGTCTATTACATGTGTACATTTGTTTACATTTTATAGAAATTGTCACGAATATTTTTATATGATATTCGACGTGTGAATTTATTTATGAATTTGTTTCGGTTATATTAATGTGGAATAAACGTATACTTTGTTTTGACATCGTTTAATGGTTAGTTCGTTTAGAACAAATTGTCGTTCACTTCTTTCTGAATCGGGACAAGTTTACATATTTTAGAAAATGTGACAATGTATATATATTATTGCTCGTGACTGTCCACGTTTAAGTCCAATATATTTGAATCGAGCTAGAACCAAAGTAACGCTTGGATGAAGAAGATCGCAAAAAACGAAGGACGCCCTTTTAACTAGAAGCTTTAATTCATTATCTAACAACAATAAAACATCGCCTAATCTAGACTGCAAGTAATGAGTCATTCCGTACTAAACCGCTGAGATAATGGTCTTAGGAGTAAGCAATTAAACACATCTGTTTAAAGCTAAAGGCTTTAGAATTAACTGCTAGTTCTGTTAGTGATTATAAACTTTATTTATAGATGTTCAAGTAGATATTAATAAGTCAATTTTATTTCCTTTAAAGGCGGGGAATACATTTTGAATTTGGAACGGGACGGACAATTTTTTTTTTCCTGGCTTCTAGCTGCGCATTTAGCCAATGTCAAGTATAATGATATTACTAGCTGTCCCGGCGACCTTCGTACCGCCAATTTTTCCCTGCACCCGTGGCGTCAGATCCCGTTCCCGCTGCACCATTTAGGGGGAATAAAAATAGATGTTGGCCGATTCTCAGACCTACTCAATATGCTCACAAAATTTCATCAAAATCGGTCAAGCCGTTTCGGAGGAGTATGGCAACGAAAACTGTGACACGAGGATTTTATATATTAGATAACTTTAGTTAAAATGATTGATGACGATGATGATAATGGGTTACTCATTCATCATCATTATCATCATCTGATGATGATGATAATGATAATGAATGAGATGATTGCTGCCTCAGTAAAGTTGTGGGGACTTTACTAAAAGCTCCCTGGGGAGATTTGGATTGAACACGTAGAGTCACAATTATTCACTGTACTAAGCCACTTTTCTACACGCGTGTGAGTTGTCCAAGACGTTATGTCTAAAAATCCACCATTTTTACACATAAAAATTCGAATTTACACCAATTTCGTTTTCCCGCTAAAACTCCGGACAAAATGTTACCAATTATGTTAAAAATGTTACCTACAGACTAGTCAAATTAGTTACTTTTTACTAAACGTCAAAACGATAAGTTAAGGTAACTTGTATGAAAAAAGATTTAGTGAAGTCATAAAATTTTATAGTCAAAACAGATACTATTATAGTTAGGTGGATGATTAAAAATAAATAAAAACTATAAAATACGAACCGACGTAACTTTTACTGCTCTTTTACCATTCTTAATTTAATAAGCTCCATTAGATAATTTAATACAATACCCAATGTTGTTTTCTTTAAAGGCGGTGAGTAGGTACATTTTGAATTTGCAACGGCGTGCCAAAAAGTTGTCAATCGGTGACCAATTAATGCTGCATTTCGCTATTAGGCAGGCACTACAGGTCTCCGACTGACGGCAGCTATGACCGGATTCTTCTGAGACCCTAAATAATGACTTTCGATCTGACACATCTTTTCGGCGGGTGTGATAGTCCCTTCTCGCCCCTCTCTTCGCCCATACTTATTGTTTTATTTGTATCCTCTTAATATTCCGCAACATAAGCAATTATTTGAATATAAAGGAACACGAATTCCAATTTCAAAATGCGCCACAAACAAACACTTGTTTTTTTTAATGATCTAATTACTAATGTAGAGAATGTATACTGGGTGCACAAAGATAGTCAACAAACAAAGAGATTTTAATTAAAATGGGAACGAAGCGCGTCTGCCGCGGACGGTGGACGCACGCCTTAAGATTTTACATTTAAATTAACCGAACCGTGACTATATAAATGTCAAGCCCGCCATCTTAAAATATCTAGAATGTTCTCTGATTTATACAAAGTTATTTCGTTGAGTATTTTAGTTCTCAAGTGATTAAAGGTTCCGGCCATCATTGTTATGTCTTATTTCTGCGTGCTTCACGATTTTGTTCCCAAGGGTTCTGAGACTAAACTTAAATAATATATTTTTTTATGAAATTGTTTCCAAGGACTCAAAAAACCAACTGACTATTGCTATAAACTAGGCAGCCCTAACCGTATCCCTTAGTCACGTCTAGTAGAACACTCACTGTCAAAAATAAAGTGGATATTGTATTATAACTTCATCTAAAAAAACTTACAACACTTAAAAAAAATCTTACAACAAAATCTTTTAAAGCAGAATCAGAATTGTGTGCATGTTTATACTTTATTATGTATAAATAAGTTCGAAACACGATGTTTGATAGAGGGTCGAACGGAACACGTTTGATAGACGATCAAACTAAAGTATAGGCAAAATCCAAATTTGAAGACTCAAACCGAAAAAGAGGTCGAAAGGAACATTTTATTGATGAGTTCTTAACTTAGAGGTCGTACGGGTACAAGGGAGGTACCCAGCTAATAATTACTTAACCTTTTATATAAATAAATCCTGGTAAGTAAACCTTTTATTCCCTCTCAAATCGTAAAAACATACGACAGAAAACATTTTTTTTTTATTTATTCATTCGCTATTAATGTGGTACAATAACAGATGGTAATATCAAATATAGTAACTATATCTAGTCCAAGCACATTCGCCATAAAGTTGACAGGCAAACTCAAAAAATTATACATAACAATATCCACTTAGCATCTAAAATTACTACAGTCACATTAAGAGTGCAGCGTATGCTAGAACGCATATCTGCAGTGGTACGAACGACATGCATACTTCTTTAAAAAGTCTTCCACTGTATAAAAGGTCTTGTCGACCAACCATTTATGTAATGCAACACAATTTTTTTTATAAGGCAGGTCTATAATCCACTCTAGCAATGAGTTGTAATTTAGTGGAGCCATATAAACACAACTATGTCTAAATATTTCTAAACTAGGTACCGGCATCTCAAGTGGCATGTGTGTAACTTTCCTTTTTTTAAGTTGTTCCTTTTTTTGAACAGTGATATACTTATTGTTTTCAACATTAAAAATTAAAAAAACCCCCGTCTCAAAAACACTTCCAAAAAGTTTAAAATAAATGGAGTTTGCCTTTTAACTTTAACGGTTGCCATGTCGGGGGATCCTAATTGGATAAACCCTCCGTTATATTATCGGAACAATTCAAGGTCCCCCGACATGGCAACCGTTAAAGTTAAAAGGCAAACTCCATTTATTTTAAACTTTTTGGAAGTGTTTTTGAGACGGGGGTTTTTTTAATTTTTAATTTAATTTTTATTGTATACTTTTTAAAGTGATCTACTAGTCAAGCTCTTTCATTTGATACCCATATTGAGGGAGTTATGAAATTTTTACCAAACATAGCTAAGAACACTCCCGACTAATATACCTTTCAAACAAAAAAAACTACATCCAAATCGGTTCATCCGTTTGGGTGCTACGATGCCACAGACACACACACACACACACACACACACACACACACACACACACACACACACACACACACACACACACACACACACACACACACACACACACACACACACACACACACACACACACACACACACACACACACACACACACACACACACACACACACACACACACACACACACACACACACATGTTAAACTTATAACACTCCGTCGTTTTTGCGTCGGGGGTTAAAAATAGTACATTCTACAATCTACACATTAAATAATTATGTGGGTGTATACATTTCGGAATGTCTCTAATTATATTTGCTAAGGCTTAGGTATACGTCTGCTCATAAGAAAATAATGCCTAAGGTTAATTGCAAGATTAATTACGTCTGTTGAAGAAATTAAATGTGAATTATGATATTTTACGTCTTACAGAAGGCTGCGTTCACAACGTAATGGAATAATTCAACAAGATTATCTGAAAGACTCTGTGGGAAGGTGGCTTTATACCTACACTAGCTTTTGCCCGCAACTCCGCCCGCGTGGATGTCGGTTATCGCGACCAAACATAGCCTATGTCCTTTCTCAAGTTCTAATCTGCCCCAATACCAAATTTTATCAAAATCGTTTGAATAGTTTAGGCGTGAAAACTTAACATACAGACAGACAGACAGAGTTACTCTCGCATTTTTAATATTAGTATGGATGTGGAGAACTTGGTTCCTTCGACATAATAGTGGGCTGCCCCGACAATATTATGATGATGATAGATAATATAATAATAATTATTCCACAACATTCTACACAATGCTATCTAGACCCATGGTAAGCTTTTGTGTGTGTGTGTGTGTGTGTGTGTATGTGTGTGTGTGTGTGATAGATAGAGAAGTGATGGATAGATAATTCTTTAGGTCTATCTCTTCATGTGGGTGTCGTAGAATGTGACCACGGGATAGGGCTGTTCTCCATCCGACAGTTAACACATAGCCCAAGACAAAATTCCCGCCAGGTGGCAATACAAATGCAACGATACACGCTTCAACAACGCATTGAAATTATTAAAATTCACTATAAAAATAATGAAAATTTGGCAGACTACGCACCACACAAGCAACGAAACCATTGATCTTTCACGGGAAAAGTTTCCGGACCGTGTTATCTCTCGAAGAGGTGATCACAATTGGCCACCGAGATCTTGTGATTTAACACCTTGCGACTTCTTCCTTTGGGGCCACGTGAAAGAGAAGGTCTACGCCAAGAGCCCAGCGTCGATTCAAGACCTCAAAGATGGAATTCGTGAGGCTATCGAGGACATAGGGCAGCCACTTTGCGATTTGGTTATGGAAAATTTCATGAAAAGGATTATGGTCCTGTATGTGTGGACGCGGTGGTCATTTGCCTGATGTTATTTACCACTATTAACGGCATACCTTTATTTTTTCTTTATATACCCAAAGTGTTTGGATAATTTATTGTTCGAAGACATTAGAATATAAAATAATAGTTCCGATTTTTTGCGCGGGGCAAAGTTATCTTGCGAGCACTCTATACCTGAAATATACCTCTCTATCTAAAATCCCACAGACTAAACACAAACTGTAACAAACCACAGAATCAAAATTAAATTGTTCTCGAACTTATGGTAACAATTTAAAACTACATACGTTCCTTGTAAATCAAGTTTGCTTGCTGTATGCACTGCACGCGATGCACTTCGACATCTTTTATACTCGCGATAGACTTTCTAAATCTGATATTGCTAGCTCGCACACCGGTGTAGATATTAAATTGTTCATCACTCGGGTTTTTCATTGTTTTTTTTTTTGAAAAGAGTCTTTAATGTTCCATATTCCTTGTTAGGCCCCCTGCTCTTTGTTATTTTTATTAATGACATTGGGCCCTGTTTCAAATATTCAAATTTTTTGATCTTTGCCGATGATATGAAGATATTCCGTACGGTTAACAATGTTGATGATGCCGATTTAATGCAGGAGGACCTCCAACGTCTTGATTCATACTGCTATTTAAATAAATTAAATTTAAACGCCTCTAAATGTTTTTCAATGAGTTTTACGCAGTCAAAAACCATAACTTGGAGAGGAGGACTGTCTCTAGAGACTTGGGCGTTGTGCATGATAGCAAGCTTTTATTAAATCAGCACGTTAGCCAATTAGTCAATAAAGCCTTTAGGGCTTTAGGTTTCCTGATCCGTTGCTCCAGGGACTTCAGAAATATGAACACCGTAAAAGTACTCTCTTGCGCATATGTACGAAGTCACCTGGAATATGCTTCACAGGTTTGGTACCCATGCTACGCTTGCTATTCTAATGAGATCGAGATGATTCAGAGTAAATTTATACGGTACTTGGAGTTTAAATTCAAACTGTCCCACCTAGCCGACCTCACCTATGAGCAGCGCTGTGTTAAACTGCATATCCTACCGTTGCACGAAAGAAGAAGAATCTCTGATGTAACTCTTCTTCTCAGTGTTGCTCAGGGCGGGATCGACTGTCCTGGGCTTCTCTCTGGGATTAAGCTAAGAGTGCCAGTTAAAAGATTACGTAAGAATATCTTATTGTGCAGGCCTCCGTGTCGCACCATTTTAGGGTGAATAGCTTTCTGCCTAGAATTATCAGCGAATTTAACCAATTGAATGAGGACAGTAACCTGGATCTCTTTAATACCGGTAAACATTCTGCCAGATCTTGTTTAACGAAGTGTTTTGTTGAAAGTGTATAGATGTTGATATTTCTATTGGCTCAATCTTATTCCTGTCCTATTGCGCTCAGCTGTTAACAATTTTGTTTTATATAACTGGTTGATATAACTGTGGAAGCTTGTAATTGGCGTGCACTAACCTAAATGTTTTGTATATGTGAATGTAGCTGTAAGCTCCCCAAATAAAATAAAAAATAAAAAATATTTCGGTGAACCCCTTCAGCTAGACTAAATTGCTTGTATTAGGAGTGGGTTCACGTTAGGGTAGTTAGCGTAGGTAAGACCATAATTTGATCCTGAGATCGTTTTTCGTAAAGCCGACTCCTCTATGTAGCCGACGACGCTTCGACTTATGTTATTTTTAAACCGTTCTATCATTTTTTTTAATAAAAGTACACGTTAATTTGACTTCATCTCACCTGATGGTAAGCTAAAGGTAAAGTCTCAGAAAGAGGGTCACCATTACAAACACGTACCATGATAACAATGGTGGCAAAAAGCTTGACAGCCAATAATATTGTATCCAACAGTAGATTATAATCATAGGCCTATACTAGACCTTTCCTAATGTCCTCCATAGTACCTGATTCTCCGCCTTCCGTGGCTTATCCTAGTCACCTCTTTCAAATCGTCAGTTCGTCTGTCAGAAACTTTATTCTGGGCTTGAATGAAATTTTTATAGAATTTATTATGATAACTTTTAAATGCGAAAAATACATCGGGAAAAGAAGAACTCAAGTGGAACTTGTACCTATGTTAAATAGCTCAGTTGGAAGAGAACCCCCCCCCCCCCCCCGTAAGGGAAAGGTCGTGCGTTCAATTCCCACTTCAGTTCTTCTTTTTCCCGATGTATTTCGAATTTATTCTGGGTGTTGTTCTAGAATACGGGCCTTAGTCATTTTAGTCATTTTTAGTGAGTTTTATAACAACAAAATTGGCACCATCGTACACTCCTAAATGTAATACATAAACATGCGAACAATATTTCTACTGTCGAGGTTTATTTACAAGTCATTAATCTCAAACTTCGGTCTGTTTGTCCGAAGTTTGGGACGTGTTCGGACTTATACGGGAAAAAAACTCAAAAGAAACTTTACTAACATTAGAATATCGGAGGAAGTCGGGCTAGTTCCGAGGTTATTTTTCACGGACAAACAACGGAGTGGTCATCAGCGTAAATTTGGATTTGAGACAAAATCACCATCGTTAATGTTGAGACCCTATTCTGTGACGTCACGTTTTTAAATCGTTCATCCGTTCGACCCCAAAGTTTGGACCTCATCTCTTAACATGAGAGTGTCGTACTGGTGGTTTTGTTACGTGTAGGTATGACGATACGACGATACGTGAGGTATACGAAAACCTGGATAGAGGCCCTTCCAACATTCTTGAGGTCCAAGCCAACGTCACCCTGGAACTCGGTGCACCTGCTTAATAACGGACGAGGCTTTGAAGCAGGCTTTCGTATCAGGGTTAGAGAGGCAGACAGTTGTCGCTCTAGCATAAAAGTGAAAACTTAGGTCCAAAAATGCAAACTTTGAACGCAACTGAGAATCCGCTATAATGATAATGATGAGAAAAAATTATAAAAATACTTGGTACCGTACCGTATGATCTGTCAAAACAACACCTACCTAGGTTTCCCTAGGTGACGAACCCACTGGTCTCCTAAAATTCCCGGAATAAAAGTTGTACTTTCGTCTCTTATATATATATATTTCCATTGGTCCCCAGGTAGAAGAAAGCTATAAAAAATAGTTTGATTCGTTTCCAATCAGGGCCAATACGATTTTTTAAACATTCGTAAGTTTTGAAATAACACGTTTTAAAAACTTTGTGCTATGAATTGGACTCCTGGTTAAAAACCTTCATTTTAACAGGGGCTGTATAATAGCTTAATTAAATTTTTGTAGCGTGTAAGAGATTGCTTTGAGCAGAAAAAGCTCGTTTGTGCATTTTCATGATGAAATGTAGGTGTTAATACTTTTCCGCTTTGAGCATATACAGGTATAAAGAAAGAAAGAAATAAAGAAAATACATTTATTTACAAACACACGGCACACCTTATACAGTACACAAAGTAAAATAAAATAAAAACAGACAAGGGAAATTAAGCATTCATGGCGGCGGGCAGCAACTTAAAACTGTTAGTTTAGTAGTAGTGCACGCGGCCGCTACGCAGGAGGCGCGGGTTCGATTCCCGCTCAGTGCAAAAATTTGTACGCATGAATATGGCTATTTTGCATTGGTCTGTGTGTCTATGTATAGTATATATGTATTTACAAAAAAAAATATCTAAGTATGTTTATCTGCATTCTAGATTAATACAAGCAAGTTAAGCTATGCTTACCATGGGTCTGGATAGCGTTGTATGGAATGTTGTGAAATATTTATTTATTATTATTTATTTGAAAATGAAATGAAAATGAAAAATGAAAATTTATTTATTACTGCAGCAATACACAATGAAATACAAAAATGCTCACACTTATTAACTAGAAGACTTACAAGGTATAATAGGTATAGCATTAGTTTATGTAAGACATTATGTATAAATGTTGCAGACTAGATTTGGTAAGGTTTAACTATCTGATGGTTTCCTCACTAGGCAAAGCCTGTATCGAGGAAGCCTGTATTCAGTTTAGATTATACAAAAAGATCCCCAGTAGACAGAAAAAGTTACCATAAATAATATATATAATACATGTTCATACACACGCACACACACACATATCCACATACATATACATACACATACAAACATACACATACATACATATACACACATACATGCATACACATACATACACTAACATACAATATATTAAATTGGTATACATGGCAATATTAAGAATACATAAGGCAAATCAAATATACTTATAAGCTATAATATAAATATTATTATTGTAATGTAAATTATAAATATTAACATGCAATTTGTAACTTGTCTTCCGTGTCATGGTATGTAAGTGAAGCCAGCCATTTATATACTATTTTTTTCAGTTCTATTATTGATTTGCCTTTGATATTGCAGCACTTAGCAACTATGTTGTAGACGTGTGACCCAATGAAACTGCCAAATCTTTGAGCAAAACTTGTGCTAACGAGTGGAGTGGTTAGTCTGTATACTCTGCGATTACCAAGCAACTCATACTCGCTTGAAGTTAAAATTGCTTTATGTACTGAAATCGTCGTTTTAAGAATAAATAGTTGACGTACGCTTAGCAATCCAGCTTCTCTATATAGGGTTGTAGTAGGGAATCTATAAGGCCTGCACAGCATAACCTTTAGAACTGAACGTTGAGCTCTTTCTAGCTGAAGCATAAATGTTTTTGCAGCACTGCCCCAACATGTGATGCAGTAGACTATGAGGGATTGACACAAGGCGTAGTATACGGATGTCAGGGTGTCAATCATCGCCACATGCCTAAGATTTCGCATGACACTAACAACCTTTCTTATGCGTGCCGAAAGGGATTCAATATGAGCTTTAAAATTAAGGTGCTCGTCAATGTGAACTCCAAGGTATTTTACAACCTTAGTACGAGTTATCGATTCACAGGAACAGAATCGGTTACTAGAATCACTGCAAATTTGATCATGAATTTTAATGTCTGTTACTGTGCAAGGGGCCGAGGCAGTAGTCATATGAAAACATAAGTACATCGTCTTCTTTGTGTTTAGGGTTAAAAGATTATGCTGTAGCCATCTACCAATTAAAGCCATGCCTTGCTCGGCCGAAGAAAGTACCATAGGCCAAGTAGACCCATGAAAAATTAACGCAGTGTCATCTGCATAACATAGGACATCAACATTTTTGATTGGGACGTTGTGTATATCATTTATATAAAGGAGAAAAAGCGTGGGCCCGAGGATGCTACCCTGTGGTACTCCAAATTTAACAGATTGTAAGTTACTAATTGTCTGGTCTATTTTAACACACTGCCTCCGGTCTGATAAGTAGCTTTTAAACCAGTCTAGGGCAATCCCGCGTATTCCCAAGCCCTCTAGTTTTCTCAAAAGTATACGAACGGAGACAGTATCAAAGGCCTTTGCCAGATCTAAAAATACTCCAATACAACGTTGCTTACTATCCAAGTATGATGAAACTGTGGTTGTTAACAACGAAACTGCATCTTCAGTGCTTTTCCCCTTACGAAAGCCAAATTGCTTTGCAGAAATCAGATTATGAGATTCTAAGAAGCCAACGAGGCGTTTATTAACAATCTTTTCAAGCACTTTAGAAAAAGTGTTCAACAGAGAGATTGGCCTATAATTATCCACAGAAGCTTTTGATCCATTTTTATGAATTGGGGAAACCGAAGCAATTTTCCAATCTTGAGGGAATATTCCATTAGAGATACTCAGATTCAAAATATATGTCAGTGGTGTAACTATTTCGTTCTTAATATGTTTTATAAGTTTTTTACTTAATCCGTCAACCCCTGGAGCTTTGTCATTTTGTAAACCTAATATTAATTTCTCAATTTCTTCACAATCTGTGGGATACATAAAAAAAGAATTTGCTGGAGTATTGCTCATTCTAATATTTTTCGCTAGATCGATTTCACTTTTGTTAATTTTGAGTAGTATTTGATCCGCTAACTTTTGACCAACTGAAGAGAAGTGACTATTAGTTGTATCAATTGATTGTTGCTTGTTTTGACAGCCTGGTAACGTAAGTAATTCAAAGGGAGGTTTATTATGATTAGTTAGAGCGCAAATGTTCTTAATAGTTCGCCACAGTTTTCTAGGATTTTTCTTGTTGGCATTGAGTACATTCTCTTCATAGTTTGTTTTTAACTTTCGCAATAAACCTATGAAAAAATTATGATATCGAGTGTAGGTTAATTTTAGCACTTTATTATGTGGATCATTTCTAGCGTTTGTATGTAGGCGATCACGTTGTCGCATACATCGCATTAGACCAGGAGTTATCCAAGGTTTCAGATTATATTTGCTTCTACCTAGTTTGATTTCTTTAGAATGTTTCCTAACAATATTCGATAAGATCCTGGTGAAAGCCTCATTTGCTTTGTTTACGTCTATAACACTGTAAACCGTAGACCAGTCGACCCAAGTAAGTTCTTTTTTAATAGCGTCAAAATCTCGTTTTATTATAAAGCGATTCGGGCGAACAGGTTTAGGCTTAGAAAGACTCAAGCCTGCCATTATTAGACAATGATCAGTTATGTTAGTCTGGCAAACAATCCCGACTACTGACCGGTAGCTACCCATATTTTTGATGAAAATGTGATCAAGGCATGATGATTTCCTAGTTGGTTGTGTAATAGCTGGCAAAAAACCGTGCTCAGCCATGAAGCATTGATATTCTATGCTTTGCGAACTTCCTAGGTTATCTAATATGTTCACATTTATATCACCGGCAATCATAAAGGGAAGAACACTAGCATTAGTAATGTACTCTTCTAAAGAAGACAGGAAGTTATCCAAGTGCCTAAATGATGGCGAACGATATATGCCCAGAATATGTACACAGTTCGGAATACAGATTGAAAGACAATCAGCTTCATTTATGAGAGGTTCAGAGACCGTAGGACTCCAGATATCTTTAATATAAACGACAACTCCGCTATTTTGATTGAAATGCTTGTTTGTTTGGTAAGAGTTATATCCAGGTAATTGAGGAATTATTAACGATTCATATAACCAGCACTCCGTTAAGATAATGATATCGATTGACACATCCAAACGAGCAAGTGCTACCTCTAGACTATTAAAGTTTTTTTGGATACTCGTAATATTCATTGAAAAAACTCTAAAATTATGTTCCGGTGTGAATATTACCTTACACTTTTCCAAATCACAAATTAATTCACAGTTAATTTTAATGGAGTCTAAATCAGAACTAAAATCGTCGGTAAACATCATTTTAAAATTAAAATTATTTTGTCCAGATACCAGGTAGATCGCTCTGATTTGGTATAAGGTGCAATGATTTTGTCCCGTCTCAATATAAGACGCACAAACAGAAATAGATGGGCTGTAAACTCTGACTCTGAATAAATAAATCTAGCGAACATACACACACAGTATATACAGATAACACGTTTCAGCAAAGTTATGTGATATTGGCAGTAGGTCAAACTTCCACAATTAAACAAGTATAATGTAATATAATGCAACATCTTAAACCAAATATCGACGCTTAGTGTCGACTCCAAAGAGATAAGCTCCACTAGTAAGAAAAAAGTAATCATGAAGAAACAGCGCAACGTAGATAAATTTGTAGTACTAATAACACTTGTGTACAACTGATAGATTACAATTATGAGGCAGCAGATACAAACATAAGTTAAATGCATAACAAGTAGGAGACCGTCAGATGGTGTATCACAGTTCACAGGTGGAAACCTATGCACTATGAGTTGCCGAAGAAGATGGAAACAGATAATCCAGGTCTTTTTCAAACGAACATTCAAACATTCATTCATTCTGACCCCATTAAAATTCAACATTTTTCTCCAGATTAACCCAAAAATATATGAAAATTCATATAGTTTTCTTACAATATTTGATTACAAACATGAATTCTGTTGGGTTCACTTAATGACTTGTAAATAGGGGAGGGTAGGTCGTCATTAATAACCGAGGGAGGCCTGTCTTCCACAGCTCCTTCGAGCAATTACCCCGTCGTCCTGTGCCATAGACTGTAACAAAACAGTAGAACTAAAAAGTATTAAGAATGGAATCAAAACATCGACTTTCAATTTTAGAGACTTCAGTTTAGGGTTAATTATGTTAGCTTTACTTTGCAATAACAATATGTATTTGCTAAAATCCATACTAATATTATAAATGCGAAAGTAACTCTGTCTGTCTATCTGTCTGTCTGTATGTTACGCTTTCATGCCAAAACACTGAACCGATTTTGATGAAATTTGTAGATTAGACCTTGAGAAAGGACATAGGCTATGTTTGGTCGCGATAACCGACATCCACGCGGGCGGAGCTGCGAGCAACAGCTAGTGTTCTATATAAATAGTTATTTTGAAACCCCATGAAAAAAATCACCCAACTTTTTTAATTAATAATAGCTTGATTTGTTTGTTTTTGTGTGCATAATTGTAAAATTGCGAATAAGCAGCAGTTGAAGAATAATTTGTATTTAGTAAGTTTTGGCATTTTAGTAAATTAGAAAACACGAAATAAAATTTTAATATATTTAACACATTTTAATTTGCAAAGAACTCTAAGTTCTGCTGTATTCTTAGGAGAATTTGCCGTTTTTACGAGTGACGATATCACTAAAACTATTTTACTACTCCAGAATAAGTTAAATTGATTTCTACCCTTCCAAGAATTTCAACGATCCAATCATCATACAAATAAAATACCTTTATATGTCTAGTACAGAATTTATTCTATTGCAATTCCAACTGCTGACTTGTTTATTATTTTTCGCTATGCCAATATTAACTACCAGTATTTGGAAAATAAAATTCAATCCATTTGAAATGGTTCTCACGATATTCTATTCCGATACAAACTATTCAATTTAGATATGAAAACCTTTTTTTTTTTTAAGGGTAAACTGATCGATTTGGTAAGTACAGTCACCGAAAAGCGTATAGAATATTTTTAGCCGTGAAAAGTATGATAGAATTTTGAAACATCATCGTCTTCGTGTTGCTCTTGGCTATATCCAGCTATCACTTTGGAGCTGGAAGAGCCTGCAGTCACACACCAGACTCCCACTCTCCCACATCCAGAAGAAGAGCATACTAATTGCTTTAAAATTTCATACTAAACAGAGAGAGAGATAGATAAAGTAGCGCCAGTAGAGTGTAGCAAGTCTTGGTAATCCCACAAGTGTCAATATAGGTAGGGATTAACAGGATTACGTGGATCGTGTCAAATTGACTGTCCAATCCCTCCTATACATATTTGGTGTTTCATTCACTCAGTACTTATTCGTTCTTTTTGCCTAAAAAATATTATAGTACCTAATAACCTACTGTTTACTTACAGTCTGTGGCACAGTTACTTTGATAACTCAGTGTTTGTGTGCTTTACTTATGCATACAAAATATCATCTCTACATAAGACGAGAGAAAACGTCATTATGTTTGTCTGTTGATACGTTTTGACCCTTTCGGACCCTTGACACCACCGTCATGCACCACCGCCGGTGACAAGGGTATTTTTTAATACCCATTACACTACCAAAGAGCTGCAGCAGCACTGGTGGTGTAAAAGGTATTTTTTAATACTCATTACAATACCGACACTTAGTGCTGTGCCACCATAAAATGGAGCCTATTTTTTGTAAATGAAATACATACGTTAAGAACAAAATGTAATATGGAATCAGTACATACAACTTAACAATACTCTCGTGTGTTAATGTTATTAATTGTATATAGGCAAAGTAATGATCCATACAATTGAAATAGATAATACCTAAACCAAAGAATAATTGATGTAACGTACCTACTTGTGTCAGACTGCGGCTCTTTGGTAGTGTAATTAGTATTAAAAAAATACCTTTTACACCACCAGTGTTGCTGCAGCTCTTTGGTAGTGTAATAGGTATTAAAAAATACCCTTGACACCACCGGTGGTGCAAGACGGTGGTGTCAAGGGTCCGAAAGGCGTTTTGACCTTAGAAATAGTACTTAATTTATATATTACGTAGGTACACAATTTACACGCAGCTCCTTGCGGTCTTAATCCGATCTATAACTTGATTGATATATCTTGGACTTAAATCGCGATATATAAAAAGCCCTGGCGCGCGCGGATTGTTTTGTTATAATTTACTAGCTTTTGCCCGTGGCTCCGCCCGCGTGGATGTCGGTTATCGCGACAAAACATAGCCTCTATGTCCTTTCTCAAGGTCTAACCTACCCCTATACCAAATTTCATCAAAATCGGTTCAGTGGTTTAGGCGTGAAAGCGTAACATACAGACAGACAGACAGAGTCACTTTCGCATTATAACATTAGTATGGAATATGGATACTTGGTAAATTTGAGCTCGTCTACCGCAGTAGCAACCCGTACCTTTTTCAAAATATATCCAAGAAAAGTGTACTGCGCGTACAAAAGAGCATTTTGGGCACATTTTAGGTCCTAATTATGTGAATCCCGCTATACCAAGGTTCTCAAACGTATGTAGAATATTGTAGTAAATAATTACGTACAAATAAGAGAACACAAGTTACTTTTAAATATTTTTCTTGCATTTTTATTTCTTCTTGCTTTCTCATTCTTATGTCGACGCAATGAAAATGTACATGTAGGTACACAGATATAGACAACACATCCCTTGCCCTTACTTATTGCCTACGATGCCTTTCGCCGTACACCTTAGTATTTTCGAGAACGTTACCAATTTTGGGAATTTTATGTGGTTAAAATAAATTATATAACTAAGCTTATTAAATTAAGAATGGTAAAAAAGCGGTAAATGTAGCGTCTTTTCTTATTATATCGTTTTTATTTATATTTAATCATCACACCCTACCGGGAATGCAGATGTTGTAAGGGATCGCTCTTAGCGATAAGGCCGCCATTTGTACATATGTCATACATTGTCCATACATTTACTGTATTATTGGTGTACAATAAAGATTTATCTATCTATCTATTAATTTGTCAATTAAAATTATGATGGCATAATTTTTATTCCATATAAGTTTCCTTAGACCTTAATGCTTTGACGTTTTGTAATATTTAACCATTTAAAATATGACGCTTTATTTTTATTTCGTATGTAGCTGTACTGTAGGTGGAATTGGCGAAACTTGTATAAACAACACCATATATAATCAGATGCAATCAGTTCCGCGCGTAAATCGTCGAACAAAACGGGCGGCAACTTTTTAATTTTACGTGTTTACGTATAATTGCGCTGCGTAATGCGTATATCGCGTAAAAGCCCGTAAATCTGTCCGGTTTGTTATTTATTTGCTATTTGCCGCTTGTAAAATACAAGCACCCTGTAAGTATTTGCGGTTGCATCTTATTTAGTGCTGACGCGTTTGAAATCCTTAGAATTTGGTAACAGAATAGGTATTGTTAATTGAAAAAGGTTCACTACATAGTATAAAGCAAAGTCACTTTCCGCGTCTGTCCGTCCCTATGTATGCTTATATCTTCAAAACTACGCTACAGATTTTGATGCGGTTTCTTTTAATAGATAGAGTAATTCAGAAATAAGGTTTATATGTATAATACATGCTTAATGTAGCAGACGGTGCAGCGGGAACGGGATCGGACGCTACGCGGGTAGAAAAAAATTGGCGGTACGAAGTTCACCGGGTCAGCTAGTCTATAAATTAAAAATTTAAGAAACCCCCGTCACAAAAAACACCTCCAAAAAGTTGAAAATAAATGAAGTTTGCCTTTTAACTTTTGATATACCTACCTAGTAATATGTTGATTCAACGGTTGCCATGTTGGGGGACCCTAACTGGTTAAGCACTCCGTTATATTATCGGAACAATTCAAGGTCCCCATTTTTTCATATCAATCAATCAATTAGCCCACCGCAGCCCACTGCTGTCCAATTTTCGTATTACTAGTACTTAATTTCGGTAAAAAAAGTAAAAAAAAATTAAAATCCCGACCACTTCCAGTTAAAACAACGAACTTTCGAGCTAGTTGTTAGTATCACTTGGTATGATGTAAAGATTTTAACCATACACATCTGAGATTTCTGAGACGATACCTAATAATTGTCCATTCTGTGACGATACATAAATTTGATACCTAAACATAAATAGACTTATATTACCCCTCTTTTTGGGTAGCCATGTACAAATCGACGTAAGGGTTAGCTTTTTTTTATAAAATTACACTTCAATGTGACTTCACCTCGCCTGATGGTAAGCTAAAGACAAAGTCTCGGAAAGAGGGCCACTATCTTAAACATGTACCTTGTCAACAATGGTGGCACTCAGCTTTGCGGCCTGATCAGATGCCTTTTCACGCCCCGCTTGAATCTTGAACTCACACGATAATTAAGTTAAATAATATACCGCTGTATTACCTATGTATGTAAATAGTTTATTTATTTCTTTATTTTCTGTGATATACCGCTGTAAAATACATTCGTAACTTAATGGAAATGTAAGTATGTATATTTATGACCCCTGCAACTCACAAATTCTCATAAACAACCTCGGTTTAACGACTTATGAATGACACCACGTGACGCCTCTCCGGCACAAGCCGTAAGTACCGCAGAGTAATAAATAAATAATACTTATTTTGTTGTTATTCGATGAACATGTTCCATATTTCTAAACGTTAATATAATTACAGTCTTCTTCTTCTTCTTAATGGCTTCTGCAGGCAATTCAATTACAGTCAAAAGTATGTTGAAAGATAGACAATATCATGCGAAGACTGTTTGGGGAATTGTAACAATTGTCTTTGTTTTTTTTTATTGTTTTGTTCCATTGGATTCCATTTTTCCGTTTTTATTTATTTATTAATACACAACCTGTTGTACTATTTTGAGGTACCAGTATTCTTTACCGCGGGCGAGTCGGGGACACCGTTGTCCCCCCTCCCGAAGAGGGCCAGACCGTAAGGGATGGCCCTGGGTCAGCCGGGGTGCGAGGGATATGTCGATGACAACCTCACCTCCCTCCGGCCTAGCACCATGATCCACAGTTCAGCGGTTTTAGTCGGTTCGAGTCCGACTCAACCTCCCCTTCTAGCTCCGGTAGGGGGGGGTATCCGAGGGGTATGCGCACGAAAAAAATAGTATTGTAAAATCCAAAACCAACAGTCTAAGTACCTCAAACATTTAAAATATGGTATGTAATATGAATATATTAATATAGTATGATCTTATAACCAAATCTATCGAACTGTTACCGAGCCAACAATATTAAGAATCAGTAATTCAGTAATAGTTTTTTATTTATATAGCGTGTAAAATAGCAGTCAGAAATAAAATTCTGTACATTTTTTATTCGGATGCTTAAACTCTCATGGATCCGAAGCTATTTAACTTTATTGCGCCAATTGCCGACTAGCACCGAATCCCATTCTGATGTTAAACGAAATATTTAAATTGGGAACGCATCTGTCTGACGGTGCATTTTATAATTACTCTGTGCAGCGCTATCCGCGCTCCCACTCTTGAACCATAGCGCTGTATGATATTTTTGGCGCCAATCCAACATGCTATTATCTGTAGGTTGGTCGTAGCTTATTATTTAAGGAGCCCCAGGCTCGGGTTCGATTGCTAATAAATAAATAAATATTCCACAACATTCTACACAACGCTATCTAGACCCATGGTAAGCTTTTATAGCTTGTGTTATGGAATCTAGAATGCGGATAAACATACTTATATACCTACTTTTTTTTGTAAATACATACATATTATACATAGAAACACCCAGACCAATGCAAATAGCCATATTCATGCATACAAATATTTGCACTGAGCGGGAATCGAACCCGCTGTCCACAAGTTTACCGACGTGAGGTCATTGTTAAGAAAAATAACTTAGCTTAGCTAGAGTGAATATTATCTATCGGCCACTAATAGGTATTAGGTAAGGTATGGTTGTCAGCTAACGCGCTGATGTGTCAGCTAACGCGCTGAGGTGTCAGCTAACGCGCTGATGCGGCTGCTGCCCAACTTGAGGGGCCCAGAGGACTCCTGCAGGAGACTCTACGCGTGTGTCGTGCGGTCCATGACCCTGTACGGGTGCCCCGTGTGGGCGGACGCCCTGCAGGCCAGGTTCGTGCAACTGCTGCATGCTCCGCAACAGACGATGGCCTGCAGGGCCATTAGGGGGTACCGCACGATATCCTTTGAAGCGGCGAGCCTCCTAGCCGGATCGCCACCGTGGATCCTGGAAGCGAGATCCCTTGCGGCACTGTATCGGTTCCGTAAGGAGGCGCGGGAGCGGGGATACGATCCCGAGGAGGGGAGGCTCCACGGGATCATGGTGGCGGAGTGGGAGCGACGACTTGAGCAACGACGCGCAGGGCATGCCGTCATAGAGGCGGTAAGGCCCATCATGGGGGAATGGCTCGAGAGGCCACATGGCAGCCTCTCGTATCGACTGACGCAGATTATCACCGGGCACGGGTGCTTCGGGAGATATCTGTGTCGGATCGAAAAGGAGCCAACGTCCGAGTGCCACCACTGCAACGCGAGCGAAGACACGGGGCTGCACACGCTCACCGAGTGTCCGGCATGGGCTGGACCGAGGCGGGAGCTAGTGGCGGCCCTGGGAGTGAGAGTTCTCACCCTCGCCACCCTGCTCACAGCAATGGTTCGCGGATCGCGCCGCCCGCGCGCGCAGGCAACTCGGGCGTCGGAGGGCACTGACTGACCTCCATCCCCCATGAGCGCGGGCCTGGGGGTGACGGGTGGAGCCGCCTGTCACCCCAGCAGAAGCAGGCCACGGCGGCGGCGCGCGGCATAGCGCGCCTCCCCATTCCGGGGGCGAGTTGGGGACACCGTTGTCCCCCCTCCTGAGGAGGGCCAGACCGTAAGGGATGGCCCTGGGTCAGCCGGGGTGCGAGGGATATGTCTATGACAACCTCACCTCCGGCCTAGTACCAAGACCCACAGTCGGCGTGCGGTTTTAGTCGGTTCGAGTCCGACATAACCTCCCCTTCCAGCTCCGGCAGGGGGGGTATCTGAGGGGATTTCCGCACGAAAAAAAAAAAAATGGTAAGGTATGGTAATGAAAGAGAAAAAAACATATTGGAGTTGGGACAGTTGGCGTTTTTGCTTTTTCACAAGTTTTTTTTTTTCAATTTTAAACCTCAAGCTCATATTGGTGTGTTGGTTCCCGGTGGAGTAAAATAGGACCACCCCATCTTTTCCTCTGGGTGTCGTAGAAGGAGACTAAGGGATAGGGATTTTGTTTATTCGACAGTAAACTGCCTACTACAGTAAATGCCCGCTAGACGGCAATAGGCTCGCCCCCTATTACGTGGTACCGAAAATCATAGTTTGCAAATTGTGAGTGTTAATTTAATACACCTCTGCCTTTTTTTTTTCGTGCTGAAATCCCCTCGGAAATACCCCCCTACCGGAGCCGGAAGGGGAGGTTATGTCGGACTCGAACCGACTAAAACCGCACGCCGACTGTGGGTCCTGGTGCTAGGCCGGAGGTGAGGTTGTCATCGACATATCCCTCGCACCCCGGCTGACCCAGGGCCATCCCTTACGGTTTGGCCCTCCTCGGGTGTCCCCGACTCGCCCCCGGAATGGGGAGGCACGCTTTCCAGCGCGCCGCCGCCGTGGCCTACTTCTGCTGGGGTGACAGGCGGCTCCACCCGTCACCCCCAGGCCCGCGCTCATGGAGGACGGAGGTCAGTCAGTGCCCTCCGACGCCCGAGTTGCCTTCGCGCGCGGGCGGCGTGATCTGCGAGTCTCTCTCGCTCGCGCCGCCTCTCCCGTTCCGCCGTCTCCTTCACGACCATTACCTGCTCGCTGAAGGAGACGCAGGCCGCCCACGTGTCCGCAGAGCGGACCATTGCTGTGAGCAGGGTGGCGAGGGTGAGAACTCTTAATTTTTAAAAGTCCATCCAATTTGACTAGTAAATTTTGTGACGTCACTAAAAATTTTTTTATGTATGTCGTAACGCATCTGTGTGTTTGAAGTTCTAATAAATTGATTTGTTTAGCATATATAACGATCAGGCTTCTTTATATTATTGTAAATGACTCTGGCCACCATTTTCCATTGTACAATGTGCTACAGTTTGTTTTGAATGAGGACAATAACAGGAAAATTCCAAATATCAGAGTCAAGGTTGAATTTCTCTCCAATTCGATCAATCTTCCGCGTCACGTTTCGCCATTTTCTTTTGGACGTATTTGTATGGCTACGTTTAGAAAATTATTTTAGCAATACTATTGGTAAATACGTATTTAACATTTATTGTTTGGAGGGCGGTGGATCGGTTGTTTGACCCATAATTGGTAGAGACCAATGTCCAGTGGACTTCATAGGTTGATTGTAACTTACAGTAACTTTCGAGCTAAATTTTCAAGTGTACCTTACCGTGACGAATATCATGCGCTAATTCTTTCACAAATGTGATTTCATTACACTTACCATGTACTTAAACGTTAATTATCAATTGCTACTATTTTTTTTTCAAAGGTTCCTAGTAATATTATAAACGCGAAAGTTATTAAGTATGAATGCACGTTTGTTACTCTTTCACGTAATAACTACTGAATGGATTTTAATAAAACTTTACAATAATGTAGCTTATGCATCAGAATAGGGTAAAATGGGATAGTTGAAGGATTTTTTTTTTACAGCATTAAGTATGCTAACTATACAAATCGAATACATAGGGAAAAAAGAATCTTCTCGGGCGGGACTCGAACCCGCAGTCTTTCCCTTACAGGGGGAATGCCTGACCAATTCGGCTTCCGAGACACGCCCGATATGATTCAAATTTCCCATCTTATACGTCTTTAAGGCGACGTGGCGTCAAAGACGTATAAGATGGGAAATTTGAATCATATCGGGCGTGTCTCGGTAGCCGAATTGGTCAGGCATTCCCCCTGTAAGGGAAGACTGCGGGTTCGAGTCCCGCCCGAGAAGCTTCTTTTTCCCTATGTATTCGATAAAAAGGGATAGAACTGTTTCTCCACCTGACAGTAAACATACAGCCCAAGACAAAGAGCCCGATAGACGGCAATAGGCGCGATGTAACGTAATAGGCTCGCCCCTATTACGTCGTGGGACCGAAAATCATAATTGGCGAAACGTGGGTGTCAATACACCTCTGCCTATGTATTCTATACTATAAAGTATATTTATACATCAGAATAATACATATACTTCGCGAGCTAAGCTAAGCTGTCGCGATAACCGACATCCACGCGGGCGGAGCCGCGGGCAACAGCTAGTTACTAATAAACCTTTATTTCTTGTTGAAGGAAAATCACACTCCGATTCTTTTTTTTTTTTTGTTATACGGGACACGTCAATTTGACTTCACCTCGCCTGATGTTAAGCTAAAGGCAAAGTCTCGGAAAGAGGGTCACCATCGTAAACATTTACCATGTTAACAGTGGTGGCACTCAGCTTGACGGCCTCATTAGATGCCTTTTCACGCCCCGCTTAAAGGACCCGGGACTGTAGGAAGAAGGAAACACGTGAGCTGGCAGGGAATCAGCTTTTGACCGTGTCGCAATGGCCATTACAATAAAAAAAAATTCAAACTACATCAGATTATCAAAAAGATTTGTCCTCTACATTTTCAACCCACACGTCATACGTGACCCGAGTTTCAACCCTTTATAACGTCCCAACATTTTGAATCCGGACAAAATTATTTCGACAGCTAATTTGCGACGAATAGATTTGTATAATTACGTTATGCTTGTGGTGAAATTCGGGTGCGACGGAATTTACGTGTTTATATGAGAGTGAGGAACGATATATGCAATTTCATAACATGTTCTTGCCGTGTTGGTTCCAGTACATTAGGACCGCCCCAACTCTTCCCCTGGGTGACGTAAAAGGTGACTAAGGGATAGGGCTTATCTCCATCCGAAAATTAACATACAGCCCATGACTAAGTGCCTGACGGGAATACGGTCTCCCCCTATTACGTAGGACCGAAAATCGTATTTGGCGAAATGTGGGTGTTAATACACCTATGTCTACTCCTTAATGGATTTACAGGCTACGTAGATACTCCCGCAGTATCGGAGTGGATTTCTGCACGAAAAAAAGGTAGCTAGATACAAGCGCTGCCGTTATGCCAAGACCTTTAATGAATTAGTTCACTGAACTTCTGTGATGAAAGGCCTTAATCAGATCGTTTTGATTGAATTATTTCAGTACTACTACTGATCTATTCAGCAGTCTCCCTTGAGTATGAGATAGTCTAAAGCAATTTCGAACAAGCATTGTTCAAATAATAATACTCTGCGATGTAATACACGGTACAATCTAAGCCCAACTAAGCATAGCTTGTATTGTAGATTCAAGAACTAATGGAACGCTAGTCTATGTAATACAATCTAGGGATATTATTTTGTGAAAGTTAGAATGGATGTTTTTTTTTATAGGACACGTCAATTTGACTTCACCTCGCCTGATGTTAAGCAAAGGCAAAGTCTCAGAAAGAGAATAATATGTATGCATGTTTGTTATTAAATTACGACAGAACGGATTAATTGATCTGGATGAAGGGTACATAGAAGGATATCGATTACATCCGGAAAAATGAATCCTCTCGGGTGGGATTCGAACTCGCGATCTCTCCCTTACAAGGGGAAGCCCTAAACGAACTAGGCCACCGAGACGCGCCCGATGTGACTCAAATATCCCTTCTATTTATATCTGTCTTTAAGGTGATGGAATTCCCCCTATAAGGGAAAAATCGCGGGTTCGAGTACCATCCGAGGAGATTCTTGGACCTAAATCGCAAGATATAAAAGCAGGCCCTTTTATATGCGCGCGCAGATTGTTTCGTAATAATCTATACTTGAATTTGAGCTCGTCCACTGCAGTGGGACCCCGTGTTATCTTCAAAATATATCCAAGAAACGTGTACAGTCAGCATCAGAAAGATGTTGACGAACAGAGTACTCAAAATGATCTTAATTTAATCTTTTGACCCCCTTCCAGTTGACCAAGTGTGTGATATTTAGAATACACCTTTAGTTCGGACAATAATCCATACTAATATTATAAATGCGAAAGTAACTCTGTCTGTCTGTCTGTCTGTCTGTATGTTACGCTTTCACGCTTAAACTACTGAACCGATTTTGATGAAATTTAGTATAGGGGTAAATAAGACCTTGAGAAAGGACATAGGCTATGTTTGGTCGCGATAACCGACATGCACGCGGGCGGAGCCGCGGGCAAAAGCTGGTACCATATAAATCAATAAAACAGTTTGATTTGCTCTTAAGACGAGAGATTTAAGATCATTTTGAGACTTCGTCGTCAAGACATTTATGACGCTGACAGTATTGCGCGTATGGAGCTCTTTTTAGCACATTTTTCGTCAAAGATGTATGAATCGAACAATAAGATTGTGAGCATCTTGAATGGTGGTCCATATCATCTCCACACCCTAAATCATACCATCCAGCAGAGGAATAGTCTATTGGTGAACTTAATACTTAAAAAAGAATCTTCCCCAAAAACCCCTTTAAAATCTTTTATCAATCAAATTTAAACTCCAACCAAACCAGGGTGACAAGAATTACATGAACTACCAACCACGCGGGATGTAAACAACAGCCTTAATTTATGAGTTGGCAACTCCAGAGAATCTGTTATTGTAACACCGCCCTTTGTCAAAGTAACTGTAGTTAAATAAAGTTAGTAATATCCAAACTAATATTGTAAATCGACAACTTGTTTGTTTGTTGATTTGTTACAGTTTGGAAGAATGCAAGATGAAGGCAGCTGGGATGTACTGGATGAGTAAAGTGGAGGATTGGGTGCTATGGCGCATATTGGGAGATACCTACTGCTGACAGTGAATTGAGTATTATACTATAGTTAAAATAAATTATCTAACCGACTTTATTAAATTAAGAAAGATAAAAGAGCGGTAAAAATTGCATCGGTTCTTATTTTATAGTTTTTATTTATTTTTAATCATCCACCCTACAGATAATAGTAACTGATTTGACTATTAAATTTTATGACGTCACTAAATCTTTTTTCATACAAGTTACCATAAAACTTATCGTTTTGACATTTAGTAAAAAGTAACTTATTTGACAAGTCAGTAGAATACCCAATAGCAATAGGTTAATTTTATTTTTGATAGATTGATTGTACTCAAAACTTTGAAAACTTTCTAACAAACTACTAAAACCTATACCTATATTTTTCGTACTACTAAGGACTTTTATCTATTCTGTGACTAAAGTGTGCCCAATAAAGATGTTCGAGACCTATACTCATACTTCAAGAAATATTTGAATTAAGCTGACATCAAAACTTTAACTTTTGATGCAGCAGTCCAACACTATAAACCCTACAATCTTACTATAGAAAACATGTGGTGACGGAGAAAGAAAAAAAATATCACCACCCATCATCCGAATATACACAAACGATATCACCGCGAGAGAAGGAAACTGCAGAGTATACCTAACCAAGCGTTTCAGTGACTCATTCCTATGCCGCACCATTAAGACCTGGAACTCCCTGCCAGCTCACGAGTTTCCTTCTTCCTACAGTCCCGGGTCTTATAAGCGGGGCGTGAAAAGACATCTAATGAGGCCGTCAAGCTGAGTGCCACCATTATTAACATGGTACATGTTAACTAATGTGATCCTCTTTCCGAGACTTTGCCTTTAGCTTAACATCAGGCGAGGTGAAGTCAAATTGACGTGTCCTGTATAAAAAAAAGAAGAAATAAAGAAACAGTAGGCCAGAGCCTCCCAACATTGCGAAAGGGCTGTGTCCAGCAGGGGACAGCGATAGGCCACCTACATTGTTTCTTATTTAGACTTATACACGTCTTTAATTTTTTTTATTTTATTTATTTGTTGGAACATTTAACAGTTATGCGTTATACATTGGTATTACAAATTTACAATAAATATCTGTTAGGTAAACACATAACCCACACCAATGTTCGCAGAGTAATATTATAAAAGTGTGCATACAAGTACGCGAGTTTCTATGAGAAAAAGGTAGTTTGATTATCATACAATTAGTTGTTTACTGTGAGGGCTTTAATGTTTTAATTGCTTCTGCTCTAAATTTGAAGCGTGAGCTTGCGAATATATCTACATCTGCTAGGTGTGTTGTGACGGTACAGCGCCTAGCCAAAGCTGAGTAAACTTCATTTTTCTTATATTCGACATGAAACTATGTCGAAGGTGCCAGCCCCCGCCCATTGGCGGGAGATATTAGTGCCCCTCCGACCGCACTGATATTGTGAAATTCATCCAGAGACAGTAATTTCTCCACTGGCTTTTGCCTTTCAATAAATACAGAGAATATAACAACGAACGAATACGCTGATGTCAGTTACTTGTTTCACATATTTTCAATCGTACGTATAAATTCGGTTTACAAGTTACTATACTTCACTGACCGGTTCCCGTACCGCAGGAGTTGTAATTCCTGATCTTCCATCTGACATATCTGGTTGCACCGACCTCTGTGCTTGAGGGAGCTGCACTTCGACGCTAGGTCCCCCGTGGGAATCGAACCTCACCCGGCCATAGTTATCCCAGACGGTTGTAATGACAATTATACGACAGCAGGTTGCGGTCTCGGTACGATAACTTGTTCCTAATCTATAAACACGATGTTCCTCATACGCCATCATCATGTAAAGCCGCCATCGTATCACAGATTACAGGGGAGATGAGCATCAACGACAGGAGGCTATCCTATTAAAGGTATCCTCGGTCTCTGCTATGACAAGTCTCTGGTCTGCCGCCTGACTCATTACATGTGACGCTCTCACAGCCATCCCGTTTACGGTACCACGTAACATACATCAACGGACACGCGACTCAACATATCAAGAGATTTATTACTAACTTACTCATATAAATTACTCAGCCCGGGATAGGAATACACATACAATATATAAATAACACAAAACTATGGGGCACAAAGTATAACAGTAATAATAGATAGTATGAAATCAACTCACCACGTCTGTAGTCTTAATAATGTTACACTTGTAACTTACTCAAGTCTTCCGCGCCTAACTCCCGTATTCCACACCAACTCGTCAACCGCCCTGGTCTCCTGTCTAAAATCGAATCCCCCGACCCTACGCCATCCCGACTCCACGCCGCTCTCCTTGTACCATAATTCCCCGCTCTCTTTTAATTTTTTCTCACGGTTTTTTGTTTGCTCGACGGTCATAACAAGCGAAGCTCTTATCCATATCCCCGAATTCCTCGCAATTGAAACAATGTTTCAATAGGTTCGACCCATCGGCCATAATTTGTAACATTTTATGCTTTGCACATGTTCGGCCTACATTTGTATAGCAAAAACCATGTCCCTTTCTTAGAAAGTACTCGAGTCTATCTGACTTAGGGATCTATTTTAGTTAAAATAAACGTAGGCCAGATGCGTGCATAAATAGCAAGTAGTAACAATTTTGGTATCGTATGTACAAATGGATTTACGCCGTGATATGATAAATGTACTATCACATATTCCCCCCTGAAATTCAGACTCGAAGATATTGAGGATAGCATCGAGTATGAGATTTCACTCATACCTCAGAAACAGGTATAGTACACCCAGACACATCTTAAATAAAGTTCAGCAACCAATCACTCAGTTACACAAAGAATCGTACCGAGTGGGAATCGAACCCTCAATCCACGATATTTGAAGATATTGATGGTAGCATCGAGTATGAGATTTCACCCATACCCCAGAATCAGGTATAGTACACCCAGACACATCTTAAATAAACTTCAGCAACTAATCACTCAGTTACACAAAGAATCGTACCGAGTGGGAATCGAACCCGCAACTCGTGATTCAGAATCACTGTTGCAGTATAACGCTGCAATATGGATTATTATAGTATCAGTCATATTATAATAATTACCATTAGGAATCTTATTTGATGTCCCAAGCTGCCATCTCACAGGTCATCATAATACCGTAGTAGATAACTAATAAGGTTTTCTAATAAGAATCTTATTTGATAATTCGATAATTCGATGCTGCCACGTCGTAGGTACCGTAGTACCTAATAAGACATACTAATAAGAATCTTATTTGATATTTTAACCATGTCAATATTCATATCTTAGTGTAGCTAATAAGAGATTCTAGGCAGAAGCTTAAACCATAAATTTCTACAGGTATTCGTCCGCTCATTACTTAATAAGTTGTACATTTTTACCAAAAGAGGAAATCAGTCCGCTTAACCTCTCATATACTCTTATTTTCCCAAAAGATTCTGAAGATATAGATAAACCTTTGTCAGTGAACTAACATTCAATTGCGGCCCATCACAAACACCATTTTGACTTCCATGGCATTACATTGTTTGTGATACTCCTTATTTATAAAATGCAATTCCCCCCTCATAATAAGATGTTGACATACGTCATACATACTCAAGTCTACTAGCCATTACACATTAATTGATAACTAATCGTCTAAAACGGATTATTTTTATCTTGTGAATTCATTACATATTTGAATTGGACCATTACATATTTGAAAAGTAAATCTTGTCTAGTCACTACTCAACAGACACGATGCTTCTCTAAATAAGTGATAATAAAATGACTTTTCCCGACTGACTGACCGACTGATTCATCAATGCAAAGCCCAAACCGCCGAACCCACAAACTTGAAATTTCGACAGCAGATGTATCCCTTATTGAAAGCATCCACCAAGACAGGATTCCTTGAAACTCCGCCACCAAAGGGCAGAATAAGGGACGGAAGCTTGCACAAAAATCCGTCACTTTCAAAGCCAGACGCATCAAATCTCATAAATTTGTGTCCTTTTTAAAAACAAAGGAACAAAATTTAACTACTAACAGGGCAGAACCTGCGACAAACGCCTGCATGGAAAGTTCGTCATTCAGGTCACCATACATACATAGATAATACGAAACCTTCCCGGGCGAAGCCGGTACGGGTCAGCTAGTAAGTGATAATTCCTTTCTTAGCTATTATAGCTGTAGGTAAAAATAAACCTTCTGTCCACATACTGAGGGTTGACGACGGCGTCACTTGACTTTGACTTACTAAATTAGTCCTCTTAGGGTGTCAAACAGTCAGCTTATAATTGCATGTTAGATTTTGCTAAATAGATTATGATTAAATTCTAAACACAGGTGCCTACTTAGCTCCACAATACGCTTTCTTCCATCGATCTAACGAAGCTTTGTTCATAGGTACAAATACCTCAACATAATAATATACAGTTTAAATACCTCAACATATCTGATTTACGTGCTTATCCTCGTACCTACATCTGTACTACTCATAGTACATAAGAATGAAAAAAATCTGGCGCCATATTATTGAATGAAATGACTGATTTGATTTAACAGTTACGTCTATTAGACATTTAGGTATATGAAACTAAATTCAAGGATACTTCACAACAGACAGTTTTTTTCAAAATGATGTCAGAGGGCGATTGTGCAGTGGTGTGCTCACACATAGGTAGGTCAATTAATTGCCAGTTTGTTAAACTCTTAAAAAAATCTAGATTTTGAATAATTAGTCATTAGTTTATACTCCGTGACGTAGATATACAATGTTATTCCCATGTACAAATAAATAATGTTCAAGTAACCTTGAAGCACTTTTCAATGTCCTATATAAAGAACAAATGTAGGTAGTTAAAGTTTTGATACTTGTACTTCTACTGTACTTTGTGTAGTACATTGAAAGATATTATGAATTTATCATATCTTTTTCAGGTTTAAAATATAACAAACTAGCTTTTGCCCGCGGCTCCACCCGCGTGGATGTCAGTTATTGGGACCAAACATAGCCTATATCCTTTATTAAAGTCTAATCCATCCCTATGCCACATTGGTTGAGTAGTTTAGGCGTGAAAGCCTAACATACAGACAGATAGACAGAAAGACAGGCAGAGTTACTTTCGCATTTTTAATATTAGTATGGATAGGTGTAACAGGTGAACAATTAAATTACACCTATTCAAGGATTACTGTGGCGTCCACTCAGAGTTTTTGCCTTCAAAATTTACTCAAAATTAAGTTACCACGAGATTCGTAAGTTCTGCAGCTCACACGAAGACGTCTCTGCTCTTATTGCCACAAGCCTGTTTTCATGATGTCTACTTGTCACTACGGTAAAACCACGTCAAGAATGAGCCATGGTCATGATCAAGCAGCATGGAAAAGTATGAAAGCCTGATGTGATCAAAGTATTTAACCAGAATATTAGTGCAGTGGGCCAATTATCTCACACTTTTTGAACCTAGCTGTAGTTACTGCTTGGCTACAATGCAGAGATGTTAATAAACAAAAAAGTACTTAGAGTAAAGAAAAATATTGTACAGCTAAGAGAGTATAAATTGGATATGGGCACAAAATTTGGAACAGACAAAGAAGAAGAAACTCACTGTAGTTCGGAGGAGAAGAGTATGCTTGAAGCAAAACATCACAAAGCGCAAGGTTCTAATAAAAGCGATACCCTGCAAGGAATGCCATACAAATGTAGCCTTACACTTACCCGAAAATGGTCTGAAGTAATAGCGTTATAGGACAAGTAGGTTTGATGAATAAGAACAGGTTTTTTGTGAAATGATTTTTTTTTATGTAACTATTTTACCTGGCATTTTTATTCCAATTTACATAAGTAGTTTTAGTATAAAGACGTGATTCCTACCTTTTGATGTTTATTTACGATAAATTCAAGATAAATTAGGAATTAACGTTGATTATATGAACTTTTCGATTATTTTTGAAGATAAATATTTAATTTTGGCACATATGTATGAACAATTTTGAGTTTCTATTAATTTTTTTGTATTTAATAATAAATAATCATATAATGAAAGAATATCTAATGTTTTTAATTATAAATATCCTATGTTTATATAAATTTATGTTCAAAAAAAATCTATGTCCTTCATAAAGGACGTAGTCATATCGTCACTTTGTCCTTTATAAAGGACATAGTGAAAAACCATTTTCCGTGACGTGAGATTTTTTTCACTATTTTTCCGATATATGTAAACGTGTAAGGAATACAATACTAAACTTCAAGCAGCATACTAAACAAAAAGTATCGCTGGTAGGCAGGAGGTTATACCAGATATCGGGTGATTTGGTCACCGACTAGTTGTCTCTAGTGTAAAGTTTCCCGCGGCCACGATGTTCGGCTACTCTGTTGCTCTGCAAGTCGAAGCACGCTGCGCTCTCTCGATACTGCCCAACGCTGGATTTTCATATTCACGAAGCGATGAGTCTTCCAACAGCCCTCGACGTCACGTCAGCAAACTCGAAGTCCGGTATCACTGGAATGTTATAGCACACGAGCAGAGAATCTGTTGCAAGAGAATCCAGTCATCGAACCACTATCTCGTTAATCCATGTATACTTATACAATGTATTTTCAACCCATTAACTCTTAATAACTGATGTTACTAACAGCTAGCCACCATAGTCTTAATAGTAGCCAATAACTTTTAACATGATTTTATTGTTATTTTTCGGTTTCGAACCAACAATAGCCGCCAGATGGTGAGACAATGGCTAGACCCTTTTTTATGGGATCTTTTGTTAACACTGTCTCCATTCAGCTTTAAACTACCATCTACTCAAAAATCCTTTACTATCTATTTTAAATGTTTTATATGCTCACGCCAGTTCATGCCAGAAAGGGTGGGCAGAAATGAATCTGTATTTTCCTTGTAAGTAAGAGGTGAGCCTTTCTTGAACTTTATGTTTGGTCTTGTCTCGGAGAATCGAACAACTTAATTTCCGATCTGGGTATCGAACCCTTGAATAGTTGAAGCACTGCTGTCCCACCAGGACAAACCTTTTGTTTACAACACCTGAATATTTTGCCGTATTCTGAAACTTCGGGATTCGAACCCGCTATTAGTCTTGTTTCAGGATAAGACATTCAGCGAACTTTCTACATGAGAAAATTCTTAAATTGAGCTGTGTCGCTAAAACTGTGTCACAAGCGTACAATGCTATAAATCAATAAAAAACCTTCAACTCAAAATGATCTACTATTATAGTAAATCCAAGAGCCATTCATTCAATGTTTTATGCAATACAAACAACGTCAATCTGGGACTCGAACCCAGTACTTTATTATTTGTTATAATAATATAATCTGTAACAGAGACTATTAATTTACTTCAAGTAAAATAAGAAAGAACCATAAAATACATCTTTTACCAATACAAATACAAGTTTAGGATTCGAACCCAAGCAACTCATGCAGATATGCCATTTTAGGCAATATCATTAGGACCCTAAGGTCATTCTCGAAACACCTTAAGCATTTAGTTGGGACTCCATAAGTCATTTCACATTATTACTTTCAGCAACTAAGTACAGTACAGTAGGTAAGTACAACCAATTACATATGATCATCATTCTCATAGCCATTTCCTAGTCGCGTCCAAAGTATGAATTACTTTAAGAGCGCGGCGTCCACATCTTATTTCGGGTGAGCCATTAACGGCTTTTCCGGGAGCAACTGCCGTCTGACCTTCCAGCCCCTTAAGCAGCTATTACCATGCGGTTTTGTAGATTAACCGTACGTAACGTAACGTAAGCACGTGGTTTTAAAATATATATATTTTTATATATATTTAAAACACAAAGTATTATGTCATAACAGTCAAATTTGGCCTTTGTTTGAATGTAGACTGCATTACAAGATATCTTAACAACATTGTCCGTTTACACTACGGACCATTATGGGACCGACTATGTTATGTGTTATATTAAACTATTCTACGTTGTGTTATTTGTAGTAACCCATTTTAGTTCAACCTCGTTGCAATGAACTGAATCAATGCATTTTCTGACGAGGATCCTGGTCCACAGGCACCATTTGTGACGGTACAGCGCCTAGCCAAAGCTGAGTAAACTTCATTTTTCTTATATTCGACATGAAACTATGTCGAAGGTGCCAGCCCCCGCCCATTGGCGGGAGATATTAGTGCCCCTCCGACCGCACTGATATTGTGAAATTCATCCAGAGACAGTAATTTCTCCACTGGCTTTAGCCTTTCAATAAATACAGAGAATATAACAACGAACGAATACGCTGATGTCAGTTACTTGTTTCACATATTTTCAATCGTACGTATAAATTCGGTTTACAAGTTACTATACTTCACTGACCGGTTCCCGTACCGCAGGAGTTGTAATTCCTGATCTTCCATCTGACATATCTGGTTGCACCGACCTCTGTGCTTGAGGGAGCTGCACTTCGACGCTAGGTCCCCCGTGGGAATCGAACCTCACCCGGCCATAGTTATCCCAGACGGTTGTAATGACAATTATACGACAGCAGGTTGCGGTCTCGGTACGATAACTTGTTCCTAATCTATAAACACGATGTTCCTCATACGCCATCATCATGTAAAGCCGCCATCGTATCACAGATTACAGGGGAGATGAGCATCAACGACAGGAGGCTATCCTATTAAAGGTATCCTCGGTCTCTGCTATGACAAGTCTCTGGTCTGCCGCCTGACTCATTACATGTGACGCTCTCACAGCCATCCCGTTTACGGTACCACGTAACATACATCAACGGACACGCGACTCAACATATCAAGAGATTTATTACTAACTTACTCATATAAATTACTCAGCCCGGGATAGGAATACACATACAATATATAAATAACACAAAACTATGGGGCACAAAGTATAACAGTAATAATAGATAGTATGAAATCAACTCACCACGTCTGTAGTCTTAATAATGTTACACTTGTAACTTACTCAAGTCTTCCGCGCCTAACTCCCGTATTCCACACCAACTCGTCAACCGCCCTGGTCTCCTGTCTAAAATCGAATCCCCCGACCCTACGCCATCCCGACTCCACGCCGCTCTCCTTGTACCATAATTCCCCGCTCTCTTTTAATTTTTTCTCACGGTTTTTTGTTTGCTCGACGGTCATAACAAGCGAAGCTCTTATCCATATCCCCGAATTCCTCGCAATTGAAACAATGTTTCAAAAGGTTCGACCCATCGGCCATAATTTGTAACATTTTATGCTTTGCACATGTTCGGCCTACATTTGTATAGCAAAAACCATGTCCCTTTCTTAGAAAGTACTCGAGTCTATCTGACTTAGGGATCTATTTTAGTTAAAATAAACGTAGGCCAGATGCGTGCATAAATAGCAAGTAGTAACAATTTTGGTATCGTATGTACAAATGGATTTACGCCGTGATATGATAAATGTACTATCACAGTGTGTTGTACGTCTCCAAAAGGTGGCGAATAGGTGCCCGTGCCCCCGCATTCGTTCTACACCGTCCTGTGTAGAACAGCCGTGGCATGCGCACCTCCCGTCGTCTTCTTTTGTGAAGATTTCAGCTTCAAAATAAATTCGTCACCAACAGTTTAAAAAATCGCTGATCACATCGCTGTATGAGCAGTTCTTTAACCCACTTACCAAAATCCAGTTCACACACATACCCGTCAAAAGGGTTCATAATCCAGAATCGATATTATTAGATAGTCTCGATACCTAACAAGATCGAGTTTGGTGCGATTCGTGACATTTAAGTCGGCGCGTGACTCCATTAGATGCTATACAAAGGGAGCGAGATCAAAAGAAACGTCTTAGCTAAGGACTAGTGTTATACAAAGAACGGGTGGTTTTACATTAGCCGGCACGGCACGGCACTGATGCCGATGCCGGTACCGTGCCGTAGCGAAGCAAAAATGTATGACTCGCTTTTGCACTTACTGATTTGAATCGAATCGTATTTTGTAAGATTGTTCCTAGTTGACTGTGTTATTTGATTTTGGAAGTATTTATGAACAGATTTTGAATATTTTTTGAATATTGCACTCATGGTAACAATGTCTTCTAATTAATTTTGATGAAATTTGGTATAAGGGTAGACCTTGAGAAAGGATCATAGGCTATGTTTGGTCGCGATAACCGACATCCACGCGGGCGGAGCCGCGGGCAAAAGCGGGTAATATTATAAATGCGAAAGTAACTCTGACTGTCCGTCTGTCTGCCTGTCTGTCTGTATGTTACGCTTTCACGCCTAAACCACTGAACCAATTTGGATGAAATTTGGTATAAGGGGTAGATTTAAACTAATGCTAGTTATCATTGAAAATATAAGTATTCAATTTACTTGGCCACAAAACTTTTTTTTACATAACATAACATACATAACATAAACTCACGCCTGTATTCCCCGAAGGGGTAGGCAGAGGTGCTAGCACCCACATTTCGCCAGTTTATGTTTAGGTCCCAATGTAATAGGTGGCGAGCCTGTTGCCATTATTTGTAATTTTTTATTTTTTTTATTTGTAATTATTATAAACATAAATCCACTAGCAAAATTTGCCTGTAGAGCCATTATACATATCGAGTCCAAATAATTAATTATACTTAACCAATAACCTTCACAGAAATGCAAGTAATAATTTAACAAAATTCTACCATAACAAAATACAACAAACAAATATAGATTTTAAATAAACCGAACATGTGTCCCCTCCGTATAAAAGACTGCCTCTACATCTAAAGGATGTTTTTGAGATGTTAAATGTTCCAAATTGTTTGCAAGCCGTTTGTACCAACAGCCTGCAGTACTGTTAGTACACGCCCTCCCCGTAATGTTGCTGTACCCCTAATGGGTTTTAACTTTCAAAGGGTGAACTATGATGGGGGAAGTTCGTCATTTTCAAATGTAATTTTATTGCAGTTAAAACAGTTGGGGGAGAGACATGGGGAAATAAAGACTGTTTAAGTCTTTTCAAAGGGGTCAGCCATAAAATACACCGAGCAATAATAAATAATAAATATTGCATAACTATCTAGACCCATGGTAAGCATAGATTAACTAGCTTGTGTTATGGAATCTAGAATGCGGATAAACATACTTAGATCCTTTTTTGGAAATACTTACATATTATACGTAGAAACACCGAGACCAAAAACATACTTCTCTTTGCGTGACATTCGTAAGTAGTTTCGATAGCTTAGACATTGGACATTCACCAGCCTTGTGCCGATGATAGCAGTGGAACAACACTATTTATCTCGGGGTGTGATGAAGGTTGGAAACAATGAAACACAAACTTCACCTGTGCTTGAGTGTAATAATATTGCTCACAATACATTGGTTTACATTGATCCCTTTATACAATGATAGGTAACGTAACCATAGTGCCATCTAACTTGACATCAACGCCATCTATTGAGCGTTGATGCAACAATGTACAATAATATGTGGTTCATGTGAACGAAACCATAGCGACATCTAATTTGAGGTCAACGCCATCTATCGAGCGTCGAGCAAAACAGTTTTTAACTTACATTACTAAACAGACATTGATAGTACCACAAATAGAAAAACCTGTAAAACATGGCACAAACTGCAATCAAAGGTCGAAAGGAAGTCATTATCACCTGTCAGTCCAAAGTCTCCAAGGTCCGGGGACGCATTCCTACTTTGTTTTGGTCATCCATGATAGTTTGAATAGCAATTCTATATAATAATAGCTTTTGCCCGCGGCTTCGCCCGTGTGGATGTCGGTTATCACGACAAAACATTTCTCAAAAGACGTAGGTGTACTAAGTTTCATGCTACTAACTTTGTAAATGACGAACTTTATATACAAACGTTTATCAACTATTTTACCCTCTTGGTAGTTAAATTTTGAAAAACGCTGGTTCATTTATTTAAAAGACACAGGTTTATGAAATTTTGTGCATCTAGCTCAGAAAATGACGGACTTGCATACAAACTTCCATCCCTTATTTTACCCCCTTTTAGTAGCAGAATTTCCAAAAATCCTTTCTTAGTGAATGCTTTCAACATAAAATGCATCTACTGTCAAAATTTAGGTCCAGCGGATTAGGCTCTGCGTTGATGAATTAGTCAGTCAGTCGGGACAAGTAATCTTATATGTATGGATTATTTACTAAAAACTTTCGTTTTAAAATTTTGTGTAACGTAATTTATGGGTGATCCTTAACGAAATTTTGGCAATTTAACAACTACTTTGTTCTGTAATTTTTAATAATTAATGCTGGTGTTCATATATTAAACAGACTGATTTACAAAAAATGTAAGTTGCATACCTACTTCATTCAATAAACTAGCAGCTGCTTTAGAAGTTGCAAATCCCGTTCCCCAGAGCCTTTTGACTCGGTACAAAAACGAGCTTTGAGGATTGTTGGCGATCCCCAGCTCACAAGCGGTGCTGAACCTCTAAGCCTTAGGAGAGATTTTGCTTGCCTTTACATATTCTCCCGACAGTAGAGTACCTTACACCCTTAAAATTGTTTGAAATTACTTTTCGTAGTTTTCTGATATTTGATATATATTACTCAAATGTGACTGACTGACTGACATAGTGATCTATTAACGCACAGCCCAAACCACTGGACGGATCGGGCTGAAATTTGGCACGCAGGTAGATGTTATGACGTAGGCATCCGCTAAGAAAGGATTTTGATTAATTCTACCCCCAAGGGGATAAAATAGGGGATTAAAGTTTGTATAAAACTTTGTCAATTTTAAACCGATCGGGCTGTTTATGCGCAATAGCGTTGACTCAACACTAAGTGATAACTGATATCCATGCGGGCGGAGCCGCGGGCAACAGCTAGATTGATATAAATGCCGTGTTGGCATCCCGGTGGAGTAGAATAGGACGTAGATGTAGAATAGGGTGTCGTAAAAGGTGACTAAGGTATAGAGCTGTTCTCCATCCAACAGTAAAGGGCCCATTAGATGGCAATAGGTTCGCCCCCTATTACGTCGTGGGATCGAAAATTATAATTGGCAAAACGTGGGTACTAATGCAATTCTGTCTACCCCTTCAGGGAATTCCAGATGTGAGTAATAAATGAATGAGTTTAGTGATATTCACAAAATTTATTTAGACCCGTGTACAATTTAGCAGTGCGGCGTAGCAAGTGCGCGTAGCGTAGGGCGAACGCGTAGCAGGGCCGTAGCAGAGAACCGTAGCAGTCGTAGCACCGTAGCGTACACAGTTTGCCAATAGCCCTCCTCGGGACCTGAAATATGTTTTAAATGTGCTCTTTATGTGCAGTACATGATTCTTGGGTGCGTTTTAAGGATAGCACGGGGTGCCAAGGCTCTGATCTTTTCAAATCAAACTTTCACAAACCTCTGCAGTTGCGTAGAGACGTTGCCTCGCTGGCCGTTTTCTACCGCCTCTACCACGGCGAGTGTTCTGAGGAGTTATTTCAACTGATCCCACGCTCTCACTTCCTATACAGAACAACACGTGCTGGTCTGCGGTGCCATCCACACGTGCTGGTCTGCGGTTCCATCCACACACGGTGGAATCCATACCATCTCGCACTAAACGGTTTGAGGGCTCTTTCCTCTGCCTCACGATTAAGAGCTGAAATGCTCTGCCCGCATACTTGTTTCCCTCCTCTTACAGTCCCGGGTTCTTCAAGCGGGGCGTGAAAAGGCATCTATCATGCCGTCAAGTTAGGGACCACCATTTTACGTCCAATGGCACCTAGAATGGTGGTCTGTATCTTCTGGACTGCACGTCAGCTTTATTGCCATCTAGCGGGGTGCAGTCAATTGACAGACCAAATATAAAAAAAAATACTTTTACTTAAACGATCCCTAAATAAAGTGCATCCAGCATTAATTGCAACCTACACCCATAGAAACTCCACTCTAATCTAAAATATTCCTATGTCATATAAGATTCTTTGCCACCATTACTAAGTCGCAGTCGTACGAGTAAATTAACGACACAATATGCCCACAAGGCGCTTGACAAAGTGCGCGCGAAGCCAGGCTCAAAGTACTGCATACAGGACTGGCGTAATGCTGCTAAATTTATTATAATGTGCTGTTTTCCAACGGTTCAAAACAGTTCAAAAGCAAGTAGTTAATGGTGGGTAAACAGAACTGCAATAAATATGGCGGAGTTTCTTTAAATCAAAATTAAAAGTATAGGATTTGAATGAATTTTTAAAGCATTCATTGCCGGTTGGCCAAAACGCGAGTAGGGTTTATTCTTAGAATAAACGTATTCGAGAGTTAACCAATTTCACATTATACCACCTAAGAATAATGAAGTTAATCGGGAATAGAAATATACCACCGTTTCTCATATGATAAAGGACAATTCTAAGACATGGCGTCTCATACTGTAATTTTTTAACTCTATATTTGACATGTTCTGTCATAAGCTATAATACGACAAAAGCGAGTTGACATGACTTACGCTTAAAACCGTGCCTTTTTAAAACAACGCATAATTGCTGGGTACTTTTTACATTCATTTCTGATTCACTCTAGATTAGCAATACGGTAGATTGCCTGGAAAAACATCTACGAGTATTTGATTTACTCGAGAATTCCGAAATGGTTACTCGTGTATAAATGTATGTCTGGTCGAATCCACTCCAAGTATGCTAGAGATAGAGTATAATGATAAGTATAATGTACCCGTGTTGTCAAAAATTCCCAGATTATAATCTATATATGTACCAAATTTCGTTTATACCTGTATAGTTTAGGTGTTGCGTAATTGACTAACAAACATTCATACTTCAAAACTTTGGCATAAATGGTAAGTAATAGTATTTTTTTCCATATTGCAACACTTTTCTATCACAGTCGAACACCCGCTCGTTTCGGCGTCAAAAATCGGAAGCTTTAAAGCCCAATTCTCAGACGCATTTCGCGCCATACACACTTTAAAGGCTCGTACTTGACGTTTATTTCCTTTTTATTCTTTGTAATCCACGAATTTAATATAGCTGCCATAAAAATATGGCGTCAGAAAAAAAATGATGGCAATATTTAATTTGAGCGCGCGGGACACAGGAATAGAACGCTTATTTAAATTTTCAAACTTATTCGATTTGTTTTTTTTTTTGTGTACGTAGTGTGTGTGTTGCTTGATTCCGTATCTATGTGCTTTTCAAATAAAAGCATTAATTTATTTGCAAGAATATGGCAAATATTTTTTTTATAAAGGACATGTCAATTTCACTTCACCTCGCCTGATGGTAAGCTAAAGGCAAACTTTCGGAAAAAGGGTCACCATCGTAAACATGTACCATGTTAACAGTGGTGGCACTCAGCTTGACGGCCTCATCAGATGCCTTGTCACGCCGAGGAAGAAGGAAACACGTGAGCTGGCAGGGAGTTCCGGGTCTTAGTAGTGTGGCATAGGAAAGAGTCACTGAAACGCCTTCATTTAATTTGATTACTTTTAATTATATTCGTTCCTTTGAGTTTGTAGCGTTAGCTATATGCACATAATCTTAACCAATCCAAACACTTAATTATAATGTATGTAAATGTTCAACAATTATCCAGAAAACGAAACCTAACTTAATAAGTAATATAATCTGGTCAGTACATTAGAGCTTCTATTTCCAAGATCGTTAGTAACCTAACCTTTCTATTTGGTCCATTGTATGGCGTAGTTTCTGTGAGTTACCAACCTCACAATGAGCACATGAAAGTCCTTTTCTTTGTATTTCCAGCCATTATAAGCACTCTATAAGGTGAAGGTTGATTCAATCCCCAATTCTGATCTTAACGACGTACTTATTATATAATATTGTCAACGACATTACAAAAAAAAACCCTATAGAAACGTTATAATCAGAGAATAACATTTTCAAAATAAGCGCAATATCAGCTTGTTGAAATATATTTTATCGAAATTATACATACATACATACATACATAAACTCACGCCTGTATTCCCCGAAGGGGTAGGCAGAGGTGCTAGCACCCACATTTCGCCAGTTTATGTTTAGGTCCCAATGTAATAGGTGGCGAGCCTATTGCCATTAACCGGGCACTTATAATTTACTATATATACTATATATAACAATACTATATATAAATATAACACGAAATTATGTCTTATGTAAAGACACATAAGTAACATTTTCTATTAACGCATGCAGTGAATATATCCCGTCATTCACTGAGCGTTAACCGTCAACCAACTGTCATCGCAGCCGAAAATAACCAGTTTTGATTGATCTTTGGTCGCTTACGAATGTGGTGTTAATCGAGTTCACGTTGAGTTGGTGGTGCAGGATTATAATTTTTGATCCTGGGAGTGCACTAAACCATACACGTGGCTCATTAGGTCTTGATCTCGTGTTTAACGAGGCGTATCTAATTGCGGAGCGCGGGCCCTTTCCGCAAAAATGGCGAATGGTGGAATATATTACGGTAATTTAAAATTTATGTTTCACACTCTTTAAACTTTTTTTATTGCGGAGTTGCCGAGGATGTTTACTTTGGTGTTGCCAGACTTTTGTGTTTATTTATTAGAGTATGGTGGGGAAGGACGAGGGTAAAGTTATGCGTTGTTTTTTTTATGTCCACTGAGTTTATTTACTCCTTAATTTATTAATTTTCAGGAAATCATTTTACTCTGAAGTATTCCTGGTTTCTACTGCTATTTTGTCGGCTCACTATTGGTTTGTAGGTTTAACAAACACCTCTGGTGCTATAAGTGTTAACAGTTAATGAGGTATAGTGGTTACCTCCTTAGTAATGTAATATACCCGGGACTAATGATGATGATGATGACGATGATACAAACTCCTGAATAGATCATATAAAATAAAGCCAACGAGACGAGAGAAAAAAGGTAAACAAAGCGGCCATTACAGTACTGAGTTACGTTGCGATAACTAGCGATTATTATCTCTATCCTTATCGCACATGTTACACGTACGCGACAATGACCGAGTGACAGCTGCCGTTACGTGTTTCGTAGTACAGGAAAGCTGTAAGTACAGCGGTTCTAAACTGTCAGATTTGCCATGTTATGAGCAATTTCATTCCTGTGTGGAATGCGCTTGAAGTGATAAATGTTTGGAACCGCTGAAACTTGGTTTACCTTTTTTCTCTCGCTTCGTAGGCTTTACTTTAGACAAATAGTAGCGAAAAACCATATCAATCACAACAGTTCGAACCAAAAGTCGCCACATCAAAATTAGTCCATTCATTTGGGAACTACAATACCCGAAACACACACAGAGATACCCAAATTAAACTGATAAACACCCTCTTTCTGCATCATAGCTAAAAAAATACACAAAACAAAGCAACTGACATTGAATTTATCACTAGAATCTGTAATCATTGCCACAGACGGCGATATAATACCGCAATGACCGAATGAAAACACCATTCGTTTGTGTAGCCTGCGGGTCCTTGTGGGTCATTATAGTTTCCGCCTCATTGGGCCCCGTCGTGCCCAACGAACCGGTCCCTACCGGCCACACAACATGGCAACCCCGGATTGTCTTTTTCCACCGTCTCGAATCCTCTGAGATAGTCCTTTTCGCACGTCACAATTAGTTTGCATGTTCCTTTTTCAAATTTTTACCGTTATTTTTAGGGTTTTGAATTTCGAAAAATGTGTGATGAAAATCTTTTGTGCTGTTGAAAGGTACCTATGAGTTTGTTTCTGACCGCATACAGCAGCAGCATACTTCATGTAGTTCAACCGCACAAATCTATAATTATTGAAATCAATTGCTATTCGTTAGTCTCGCTAAAATTCGAGACAGGTTGAACAGATTTATCTTATCTTGGTCTTGAAATGTTCGTGGAGTGTTTAAAAGGTGAGAAAAATTCGAATAATTGCCAGGAAAACCCTAAAAACAGCCTTTTTCTTTTTCCCATATAAACGTTTTCAGTGTACCTGTTTTGGTACATTTGCATGAAGTACCAGGCTCACAGAAATTTTAAGGAACTTAATCTGGGTCGCGGGAGTAGTGTATTCTAAACCTTTCTATTCCGAACTTAAGAGGGGGTATAAAGGAAAATAGCCGATCTTTTTTTTTTTTTTTTTTGTTCTTGCAATCTGTTCCTGTCGAACATTAGCAATGGGTTAGGAATGGATAATTTGTCTTGGAGGGCAGCTAGTCCAGTGACATGCGCCCCATCTTTATCTCAAACCTCACAGGTCTCTGGGGGTCTTCCTTTTAAGCCTTTTTGATTTGTGACTATCACTCATCAGATGTGCAGTTAGTGTGTTTGGATGGTTGTTCAGTCTGCTTCTATATGATTTAATTGATTGTTTAATCTCTTCTTGGATCGTTTTGATCTTAAGCTCGTTGTGTAGCTGTTGGTTACTTATAAACCAAGGAGCGTCAGTTATCATCCGCAGTATCTTGGACTGGAACCGCTGGAGTATCTCCAGATTAGAGTTGGACGCTGTGCCCCAGAGTTGAACTCCGTAAGTCCAGATTGGTTTTATAATACTTTTGTATAAAAGCAGTTTGTTTTCTAGCGACATCTGTGATTTCCTTTCTAGTAGCCAGTAAATTTTCCTTATCTGGATCCCCAGTGCTTTTCGTTTGGTAAATATATGCTTTTGCCATGTGAGACGACGATCCAAATAAAGTCCAAGGTATCTAGCTTCATTTGCTTGAGGTATCTGTACTCCATTGAGAGACACTGGGGGACATGTCTCACGCCGCGTCGTAAAGGTCACCTGTACAGACTTAGTCTCATTTGCCTTTATACGCCAAATATTTAGCCATTCGGTTATGTTGTCAAGGCAGCGCTGAAGCATGTCACTTGCCTGTGCCGGATCCTCGTGGGCAGTTAAGGCTGCCGTGTCATCAGCAAAAGTGCCAACAACGACACCGTCTGTCATAGGGAGATCTGCGGTAAAAATTAGATACAGGACTGGACCAAGCACGCTTCCCTGCGGCACTCCTGCATGCGCCTTGTGTAATTGGGTTGAATATTCTCCCTGCTTGACATAAAAGAATCTGTCAGCAAGATACGATTTAAGGAATATATAATAGCTTGCCGGCAATTGTTTCTTCATTTTGTATAATAAGCCCGCGTGCCAAACTCTATCAAAGGCCTGGGAAATGTCTAAAAATACCGCGCAACAATATTTCTTGCTTTCAAAAGCGTTGTGAATTTCTTCTACCAATCTATGCACCTGTTCTATTGTGCCATGTTTTTTTCTGAAGCCAAATTGGTGGTCCGGTATGTCCGGTTTATTTTCTGCTATTACTGTTGTGTTTAATCGTTTTAGAAAAAGTATCTCCATAACCTTTGACAGGATGGGCAACAAACTGATAGGTCTATAGGACGACACATCTGCAGGAGCTTTGCCAGGTTTAAGGATCATTTTAATTTGAACTATCTTCCATTGGGGTGGGAAGATGCCTCTAATCAGTATGCAGTTAAACAGGGTTGTCAACAATTGTATTGCTACTTCAGGTAATTCGCGGAGAATTTTTGCAGTAATTAGATCGTATCCTGGTGCTTTATTTAGTTTTAATTTTCTAATTGTTTCCAGGACTTCGTGCATTTTTATCTTTTCAATAGGAAGACTGAGTTGATATGGTTCATCGAGGGAATTAATAAGTTCTTCATTGTTGGTGTTGGACACATTTTGTATAGTGTTCGGCATGAAGACTCCAGCCAGATGAGAAGCAAAGGCCTGACCTTTCTCCAAGTCACTTTTTGCCCAGAGCCCATCCTTTTTGCGTATAGGTGGATTGGAGGCGATGGGTCTTTTGAGCTTTTTGGTTGCTTTCCAAAGTGAATAGTCACTAGCAGCAGTAGCATCTAGATTGCGCAGGTAATTCTGTACACTTTGATTTCTGTCAGCAAGCAGTAGATTTTTTAGTTTAGCTGTAAGGTAGTTCAAGTGTTTTTTGTCATCAGGGTATCTAGTCCTTTGCCACAGTTTGCGAGCCTGTCTTTTCTCGGCTACTAAATCGCGAATGGATTTTGTTATGCCCAATTCATTGTATTTTGTGGCAGCAGGAGTACTATCCCAAGCAGCGTTCTGGACACATTTGCTAAAATGCTCAACTGCTATCATGATGTCCTGTTCAGTTTTAAGACGCATTTTAGTATCAATTGTAGATTCTATAATGGAGCGGAATACATCCCAGTCAGTCCCACGGTTATGCAATCTTGGTGTAGGTTCAGCAAGTACGAATTGCTGAGCAACCTCCAATAAGACCACACTGTGGTCAGATGAAAGCTCTGGTAGGTTAGCACATCGGAAGCAATTAACTGGGATCCCCTTAATGACTGCAAAGTCTACCAAATCCGGGACTCTACTGAGGTCTGTTGGCCAGTAGGTTGGGTTTCCGCTCGATATAGCAGCTAGTTGGAGATAATTCATAGCAGCCTGTAATTGGCGTCCTTTGGGTGTAGTTAGGCGAGAGCCCCATTGTGTATTTTTCGAGTTGTAATCTCCACCTGCTATAAACCTTGATCCCAGTGTTTTGAAGAAATTGATGTAATCTTCTTTTTTGATCGCATGTCTTGGGGGAGAATATAGGGCAGTGACAGTCAAGTGGCCCCGCCAGTCCTCGACAACAACACTTGTAGCTTGTATTGCAGGAGTTTGAAATTGTTCGGCTTCATAGTGTTTAATATTATTCTTAATGAGAATTGCAGCTCCTCCGTGGGCTTTACCGTTCGGGTGTATTGTATGGTAGAATTTATAATTGGACATCTTAAGATAGTCTTTTGTTGTGAAATATGTTTCAGATATTAACAGAATATCAATTTTGTTTAATTTTAAAAATGTCTCCACTTCGAGGACATGGTTTGAGAGCCCATTGGCATTCCACAGGGCTATTTTTAGTGAATAGAATGTGTCAGTTTGGTCATGATTTCCATTAGGAGATTTGTAATTGAAGTTAGTTGTTGCATTAGTTGCGTCATATTATTCATAATTTCTTTCATTTCATTATTATTCGTTTGAGCATTAGGTGATTCATTCGGGCTTGCCTGGTAATTCGGTATGTTTGCAGGTTTATTGGAAATTAGTGCTTGCCTGTAAGATTTATGCTGTTGGTTACTACTTGTGTTCTCCTTATCGGATAAATGTTTGGTGTGCGTTAACGGTCGATGTTTAGCTGGTTGTGGAGGATATTTGATTTTTTGGAGCTCTTTATATATTGTGCAACCTTTACAGTTTGCAGGATGGTTGCCATCCTGCAAACTGTAAAGGTTGCACAATATAGAACACATTTCACAGAGTCCGATCTTTCCTTGCGTTCGCATTGTGATGAAGTATGGTCTCCTGCACATTTTATACATTTGGGTTTCCTAAAGCAATATTTTCTTGTGTGACCATATTGCTGGCAATTACTACATTGCGGAATTTCGCGTTTGGATCTCGGTGGTTCAAAAATTACTCTACAGTGCGGAAGACTTTTGATGTCATAGATGTGTTTATTGTTGAAGCTTGGCTCTATTTCTATGAAGAAAATTGGTAGGGGCTTTTTAGTGCCTCTCTGTTTGACATTCCAAATGTTAGTGACCATGTGTCCTTAAGTGCTTAGTTCTACTTTGATTTCATCTAGCTCAGTTGATGGATGTAGATTTTTGAGAACTACTTTGAAGCAGCGTTCTTGTTTGGGCTTGTAGGTATAAAATTCTGTATTTTTTTCTTGCAGGTTTTTAACTATTCTCTTGTATAATTCCGTAGATTTTGGTTGTATTCTTACTTGTTCATTACGAAGGACTTTTACTTCATAGTCGTCTTTTGCTACCTCATCTAGCATTTTTAGTAGCGGTTGGATGTTACTGACTCGGTCTACATATAAGGGTGGGGCCTTAGCGGGTTTTTCAGCATTTATTTGTGTATCTTGTATGTCGTTATTTAGCTCAGAAAAACTGTTTGAAGTTGGTATAGGTTGGCTCAGCCAATAGGTGTCAAGTTTCTTTTGTTTTTGGGCTTTATATGTGTCAGGGCTTTCACGATGCCTTTTCCTTTCAGGTGCTTTTATCCATTTATTGTTATCAGTGTTTGTAGCCATTTCTATATCAATTAGTCATAGTCATAGTCATAGTCATTTATTTTTCAATATAGAACAATAAAATTGTTTCTTATTGACGTCAATTTTAATTCTACTTAATCTAAGTTTACCACCGCTTCCAAGGCGCTGGTGGAGAAGAAACGGCGCAACAAACTCCACTGCGGCATTTTTTGGACGTCAATTTACAATATATATTTTCTTAAAGCTAAATGTCAACAAGTATATAAAACTCTTTATAATTAAGAATTAAAACAAAGTTACATAATGTAACAAATAAGTCACGTAACTAATACAGTACCATGCTGTAATTATAGCAATTTACGAGGGGCCTGCACCATGCTCAAGCCAGACATTTTTATCTTTCAAGTAATCATCTATCCTATAGTATGCCTTTTTGGATAGGGTGGTTTTTACAAAGGTTTTGAATTTATCGTCAGGCATACCAAGGATCGATTCTGGCAGTTTGTTATAAAAACGTATACCATCCCCCTTAAAAGAATCACTAACCCTGCTAAGCCGATAACATGGAAGTAAAAGTCTATGTTTGTTACGCAGATTTCTGTCTGTAATGTCACTTACTTTTGTGTAATGAGATATATTTTTCCTGACATACATTATGTTTTCAAATACATATTGGGAAGCTACAGTTAAAATGTCAATATCCTTAAATCTTTCCCTGAGGGAGTCTCTCTTGCCTAAGCAATAAATGGCACGAACTGCCCTCTTTTGCAATATAAATATAGTTTCTAAATCTGCTGCATTTCCCCAAAGTAGTATTCCATAGGACATCAAGCTATGGAAGTAACTAAAGTATACGAGCCTAGCAGTAGCTACATCAGTCAACTGCCTAATCCGTCTCACAGCATAAGCAGCAGAGCTAAGTTTACTGGCCAGAATAGTGATATGGTCACCCCATTGTAATTTAGAATCTATTGTAATTCCTAGAAAGGTAGTGGTGTTTACGAATTCTAGCCCCTTCCCCCCCAGCACAACATCAACGTCTATTTGCCTCACATTGGGATTGGGTAGTGTAAACTTCATACATTTGGTCTTTTCTGCATTCAACAATAGGTTGTTTGCAGAAAACCAATTTGACATGGCATTCAGAATATTATTAATATTATTTGCATCTGTACTATACCTATTTGCTTTGAATATTAACGATGTATCATCTGCAAACAGTACTATGCCAGCTTGTGCCTCGACCATATAAGGCAAGTCATTGACATATACCAGGAACAGAAAGGGTCCTAGGATTGATCCTTGGGGTACACCTATTTTGACATATGACCCATTTGACTTTACGTTATTCACAGTAACAGTCTGAAGCCTATCCGTTAAGTACGACTCTAATAGTGCTATTGATTTCTTATCAAAACCATATCGACGTAGCTTGAGTAAGAGTGTTTGATGGTCAACACAATCAAATGCTTTGGAAAGATCACAGAATACCCCAATGGCATCCTGCGATCCCTCCCAGGCGTCGTAAATTAGGCTAACTAGGGCCACTCCCGCATCGGTGGTAGATTTCCCGCCAGTAAAGCCATATTGTTGGCTGTGGAAAAGATTGTTGGTCTTGAAGTACAGTTGCATCTGATTGAGCATCACTCTCTCAAACACCTTACTCAGAACTGGCAAAATAGAAATGGGGCGATAGTTTCCAAGTTCTGACTTGGATCCCTTCTTAAATAATGGTATTAGTTTACCATGTTTCATTAAATTAGGAAATGTACCGTTATCAACACATTCATTAAATATGAGCGCCAAATCAGGTGCCATGATATCAATTACATGACTAATTAAACTGACTGACATGCCCCAGTAATCTTCAGACTTTTTCATTTTAAGTTGCTTGAAAACTTTTAAGATGTCACTGGGATCAATATGTTTGAAGTTAAATTTAGAAGAAGAACTAATATTACTCTCAAGAAGAGCCACAGCACTGCGGGCGCAAGAATTGATTGAAGAAGTGATTTTAAATGGAATGTTGGTAAAAAAGTCTTCAAACGCATTTACAATATCTTTCGGAGAGGTTAAATCCTTATTTTCCAATTTAATTTTAGTAATACTATCCCTCATTTTACATTTACCCGACTCTTTGTGAATGACTTTCCAAGTTTCCTTCATTTTATTAGGGGCCTCAATTATTTTCCTTTTAATATGAATGGCCTTCGCTTGTCTACATACTTTTTTGAAAATTTTGGAGTAATTCTTAACATATTCAATGAAATCATTATCAAATCTGTACTGTTTTTGGGCGTATAAATCAAATAGTGTTCGTCTACTTTTATATATGCCTACAGTAGCCCATTTGGCGTTAGGTTTTCGAGATTATTTAAGGATTGAGTTCTCGTTTTATTAAAGAAGGATTTGTGGAATATCTGTTGAGTTAGTATTGTTCTGCTTTGTTGTTTTTCGGGTTGAGGTTCAATAATTGGTTGTTCAATATTTTCCATAGAGAGCGAAATTTTGCCCCCCCCCAGATACAGTGGGACTGCCTGAGATAGTCTCAGGGAGGGATTCTCCAGTGTTACTGGTACCCTCCTGGGGTATTTTAGTTTTAAGTCTCGCTTCCATAGTGGGTGTTGGCACTGTCTCAGTGCACTGAAGTCTCTCTTTTTGGGGATACCTAGACCCCAAGGCTTGAGTTAGCCTGGTTGATGTCGCCAGAATATTTCGGTTAGGTGTCACTTTGCAGTCCCAATCCACCAAGGACCGAGGCAGACCAGCACCACGGAGTCGTCAGTCTCCACGGAAATAGCAAGCCCCGGCCCCCAACGAAGTGGGAACTGCAAATGACACAAGGCGCCGAAGACTCGCCTTTGCACGTCATACTTAGCTGTTGTGGCCACGAGGTAGGTGGTAAAGGGTGCGAGCTCGTTGTTGACCACAACAGTGCCCAGGGAGGACGACCTACATAGGTGGAGTATGTAGGCCCACCACTAGTCTGCGTCGGCACACTAGTGATGGCGTGGACGTGTATGACGCACTTGTCGGTGCGTGCCTGATAGCCTAGCTTCGCACTCCTAGGCGTGCACAACTGGCATAACTTAGCATTTTATAGGGGCGAGTTCCCTGGCGAAAGAACCCGTCCCACTAAGACCTACACCGACGAAGTCGCGGGCAAAAGCTCTACTAGCTTTCTATAGAAATAAAAGAATACCAGTGCCATTAATATCAGTCCCGTGTTTTCCTCATTGGTCAATAACGAAACATAAAATGCGTAAGTCATAGCATTACACTGCAAGGGACTTGTTCAAATCCACTCTGGATATTCACTTTTTCCGATTTAAATCTATGAAAAGTTATATCTTAATTTCCTTATTTAACTTCAAATTTCTTTAGAAATAAATTCTTGTACAAAATAATGTCCAACTTGGTATTAAAGACCCCCAGTTCAAAACTACTAAACACATGTCCAGTTTCATGAACCATTACGTCTTATAATAAATTCTATTTACCTCATTGCCCGTTGATCCAGTTAGCTCCAGAGTAATCTTGGAGGCGAGGCGAGGCCTAAGCGCCTACATAATACGGCCATATTATGTTAGCTCAGGAAAATTGCATTCACTAAGCGATTTTAGGGCCCACGTGTACTGGCAGGATAATAGATAAGCTCTTACTTCTAGGTGTATTGTTTTAGAAGTGCTTTACTGCGTATGGGATGGGATGGTTTAGAGATTTTTTGGTATATTTGTCATAGTTGTTAACTATTTTGTGGTTTTAATCTAATTCCTCCAACTTAACGAAACTGCAGCACATTCACCAAACTGCCGTAGGTGTGTCCCAAATATCGACATAGACAATAAGAAGGTTTATGTCGATATTCCATATCTAGATACAAATCTTATAAGCTGAAACACATATAAATCAAAACCAACCTATTTTGAAAGAAAGAAAGGATTTTTTTTTATTATAACATGCTGCAGCACACAAAACTTACCATTTTTATACAACTCGATCTTAAAACTAATTATTATTAAATAGATTATTATATCGGCAACACTAACCAACATTCTCATCTTTCTGTAGCCATTTAAGTAGACTTTTTGTGTAAATGCATGTATTTACAACCAAACTCTGTACAGAACTTAATCCTTCTTATACAAAATAATCCACCACACTCAACACAATAAAAGCCTAGTCACCGGCCGCCGTACTTAACCTTCTATCTATGATGATAGTACAGATAGTATAGATGATAGGAATAGAATTAAACACACATGACCAGAACAAGAACATTCTATTATTTTTTGCAACCAAAATATTACATACTAGCTTTTACCTGCGGCTCCGCCCGCGTGGCTGTCTGTTATCGCGACCAAACATAGCCTTTGTCCTTTTTCATGGTCTAATCTACCTCTATGCCAAATTTTATCAAAATCGGTTCAGTGGTTTAGGCGTGAAAGCGTAACATACAGACAGACAGACAGAGTTACTTTCGCATTTATAATATTAGTATGAATATCTATGATAATATCTCTATGAATTAAACACAAATTTGAACTAGAACATTCCATATAATACCTGCAACCAAACTCCTCACAGAACTAAATTCATCATGTGCAAACTAATCCACCACACTCAACACACAATAGGCGCCTAGCCACCGGCCGCACGTGTCCGCCGCTCCTTACCCTCTATTATGTTAACGCATCAGTATTCCTCCCAGTCCGAATGTTTCCCTTTATATTCCGCGGGTGATTCTAACAATTCGACGAATATCGGACGGAGCACGATTTGTACGCGGCCGATTTGGGCGGGAATCGCTTTCAAATGTGTTCGTATAATCCGTCTTATCATCGGATATGTCTGAAGGTGGATTGTAAGAAATATTGGCAAGTTGCTTACGTTATCAAAGATTTCGAATGAGTTGAATGATTTGGTTCTTTTTAAGTAAACATTTTCACGCTGTTTTGTATCATTATGATAAAACATGTTCGAAGGACCATACAGTTCAAAGGACCATTCCACACCCAGAATGGTCCTTCGACTAAACTTGAATGGGTTGACACGATTTTAAAACTACCTCCTAATTAACATCGCATTTCAGAGGTCATGAAAAGTCTGACATTTTTTATTTAAAAATCTGCAGAATCACGCACATTGGAATATGCCTTTAGAATCCTTGTAAGTATAAATATTTTCAAGGGATTCAAAGAAATCTGAGTTGTTTCTGTCTCAAAATCTCCCCACAAATAATCTCCCCAAACAATATTCGGGTACCCCACAACTGGTTTTACACGCAAATATGAGCTTGATGGTACACAGTGTGAGCTCGTAGGCTTTCGTAAGCTCTCCCGGAGTGTTGATTGTAAGTATGCATGCAAACAGCTTGCTACAATTGTTATTGTCGGTTTGAGCCCTGATGACAGCCGTTGCTATGAGTATTGCTACGGTTTAGCGTAGAGGGGTTATTATGAATGGAAATCTGGAGGAATGCCTACGGAATGCTACGAATACTGCTACGAGAACTTTTTTATTGAATACGTCGATATAACTTCCCCTTACTAGATTGATAAGAAGCAGGAGTGTTACGCACGATAAGTCTCCACGCGAATGGTGGCGCTGGCGTATTTAATTTTGTTGTAATTCTTAATTGTTTTGTTAGTAATGTATACATTTCTTTTCCAAAAATGTTTACGTTATATACCCAAAGGTATTGTATTATTTATTGATCAAAGACAATAGCATATAAAATAATAGTTCTGATTTCTTCCGTGCGCAGAGATATTTTGCGAGCACTCTTTAAGTTAAGTCTAAAGAGTGATAAAATAACCGGTATTTTTACATTTGAAACTTGAAAATAACAAACTTGAAATTTTGACAGTAGATGCATTTTATGATGTATGAAAGGGTTTTTGGAAATTCTGCTAATAAAGGGGTGGTGGAGCGCTTAGGTACTTTCTTAATTGTTTCCCACATAATTTAATTGTATTTTAATTTTGTAATTTAATAAACCGCTTCTATGTATCGAATAATGTTTGAATATTGGCGCTCATTTGTTGACCACTTAGTGTTGAAGAAGGCCAATGAATGGCGCTGTGAATGGATCTGTTCGAACTATATTTTGAGAACGAAGTTTTCTATGAGCGACTCTCAAGCTTCACGGCTGACGTTCAACCCGTTCTTTTTTCAATCAGTCCTTTTTTGACTCCGCTAACGCATAAAACGGAAGTTTGATTAATTCAACTCCTCGTTTCTTTCTGTGTAATTCTATAAGTTCCTTTGGCCACATTCTCAAGTCAGTATAAGTGAAGTGGATCGGAAGAAAACGACAAATTCAAGAAAGTCACCGGCCGGTCGAAATATACCTACCCACCAACACGTGCCAGGAACCACGCCTGTCTGCAGCTGAATCCTCACGAGGTGGAACACAGGTCAGTGCCGATTTTCTTACGTTTTCATTCATAGAAGCGGTCACATGAGTATTTCCTTTCTTACAACCAAACGCCAGGTCAGAGGTTCTTAAACGCTTTGTGTGCAAACACACCACGTGGTAGGACTATATACACGTCCTACCAGAATTTATGGTCCTTACGAGTCGGATAGGCCAGTAAATAACATATTCACGTAATTGTTGGTGAATAATATTTCTTTCCTATTCATTTAATTAAAAGATTCACGTAATTTTGGTGAATTCTTTCCGCCATCTTAGTTTCATTACTTTCTTTCGCTAACAGATTTACGTAAATTATTTGGTAAATTCTGCATTTAAAACGCTAAATCTACGTAATAATTGGTAGATATTTATAATAGTTGGTGATTTACGTATTAATTGGTAAATAATCATCATTCTATTCGCATACGCGTAACTTTGTAGGTAAGTACCTATCTAGTTACGTAGTTACTTACATTCCCGCTCCGCTGTGCTACTTGCGCTATTATATAATAAGCCGTAGTACAATTTTCAATAAAAAGTAGGTATATCTAAACTGTTTGTGTTGAATTACTATTATATTATAGTAGGTACCTTACAGATAATCTTCTTGTTATATTTCAATAGGTAGGTCTTACCTATCGTTAATTTGCAAACATGTCGTCAGATCTCGAATCGAAGCTTATTCTGTTGAATCAAAAGAAGGAATTATTGCTTGCACGCATCAATCGTTGGTATAAATCATCGAAATCAGTTGTGTGTTTTGACATAACGACGCGAGCCAATGAAGATTTTCTGGCTGAGACCGAGACCATCGATGACGTTCGCGATAAATTCGAGTCGATTGTGGATCAAATAAATAGCTTAAATTTATCATTAGAACCCCCTGTGGAGCCCGACTATTCTTGCCTTGACTCATTCGATGAATTGTATTCGAGAATAAAACGCATTAGAAATAAATTATCTACGCTCAAGGTCAAGGAGGTCGCATCACACGGGCCGAGTAATTCAAGCGCGTCTGTAGTGAAATTGGAAATGCTTGTTATTCCGAGTTTTGACGGACGCCCTGAAAACTGGAATACATTTTATCAGTCCTTTAAGGCCAATATTCATTCGAACACACAATTGTCTGATTCGCAACGTGTGCAATACCTATTCTCAAAATTAACCAAAGACGCATTTAAGTTCACTGCCGGTATTGTTCCGTCAAGTGAGACCTACAGTATAGTGTGGGACGCCTTGGTCAAGAAATACCAAGATAAACGCTCATTAGGTTCATATTATCTTAATAATATATTAGACTTAAAGAATTGTTCACCTAGTGTGAACTCACTTGATTCATTTATAGGTATATATTCCTCATCTATCGCCGCGCTTAAAGAGTTAGGTATAAATGATTTAACGGACTTCGTGTTTCTACAATGTGCCTTGAGGAAAATGGACACGCTAACCATCCAAGCCTTCGAACTTTCTGTTCGAGGTGTCGATATACCTACGACGCAACAGCTGATCGACTTTGTACAAGATTATGCTAAGATGATTGAACGGTCAAACCCGCGGTCTTCGTCATATGCGAAGTCGTCCACTGCTGGGACACCACAGTCTAATGATAGGCGTGTACAGCGTAATTCTAAGTCGTTTGTTGTCAGTGAGCCGATTAATAATAAGTCGAATGCGCCCGCCGCAGGTAACGCGCCCTGTTGTTTATGTGGCGGCAGTGACCACCGACACCTGTATGACTGCGCTCAGTTTAAAAATATGCAAAATGCAAAGGCTAGATATGAGTTTATTAAATCTAAGCGTGGTTGCGTGAATTGTCTAAGCACATTACATAATCTCCCGCAATGTAAAAGTACGTCAGTTTGTTTCTGTCAGAAAAAACATCATAAATTATTGCATTTTGAGAATAATATTAATAATTCGCACTCGCATGCGACGACTGTTGCCGCATCCCCGCCGCCCCAGTGCGACCTTGACGGTCCCACTCCTGAGTCATCGCTCGCTTCAAGCACTGTGCATTCGTATGCCTCTAGCCATAAGGGTGATATTCTCTTGGCAACCGCTCAGGTGTATGCTCGCCCTAAAGGTAGCACTGGAAATAAATCTGTAGTCAGATGTCTAATTGATAATGGCTCACAGAATAACTTAATAACATTGTCCTGTTGTCGTTTATTAAATTTACCAATAATACCAATGAGTAATTCTGTTGTCAAAGGTGTTGGCTCCATTTCGCACACGATAATAGGCTATGTGTATTTGGACATTGAATCTCGTATTTATGCAGATCATAAGTATACTATACATGCGTTAGTTATGAATAGCCTTACGGATCAATTGCCCTCGCAATTAATTAAGTGTGATAGCGAGTTAAATCTTCGCGATTTACCGCTTGCTGACTTAAGCTGGAACATTCCAGGAAACATTGATATAATATTAGGTGCACAGCTCTTCCCGTATATCTACTTAGGAAATAGAGTCGAGTGTGGTCCCAGTGCCCCTTGTGTACTATCAACCGCGTTTGGGTATGTACTTATGGGTGATTACCCACGTAAAGTTGTTGTGCCTACAACCGCATCCTTTTCTGCGCTAGCACTAAATGATTTAGTGCAAAAATTTTGGGAACTTGAGGAAGTTCCTGTGAAGCGCCTATTGTCTCCAGAAGAAACCGAGTGCGAGAACATTTTCACATCTACTGTGACTCGCGATGACGTGGGTCGTTATACGGTTGCGCTGCCGTTCTGCAAGGATCCCTCTGAACTAGGGAACTCGCGCGGCGTCGCTCACCGCCGGTTTTTGTCGCTCGAGCGTAAACTTCGTCAATCACCAACCGTACGCGAAAATTACAATAAGGTTATTCAGGATTATTTAGATAACGGTTATCTTAGTCTCGTTGATGACTCTAATTTGTCTATGGATGGTTATTACATACCACATCACGCAGTAGTTCGACATGACAAACCGATGCCGCGTATTGTGTTAGACGCGAGCGCTAAAACCCACACTGGTCTTTCGCTCAATGATATTTTACATATTGGTCCCAATTTACAGGCAGACCTGTTTTTATTATTATTAAATTTTAGGCTATTTCCTATCGCAATGAACGCTGACATAAAACAACATTATTTACGTATTGGCGTACCTGTTGACCATCGTAAATACCTGCGCATCTTATTCAGGTTCAAGGAAACGGATGAAATTCAGACCTATGTGTTTAATCGACAAGCGTTTGGTCTGAAGTCAAGCCCGTATATAGCTATACGTACTGTGCGTCAGCTGGCTACTGACATGAGTCCGCACTTCCCTGACGCCGCGAAAGTGGCAGAGACCTGTCTGTATACTGACGATTTAGTTCATTCCGCACCTGATGAGGACACTGCTGTACACTTAGCTCGCAACTTGATAAAACTGTTCAAGGCTGGCGACTTTGACTTAGTGAAGTGGTCTAGCAATTCTTCTGTGCTGCTAGACTCACTTCCTGATACTCACCGCAAATCGCTTGAGTTTGATGTTGACAGTCATGTCGCAAAGGTTTTAGGTCTCTCGTGGGAGCCGTGTGGAGATAATTTCTATTTCACATCCACCTTGGTAGATGAGAAGTGCACTAAGAGAAATATACTCTCTATAGTTGCGCGACTATTTGACGTGCTCGGGTTGGTGGCACCTGTGATACTCTACGCCAAGTTGTTAATTAAGGAACTTTGGCTTAGTAAGAGTGATTGGGATGACCCTGCTCCAGAGCATATACGCTCACGCTTTTCCGCTCTCGTTCAAGAATTAAAATTGCTTGACACTTTAAAAATTCCGCGACATATAGGTGTCGAAGTTGATTGCGAACTACGTCTTGTCGCATTTTGTGATGCCAGCCTGAATGGCATGGGATGTGTTATTTATGCACATTGTACCTACCCATCTGTCATTCAAACTCGCATTTTGTGTGCGAAATCAAAGGTCACTCCGACAAAGATTACTACGCTTGCTCGCTTAGAGTTATGTGCTATTTTGCTTATGTCAAAGTTAATAAGAACTGTACGTGATTCTTATGCATTACGCATTCCCGTTACTGACATTTACGCCTTTTCTGATTCCACGATTGCCTTATCATGGGTTCACTCGTCACCACATCGGTGGTCGATTTTTGTTAGCAACCGGGTCGCTCAGTGTCAAGAAAACTTGAACGCTGAACATTTTTATCACGTCGCCGGAGCCATTAACCCGAGTGATTGTCTATCACGCGGCATGCTCCCTTCGCAACTTTTGACTCATGATTTGTGGTGGAACGGTCCAGCATGGATCCGTGGCCCCCCTGATGAATGGCCTATTAAGTCATTCTCTCCCGCCAACTGTTCTGACTTACCTGAGCATAAGGCAAATGTGTTGAGTGTGACAACAAGACACACAGAGTCGCCATTGTTATGTACATTAGCACAACGTGTTTCTTCTTGGCAGAAACTACTACGCATCATTGCATACGTTTTAAAATTCGCACGATTTAAATCTAAGATCGAACCTCATTCTGTATCAGGATTGTCAATCGCTGAGACGGCATTGATTCTCGCCGTTCAATCAGTTCACTTTGCTGAAGATATAAAATTGATAAAGGCTGAGAAGTCACCCTCGAAGAAGCTGCTGCGTCTTGCAGTCTTCTTAGATGAAGAAGGCATTTTGCGCATAGGTGGTAGACTTTCTAAATCGATGCTTCCATTTGAAGCTAAACATCCTGTCCTTCTCCCTAAACGCGATCACGTTGTTGATCTAATAATTCAGCATTTTCACGTTGTCAATTGTCATACTGGACCTGGACTCCTCATGTCTATCATACGCCAACGCTTCTGGATATTGGACGCTAGAACTGTTATCAGATCTAAGTTACGAAAGTGTAACATTTGCTTTAAATGCAATCCAACGCACCCTACACCAATAATGGCTGATCTGCCCAATTATCGTGTATCAGAAGCCAAAGCCTTTTGTCATACTGGGGTTGATTACGCTGGTCCAATAAAGACCATACTTTCTCGTCGTAGAGGTCAGCATTCTCAAAAGGCATACATTATATTGTTTATCTGCATGGCCACACGTGGCCTTCATATCGAATTGACCAGTGATTTAACCACTGATAATTTTTTAGCTGCCTTTAAACGCTTTATTTCCCGCCGTGGACCCGTTTCGTGTCTTTATTCTGACAACGGATCTACTTTCATTGGTGCGAAGGCACAATTAGATGAGTTATACACGTTCCTATTGAACTCCAATTTTAAAACCGCGCTGTCAAACGAGTTGCTATCTCGGCGTATAGAATGGAAGATGATTCCCCCAAGATCACCTAATTTTGGTGGGATATGGGAAGGAAATATAAAAAGTATGAAAACTCATTTGTTCAGAGTCATAGGTAGTCAATTACTCACATACGAAGAATTGCAAACGGTACTGACTCAAATAGAATGCATTCTGAACTCGCGCCCATTGGGCTTGCTCTCCTCTGACCCTGATCCGGAGGTGTTAACACCCGCACATTTCTTAATGACTACACCGTTGCAATACTTACCCTCGGCTGATCTATCAGATCAACGTATTAGTTTGGTAGATCGAAAAAAATTGCTCGACAACATGATCCACTCCTTTTGGAAAAAGTGGCACGTAGAGTATTTGCACACGTTGCAAGTCAGACAAAAATGGGCTACTCCCGACAAACCAGTAGAAATCGGCACTGTTGTTCTTCTAGAGCAGGAAAATTCTACTCCGTTGAATTGGCCGTTAGGAGTCATTACCGACGTGTTCAGAGGCTCTGATGACGTGGTTCGCGTAGCAATGGTTAAAACGCGTACTGGTACTTACAAACGCGCTGTAACCAAATTGTATCCTATCCCAACGCAATAACTTACAACGCTAAATAGAATCTTGAACTTTAATTTTTAACTCAAACTTTAAACATACTTTAGATAGAATATTGTTAGTCTAAGTTGTTATTTTAGCTATGTGTATTGTTATGTTATACAAATTCACTATGGGCTCTAATCAGCCAGTGTTCGCTTGTTTGTTGCGTAACGTCTTGCGACGTTCCAAAGCCGGGTGCATGGTGGAGCGCTTAGGTACTTTCTTAATTGTTTCCCACATAATTTAATTGTATTTTAATTTTGTAATTTAATAAACCGCTTCTATGTATCGAATAATGTTTGAATATTGGCGCTCATTTGTTGACCACTTAGTGTTGAAGAAGGCCAATGAATGGCGCTGTGAATGGATCTGTTCGAACTATATTTTGAGAACGAAGTTTTCTATGAGCGACTCTCAAGCTTCACGGCTGACGTTCAACCCGTTCTTTTTTCAATCAGTCCTTTTTTGACTCCGCTAACGCATAAAACGGAAGTTTGATTAATTCAACTCCTCGTTTCTTTCTGTGTAATTCTATAAGTTCCTTTGGCCACCTTCTCAAGTCAGTATAAGTGAAGTGGATCGGAAGAAAACGACAAATTCAAGAAAGTCACCGGCCGGTCGAAATATACCTACCCACCAACACGTGCCAGGAACCACGCCTGTCTGCAGCTGAATCCTCACGAGGTGGAACACAGGTCAGTGCCGATTTTCTTACGTTTTCATTCATAGAAGCGGTCACATGAGTATTTCCTTTCTTACAACCAAACGCCAGGTCAGAGGTTCTTAAACGCTTTGTGTGCAAACACACCACGTGGTAGGACTATATACACGTCTTACCAAGGGGTAAAATCAGTGATGGAAGTTTGCATGAAAGTCCGTCATTTTCAGAGCTAGATGCACTAATTCATAAACCTGTGTTTTTTAAGAAATAAATGAATACGTATATCATTTTTCAAAATTTAACTACTAAGAGGGTAAAATATGTGATAAACGTTTGTATGGAATGTTCGTCATTTAGGTCACTATCAATTAGGGAATGCGAAATTTTACCGGGCGAAGCCGGGACGGGTAAGTTAGTCTTTTCCCAATCCCCGTACAGTAAGAAATACTTCACAAGTCACCAGCGAGTGCCAGCAATTACGTAAAACTTAATTATGACAAGTGAAATCTTGAGTTAGTACAGTTCTGTCGAAAAATGGCGAAAAACGTTATTTGGCGGGGAAAGAAGCTCGGTCGTTAGGTGATTCTTATTAATTTGTACTTTTGTCACGGCACTCGGACACCGAACGCAGGTGAAACTAGATAGGGCAATAGTTCTTTTTTAATATTAATACATTTAACAGAATTATTATGTTAGAAAGAATGATAAACAAGCGCGCCTATTCTGCAGCAACGCGCGTGATTGCGTTTTCAGAGTGTGGGCCGCGGCGTCGGACGTTGCAGTGTGCCAATCGCCTTAATGATTTAAAAAAACGGTAACTAAACTACGGCAAGATTAATATAGTCACTTTTCCCACTGATACATGGCAGTAGTAATATTTAAAATAGTATTTTTAATCGTTTGGTAATTTTTTTTAAAGAATATTAGCAACCGAAATCACTATTATTATTTTGTATATAAAAGGACACGTCAATTTGACTTCACCTCGCCTTACGGTAAGCTAGAGGGTCACTATATCCCCTCTAACTAAGCTAAATCGCTTGTGCTAGGAGTGGGATCACGTCGGTAATGTAATAGCCAGGATTCGAACCCGGGACCTCTTTATCGTAAAGCCGACTCCTTAACCACTAAGCTACCGACGCTGCTATAATGTCGACGGTACTACAATATAAATATAGTTTAACAATATTACACTATTTTATATTTTTGCACTCACGAAGTTCTCCTCTTCTGAAGCATTTATGGACCTACAGATGGTTCACGCTTGAAGTAAAAGAAGAAAACACAATTCTGAACTAAAAATACTTTTCTCTCGACACCTGCCGTCTCTATAAAACCTAGTTCTTCGTCAGACCCCTTTAATTTCGCCAGGAAACAGTGGATTAATGGCGAGTTTCTTTGAAACGCCTTTAATTAAAAACCTTAAATGAAAACCACGGTTTTACGACAACACTTTTTTGTTGTAAGCCCCTACCTTTGACTATTGACAAATTATTTTATTTTTAGCTGCCGGATTACTTTGTTATAATGAAAAATGTCGTGGATTTGTTTTAATTGGAAAAAATAGGGAATAGTAGAAGGTATATAGTCATAGTTCGTTCGACTATTTATATTAGAAATCCGTTCAATTCCGTTCCCGCTGCACCCTCTACTAAATTAAGCATGTATTATACATTCGAAAAACATCGGAAAAAATGAAATGTTCAAGTGAGACTTGAACTCACGACCTTTCCCTTACAGGGGAATGCTCTTCCAACTGAGCTATTGAGCCTCACCTGATTCACTTCAAATTTTCCTTCTCCTTATATCCGTCTTTAAGGGTGACGGTGGAGTCATCTACCAACATTCTTACGAACTGTTGGAAACAATGAATGATTTTTCAACCATTTTTAAACATTGAATTTTGATGACTCCGCCTAAATATTTAAGTTCGAAAAACATCCGATGATTTACGAACTTAAAAGTTAGCATAATAAATGCTATAAACAATTCATTCAAATGTATTATACATATTAACCTTCTTCTTGAATTACTCTATCTATTAAAAGAAACCGCATCAAAATCTGTAGCGTAGTTTTAAAGATATAAGCATAGATAGGGACGCAAAGACGTGGAATATGGGGTTCTTCAAGAGGGGCATTAGAAGGTTTCTTCAGGTAGACAGCGCGAGTGTAACGCCCCTGGTGTTGCATACGTCCATAGGCCGCGGTAACCACTTTCCATCAGGTGGGCCGTGTGCTTGTCTGCCACCTAAGTGGTATAAAAAAAGCGACTTTGCTTTGTACTATATAGTGATACTTAAATATTATAATGTATAACGTATCATCCATGACCGCCTCCGTGGCGTGACGGTAGTGAACGCGGCCGCTATGCAGGAGGCGCGGGTTCTATCCCCGCTCAGTGCAAATATTTGTATGCATGAATATGAGTATTTGCACTGGTCTGGTCTTGCCTCGGAGAGCCTGTTAAGCTGTCGGTCCCGGTTGCCATATATACATGTATGGCAGTCGTTATAGGGGAATATGGGTAAAATGGTGCACATAGAAGGACTGATCACCCATCCGGCCAAACGGCGTCCCCACTGGCAGTAGTAGTAGTAATGTATCATCGATAGCGCGATGCAGTGACGAAAAATCCACGTGAGCGGAGTCACGGGCGTATATTCTTTAAAATATCTTTTTATATAAAAATCAATTGCTGTTCGTTAGTCTCGCTAAAACTCGAGAACGGCTGAACGGATTTATCTTATCTTGGTCTTGAATTGTTCGTGGAGGTCTATGGAAGGTTAAAAAGGTGAGAAAAATTCGAATGATTGCCGGAAAACCCTAAAAACAGCCCGTTTCTTTTTACGATATAAATTTTTCAGTGTTTCTGTTACCCTGGTACATGTGCATGAAGTACCAGGCTTGCAGAAATTTTAAGGAACTTTATCTGGGTCACGGGCGCAGTGTGTTCTAAACCTTTCTATTCCGAACTTAACGCGGACGAAGTCGCGGGCAAAAGCTAGTAAATCTATAAAATAAACCTCTTTACTTCCGATAGAAGAGTTTACCATCACCTCGAACACAACTCCGTTGTCCTAGCTAGTACATTACTGCCGCCGCTCGGATATATCGAAGTTGAAAGTTTATTAAATTAACAAGACAAGTGTTGTTGCTTCCTGTGAAGTTCACTGGCGCTAGTGCACTAATAAGTACTGCTAGTTCCAGTGACTCAGAACTGATTGCCCGCCGGCTCAAGTTTTAATGAGAGAGAATATGAACAGTTTTGATGATAACAGTTTTATTAACTTTAACCTGCCTCAAAAGGTCTTCACTACTGAAACTTTATTTTTAACTAGCTTTTGCCCGCGGCTCCGCCCACGTGGATGTCGGTTATCGCGACCAAACATAGCCCATGTCCTTTCTCATGGTCTAATCTACCCCTATACCAAATTTCATCGAAATCGGTTCAGTGGTTTAGGCGTGAAAGCGTAACGTACAGACAGACAGACAGAGTAACTTTCGCATTTATAATATTAGTATGGAAGTATGGATTATTTCCGCTTCGTCTGTTGATGAATCTCAGTCTCATTCACATTATTGTAACTCCTGTATAACAACATCAACAGTAGTGACCCAAACGTACCTACCTAAAATAAAGCCAGCGAGACGAGAGAAAAAAGTTAAATAAAGCAACCACTACTGAGATACACTGCGATAACTAGCGATTATTTTCTTTGTCCTTATCGCACATATCACACGTACGCGACAAGCGATAGCTGTCGTTGCGTGTTTCGTAGTACAGGAAAGCTGTCAGCAAAGCGGTTCTAAACTGTCAGATCCGCCATCTTATGAGCAATTTCATTCCTGTCTGTAACGCGCTAGAAGTCATATGTAATCATTTTCAAATAAAAAAGTTGGGAGCCACTGAAACATTGTTTACCTTTTTTCTCTCGCTTCGTTGGGTATACTTTAGTAACGACACCTTCTACGTCATGGTAATATGTTTTATTAACAATAAGTTGAGCCTTTTCGAACTTCGAACCGCCAATTTTTTCCGCCTGCGTGGCGTCAGATCTCGTTCCCGCTGCACTCTCTACTATATTAAGCAAGTATTATACGTTATAAATCTTCCTCTTCAATTATTCTATCTATTTAAAGGAACCGTATCAAAATCCCTTGCGTAGTTTCAAAGATCTAAGCACACATAGGGACGGACAGACGCGTAAAACGACTTTGCTTTATACTATGTAGTGATGATGAGCTACTATAATAATTTGATGGAAGCAACTCTGCCCTCCTTATTGCAAACGCAGTACTTGCAAAATGGCGGTTTCGAGATAAACGCGGTAAACCTATTTTCTCATATCTAATGAAGAAATATTCGTGGTATAACTTTTAAAATGTAACTAAAAATTAGTAAAAAAATCAAGCTTTCTATTGATATATTTTTTTCTTTATTTTATTGTCTTATTTAGATAAAATGCTCAGTACTGCGTTTTCATTAACTTTTTGGGCTTGCGAGCATTACAGTATCACTAAGACTAAATGCAGTAACTGTGTTTATTACTGCAAACTTATCTAGCACGTGCTTATTACTGCGTTTGTAATTAGCAATCATTTTATATTTTCATGCCTGGTCCTCCTAAAAATTCAAATAACACTGTTTGTTACTGCGTTTAGGCTTAGCATCGCAAGAGTAGGCTCTTCTTATTTTCGTTACGTTCAGATGCAGTAATGGTGACTACTGTGTTTGTCTTTAGTTAATATTCGTTGCAAAAAAATTATGTGCTAAAAGCATATGCAGTAAACGTAGCAAGTACTGCATAAACTTCTAGCATATGCTTAATGCTTCAATTCTTTTTAGTGAAAGTAACATTTAGGTGCAAGTGCTGCGTTTCATGTTAAATAAAAATCACGTTTTTAATGAAAGAAAACTTGTAAATATATTTTATACGTATAGAATATTTCCTCAGGACGTCATTTTTGCAAAAAAGTGAAAATCTCAAAAATGTCGATTACTGCAAATACAGGCTCGCCACCTATTACATTGGGACCTAAACATAAACTGGCGAAATGTGGGTGCTAGCACCTCTGCCTATCCCTTCGGGGAATACAGGCGTGAGTTTATGTTATGTTTTATGTTATGTTTAACAATCCAACAACCTCAAAAACATAAATATTAAATTAACTTTAACTACAATTTTTATTTTCGGTATATATGTATTTCGGTATATTGTATAATCCGATCAAACACCACCACGTTATATTAAATTTTCAATTAATCGGAGTGAACGCGAATATAAAACTAACATTATAAAGTTGTGTGCACACTAGCGCCGAACACCGCCTAGAAATCACTTACTAATTTCGCTATAGCTACTAAGGTAAACTAGTTACTGCCGTAAAGATGTATAGTTTATTATTCTATAGCAGCTGTTGTTAGTGAAAGATGATAACTTTAATCGCAACGTTTGACTACAAGGTGGGTGAGGTTTATGATTATTTAATTTTGCCTTTTTTATTTTCGGTGTTATGACAATGATTCAAACAACGCGAGATTTGGCCAAAGGTAAAGAATTGCGATATTAAATAAATCAATAAAAATAAACTGCAGATGCAGCACATACAACGTACCGCGATACATACATTACTAAACTTCTTAAACTTTGCTAAAGGGGACCATTGAAAAACTGCAATTAATTACGTATATCCACTTTGTGGGTCTGCAGTTGTATGAATTTATTTTCTTGATTTACTAACTTTTGCTCGAGGCTCCGCCCGCGTGGATGTCGGTTATCGCGACTAAACATAGCGTATGTCCTTTCTCAGAGTCTAATCTACCCTTATACCAAATTTCATCAAAATCGGTTCAGTGGTTCAGGCGTGAAAGCCTAACATACAGACAGACAGAGTTACTTTCGTAGTTATAATATTAGTATGGACTTATTTTCGGTTTGAGAGAATCACACAGGTATAACAATGTACCAACAACGCAAAATTTTCCTTTTCAAATTATATTTATCTTGATTGCTTCAATTTTTTTTTTCATCTTAACTTACCTCTTTGGCGTGGCGATAGTGAGAACGCGACTGCCACGCAGGAAGTGCGAGTTTGATGCCCGCTCAGTGCAAATATTTGTTTGCATGAATATGGCTATTTGCATTAGTCTGGGTGTTACTATGTATATTATGAATGTATTCACAAAAAAAAAGTATCTAAGTGTGTTTATCCGCATTCTAGTTTCCATAACACAAGCTAATTAAGCTTACCATGGGTATAGGATAGCGTTGTGTAGAATGTTGTGTTATGAAAATGTAGAAATGTCCAAAACAAATGAGAAACTAATATATAGAGGGTGCAGCGGGAACGGGATCTGACGCCACGCGGGCGTAAAAAAATTGGCGGTTGAAGTTCGTCGGGTCAGCTACTGTAAAATAAAATGTTCCTTATTTAATTCCACAGTATATTTGTGATGCTATCCCAATTTAGCCGACCTCATATACTATGCCCGTCCAGATTTAACATAGTAAATGCCCAATTGGTATCATGTCACAACATCAAATAGGCGTAATTCCATGTTATGAATACATTATGTGTGGTATTAACCATTTAGGACGTCTGAGTCCCGTCTAAATACGTAACCAGCTGCCCATGTGCCTAATATTATCTGTGACGTATCAAACTTGCCCTGGCCTTATTCCAAGTTATTTACAACTGACAACATTTCTCATTTTGGTTTAGTTTCTGGAGTTCTTTTTATATGTTTAGCTAATTTGCTGGTTTTAGCTTGGTTTTGGTAGTTTGACAGCCCCTGTTGTGTAGCGTTCGATTCCCACTCAGTGCAATATGGGTATTTACATTGGTCTGATCGTGCCTAGGAGAGCACGTTAAGCCGTCGGTCCCGGTTGCTATACGAACATTGCAGTCATTACGGGTAGTTGAAGCCCTAAAAATTCCAACAACTGGTCTAGCTGCAATGATTCTATATTGCCTTAAGGTCCAACCATACCAAACGGATCGCATCGGCCCGCATCGAAACGAATTTTACAATCTTTAAACGAAATTAAATCTTGTATACAGTGTTTAAAGTTTATATTACCAAGTCAATGGTAAACACAGCCGGTGACATGCCGCGACACAAGATCGGCTCCGTCCGCGTGCGTACGGATACCGACGCATACGTTCGAATACCGCCGAATGCGCTCGGAGCTGTCCGCCTGCGTTCGGATTCCGCCGGATGCGCTCGGACGCGTGATCACATTCTCGAAAGTGCACGCGCTGTAGACGCAGTCCCGCATGCGCTCGGATACGGCGGCATACGGTCGGATACGGCGGTATCCGGTCGGATACGGCAAAATCCGACCGCGTCCGTGCGATGCGATACTGGCCGATGCGATCCGTTTGGTATGGTTGGTCCTTTAGAGTTGTGGAGGTCAGATGGCAGTCGTTTCCCGGAAAATATCAAAGTACAGCCAAATCGGCAGTCAGACTAGAGTTAGTTTTTAAAGCAGAGCCCAGACTGGTACCCCGGACAGGTGAATGCATCGGATGAGACTGAGATTAACGCTAAGATGAACAAGAAGTAGGATTCAAGTGTGTTGTACCATTGCCCTCAAAAGTCCGGGCTTTCACCATTCTTTACTCTTCTTCCCCTTTTGCTTCGCTATATTACTTTTACGGGAGCAAAGTTATTATGAAACAGACTGTTCCAAAACAGAATACCAATTATACATGTAGAAACTCTCACTGTTTTTGAAAAGCGAACACGTAAAGTTCAGTTTAAATATGATAGTTCGTTCGAGAATATTGTTAGTTTTACTAAACAAATATTGGCGATGAATTAAATTAGTTCTACGATAGAACTAACGATTAAATAAACATTTATATATGAAAATTATTGCTAAAGTACTATAGATAGATATATTTGTTAGTTCATTATCATCATCATCATCGTCATGCCGTCGGTATCCCTTATTTATTTCGGATCGGCGCGGTATTTGTATTTTTTTACTTTGGTAACAATACATTAAAACTCATGATCGTGAATTTGAAAGGGCGTACAGACATTGCAATGTTTCTAAATAAAAAATTCATACCGACATAGGAGTTTACATTTTTTTATATTCAAGTAGATGAAAATAATACCTACAAAGTGCACGCAATGAACCTAGAAATACAAAACGAATGGTTAACACCGACTCTCCTTAAATTCTATCTCAATGCATTCCAGTTGACCCTCCCCGACCAAAGCAATCTTGTCAGATGGGGAAAAGCCACAGATAAAACATGTAACTCATGTGGTGAAGCAATTGGTACTGCTAGGCACCTACTGGTGGGTTGTAGGACGCTACTGGACCGGGGCCATTACTCGCGCCGACATGATAAGGTATTAGAAATCATACGTGAGGCGGTAAGTTTGGCGGTAGCTAGGGCGAAAAAGGGTTTAACTACAAACCAAAGAAATGACGTCGCGTTTGTAAAGGAAGGCTGCTCAAAAAAGACAAATCAAAAGCCGTACAGAATTTTGATAGCAGCCGCAGATTGGACATTACTCGCAGATTCGTATGAGAAACACTATACAATACCGGAGGATGTTTGTGCCTCGTCATCCAGACCCGATATATTTCTATTTTCAAAACAGCAAAAGCGTGCAGTACTAGTAGAACTCACAGTACCGTGGGAAACCAACATGCCTAAAGACCATGTTATAAAAATAAACAAATACTTTGACTTGACCAACGAGTAAACCAAACATGGTTATGTGGTTAAACTCTACGCTGTAGAAGTAAGAGTAAGGGGAATTTCACCTAAATCCCTGTATAACTCATTTAAAGACCTCGGATTGCCAAGAGCTTCAGGATCTTACCAAATTTGGATAGGTAGAGGGGGAACACGACTCACCGTCAGTCGTGTTCCCCCCTCTACCGAGGTGAGCGCTGATGCATCACAAGGTGGCCACCCTAAACCTACACCTGGGTCGCAAGTCCCAGGCACCGTCAGTGTTCCTGTCTGTACCACGCCATGGACGCGGCGACCGCACGGTGAATCCATGGAATGCTAAGAACCGGATCTCTGCTGCCGTCATATGGCATGTTTACGTGTTTATTAATAAATAAATAAAATAAATATTTCACTACATTCTACACAACGCTATCTAGACCCATGGTAAGCTTTTATAGCCTGTGTTATATACATATTATACATAGAAACACCCAGACCAATGCAAATAGCCATATTCATGCATACAAATATTTGCACTGACCGGGGATCGAACGACCACGCCTCCTGTGTAGCAGTTGCGATCACTACCGCCACGCCACAGAGGCTGTGTTTTATTTGGCTAACATGTGTGGCTTTGGCAATGGCTTAAATTGCATGTCTGCGTGTACGGCAAATATTTTGCCAAAAACAACAAACGCCCGTTGGCGAACACATAACCATATATAGTGGCACCATGAAGATAGACAAATATCCATAGTTCCAAAGACCCTGTATACCCCGAACCTTACCTGAAAGTGTATTAAACATATATTTTTCAGATTGCAGCACGTCTCATTACCCGCGTGCTCGGTAACGAACCAATTTAATGGAGTGCCTTTACGGGAATCGCAATATCGTTTTTACACGCGTATTATGCGAGGCTGAGGCACTCCACGTGTGAGGGTGGAGGATGGCAATACTTGTAGTAAGTAGATTTTTATTTAGTTTTACGGATTTTTATAAAACTGCTGTAGGTACTTAGTCAACATTCAAGCAATAATAACGGTTTTATTAATTTTTTTTTATAAGGGACCAGTCAATTTGATAAACTATAGGTAAAGTCTCGGAAAGAGGGTCACCATAATAAATATATGTACCATGTTGTACCATCAGTGGTGGCACTTAGCTTGACGGCCTCATCATATTCTGATGAGGCCGTCAAGCTAAGTGCTCCGGTGGTGCTCTAACGTGGGTTCAACTATCGAGGGTGGTGCTCCAACGTGACGCCAACTGTCTAGGGTGGTGCTCTAACGTGACGTCAACTACAAAGGCATCTGCCTTTTCACGCCCTATTAAAAGACTCGGGACTGTAGGAAGAAGGAAACACGTGAGCTGGCAAAGAGTTCCAGGTCTTAATAGTGCGACATAGGAATGAGTCACTGAAACGCTTGGTTCTAGCTGGTATATTCTGCACCGTATACGGGTGGCATCTTAGCCCTGCACGTGTAGTCCTGTGAAAGAAAGGAGAGGTTGGGACACATTGGAAAAGCTCATCTTGCAAACTATACAATTACAATACAGTACAATAAAGTAAACAATACATAAACATAATGTGTCGTAATTACTCGCGACATGGTTGCAAATAACGCTTGTAATTTGGAGTCCAACGTCAATTCTCCTACTTATTACATTATTTGGTTTATATATAAAGATATTGTTAGACTAACCGAACTTTTGAGAGCTCCACAACGACTTACGACTGCCATACGTGATCGTATAGCAACTGGGACCGACGACTTAATGTTTTCTCCGAAGCACGAAAGCACCTAGACCAATATTATTTCTATTTAAAATGTTGACAACCACTGTTAACACTGCAACACTCAATACAATAATTGAGACCTCCAACTACCCGTAACGACTGCCATGCATGTTCGTATAGCAATCGGCACCGACAACTTAACGTTTTCTCCGAGATGGTCCTGGGTCTGCCGGGGTGCGAGAGATATGCTTTTGGCAATCATCTCTCTCATCTCCGGCAACCAAGGAACCAAGACGGCGTGTGTTTTAGTCGGTTCGAGTCCGACATAACCACCTCCACCAGCTCCGTGGGGATTTATCGCACGATAAGAAAAATATTTTTTCTCCCAAGCACGAAAGCACCCAAACGTCTATTCAAAATGACAGCCTCCGTGGCGTGGTGGTAGTGAACGCGACTGCTACGCAGGAGGCGCGGGTTCGATTCCCGCTCAGTGCAAATATTTGTATGCATGAATATGGCTATTTGCATTGGTCTGGGTGTTTCTATGTATAGTATGTATGTATTTACAAAAAAAAAGTATCTAAGTATGTTTATCCGCATTCTAGATTCCATAACACAAGCTAGTTAAGCTATGCTTACCATGGGTCTAGATAGCGTTGTGTGAAATGTAAAAAAAAAAAAAAAAAATGTTGACAACCACTGTTAACACTGCAACACTCTACACAAGATCGCAAGTGTGTTCACAGAACAATATTTTTTTACGTCCACCATAAAAGAGTGGTTTATTTGACGCTTCAGCTTTAAACTTCGGATATTTGGCTCCACCTGCCGGTAGACTGTAAAGTTTGCTATCAATATTGTATGAGATGCATGCTGTGTTCAGCAGCTTTAGAGATTATGTTTTAGGATAAAACTTTGACTCGATACGTATCAAGTGGTATAAAGGTAAAATGTTTTATGTATCCATATTGTTTTGATGACCTGAAAGTTTCATATTTTCTCATAGTATGTCCATACCACGGCATCTATAGTAATATTATAAATGTGTAAGTAACTCTATTTGTCTGTATGTTACGCTTTCACGCCTAAACCACTAAATTGATTTTGATGAAATTTGGTATAGGGGTAGAGTAGACCTTGTGAAAGGACATAGGCTATGTTTAGTCGTGATAACCAACATCGACGTGCGGAGTAGTACACGGACAAAAATATTCCTCTTGTTCCAATTAGTCGGACTCAGCGATTGGACAGTGGGTAAACAAATCGGAAAGGGATAGACCGGATGCGCTAGGCTGAGGATCGAGAATCGAGATTCGATTGCTATGACGCACATTGGAAGAGACCTTTATCCACTAAAATGGATCCCAAGGTCCAAGTTGAAAGACATAAATACAACTATAAACAACCATGCCATTCATTAAAAATAAGTTCGCCTTTTGTCGAAATTATTTATATATCGATCAATATAAATATTCCCATAAAATGTATCCAACGAAAACACTCGAAAACTACGAATCTATAAAATATATCACTCCCAAAACCAATAAAACCTGAAAAATAGTTACCTATCTACAACGTAGCCGTGCGTGTAACGGAATATCTCACAATTGGTACTGGGTACACCGCGAAAATGTTTGCCGCGCATAAATCAAGTTGTCAGTGTTGCTGTTATAAATTCGCGGCCCGCCGCTGCGAACGCACCTGGCAACATTACCTTGATTGCGAACGCGGCGAGCTGCATTTGCCTTCCCGCCACGTTTCTGAACGACGCAAACCGTCCGCCATATTTAGAACTAGACCCCTTCCCGCGCCGCTTGAGGTTTTAGATTTTCAGGGAGTTGTTATAAGAAGCTTGGGAGGTCGTTTTAAAATAGACAGTGTGGTACCATTCGTCACCAAACTTTGCTATTTTACCTTCTTCATGCAAGGCTCTTTGTCTCACAGTAATGAGTCAGAAGTTCTTGAAATTAGACTGGTACTCGTATGTTTTACGCCCCGCTTCCTAGGTGAAGCACTCCATTTTGCTAATATCAAAGTTATGAATGTATGCCTGCAGCTGTTGAGTTTTGAATGGAATTAATTTCAAAGTTATTGTAGAGCCTTTTATTCACTTTATTGTTCATGTTCTGCAATGTTGAGAATTTAATTGTTTTTACGTATTTGAATATTTTATAGTTTTAGTTTGGTTTTAGGTATGGTAGTGACGGCTGGGATTGGCAGAAAAATCGTGTAGGTAAAAATAATCAGTTATATTGAACTGAAAAAGAAATCGTTACAGAAAATTCCTAAAGCACTTTGCTCGACCCGGGAATTGATCTCAGTACTGTCGCCCTTCAAGACGGATATAAAGAGAAGGAAAATTTGAAATGATTCAGGTGTGGCTCAATAGCTCAGTTGGACGAGCATTCCCACTTTAAGGGAAAGGTCGTGAGTTCAAGTCTCACTTGAGCACTTCATTTTTTCCGACGTTTTTCGAACTTAATCTCAGTACTTACAATATCTACTACCCAGCATTCGCACTAATTTAAGGAATCCTTTCAACCTACATAAGCTAAAGAACCTTGCGATAAAGCTGTGTGATCATGGCAGCCGTGACACTTACGTCATTCATCATAATCCAACACAGCTTATTTCAACTGGATGCGTGGACATTATTCACCATTTGCGTTATCTCAACATTATAAATGCAAATGAACTGGGGTTGAAATGACTGGAAAATGCGCTACATTATATGTAATCCACCGAAACATCCGCATAAACGCGCGAAAGAACGGAGCGTGTTTAAAATCCGATTAACGCAGAAAATGTCGTTTGGCGCCAATGCCAGATTTTAGTAAAAAAAAACATTAGATCTTTTTCATTTGAATTGAAATTTCTGGCAAGAAATAAACGGAGTGTATGTAGATTCAATTATATCTGTGGTGCCTGAAACTATTTCATCTGCTATGCGATAGGTAGGTAGGTACCTTCTCCTCCTGTTTAACAGAGGAGCCTCTATTTGAGGCTTTGCTCTGGAGACCAGACAACAGTCCTTACCGTAATTATTGCCAACGTAAGTAAAATAAATTATTCAAAAAAGGAACATCATGTTCGAAGGAGTTTGTATGTGTACCTAAGGACAAAAGCAGATGATGGAATGTCATTTTTGCTTATCCTGGAGCAAGAAAGGCTACATCGTGCAGCTTGTTGCTCGGCAATAAAAAAAGAGTTTAAATTTTTTGCTTTACACGTACAGCGCATAGATACAAAATGTAAACCACAACAATAAATAAATGTCTGATGGATAGTAATAAATATCAATTTAATGTTTTAGTGGACAAATAACTATTCAATGTAAAGCACCTGTGCAATGTGCGATGAGTGCTTCAACAAATATAGGATACCTGCGTGACTAGGAATAATGTAATTTGCTAAAATATATTAACTTATATTATACTCGTAGGTATGGTTCTCCGTAGAGAGCCTCTGTGGCATAGCGGTAGTGAACGCGGCCGCTACGCAGGAGGCGCGGTTTTGATCCCCGCTCAATGCAAGGGTATTTGCATTGGTTTGGTCGTGCCTCGAAGATCACGTTAAGCCGTCGCCGGTCCCGGTTGCCATACGAACATCCATGGCAGTCGTTACGGGTAGTCCAACAACTGGTCTGCAATGCTTCGATATCGCCTTTGGGTTATAGATATCAGATGGTAATCGCTTCACAGAACATATCGAGGTTTAGCCAAATCCGCAGTTAGACTCATAAAGCGGACCCCAGACTCCAAGCTGAAAGCTGGGACTGGGATTAACGCTAAGATGAAGAAGAGATTATAGGTATAGTTCGACATAATGTGTCTTAACCAAAAGTCGCGAGTTAAAGGAGGCACTGGCGCCGCGCGCCTATTGGGTTGATTCAAAACCTATGTTTGGTGAATTTGAGTTTTTCCGCCATCTTAGCAACCCGTGCTACCCTTATAAGACACTCAAAAACGTGTAAGTACTGCGCAGTAAAGTACATTTTATTACGTGTCTGGGATCTCTAGATATTACGTCGGTAAGTAACTATATTTACTTAAGTACTACACCCAACAAATAAGATTGGTATTGCGACCGACACTGGTCAAGTAGTGGCTTAGCACGAAAAATTGTACATAAAATAGGTACAGTCAGCATCAGAAAGATGTTGACAGAAGACAGAAAAATGATCTTAATTTAGTTTTTTGTTCCCCTTCCAGTTGACCGATTGATCTGATATTTGGTATGTGTACCAAATATCAGATCAATCGGTCAACTGGAAGCTGTGGCTTTAGTTCGGACAATAATCCATACTAATATTATAAATGCGAAAGTAACTCTGTCTGTCTGTCTGTCTATCTGTATGTTACGCTTTCACGCCTAAACCACTGAACCGATTTTGATGAAAATTGGTATAGGGGTAGATTAGACCATGAGAAAGGACATAGGCTATGTTTGGTCGCAATAACCGGCACCCACGCGGGCGGAGCCGCGGGCAATAGCTAGTACCATATAAACCAATAAAACTGTTTGATTTGCTCTTAATACGAGAGTTTTTAAGATCATTTTAAGATTTCGTCGATATTTAATGTAAGACTGTGCAGTCTTTATGTAGGTAAGTATATCATTTAAGAAGCAGGTTCAGAGGATAAGTCTGGCCGCATTTGAATCTCAAATCAAATGGTAAGCCAACAATACACCGAGCTGGTGGCGTATGGCGTATTTTAATGGAGTGATATGCAGACGGAGTAAGTTAACGACAACGCAGCGGTAAAGTTCTGCCCGGGCTGAGCGCTCCGTTTCACGGAAGAGCTACGAAGTGATCGGTGTCTGTATGGATGTGTGATATGAACCAGACTTTTTTTTTGTGCATAATCAACATCCGTCAACCTGCTAGTCTGTACCCCTGCAAAACAACGGACGAAGCTCGTATATTATTTTCTCACCGGCTACGATTATTCACTGGTTGCGGATATAATTTTGTTATACAATACTAATAACGGGAATTACTAGTATTAGTAATAATCACAGACTGTGACCACGGCCGGTGTAACCTGGTCGAAACGTCAGGCAAATCAAAGGTACGTACGTAACTATACCATGATAGCGTTAATTACCGTTATTGTTATTGTATATCATTGAACGCGAGAGTTTAAAACATAATTTTATTAATTTCAATATAAAAAATATTTCTCTTTCCAGTGGAGTGCCCGTTTTCATCCGAAATTTGCACTTTGTACACCAAGGTTTAAGTATTGTTTTTTGATTGATATGTTGGATCCCAACACCAAAAGAAAAGTCTGCGCCAGTGCCTCCTTCGTTAATCAGCAGGTGTACAGTCGGTGTCAAAAATATTTTGACAACAAAGTGGTCCTAAAACTCAAACACCTTTATTTTGGACAATTATAAAAACTGTAGATATAATTGTCCGAACTAATGAGTACTATTATCTATTCTGTGTTAATGGTGTGTACCACTTATCAGAACAATCCGTCAACAGGAGGGGAGTAAAAGCAAGGAATTAAGATCATTTTGAACACTTTATTCTATAAGTATCGATCTGACGCTGACTGAACTAAATATTCAACAACATTCTACACAACGCTATCTAGATCCATGGTAAGCTTAACTAGCTTGTGTTATGGAATCCAGAATGCGGATAAACATAGATCCTTTTTTTTGTAAATTAATTAAATTATTATACATAGAAACACCCAGACCAATGCAAATAGCCATATTCATGCATACAAATATTTGCACTGAGTGGGGATCGAATCCGCGCCACAGAGGCTGTCAACTGGCTTGCACATAACATTTCCTTGGCCTGCATTACTCAACGGAGCCTCAAATAGTAGAATGAGTCTTGGATTACATTTTCCAGAGAATTTTCCAAGAGTAATAGACGAAATACCCCATACCTTTTCTCTGATCCGATTTCTCCAGTACTATCGCCTTCTTCATAGCTCCGTGGCATATCGGCGGCACACAGAGTTCTGGGACTACGTCGTCAATATTGGTTAATTTGGAGCGCGGACTATGCGCGCGAGCTGCAGCCTGCAGTCTAACTTGCTGATATTGCGCACATATATCACTGCTGGAAGAAATTTGATAAACAAAATGGCGGCCAAATGAGATTTTTTACGTATTAAGGATGTATGTATCGTCTTATAATGGAATGTCGATCAGTGTGATAGCATGTAATGCCAAGGAAGTCAAGATCATGTTCGTGATGGAACACAAGCGACGAATCAAAGATTGCCTGGAGATGTAAACACTTAGGTGAACGTATGATGTTTTTGTATAGAACACATCAACATGAGTTTACCTCGCCTGATGGTAAGCTGAACCTAAAGTCTCAATAAAGAGGGTCACCATTACAGACACCAACAATATTACAACGGTGGCACTCAGCTTGACGGCCGCATCAGATGCTTTTTCACGCCCCGCTTAAAGGACCCGGGACTGTAGGAAGGACAGAACAATGAATAAGATAAAATTTAAAAGTTGCACCAGTGATGCATGGTCATCTTAATCTAATCTCTTGCTCGCAATGTATAAATTTGGTATAATAAATAAAACCATATATAAAAAGAAGGATAATCGAATACTCGAGTTAATAATCGAGAACGCTGAGTTTCTTGCTCGTATAATCTCAGTAGAACCAACCTACCGAACCAGCGAAAAATTAATTTTCTAATGATTCATTTTCTTTATTATTATTGACATTCCTGACATTAATGTAAAATTTTGACGTTCATATGTGCTCTTTATGACCCTAAAGTGAATAAACGAAATTCATTTATTTGATTCTATCGGTGCATCCACACTTGTGACATTTACGCCGTACAGTACTCCGTGACCGTGTCAGACACGCGTGTCAGTTCGTTAGTGTGGACGGGTTTTTGTTACGCGGACAATGTCACAGGCTACTGACACGCCTCTATCCATACCGAGCACTCAAAGGAAATGCCTCCCGCCTCCCGCCTCCCGCCTCCCGCCTCCCGCCTCCCGCCTCCCGCCTCCCAAATTTCAAGTCCGCCATCTTGGATCGCCAAATGAATTATTATGGATATTCGCAATCAGCGACCCCAAAAACCCCGAAAGCGATACCCATATCGATATTGGTGAAAATTTCGAGTCCACCATCTTGGATTGCTAAATAGATGATATATTCGTAATAAGTGACCCCAAAAATCCTGAAAGCGATACCCATATCGATTTTGGTGAAAATTCCGAGTCCGTTATCTTGGATTGCTAAATAGATGATATATTCGTAATAAGCGACCCCAAAATCCCTGAAAGCGATACCCATATCGATTTTCGTGAAAATTTCGAGTCCGCCATCTTGGATCACCAATTGGACGATGAGGCTTGAGTCAAACCCGCGCCTCCTGTGTAGCAGTTGCGTTCACTACCGCCACGCCATAGAGGCTGTCAGTTGATGATGATGATGACGATGAATGAGATGATTGCTGCCCTCAACAAAGTTATCGCGATGCAGTCTTCATGCATTGGCACTTAAAACTCGCTCTTGTCTGTTAGCATTTTAAGTTTATGGTACTGACACGGTCACGGTGTCACGGGTCGAGCCGTTCACCCGTCCACACTTAGCGTACATGTACTGTAGCGATGTCACGATGTCCGGTCCGTTGTCCGTGTCACAAGTGTGGACGCACCTTATGAATGAAAAGTTTGGTAGGTATAAATATATTATGAAAAGAGATGACTTCTATGCCCCCATACATACTCCCTTAGCAAAGTATCACTATTACCAGTGGATATTCAAGCCCGGAGTGTTTGTTAGTCATTCACACAAAAACGGCTGTACGGATCTATGTAACAGATCGAAATAATCACATCGCTGTATATGTCAATAAGAATCTGACGACCTCAGTGTATGATAACTGGACGTTTATCGTGTGAATGTGTGAATACCTTATTAAATATATCAGATTTCGAATATCCGGGCCAGCTATTTACCGAAGGCACTCTGCGCCAAATATGGCCGCCTGAACAATGTATGTACACATAACGTGCGAACCTCCGCGTGCGAGAATTCGAGGCCTGTCACGTATCTGACATCAAATTCAAACTATGCTACCCAAAGTAATCAATAGGAACCATCTTACTGTCAAAATACATGAATTATTGAGAAGTTTTCTCGGGGTAGGTACCAGGATTTTGTTTCACTAATGGGACCACGAGGGAGAACTGTTTCTCGTAGTCTAATTGCTATTTATCTAGGTATCGTATATTATTGTGGCCTGGGAGATATTGGAAAACAAAGCGTGAGGAATAAAGTAACTTACTGACTAATTAAAAACTTATTTTTGGTACGTATGCACTAGTTACTACACTTGCTACCACAGTTTTCATGTGTATTGTTGCTCGAAAAAAAAAATATTATTATATTATTATTATCAAGCTTGTCCATATTTATAAGAAGTCAATGAATTTAGATATGTATCTATTGAAATAAAATACATAATAATATAACATTGTTATCGACTTCTAACAATGGTGGATGGAAATATATGTTGTATAATCAGTTCCGAAATTAAATGTTAAATATTTAAAAGTTAAATATTTGTGTTATAGATATTTTTGGACAACGAGAATTTAGGAAAATGTCTTATTTTCAACTGGTTGTATTATAATGGATTGTCCAAATGTATAAAAGTCCATGAATTTGAAATTAGATACATAAAGCATTATTATCGACTTCTAATAATAGGGGATGGGGGATGGTTAAAGACGGCCATCCCATTCCTAGGGTGGCCCTACCTCATAATTAGCTACATTACACCTTTGTGTAACTTCAGTCAAAGTTTACCAAATCAGTTTTCACAAATACCTGTGTAAAGTCGCCCCTCTCATCTCTAAGAGTAATCGTTATGCAAACGATTAATCACCCCGACGTCTGCAAGGAGCAGACTAACCGCCCCAAACTTAAAACAGTGGCGAACGGCTCAACATGGTGTGTTACCTCTTTGTAACATAATAACCTTGATACCACAAGTTTCGTTGAGGTGAAAACATATGGACGGTTATTGTGGGCGGTTGGAAATCATAAACGTTTTCGAAATAAAATTATTTTATTTATAATCCATAGTTATTTTAATCCTACGAAAAATACTTTTCTGTTAAATAAAGCCAAGAGTACATAAGTGGTTACCATGCATCTAACTGTACTTCTAACCTAACAGTCTAACGTTCATCGGTGTCTTAAGATCTCAACGAATCTATATTTTTTTTCGTGCGGAAATCCCCTCAGATAACTCGCCCGCCCCGGAGCCGGGAGAGGAGGTTATGTCGGACTCGAACCGACTAAAACCGCACACCGACTGTGGGTCGTAGTGCTAGGCTGGAGGTGAGGTTGTCTTCGACATATCCCTCGCACCTAAAGGATTCGATCCCGATCATATTTTAGTCCCGAAATTTCCGGGATTAAATTCAATGAATCCCGGGATTTTCGGGACTTATATATTTTTTATATAAGTCAATAAAAATGTGCGTGAAACGAACGCAATTGCTTTTATTTATTTACGTTTACGTCAAAGGTTTTGTATTTTTTTTTATTTTCAAGTCCAAGCAAGATGACTATAAAAAAAAAGATTATTTTATTAACTGGGAAAACTGAAAATAGTGATAATGAAGAAAATTACATGAACATTGAACCCCCGCAGACAACTAGTAAAACTGATTTAACATTAAAAAAAAGCTTCAGAATGAAATAGAAAACAGTTTCCACACGAGGTTATAATTTGGAGAAGGCTTATAAAAATTATTGACGATTCCTCCAACTTCTATCGAGCCTGAACGCGCGTTTACCGCTGCTTCATATTTATTTTTATTTATTTTATTTTACACTTTATTGTACACTTAAATTGTATTTAAACAGAATAGTGATATGTAATTAATGTAATGTACAAAGGCGAGCTTAACTCCGAGTTGAGTTCTCTTCCAGCAAACCCATATGTGCACAGAGGAATTGCAATACGAGATGCCAACAAATTAAGAAGTATGCTTTCGGATGAGACGTTGGATGCGTTGTTATTTCTTAGATTTTATTTTCGTGGCTTATATTATAAGTAAATTATAGTTTCTAGTCTATTTGATTTAAAATATCAGTCCTATTAACATTGATCTCTTTTGACAAATTTTAAGAAGTTGATTTTGTTAAGTTTGTAAAATTTGCTTTCTTTTTTGCTACCACTTTTTATTAAAAATACAATCCCGGGACTATCCCGGGATCCCGGTATTAACTGTTGATAATCCCGAATCCCGAGACTAGAAAAATCGACCGGGATCGAATCCTCGCTGACCCAGGGCCATCCCTTACGGTGTGGCTTAGAGAGATGAAAGTTGTAGCTATGTAACAAAAAAGCAACATTGTTTGCCCCATTTTGGTATTAAAAACACATTTTATACTCGTAGATTGCTAAGGATATCGACCTACTGGAGAGTGCCCAAAGAAGAGCCACTAAATTACCATATGGTTTTCAACGTAAGCCTTATGAAGAACGCCTCAAACTTCTAAAACTACCGACACTCCGGGAACGAAGAAGAAGAGGGGACCTCATAGAAACCTACAAAATTCTAACTCACAGTTACAACCTGCCAGATATACGCGATATGTTTGAGCTTCGCCATAAAGTGTACTCATCGCGGGGACACAGCCTCACTCTAAGCCGGACACACTCACACTCCCTTACTGCCTACCACTGTCTAAACAACCGCGTAGTGAGTGACTGGAACAAGCTTCCCGAAGATGTCGTGCTTGCCCAATCCGTGAACAGTTTTAAGTCTCGTCTGGACAAATGGCTGGAAACAAACCGATAAAAAAAGAAATACACAAGAACACTGAGTGATATGGGCATATCAGCAAGTTGCTGCTCGCCGATTAAACTATAATAATAATAGATGCTTTACTGAATAAAATAGGTGCAGTAGGTATAAGTACCTATCTGCTACCCGATTTTCAATTTGGCCCATCCACATTATATATACAGACCTACACAAAATCACGCCTGTTGGCCATAGGGGTAGGCAGAGATCATGGATCTCCATTTATTACGATCCTGACATAGTACATCCACATTGGGTCATCAAAAAGATACAGAGTCTGGCTATGATCAACATTTGCTAGCTTTTATAGTGTTCTCTCTTCTCTTCAGTTTTGTGAGCTACTAAAACACCTGTAAAAATTATCTTATATCAACTTGCCTGCCCGTAATTGCGAATCCCCGTATGTTTCCATACCAGTAAGTACTCAAGAACAAGCTTTTGCTCGTTAACGATTCTTAACACACTCCAGTACACTAAATGCGTTCGTTATACTACAATTCCCGCCAATTTCGCCAAAATGAATATTCAAAACGCTCCGTGGCGTGTAAACCTCTTATTTCAATTTACGGTAAAATTGTTCATAGCTACTTAATTATATAACAAGAAATATGTGTATAATCAGTTCAGAAATCGTTTGGTAATAAGTATTTTATTAAGTGCGTTAGATATTTTTGGACGACGAGAATTTAGGAAAATGTTTTTGCTTTCAACGATGATCTCTTAAGCCGATTACTAAAAATTTATACTGGATAACTGTTCATTGGCGTGCAATGGACTAAAATAGGTAATAAGCAGTTAATTTAAACGTGAACCATTTAGGCAACGGGATACAGCTCTAGGTATTCGCGATGTGACTGTGCCATGCTTTTTTGACTGGCTGACAATTATGTCTTAGTGGATAGGTAATATTAAAGGCGTCCTTTATTACCTGGTCAAAGTGATCATTCATATAATCTCAGCTGTTTACGCCTGCTATTATACCCGTGACATGCTACGAAAAGTTCATCAGGTGTAGCTGACACCTGATGAACTTATTTCCATGTACCAAAACTAAATTTATGACTCGTTTTCTAATTACGTTCTGAGTACAAGCTCTCTGCTCCCAATTTTTGTAACTCAAGTATTATGTACATTAATCGCAAGTAATCTTCTATTTAGGGTTTTTGATTATCTGCCTTGAAACCACAACACCAGCTTTTAATCCAATTAATTAGTTCATCAGAAAAAGCTAATTCTGTAGTGTCAACACTAAGTAAAGTACACTAAAAATCTCGAAAATGTAGATATTAAACACCCAGATTGTAAGTATAGTCGTTTAGTAGAAAAAGATTATATTATAGGTGTGTGACCGTGACCGATTCCGGTCAGCAAGAAGCGCCGACAGATTTTGGTCGAAAATCCTTTTTCTGTTCTTAGTTCTTATAGTCGGTTCGAGTCTATCGAAACTGTCCAAAATCTTTTTTTACGAAACGACTATACAATCTGGGAGTACGAGTATAATACCAATTAAAGTAAATTAAAATTATAATACCATTTTACAATTATCATATTTCAATTTCATTTTCATAAATAGGACTGGTTCCATAAGAACGGTCCGAGGATCGACCCCTGAAGTACACCGCTCGATACGGGTCACTGCAACACACGTCTGCCGCAGTCCTCGCACAGGACGCGTCTCCTCTGCATATAGTCTGACTGCCCCAATATCTGCCTCAGCCTCTGCAGCTTTCAATAACAATAACGGGAAAACAAAATATCGAGGGGCAATAACCCGGTCAAATAAACGTAAGTATAGCATGTTACGTTTAATGAATTAAAGCACACTCAAAGTGGTCTTTGGTTCAAGGATGGTACTTCAAGGCGTAAAACGCTCCCTCTCTTGCGTTAAGAGATCCATACAAGTTTAAGAGGCGTTTAACTATAGTTACCTTCTTATGTTATGTTACTTTTTACCTACACTTTAACTTACCAATGTTTAAATGAATAGTCTATTGAATAAATCAGAGATTGATTGATTGATATAAATAGATACACAATATATTATGGTAAAAGAAGTTTAACGCAATGGTCACTGACTGACTTGATTTGATTCCCTGCAGAATATCAACCTGCCCACTTTTTTCTCACTCACTGATGCCACATAAATGGCAAAGTGGTGCAGTGCTACCAGGGCGCGCTAAACAGAACGTAATATTTGTGTACTCGGTATTATTACAAAAACAGGAGATTCTTATTATAGGTACATAACAATAAAACGCGGAGATGGCTATCAATTAGCATAAATGCTGTAAAAAGTATTCATATCTCTGACGACAGACTAAAAAACTTAATGTCATACGAGAAGAGGACTATAGATTTTGACGTAACTCACCCTGAATTGATTAACTGAATCCTGGAATATGTGGCGAAAGCACTTGGACCATGAAATTATAGGTTTTATCTACTGCATGGTGTTGACAAATTAAATTATTGATGTCAAAAAATATGGTATGTATTCATTCAATTTAGAAAAGTTGCTATGCATGATTATTCGCGTGCTAGGAGGTGCCATATGGTGGGTGGAGGGGCCATCGTGAACCAGTGGGAAACTCTAGTGGGTGTGAGGTCGGGACCAATAAAATGTAACCTTGTTAAAAATATATAGACAAATAGAGGCCTCCTTAAAAATGCGAAAGTTTTAATGGAAGGATAGATAGATGTTCGAAAAACATTGGAAAAAATGAAATGCTCAAGTGAGACTCGAACTCACGACCTTTCGCTTACAGGGCGACTGCTCTGCCAACTGAGCCATTGAGCACCACTTGAATCATTCCAAATTTTCCTTCTCTTTATATCCGTCTATAAGGGCGACGGTGCAGCCATCTACCAACATACCATAACATAACATAACAAAACCACAATACCTGAAAGGAACTGCATAAAATTAACTATCTAGAATATCTATAGACTACTTTGTATCCCAGGAAAGGTTCCAGTGGATCGTGGGAACGGGATCAGTATTTCAGTGGGTAGAGCCGTGGATACCATACAAATCATGTTCTACGATAATTTTTAATTGCAGATTTTGGACTTGGAATGGTGGCACCTTTGTTTTGTAGCCGTGATGGTGTTCTTGACTCTTCTTTTTACGCACTATGTTATAAAAAAGATCAATGGTGAGTACATACATATATTCGCACCTTTCTTTCTCCGAGATAGTCAGCCCCCTATTTGGTTCAATCCTCAAACCACCGAATTAGCGGGTATCGTACAAAATTAATTTCCGCAAAAAATCTTTCTTCTATAAGTTGGCAATAAACACATTAATGTCTTCTATCAAATTATAATATAAAGGAAATCGATCAATTACCTACTATTACTTATCATGACATAATTATATCTATACAAATAAATAAAATTGGAGTGTCTGTTTGTAATATTAAAATAACCGCTTTCTACTACATGCATATGAATGTATATACGGTACACATACCAAAATATATATTTTTAAATTTTTTGTCTGTCTGTCTGTTTGTTTTGGCTAATCTCTGGAACGGCTGGACCGATTTGGACGGGACTTTCACTGGCAGATAGCTTATGTAATAAGGAGTAACTTAGGCTAAAAAAAAATGCCAAAAACAAAAAAAATAAACTGATTTTTTTTATTAAGTACATTCCACGTGGACGAAGTCGCGGGCACAGCTAGTTAAATATATAATTTTAGCGCCGTTTGGGTTCCTAGTGTAGTAAAATAGGGCGTCCCCATCTTTTCCCGTGGGTGTCGTAGTAGAAGACAAGGGGATATAGCTGTTCTACATCCGACAGTAAACATACAGCCTATAACAATGTACCCGCTTGACGGCACTAGGCTCGGCCCGTACTTATTAAGTGGTGTCGAAAATTAAGTTGCCGAAATGTAGGTGTTAATGCAGCTCTGCCTATCCCTCTACAGACGTGAATAAATATGTTTGTATGTAATATTTGGAGCATAACTCGTACACATAATAATTTTATTTTTCGTGGAATATTTTAGAAGCAAGAATCGAAGAAAGATATGCCAGACTTACCGAGAGACTTTGTACTAATCAAGGGACACAAATACGAGCCATTGGAAGGACAATAGTACCAACGGCTAAAAATCCACCAGCAGCACCAGAAAATCCAAGTAAACTTCAGATATCTTTAATTTTTGATAAAGATGATAATATGCAGCGAGATAGAAGAACACGAAATGCTACGAAGCATGCAAAAGTTAGACCTGAAATCTTAACAGATATAGAGGAAGTGGTCAAAATCGAAGATACTACATCTATAAAATCAAAAAAACAGGCCTCTGCCTTTAATAATACAACTGAGGCAAGTATTGTTATTAAAGATTCAAATGATTTGGTTCAAAGAACCGCGACACTTCCAATAACCGAAAATGTAACACATAATGCGGAGGAAACATTGGAGGAAATAACACATACTCGTACTTCTGAAAGGAATATAAATCAGAATAATAATATTTCTGTCAATAATAATATGGATATAAAACTTATTCAGCTAAGCAACTTTGAATTGCAAAAACCTAATACATCGGAACTAAAAGGGAAGATACAGTCCCTCAACGTTATACCTCGACTAACTAAAGAAATTTTGGTTCAAGAAACCGAATCGAAAATAAATACGATAGACAAAAGTATCTCAACAATATTGAACACTGAATTTCTGATATCTCACGTACCTGTAGTAAAGGTGTCCCAAAATACCAGCAACAGTTCTTTAATTTTGAGGAATTCAAACGTAAAAGCTACTAACACTGTAGAAAATCTTGAAGATTACAATGAAGATGATACTTCTCCAGCAACAACTATTGGACTCGTAATGTTAAACGTATGCCAGGGAGCAGAAAATTCATTATTTCATAGTAAAAGTGAATTGATTAACGACAAGCAAAATATTAATAAAACGGTTGTTGATGATTCAGCAAAAACCGACGTTGCAAATGTAATGAACGAAATTCCACTACAACCGGCACAATCAAGTAATTATTTCTTGGAAGCTAACAACTTGGAGTCAAAGTCTTCTAAAATAAAGGGAAATATTCTTGCAAGAGACGTCATCGTAACTATCACATCAACCATCTCTGAACCTCAAGCATCGAAAAGGATGAAGAAAACTGAAAATATATTATCCCTCAAATCAAGTAATACTTCAAGGGTTACATACCATCAAAAATTGAAAAACTTTTGGGAAGTTTTTCATAAAAGTTAACCACGTTGATAGTTTGTGTATTTTTATTTGTGGTATTACAAAAGATAATAATTATCAAGGTTTTGGAAGAAATTAGTGAACAGAAGGGTGGAAAATTTTAAATGCCTGAAGAAAATATTTTCAAAGGCTATAATTAAGTATATGGTAGTTTTAACAAACATATTAGTCACTTTAGAGACAAAGATAGACGCTACGGAGCGCAACGCCCATCAGAACTGCTTAAATCATGCTTGAAGTTTACGAAGGGTTTTTTATGCCACTAAGGTGGCAGATAAGCACACGTCCCACCTGATGGAAAGTGGTTACCGTGGCCAATGGACGTGTACAACACTAGGGGCGTCCCGCTCTCGCTGCCAACCTGTAAGAACCTTCGAATACCCTTCTTGAAGAACCCCATATTGTAGTCGCTTGGTAAAACCACGGCAGGGAGTTTATTCCACAACTTAAGCGTGTGGATCGATGAAGGGCCTTTCATACCTGACTTTGCGTACTGCTTTAAACCGCAACGTGTGAGGAGGGATTTCCTGCCTATGGCGAGAGGTGCGATGATAGAATAAAATTGTAGCTGGATTTATCAAAAAATAGAAGTTTAGCAAAATATAATGGATGAATAGCGAATTTAGAAGTATGCATAGATAGAGTCTGGCCCACGAAAGCTGGCATAAAAAAGGGCGCCAAATTGGAAAATTAACAGATTGTAGTATACACCGAAATAACGGAGTTGATACAGTGATTCTTTTCTATTTAGTATGCATGAAAACCAGCCTATTATGGTACTTGGCCAGAGTCTAGTCTGTGTTACAACGGTATGCAACCTGCTGGATTTTCCAATTTGGTGCCTTTTTCTTGCGCCACCTTTCGTTTACCAGAGTCTAGAAAAGAGTCGCTAACTTGCATGAAGGGGTTCCAAATTACTGAAATGTACAATTTTGTTTTGCGTCACCCTTGACTATCGGCATGCAAGATGAGCTTTAATGCTACACGTGGAACTTTTATTTATTGAAACCATGCAACGTTAACAATGGATTATGTTTTATATTTTAAAGTTTATGAAATAAATGACTTACTCGTCAGACTAAGAAACCACACAATTTCAAATACCCGTCACGCATTCATTGCATTACCGAATTCTTGTTTTTTTTATATATATTTATTTATTTATTTATCAGATTACAGCTTTACATAGTTATTGTTCTTTAATGTCTAACGACTTGCACTAATTTATATAAACATAATATTGAACAATATGTACAATTTAGAAAAAATAAAGTAATGAAAATAAAGAAATAATTAAAATATTTACATACATAATGCGTCGTGGAATCCCTCCGCATCGTCGCCGACCGGTAACGTACCCAGAAGGCGGGCTGCATTGCCACGTTGAATGGCAATGCTTAACCTCTGTGCAAGGTAATAACCAGCCTTCTGGTCACGCGTAGCGTCGATCAGCGGCTTTGGGAGATCTTTATAAAGAAAACGGGCACTTGGGCCCCATGTCCCCAACGTTTCAACCCCAAACGGCTCAAAAACATAATCACCTGTTAAGTTACAGTATTTGCGCCATTTGAGGTTTTCCGCAGATGCAACAGCAGCGCCGGCACAACCTGCTGTGCTTGGAAGATGTGAAGGCGCAAGGGTGTCGACACACGTTGCGTCCCACACCAAAGGCCTACCCATCTTCCAAGGTAGCAACGACATACCATCCGGTCTCTTGCCATCGTCACGCACCAGCCCATTCGGTTCACGAACGGCTGACACGCCAGCGATGACAAGAGCACGGCGGATAATGTCGTTGATGCAGGTGCCCGAATCCACAGGCCTGACTCCCATTCCCTCACAGCCAGCAGGCGCGCACGCTCTGAAACATGGGAAGATGTGTCTTTCTCTTACCAGCTTGCAGAGCGGCGCATCTCATTGTCTCTGGGAGAAAAGGTTACCAGGCAACTCGGTGTTCAGACAAGCAACCTTCCAAGCATTAATGGCATCGGACTTACACGACACCTCGGAGTTAACCTGTGTGTTGATAAGAATTTTCCTGGTCAACTCCTCAGTGCCGTGGACCGATGACAAAAATGCTGGAAGGCTAACATCTGAAATTTTGCGAACGCCGAGACCACCCAAGCGAACTGGCAAGGACGCTTGGAGCCAGGCTCGGTCGTTCAAGGCCACATTTAATATTGTACTGAGAGTGATTTGTATTGTACTGTTTGAATTCTTGTTCACTCAATCCATCTTACTGTTTGCCGCTGCTACTGCGAATTTCCACCAAAAAAAAAACTTTGTCTGACCAGACAACGAGAACCGAACCCGCTACATAGGTGAAACCCAGCTACACCAGTATATCACTGTACCGAAAACACAAAAATTTATTTAATAAAATAATAGATAAATATATAAATAATAAAATAATTTGTTTTATTCGTATTCTCTGTGTAAGACTTTTATGGTGTTTTATTTACAGGTTTCTTTATACAAGTTTCTTGAGGTTCTATGCTAAAATTAGAGAGTAGTAATTCAGAACGCGTCGTAATCAATAGACAAACTCGTCGCCGGCCATAGAAAAGCCAGCCGCCGCCGGCTGCTGTCAAAGCTGTCATTCATTTTGTCAACGTCAAATAAAAGAAAAAAAACATAGACATAAATATACAGACGTGAAGCTACTACGAAATTCATTCATAAAATCATATTAGGAAAACGCCAATTCTCCATCTTGCTTTCCAACGTAGTGGGGATGTAGTAGCACCTGATTGGTCAAATAAAATTGCTAGTGATGCGGTGATAGAATTTTAATTATCGATATTTTCCCAAATATTTAAAGAACGAAGACCACTTTCCATACATAGTGAATGACTTTAGAAATGCCGTTGACTTTTTATTATTCTATCGCATAATGGTACTGGTATTACTGATGAATAGATACTAAAACATTTCTTACAAAAAAAAAACAAAAATATTAAATAAAAATTCGATTTTTTTTTGTCCAAATCGATTTTATTTTTGTGCCAATGTGTTATGTATCTGGAGTACTACTAAATATATATATATATATATATATATCGTTACTCAAAGACTGTAAAGAATCTTTGTAGATTCTACGTCCTTCTGGGCGAATTATTCGAAACTCCGGCTATCACAAGGAAAATCTGACAGAAAGCCATAAGCACACTGCAACCTGAGAATACAAATAATCGGCATCCACTTAAGCTAATCACTTAATTTTTTCTTTCAAATGTATAAATTTTTAATCTGTGCCCTTTTTATATCGATAAGTAGTTATCGACAGTTTACTGGATTCCCTACTAGGCCGCCATACTGCTTTCCATTCATTCATAAAATCCAAGTTTAGGTAGGCAGTTTTTTTTCGTAGGTATGGCACCTCTTGATATACTCTAAGAAAAAAAATAACTTGTCAACGTCAAATTCTGTGCAGTTTCCTGTTTTGCTTGCCGCTTTATTGTTATTTTAACAAATACTAAATACCAAAAGAGTAAATTTAATAACAATCGCATATATTAATTATATAATAACAACAATGACACCACTTTAATTTGAGTCGTTTGTAAATAATTAGAGATAGAAAGTGCAGTAAAAACTTTTGCTCAAGATGACTTCGATTATCAAGCTTCACTGCCTCTCGGGGGCTGGTAACGAGACCCCACCATGTTACGTGTTGCAAATAGATGAGTTCAAGTTTCTATTGGACTGTGGATGGGATGAGAAGTTCGATATGGATTTTATAAGAGAGCTAAGAAGGTAATATTTTGAGGTTATGTTGTTACAGTTGAACACTCAATAATATGCCATTCAATATTTTCTTTAATTGTTCCTTATATGTTAAGCATTTAGTATGTACTTTATTTTAAAGAAGTCTAATAACTTTTTAAGGTAACAGAGAATTTTGAATCATGCTACTATTTTTATCTCTAATATTTTTCTATTTTTTTAAATTTTTAATTTAATTTTTGTAAGGTGGTAGACCTCTACTTGTAAGGTTTCTCAGAAGGAAACAACAAAAGCATATCAAGTTAACAAAACTCATTTATTAGCTAGGTACAATTACCGGTTCAAAACTTATTAGTGAGTATCATTATCAACATTTATCATGGTCTACAAAACTGACCATTGTTATCGTTCTTTGCCTTGGAGGGCATGTTAAGCTGTCAGTCCCAGTTGTATGAACATGTCTGGCAGTTGTCACAGGGGAATTGGGTGAAATTTCCCACATAAAAGGGTTGATCACCCATCTGGTCAAACGGTGTCCCAACTGGCAGTTAGTAGTAGGAGTAGTTGATCAACCAAACTTAGTTTAAATAGTATAACATTAAACCATATAATAAAATTATATTCCAGCCACATTAAAATTAAATGTAACCTTTTATACTGAAATCGTAAACCCGTATCAACATGATATTAATAACCTAGTTTGTATATATTTTCAGACACATAAACACAATAGATGCAGTTCTCATATCCCATTCAGACCCTCTCCATCTTGGTGCACTACCATATGCTGTTGGGAAACTCGGCCTCAACTGTCCCATTTACGCAACACTACCGGTCTACAAAATGGGTCAGATGTTCATGTATGACTTGTACCAGGCTCACAGGAACGTGTCAGAATTTGATCTGTTCACGTTAGATGATGTTGATGCTGCATTTGATAGAATCGTGCAGCTGAAGTATAATCAAAGTGTAGATATGAAAGGTAATGTGTGACTTGTACTATGTTGCTTATTCTTTTTTATATTTGTAAATCTTTTTAAATTTATCTAGTAATGTAAAACTCTCTTAAATTGAGAGATCTATTTTTTTAAATATAACATAACAATAGGTACCTATAGCAGTAATAGTGTTACACACTCTGTCAGAATTCAGCATCTGAAATCAGAACACCCAGAATTCCGTACAAAATTGCTATGTTGTTTTATAAAAATCTATCTTCTATCTATATATATATAAAAATCAATTATCTTATCTTGGTCTTGAAATGTTCGTGGAGGTCTAGGGAAGGTTTAAAAGGTGAGAAAAATTTGATGCGGGAATGGGATCTGACGCCACACGGACGGAAAAACCGCCGTACCGCCAATTGTACGAAGTTCGCCGGGCTAGCTAGTAATAAATAATAATAAAAATCATTTTTCTGATTCATTATTTCAGTGGCTCCCCTTTTAAAACTTTCACCTATTTTCTCTGGACTCCTGGTGGACCCTGAGCTCCTGAGTGTGGTATTCGAGAGTAACATATAAATAGGATTCCTTTGATTCCTCTTTTGCCACTGAACACTAAAATGCTTTTAAGATTTTAAATTTTTTTTCTCCAGGCAAAGGCTTAGGCCTCCGAATTACTCCACTACCCGCTGGACATTCCCTGGGTGGTACGGTCTGGCGTATTGCAGCTCCAGGTGAAGAAGATATTGTGTATGCTCCCGACTTCAACCATAAGAAGGAACGGCATCTGAATGGGTGCGAGATTGAAAGGCTGATGAGACCATCGTTGATGCTGTTGGGAGCAATGAATGCTGACTATGTGCAGCAGAGAAGACGGTTGAGAGATGAGAAGTTGATGAGTATGTCTATTGTTTACTTGTTGTTACGTCACCACATTTTCTGACATGCTTGAGAATACAGTATGTTTTCTAACCATAATATATACTACACTGGCGACCCGATCCGGCTTCGCACAGGTGCAATGTAGACTCTGTATGACTGACATAATTTTATTTGCAGTACCTCTTAAGTCTTAAGTTAGTTATTGTAATTACCCTGTTTTCCTTATAGCAACTATACTGACAACACTCCGTGGTGGAGGCTGCGTATTGGTGTGCACTGACACGGCCGGCCGAGTGCTGGAACTGGCACACATGCTGGACCAACTGTGGCGCAACAAGGACTCAGGGCTGGTGGCTTATTCGCTACTTCTGCTGTCCAATGTCAGCTACAATGTTGTGGAATTTGCTAAGTCACAGGTTTGTCAATTTTTACTTAACACTACTTTGTTTTAGTTGTCTTGTCAAGAGCCGTTTTTTGAATTAGGGGCCACACTAACGGGCAATTTGTAACATAAAAATGGTATTGGAAAACAAACACACCCAAAACTTCCCTATGTATTCAATTTGTATAGTTAGCATACTTATTGCTGTAAAATATTTAGAAGAAGTATGACTGTTTCAACGCGTTACTTGTCGCGTTTTCATTGATATCCATTATCGCGATAAGTAACGACGACGTTTCTCCTTAGTGTAGCCCAAACATAAGAAAGATAATCCACACGACTAACGTGCCTTCTCTATCCCAGATCGAGTGGATGTCGGACAAGCTGACCCGCGCGTTCGAAGGCGCCCGCAGCAACCCGTTCGTGCTGCGGCACCTGCAGCTGTGCCACTCGGTGGGCGAGGTGGCGCGCACGCCGGGGCCCAAGGTGGTGCTGGCGTCGTGCGCCGACCTGGAGGCGGGCTTCGCCAGGGACCTGTTCCTGCTGTGGGCCCCCAACCCGCAGAACTCCATCGTGCTCACCGCTAGGTATGTATACTGCGGCACCTGCAGCTGTGCCACTCGGTGGGCGAGGTGGCGCGCACGCCGGGGCCCAAGGTGGTGCTGGCGTCGTGCGCCGACCTGGAGGCGGGCTTCGCCAGGGACCTGTTCCTGCTGTGGGCCCCCAACCCGCAGAACTCCATCGTGCTCACCGCTAGGTATGTATACTGCGGCACCTGCAGCTGTGCCACTCGGTGGGCGAGGTGGCGCGCACGCCGGGGCCCAAGGTGGTGCTGGCGTCGTGCGCCGACCTGGAGGCGGGCTTCGCCAGGGACCTGTTCCTGCTGTGGGCCCCCAACCCGCAGAACTCCATCGTGCTCACCGCTAGGTATGTATACTGCGGCACCTGCAGCTGTGCCACTCGGTGGGCGAGGTGGCGCGCACGCCGGGGCCCAAGGTGGTGCTGGCGTCGTGCGCCGACCTGGAGGCGGGCTTCGCCAGGGACCTGTTCCTGCTGTGGGCCCCCAACCCGCAGAACTCCATCGTGCTCACCGCTAGGTATGTATACTGCGGCACCTGCAGCTGTGCCACTCGGTGGGCGAGGTGGCGCGCACGCCGGGGCCCAAGGTGGTGCTGGCGTCGTGCGCCGACCTGGAGGCGGGCTTCGCCAGGGACCTGTTCCTGCTGTGGGCCCCCAACCCGCAGAACTCCATCGTGCTCACCGCTAGGTATGTATACTGCGGCACCTGCAGCTGTGCCACTCGGTGGGCGAGGTGGCGCGCACGCCGGGGCCCAAGGTGGTGCTGGCGTCGTGCGCCGACCTGGAGGCGGGCTTCGCCAGGGACCTGTTCCTGCTGTGGGCCCCCAACCCGCAGAACTCCATCGTGCTCACCGCTAGGTATGTATACTGCGGCACCTGCAGCTGTGCCACTCGGTGGGCGAGGTGGCGCGCACGCCGGGGCCCAAGGTGGTGCTGGCGTCGTGCGCCGACCTGGAGGCGGGCTTCGCCAGGGACCTGTTCCTGCTGTGGGCCCCCAACCCGCAGAACTCCATCGTGCTCACCGCTAGGTATGTATACTGCGGCACCTGCAGCTGTGCCACTCGGTGGGCGAGGTGGCGCGCACGCCGGGGCCCAAGGTGGTGCTGGCGTCGTGCGCCGACCTGGAGGCGGGCTTCGCCAGGGACCTGTTCCTGCTGTGGGCCCCCAACCCGCAGAACTCCATCGTGCTCACCGCTAGGTATGTATACTGCGGCACCTGCAGCTGTGCCACTCGGTGGGCGAGGTGGCGCGCACGCCGGGGCCCAAGGTGGTGCTGGCGTCGTGCGCCGACCTGGAGGCGGGCTTCGCCAGGGACCTGTTCCTGCTGTGGGCCCCCAACCCGCAGAACTCCATCGTGCTCACCGCTAGGTATGTATACTGCGGCACCTGCAGCTGTGCCACTCGGTGGGCGAGGTGGCGCGCACGCCGGGGCCCAAGGTGGTGCTGGCGTCGTGCGCCGACCTGGAGGCGGGCTTCGCCAGGGACCTGTTCCTGCTGTGGGCCCCCAACCCGCAGAACTCCATCGTGCTCACCGCTAGGTATGTATACTGCGGCACCTGCAGCTGTGCCACTCGGTGGGCGAGGTGGCGCGCACGCCGGGGCCCAAGGTGGTGCTGGCGTCGTGCGCCGACCTGGAGGCGGGCTTCGCCAGGGACCTGTTCCTGCTGTGGGCCCCCAACCCGCAGAACTCCATCGTGCTCACCGCTAGGTATGGAGTGGTTTTCTCCTCCTTTTAGACGAGCCTTCTGGGAAATGTGTTCCATCTTTCAATCTTCCATGTTTCCGTCTCTCACATAGATACACTCACACGAAGCTCTAGTCTTCTTATCTTCACCCTCACGGTGTGGTTCCAGGACATCGCCGGGTACCCTGGCCCGCGACCTCATAGAGAAGGGCGGCGACAGGACGCTGGAGCTGGTGGTGCGCCGGCGAGTGAGGCTCGAGGGCGCTGAGCTCGAGGACTTCCTGCAGCAGCAGAGGGTCAAGGTCAACAACACTGTCAAGTGAGTGCGGTTAGGCCATACTAGCTGATGTTGGCAGCTACGCCCGTGTGGATGTCGGTTATTGCAACTTCATTCGTAGCTCCGGTTCTACTGAAGCAATCAACCAAATTGTACTGTACAACTCGTGCGAGTTAACATGGCACCTGGCTCAATCAAGTGATGTTTAAAGTACTGACTGCAAAAGAAATTTTGAATTTTCGAAAGCGCCATATTTTATTAGATAAATTTCTTAAATTCTTTAATATTGATTAAAATAAACAATATTCATGGCATGTTTTTCTTATAATAAATTTGTGTTATACTTTCATTGTTGTAAAGCTGAAAGTATAACGTATCGTATTACAGGTTTATTTAATAAAATCACTGTTGGTGAAACTACTAGACATTTTTTATTTCTAAAAATGAAATTATTAATATAAATATATTGATGAAATGTTCTCCCAATAAAATATTGTGATTGTTTATCTGTACAATTTTCACATCCTTGTATCGCACCCCTTATTATTAAACCAGGTTAAAGCTATTTTTATCGGAAAGGATATCAGAGATCACGACAGTGACTAAACATGCCAAATTATAAAAGGACATAATAATTTTATTAGCGTCAGTTCCTTCAGTAGTAGTTTACTGCCTAAATTATGACAGTACACGTGCATACTAAGAGGGAAAAAGTCCTATTCATTATTTTTATAATATTATATTGATTGATTAGTTTAGTTTTTACTACGGTGATGATTACCGCCGTTGTCATAAGATTCTATATTGATAATGAGATTTATTGAAAGTGTGGATGCATGTTTGTTAGGTATTTAATCAAACCACACAACGGTAGAATGAATCTGGATGAAATTTGGCAGAGATAGAGAATTTAAAAAAAAGGAATACTTCATAATCCAATCAATTCAATTCGAAAAATCCAAGAAATCCACACTAATATCATAAATGCAGAACATAGTAAATCTGTATGTTATAAAGTATTATGACGAAAACTCAATAAAATAAATCAATATAAATGTTCCAATAACAAAACTACAAAATCTGATAATAAAAACTACGATATTAAAATGTACAACAGTCACTGTGATGCGGACGCTACTGCAGGACGAGAGCGGGGCATCGCGCGGAGAAGTGGGTGGAGGGTTGTTTGCAAGGCCAGGTGCCATGTTAACTCGCACTAGCTGTAATTACGAGTCTGACCAAGACTTTTCTAATACGAGTAAAAAAAACCGCATCAAATCTTTAGCTTTTGTGCGTTCTGTGCTTTTGCTTCAATTGTGAAGAAGTAGATAAGAATTCAATTAGTTTTTGTTCCAGCATTCCTAATTAATATAACCTACTTCAGTTATCTTGAGTGGCTTGAGACAGAAAACAGTTTTCATGTGCTGAATACTGTGTACCAATTCTTCGAGAATATTTGCTAATACAACCTTGGGAGTCATGACCAAACAAAGATTTCATTATCGAGAATGACACTAAATCGTTTTACTATACCAAGAGTGGGTTGTTTACATTTATTGCCAAGAACATACTATACTCTATAACTATATTCTGTTCTTAAACTATTTCCATCGACTTCTTTTTCTTAAACTATGGCCATCGACACGATAAAGAGTACTATAGACGTTCATTTTGACAGCCACTGTGGCGTGACGGTAGTGCACGCGACTGCCATGCAGGAGGCGCGGGTTCGATTCCCGCTCAGTGCAAATATTTGTATGCATGAATATGGCTATTTGCATTGGTCTGGGTGTTTCTATGTATAATATGTATGTATTTACAAAAAAAAAAGTATATAAGTATGTTTATCCGCATCCTAGATTCCATAACACAAGCTATAAAAGCTTACCATGGGTCTAGATGGCGTTGTGTAGAATGTTGTGGAATATTTATTTATTTATTATTTATTTATTTATTGTGTTCAGAGAGGAAGCCGCCGGTATATCGTCAGACTCGGACTCTGACGGCGAGCTGGAGATGTGGGTGGTGACGGGCAAGCACGACATCCCCGTGCGCCATGACGTCAGAGCCGGCGGCTGCTTCAAGTCCAACAAGCGCCACCACGCCATGTACCCCTTCCACGAGGAGAGGACTCGCGCCGACGACTACGGGGAGGTCATTAAGGTGAGTTCACATGCTGTACGTGCAGATGAGTTGTGGAGCTGATCTCCACATATCGGACAATATAGAATGCTTCGAAAGTGACTTAGATTATCGCTTAGAAGAAGACACGCTAATATATTTTCGAATGGGTAGGCAGTTTAGAAGAAAGTAGGGACAGGTATTCTTGGGCAGCCTCTGTAATGACAGCCATTATTCTTTGAACTGCACCCCAGCGTACAGTGCCATCAGGTGAGGTGCATTCAATTTGAAGACTTCCAGTCTTTAAAAAAAACATACGCAAAACACAAAAATAAGTAGTAGATGGCAGGCTTAAATGATAGTCTTCCATTTTTTACGTCCACATTATTTATATTTCAATGCCCTCCTTATCATTGCTTTGAGCCCTGAAGATCGTGGTTGGGTCCCTATTTTTGTAGTTACTATTAATGCAAATGTAACAATTTATTCATTACAGCCTGAAGAGTACAGATTGGCTGAAATTGTAGATGCAGAAGGCGAAATCAGAGATGTTCCACCCGCACCTCCACCAAAGCAGGAACCCGATGGTATGATTTTTATTCCATTGCACTATAATTCAAATACCATTCGAAATTCAGCATAATGATAATAATGCATAACATTAATAAGCATGTGAAAACATCTTCATTTAATAGATGATGATGATGGTATAGTCCGGACGTGTCAGTTTTGTCACAACAAAACCAGACTATACCACTTTTTACGTTTTCATTTGAAACAAAACTGCGTTTAAGGGTCTTAGGACTCAAATTAGAAACTAAGGATGCTAGTAGGTGACTCACAGTTCTTTCGTATGGTACCTAAAACTCATACTATCCCAGTAGAAAAAACAATCAGAATGGCTTCTAACATTCAATAAATTGAATAGGGAACAGGCCGAAAACGTCACGGTGTGTAAAAATCATCGTAATTTAAATATTACGATAAATAGATCAAATAAATGAATACCTTTAACTACTTTAGAGTATGTTTATATTTAAAAAATATTTAAGTCATTACCCAAATATATCTTTTTTTATTGTAATTCAAACACAGGGGACAGTGCAAAAGTGGAGAGTACACTTTTTTGAAAAACGTTCATGCCAAACTATATATTGCCTTAAAATTTTATGCCAAGTGGAGGGATCCCAATCCTGAGTTATGTTGGTCATATCGATCATGTCTAACTACTGTTCATGTAAAATTTGTTTGTTGCAGAGGAAATGAGTGAAATACCGAGCAAGTGCATATCAGTTATGCGCTCAGTGCACATGAAGGCGCAAGTGCAGTACATCGAACTGGAGGGCCGATGCGATGGAGAGTCTCTCCTGCGAGTGTTGGCGCAGGCCAAGCCGCGGGCCATTGTAGGTCTACGGGCTGGGCCGAATGCACTGGCCACGCTCAGGTACGGACGACATATAACTATAGTATGGTGGTTAGCAACTCAGTTAAATGATGTACAGTAAATTGAAATTGAATTGAATTGCCCTTTAGAACTTGGTCCTTCTGCTAGGGTTCGAAAGGGCAATCGGGATTGGTGCTCGAGTAAAATAATAAATTTGTTATTAGGCTGTATACTTTTACGTAAGATTCGTTAATACCTATAGATAATAAACTGGAATAACTATAGATAATAAACTGCAATGGTGTACTCATATCACAGCCTTAGCAGGAAGACTTAGCTCAGCTGCCTATGCGGTTAGAAAAATAAGGTCACTAACTGATGAGGAAACGGCACGATTAGTTTGTTTTAGCTACTTTCATAGCGTTATGTCGTATGGTCTGATGCTGTGGGGCTCAGCTGCCGATATTGAGACTATTTTCATATTACAGAAACGCGCGATACGAGCAATCTATAGCCTCAGACCCCGTGACTCGCTGAGAGAAGTTTTTAAAGAAATTAATATTTTAACAGTTGCTTCCCAATACATTTATGATAATATCTTATATGTACGCAAGAACTTAGATCTTTTCAAGAAAAACTCTGACCAACACCATTATAATACTAGAAATAAAAATAAACTTGCAGTGCCAAAACTCAGGCTTCATAAGGTTCGTAATTCGTTTGTAGGCAATTGTATAAAATTGTTTAATAAAATTCCTCAGCATCTGATAGACATGCCACTTAGTAAATTTAAAATTGAAGTTAAAAATTGCTTAATAAAAAAATGTTATTATAAATTAGATGAATATTTAAATGATAAAGATCCATGGACAACCTAATCTCATCTCTTGCTCGCACTGTATAAATTTGTTATAAATAAAACCATATTTAAAAAAAGAAGGATAATCGAGTTCACTGAGTTTCCTGCTGGTATCTTCTCAGTAGAACCAACCAACCGAACCAGCGAAAGAATCATTTTCCAATGATTTATTTTTAATATGACTGACATTGTACAATTCTGACGTGCATATGTGCTCTTTATGTGCCTAAATTGAATAAATGAAATTGATTCTTTGATTCTTCTACTTAGAATGCGGATAAACATACTCTCTCAAAATCTTTTTCGTTCACACTGTTAGTGTAACCAACAAGTTGTAAACTGGAGTTTGTGACATCTTGTAACTTGTCAAATCCGTATTTGACACCCTGGTGAAAACGGGGGGTTAGGAAGTCTACAGAGTATTCGGTATTTGACACATGTCAGAATATGTTATTTGTTGCACCATGCTATAGACCACTAGTAATAAATATTTTAATAGTTTATGATTATCTTGAAATTTAATACATCATTCTAATTCTTTCAGAAAGCACTGTGAAGCTGAAGGTATTGAGAAAATCTACATGCCAGGCCCAGGAGAGGTTATTGACGCCACCACGGAGTCGCATATCTACCAGGTAAACTAAAATTATAACGTCAAATTCGTTTTGACGCGCGACACACTAAAATAAATGCATAAATAAATAGTTAACAATATTTTTAAATGTGTGCAGAAAGTTTTGTATCTGTTCTGTTGAGTGTTGAAGAGTTCCTTCATCGAGAGTCAATCCGTATGTTGGGTGAAGTCATATAACTTTGTTGTCGGGCGTCACACTAAAATAAATAAATAAATATTCCACAACATTCTACACAACGCCATCTTAGACCCATGGTAAGCTTTTATAGCTTGTGTTATGGAATCTAGAATGCGGATAAACATACTTATATACTCTTTTTTTTTTTAAATACATACATATTATACATAGAAACACCCAGACCAATGCAAATAGCCATATTCATGCATACAAATATTTGCACTGAGCGGCAATCGAACCCGCGCCTCCTGCGTGGCAGTCGCGTGCACTACCGCCACGCCACAGAGGCTGTCAAATCAAATAAATGCATAAAATTTATAGTTAACAATATTTTTAAATGTGTGCAGAAAGTTTTGTATCTGTGCTGTTGAGTGTTGAAGAGTTCCTTTATCTGGAGTCAATCCGAATGTTGGTTGAAGTCATGTAACTTCGTAGCTTAAGACGCAGGAGACGGGGCGAGGCGGACAGAATGTTGTGCGTGTAACCTAAAGAAATTAATAGTTATTAGCCATGTTATGAGTGTGGCGGTAGTGAACGCGACTGCCACGCAGGAGGCGCGGGTTCGATTCCAGCTCAATGAAAATATTTGTATGCATGAATATGGCTATTTGCATTGGTCTGGGTGCTCCTATGTATAATATGTATGTATTTACAAAAAAAAAGTATCTAAGTATGTTTATCCGCATTCTAGATTCCATAACAAACCCTATTTAATGGGTCTAGATAGCGTTGTGTGGAATGTTGTGAAATATTTATAAAAAAAAGAGCATATAATAAAAGCACAAAGAAAAAAAACCGGCTCCCTAGTTAAGTGGTAATTTTTTTTTTTTTTTAATATTCGCTGGCTATTGTACAATAGAACGATGAATGTTTTGGAGTTGTAAGTATTTTGACGTTTATGACGTACATTATAATCTGTCATTCATATTTTAGAGTATGCGCCACGAAATAAGTCCCTTGGAGCCCTTGGAGGTGGCGTGGCAATATGTAATATTACCAGTGTCGTCGTTTTATTTTACCAGATAATAGCAGTTAAACAGCAGAATTTAAGAAGTTATATTCGCGCTTTTTTAACTTTAGAACGTTAGAATGTGATCATGTGAAACACTTAGAAAATTAATATTCTTAAGATGGATTAGATGCAACAGTGGATAGGTTCATCATAACAACAGAGAGTGATAGTGATATTTTTTTACGTCTGTGACACTGAAAATAACGATAGTGACTCCTCTTTTTGATGAAAAAAGATGTCATACTTGAATTGCAATGCTATATATTAGTGTAATACCTCATGCTATCCTACATATTGTGACGTGATTGGGATCATAGATTTTTATACCGGTAACTATAATTCTCATTAGCTTAACTGTTGTTTTGTTTTTATACAGGACACGTCAATTTGACTTCACCTCGCCTGATGTTAAGCTAAATGCAAAGTCTCGGAAAGAGGGTCACCATCGTAAACATATACTATGTTAACTGTGGTGGCACTCAGCTTGACGGTCTCATTAGATGCCTTTTCACGCTCCGCTTAAAAGACCCGGGACTGTAGGAAGAAGGAAACACGTGAACTGGCAGGGAGTTCCAGGTCTTAGTGGTGCGGCATAGGAATGAGTGCGCTGGCAATATTAAGCCAACGGATCATCGCTCTATGCAAACAACAAACCTCAACCTGTTTGTTGAGTTGATTATCCATTTAATAAATAATAATAATAAATATTCTACAACATTCTACACAACGCTATCTAGACCCATGGTAAGCTTTTATAGCTTGTGTTATGGAATCTAGAATGCGGATAAACATACTTATAAACTTTTTTTTTGTAAATACATACATATTATACATAGGAACACCCAGACCAATGCATATAGCCATATTCATGCATACAAATATTTGCACTGAGCGGGAATCGAACCCGCATTTATTACGCCGATGTCATAAGTTATTGTAGTCTGTTTCTAAAATGGTTTATATGATGTCGTTTGCAGGTGAAGCTGACGGACAGTTTGATGTCGAGCCTGGCGTGGAGGGCGGCGGGGGATGCGGAACTGGCGTGGCTGTCCGCACTCGTCACCCCGCGGGCATTACAACGAGAGAGCGATGCCACCACCGGTATGTTTTTTTTATCGTGCGCAAAATCCCCACTGGTACCACCCCCACGGAGCCGGTGGAGGTGGTTATGTCGGACTCGAACCGACTAAAACGCATGCACGGGTCCTTGGTTGCCGGAGGTGAGATTGCCGAAAGCATATCTCTCGCAACCCGGCAGACCCAGGAACCACCGGTATGTTGCTATTCACGGCGGCGGCGCGTTCAGAAGCGCGCCTCCCCATTCCGGAGGCGAGTCGGGGACACCGTTGTCCCCCCTTCCGAGGATGGCCAGACCGTAAGGGAAGGCCCTGGGTCAGCCGGGGTGCGAGGGATGTGTCGAAAACAACCTCACCTCTGGCCTAGCACCACGTCCCTCAGTCGGCGTGCGGTTTTAGTCGGTTCGAGTTCGACATAGCCTGCACTTCCGGCTCCGGCTCCGGCTCCGGGAGGTATCCGTGGGGATTTCCGCACGAAAAAAAAGGTATGTTGCTATTTCAAGGGAAAAGATCCACTGGTTTCGTGACGGCCCCGCCTGGTTTTCTGATCTTAGATTCTTCTTTATACAAAATCGAAAACTACCCAGTTTAAAAGTTTAAAAAAAAAGTCGAGTCATAAGTCTCATATCGTCGTTGCAAATTTATAATGTCCCATGTGTAAAAATGTACTTTCCGAGAAATTTGATTTAAACTACCCTCTGTAAAAAAATGTTAGTAAACTTTTTATTCCTATTACTTATTATGGAAATAATAAGCTATTATAATATGGCGATATAGGTTTTGTTACGCATCAATACGTTAATTAGCATAAATTCCATTTTTTATTAAAATTCTGCACATGGGTGATTTTTTTTTGCAAATTTTCGTCACATGGGATGTTTTATAACGTATAAGTGAAAATAATACTATGCTATTATTTTTTATTGTTCACTAAATCAGATACAAATAATAACTAAACGTTAAACATTCAAGTCCTAAGTGCCTGGGTTGTATGTAATTGCGTCATAAAACGGGTGATAATCTTTATCGATGACACTTTTTAATTCTTGTAAGTGTTTATACTTACTCTCAGTGATTTTAAGTGGTTGTTGGTACAGTGGTTTTAGATGTAAATTTAATTGGCTAGCTCTTCGTTGAGGCAATATAGACCATTCATCATTGTGGCGCAGCTTATAATGTACAGATCCGTTTGGTACATATTTGAGTCCTCGTATATCAACTACAACAGGATCTCCTTTCTTCTTGCCAGGTCTTATAGATCTGAAATTTGATTCGAGTTCTTCGTAGTTAAGGAAGAAGTCATAGTGAATGGATTTGACATCGTAAGGATTTCTAGGACGAGCTTGTTGCATTCTGGTAACATAATCGCTAGGTGCGTATATAGGAGGTTTAATATATTGTTCAATGGTGGAATGAACGCTGTCAACCTCCATCATTGTGTGGCCTTTTTCTAAATACAATTGTTCTATATTAAGAGACATTCTTTGAGATAAATCGCTTAAAGCACTTGACAAAATTCGGTTTCGATTTTGGTGGCCACATCCGTCAGAGATTTTTAGTAGGAGCACGAGGATGCACCCATTACAACCACATCTTCAGTTTCTGGTGCCAAATTTGATAAATAATCAATCAAGCAGGAAGTGAATTCATTAGCAGAAACACTACCATCTATTTCATGCCAGAAGTAAACTGTCACATTTTTTGTCCTACAGTCATAGACTGTAAAGTTATGGCACTGCAATTTCAACTTATAATACAAAGAACTAGCCAAAAGTTTTGGTGCGAGTAAAACACTTTGTACATCAACAGTGATGACGACTTTCTTGTTATTTGCCGATGTTATAGCACCTTTCTTTGCTTCTCGAGCTTCATTCTTTTTGGCAATATGATCGTCATACTCTCTTTGCGATAGATACCAGCTTGATAACTGCAACAGGTATCGCACTGATCTTTACGTGGATGATGAATAGCAATGTTCTCCTTTTTTAAAACTTTTAAGAACGTGGGTCTACTTGCAGGTCGATGATTGTGATTTCGACACCATTCCACGAATACATCATGCATGTGTTTTTCACTTCTAAACGTGGATTCTACATACAATTTATTAGAACTAGCTCGACAGTAGTGGCTGAGAACCTTCGGAAGTAAGTCCAACCAATTTTTCACTATTATTGTAACAGGTGTATACTTAAATATTGCCTCTGAAATGGATGTATTCTCATGAATACGAGGGGGAAAATCATTGCGATCAATATTTTCAATAGGTTGTTCCTTCGTCCAGCGCCTAAAACAGCCTACGCCTAAACATAATGTATTTAAAAAAAAATGTCTGCAAACTCTTAACCTGGTGTACTTTTCATTCCATTTGCTCATAAAAATGTCATGCCCACTTGCTTTTTTTGTTGAAGGCGGATCATTATGACGACGACGTCGAATTCCTCTACGAACAGCAGCAGCCTTCACAAAGGCTTTCTTCTCCGACCACGTTTTGAGCTTCCAGAAATAGGAATGGATTGCTTCACGATCTTCTTCCGTAATACATGCACACAAAAATGGGTTTTTCGATTTTAAATTCGTATTCAATGTTGTATGGGAACACCGTGGTTTAATTTGCCTTTTCTGCCGTTGAATACAAGGTTTATATTTGCCATCATCCGCTTTCTTAAAACCTAGATAAGATTCTCCAAATACTCGAGCTTTTTTGTTCATTTGCACAGCGTTAACTTTTTTAGGTCGCTCAACAATCACACGATGCTCAATATTTTCATCCGCGGGTAGTATACATTCCAATGAACTTGCGGTATTTGTTTGTAGTGATGATAGTGGGACATCATTTTCGCTGTCAGATGATGCCAACCGCTTTCGCTTGTTTGAGGAAGGTATCCAGTTTGGGTCTTGCACACTATCGTCACTTCCATAATATGATAGAATCGCATCCAAATCTGGAGATGGTAATCTGGTAGGTACTGGTGACGGCGACCAAATGCGAGGATTGTTCCGATGCAAATTATGTTCTGGTACACTGTTGCTTACCTTATTACTTACTTCTATGTTGGAATGTACAATAGCTTTGGTAGATATCACTGACGATAGCTCTTCTTCATTATCGCTACTGAATACAACCGGCCAAGCCGAAGGTGATTCTCTTATTAAAGATCTACGTTCAGAACTAAATCCTAAATCTTCTGGCACAATTAATAAATCAACATCATGGGAAGACTTTGTGAATGCGGTGTCTGTGCCGCAGGAACCATTGGTTAATTCTTCATTGTCTTCATCAACTAACTCAGATTGCAGTACTAAATCGATCATGCGATGACCGCGGCTACTATTTTTATATTTTTTTGACATATTTATATTTTTTCAATGTTTAATGACAGACAATCCGAATAACTAGTAGATAACTATTAACGTCACACTGTAATTAACTGTCAGTCTACTGTTTACGCTTGCTAATAAGTGACTAGATGAAATGCAACCTGCACTAATATTTAGACCTACCAACATGTTTGATTTAACGTACCTAAGTTAAAGAAATATAACTATCTCACTCTAATGCATGATTCACGTAACTATGTGCTCACTTTCTAGTACCTATAGGTGTAAAAAGATTTGTGGATGCACGTTGAGTGATCACATAGGTAATTTTAATTTTCAAATATTTGTAATAAAACAGAAACGATAATGTCTTATGTGAAGATTGAACACATAGGTTATTTTAACTTACCATAAAATGTGGACTGTCACGTAGGTTTTTTTATAATTGTAGCATATTTAAGTAATAAAGTGCGATATTCACATGGGTGTTTTTGCAAACGGTGGCTAGTCAAAAATGATTTTCAAATATCTGGAAATCTCTTTTTTAACGAAAATGTCACATAGGACATTTTAAATTTGCAACGACGATATAGTGTTCAACGGTTTTATTTTCTGTAAATAAAATTTCACGCTTTCATATTTCTCAAAAAAAAAGGCACTGATAATAAATAAACAGTAACAGTATCCATGCCAGTAAATCCCCGAAGGGGTAGGCATAGGTGTGTATTTACACCCACATTTGCCCAACTTATGTTTTTTTGATCCCACGTAATAAAAGGCGAGTGTATTGTCTTCAAACGGGCAGGTCATAGGCTATATGTTTACTGTCGGATGGAAGAACAGCCCTATCCCTTAGTCACCTCTTACAAAACCCACAGGACACACACCACAGACGGGGTGGCCCTATTCTACTTGACCGGGAACCAATATGCCAAATAAAATGACACCTTTCTGAATATTGTAAACATTTTATTTATTTATTTAAGTAGTAGTGTAGTCAAAACAAATCTAACCTAAACTGGATGAAAAAGTTGGTACATTAGTACTACTTATTTCTACAAGAAATTTGTTCCAACAGACCGGCTTTTAAATTATATTTATGACAATCAAAGTCATATAAAGACAACACGAGACCCGCCGAAATGTGAATTGATTGCCCACTAACGAACCAATGCGCAATCCGGCGTCGTATGCGTTCGCTTAGAATGTACTCCAGGCATTTTCCACGCTGTAGTGCACTTGATTAAAGAATCATATAAATTTCTAACCTTTGAAATCAATTATATTACAAACTATTAGATGGGTTTTTTACACTCTAAAATTTCATCAAAAAATTAAATTAAAAATTTAAAAAACCCCCGTCACAAAAAACACCTCCAAAATGTTGCAAGTAAATGAATAAATTTTATTCAACGGTTGCTATGTCGGGGGACCTTAACTGGTTTTAAGCCCTCCTTTGAATCGTAAGGTCCCCCGACATGGCAACCGTTGAATAAAATTTATTCATTTACTTGCAACTTTTTGGAGGTGTTTTTTGTGACGGTGGTTTTTTAAATTTTTAATTTAATTTTTATTTTATACTTTTTAAATTGATCTACTAGTCAAGCTCTTTCATTTGATACCCATATTGAAGGAATTATAAAGAAACACGTATTCCAACATGTTGTGGCGGTGGCCATCTTTGACCTATTTTTTTCAAACATGGCTAAGAACACTCCCGACTAATATACCTTTCAAACAAAAAAAACTACATCCAAATCGGTTCATCCGTTTGGGTGCTACGATGCCACAGACAGACACACACACACACACACACACACACACACAGACACGTCAAACTTATAACACCCCGTCGTTTTTGCGTCGGGGGTTAAAAATGGTGACCAAGATGGTCATCATTTTTTGTACAATCAGAGACGCGACAGTGCGCTACCGAAAAAAAAATCTTTGGAAAAAAACTTGCGAAAAACATGAAAATAATGCCGTCCGTCGTGTGTATTTAACAACAGGTAACTCGTATGGCGCCCTAAAGTATTTTCTTTCCCTTTCTGTCCGCTATATTACTGCGCTGTTTCAAAAAATGGAAATGTTCCTGGATAACGCTTAGGTATCTAAATATATTATATAACTCAAAGGTGACTGTCTGACTGACTGACTGACTGACATAGTGATCTATCAACGCACAGACCGAACCTCTGGACGGATCGGGCTGAAATTTGGCATGCAGGTAGATGTTATGACTTAGACATCAGCTAAGAGAGGATTTTTGGAAATTTTGCTAGATGCACTAAATTTCACGAACGTATGTCTTTTAAGAAATAAATGAACAAGTGTATCAGGGTTTTTCGAAATGTAACTACTAAGAGGGTAAAATAGGTGAAAACGTTTGTAGGTTCGTCATTTTCAAATTTAGAAGCATGAAACTTCGTACATCTACGTCTTTTGAGAGTTTTTTTGTCGCTTTAACCGACATCCACGCGGGCGAAGCCGCGGGGAAAAGCTAGTATTAATATAAAACGTCATTGTTTGAAACCCAAGTTATCCTTATTCCACCCTAATAACCTTCTACTCGTACCCGCAGAGGAGGCGCAGTCGGAGGTGTCGCTGTGCCTGGAGGCGTGCGGCGGCGCGCCCCACGCGGCCTCCTTCGTCAACTCTCTGCGCCTGTCCGAACTCCGCGCGGCCCTGGCGCGCCTCGGCCTCAACGCGGAGTTCAGCGGAGGTGCGCTCGAGTGCTGCAACGGGACGCTCGCCATACGACGGGTGAGTCTCACTTCGCTATAGAGTAGCCGACAAACTTCTTGACAATGGGTCCCAAGAGAAATTCAGTTTGGTCCAATTGTCAAAAATCGGCTTTGATAGGTTAGGTTAGAAGGCTAATGCGGGAGCGAGTCTTCGTGGTTATTTTTTATAACCACCCAGAAACGTCCGCAATTTTTTTCTGTTTTCGACAATTGGACCAAACGCGACTAAACGAAATGAACTAACTCCAGTTGCCGGCTCAGTTTTGAACCGAAAAGAAACCTACCATACTACGAACTCGGTGCACACATTAGGGGTGAAGCGATATTACATAGCCGATGATTTCCACGTGTATTGATAATGTACTCTAAGTTGAGCAGAATACTTTTTTCAATAACTTTGGTGATAAGGATAGGGTTTGATCAATGATCGATCCTTTTTTTTAGTTGATCCATATAGTACTTAATATTTAACAAAGTGGTCGTACTTTTTAAAGCTCCAGCTACTTGGAACAGATGCTACAATTATTTGTATAGCAATCAGTACATGCTTTCTGAGACTCTCGTTTAGTAAAAGTCTAATATTTTCTATTTCAGTTGGAGAACGGCCGCATCGCGCTCGAAGGAGTCCTGTCAGAAGAGTATTACAAAGTCAGAGAACTCCTCTACGACCAGTTTGCTATAGTCTGATTACACTTTAGTTTGTGTTACTTATTGTCTGAGATGACTGTATGTAAATATATTAAAATAAAACTTGAAAATAATATTTTAATGGTTTTTATGTTAACTTGTGATTTCTTCTATAAAAATAATAATTATGGTTTTTTGTAAAATGTCTTTTGTCATGCATAAATTCCCCCGGATATCCCGGCTGGGGAGAATATGTTAGAGTCGCACCGACTAAAACGAACGACTAAGGCGAAGATCCCAGTGAAACATCACACCTCATTTGATCTATTGGCACTTTTTGTGTTCTGCCTGTCACTTCATCAGTGACATCAAATATTTTAGCTTTTTTTCGTACAGCATTCTCTCGACAAAATGTAGTACACTACATGCAGTTATAATTACAAAGATAACATGCTGTAGACATTATCTACGCATACAAAACCTAAGCAGCCGATGTTAACTGGTCTGTCATTCTTCCTTACGTACCAAATCAAAAGGCAAGTATGACAGAATAATAAAAAATATTTCCTCTACTTAGGTAATAGATATGGTATATAGGATTGTTACAATCCTAAGTAAAACTTTTAACCCAAAAATGCAAGCTGATGTTTCGGAGCAAGGCGTAGGGTAGGGTTCGTACAACGTAGGGGTAAATGAAAATCCACATTAAAATGTCACCACTTTTATATTTTGTTACTTTATATCCGGGACCGGTTCACATTAATAACATTATGTAAAGAAATAAGGTACGAATTCACTAAATACAAAATGTAAGACACGGTTATTATATTGTTTTACCTAAGGGTCACTAATTCTTTGATCTGAGATTACATATCACTAATTTTCTCACCTACTCTTAAAGTTGTCTACATAAATTTCATTTCAATCAGTTCTTTCATAAAAAGTCAACATAAATTGTATAAAAGCCGTTTATAAATTGAATTTTAGGTTAAATATTAACAAAATCTAACGATGCGGCCTACGTGGAAACGGGCCTTGAACTAAAGCTGCCAATTGGCACAGAGCATTGTCTGAAATAGCTTAGGAATTTGTGTAACATGAGTATGCATATATATTATTTATTAACAATTTCTTAAAAAGCAACAAGTTCAATATTCTTTCGTGTCCCTGCGTGTGAAGGCCGCCGCAATATCTCAGTTTCCACACAGTCCGCACCCAACAATTACAATGTCAGACCTTAAATGTTAACATCAGTAATCGCAGATCAATAACGACAATAATTATTAGAAAACTTAATAAATAATCTGGCACAGTCACACGTTCACAGCTCTCGCCAACTACCACCGCTTACGCTTTAAAAACTATTAAATAAAGTAAATATTCTTAACATAAGAATAACTACAACAGAATTAACTCCCTTGGAATTTAAGATACGTAGATTTATTCCGTGATACTCGAGTCGTAACACTACCAACTTAAAATTATTCAAATAAGTTCGAAAATATTCAAATAATTTCAAATTTATTTGAAAAATCTCCAAAATATTTGAATATTTTTGAATGGAATTCAAAATATTTGAATATTTTTGAATGGAATTCAAATATTACTTTTAAAGTTGTTTCTACTCTTAATCGAAGTTACCTACCGGTAATTCACCTCGACACAACCTCTTTCTTGTTCAGGCGTAACTTTTAAACGTAACAGCTACAATAAGCTACAAAACAAAATAATAAAAAGAAAACAAAACTGGGTCTAGCGCTCCTGACGTAAAGCTTGTAGAAGATACTCATCTAAACGCCACTGTATACACCTAATGGGGTTTATATACAAGTTAGGTTAACATCTAAGGATCTTGACACAAACAGAACTTTGGCGCCATTATACATCGACATTGGCCTACGCAACATTCATGCCATGTCTAGATAGAACAGTCCCCTACCTCACTAGTACACCTGGCTACTGCTGGCATTTTATGTTCACCAATTCCAGTGACGTCACTTCGTCTACGTCAATGACAAATGGCGACTGAGTGAGTGAGGTGCAGTTTATAACTGTACATTATAGTGACAATAATGGCAACGTCGCCTGGCCGCTAGATTAACCAGAAGCCACGTAGGGGCTGTAGTAGATGGCCACGCCTCCAATTTGGCGACGTTGCCAAACCATCGCCAAGTGAATGAGTCCTAGTGAGGCAGGGGTCTTATAAAAACGTCAGAAGCTATGTCCGTACTTCTAAAGAGACAGTTACATCTTTGAGCAAAATCACAACAAAAATGCACCTTCCACAACCAAACAAGTATCGTCAATAGTAAAATTATCATGCCGTTTACGTTAATAATTTTACAAAATTAACATCGCAGAGGTGCAATTTTGAATAGATTTTAGAATTTACAACTTATTTCGTTGATTTTTTTTGCCAACGAGTATATTTATACAACAGTACATGCGTCTACTCCCCACAAGAAGTAACTTTGCTCCAAATGTGAACAGAAGGCCAATTCTCGTAATAAAAACAAGTTCAAAATTAAGTCTCGATCTGACTTCAATTTCGTTAATGTCACATGAAATATTCTAGAACCGTAAACTGGAGTTACTTTTAAGAACTGGGTAACTTTGGGACCGTTTAAAGTTTCATGTTTTATTAATAACAAAAAATATTATAAATCGTCAATAATTATTGTTAAAAATAAATGTAAATGCTATTCCTGTAATTCATCTGTTTGTTATGTCTGATACTTTTGCAAAAAAAAAATCTGTCCCAATTTACGTAGCTGTTACAAAATAACCCCTTTAGTTTACCGTAATACAATAATTTTAAAACTTTTTAACTGGCGTTTTAATGTATTCTTTAATATCTTTTTGGACATTTGGGACATTGAGGTCAGTTCAAGACTGAATTATCAACATATTTTATTACAAAAATTAGCCTTCAGACTATAAAATTATACGTATTTTTTTTCATAACACAACAATCACAGTTTTTTCTATATACATATTAACGGACGTACAAAATTTGTATTATAAGTTTACATTACATGCAATGTCCCTCGCTGTGGGGTATAAGGATACTTCTTATATACATAGGAGATACATTGAAGTCCATCGTATTGTATAATTGGTAACAGGTATTGAGGTATTCGATACTGTTCCACTGTATTATTTACAAAACAATATTTTAAAGATACGATAAATATATAATGTGATGATTTGTACGATTATATAACGAAGTAATGATATTAAGAGTACTTCTGTAGATAATAATCAAAAAAAAATCTGAAAAAAAATAGAAGAACATATGTACTTTTATGATATACCTCAGCGGAGTATAAAACTGTACTTCCATCGTTCTCTTAATCCAGCTGTGGTCGATTTTCAGTCTAGCTACGGTCGAACTTCGATATTTTCCACGAAACGACTGCCATATGAAGCCCAATTCTCGTAATTTATTATTCAGAATTCAGTCTCGACTTTATTTTAATCTCGCAACTGTCAAATTTTCAACAAAAACACGATTTTCAAGAAAGATCAATTTAATTGTTTTTGACATTTCAGATATTGAGACTAGATCGGAACTGTAATTTGAACAGATTCTTTACGAGAATTGGCACTCTGATCTCCACTGCCCACTGGCGGTATCGAAATTCTGTAGTCCGGCCAGAAAATGTACTTTTAAAAATGATAATAACGATTATAAAACTATAGATATGTATTCCATCACCATTTTATCTAACGCTATCCTAACACCGGCTACAGAAGTAACTCTTAACACATCCAACAAAAAACAACATTAGTTGAAAATATTTTTAACAGCGCTAATTATAAATAGCAGGTTGTAACATCGAGGGTTGCCAGCGGGTTTTATAATTCTACCTTAAATCGCGTTTAAAAATACATTCATCTAATATAACACAACTACTATCTAAGACACAATGCCCGGGCAAAGCTTATATATATAGACATGTGATGAATAACACTGGATATAAAATCTAAGGGAAGTGCCCTTACTTTATTAGTATGGGACACCGCCAACACAGAGAGGAGGCAGTCTAAGTAACTGTGCCTCAAGGGCCTAGCACGACGTCATCACAGTAGGCGCGGCTTTAGTGTAAGAATAAGATCATATCTAGAAAAAATATCCTTCCTTATTATGGGTCAAGGCAAACACAGAGAGGAACAGTCATAATTAACTATACGCTGTGCCTCTCGGGTTTACCCTGACGACATCACAATAAGCGTAGTCAGTGTGTAAGATCTCTGGATATAATAAAATGCTGAATTGTCCTTAATTTATTAGAATGGGAAATGGCAAATACAGAGAGGAGGAAGCCTAACTCTTGATTTATATTATTCTCTCTCTCTCTCTCTCTCTTCATCATAAGTCTTGCCAGCTCAAAAGTTATTTTCCGCAATGCCCGGGCATTATTCACTGTGAGAGTGAAATATATAAATATTACAACCATCTACATACAAGTAATACTCCAGTTAAAATATAAGTTTAGTGGAACAGCCTAGAAAATAAATTTTATCTTTATTATAGTAAATATTGCTACATAATCTGTTTTTTTTCTTTTAAATAAATTCTATTTCGTTAAACGATTTGTAAAACAGTTGTACAATAAAATGAGTTCGGTGCCGCGTTGCGTTGAAAATATTAATATTTTTTCAATTATAAGGAAATATTTTCAAACCAGTTTCATGTTCTCTTATTTATTCGTGTTTTCTTATATGAGTGTCTAGACTTGTGTCTCTAGAGTGGTTTTGTCGAATGGAATTAGTTGTTCTGGTCACGTCGTTTTTTTTTCGAATCGTGATAGCTAGACAGTATTTTTTTTCACAGATTATGTATTTCTGTTACCGCCATAACAACTACTTTAAAAAAATGATTCTGAGTGGTAATAATAGATTAAAGGCCAATTTTTATTAGTATTCAATCGCCATGCTGAGGTTTAAGTAATATTTCAAGACGTCTTAAAAATGCCGCCGTGAAGTTTGCTGCGCCGTTTCTTCTCCACTAACGCCTTGGAAACAGTGGTTATCTTAGGCACAAATCATTTTGATGTCAATAAGAAACAAAAAAAAAAATTAAAAAAAAAAATTAAACTTATAAACAATAAAATTGTATTATTCAAGATTGCGAAGAAATTACTTTTACTTTGACAAGAAACCATGAAACTAGCTTCAAGAAAATATTTTCGAATAATTGAAATTTAATTTTCAAAACAAGTTTTTTTGTCCGCATACGTACTACGCAGGCTAAATATTTATTTTTAATAAAAACAACCACTTTCAAAGCAGTCACAATAATAACAAGTAATATACAATAATATTTGTACTTTATAATTAATCGAATCTTGATTATAATCAGGTCCACTAGCGCCGTTGTTCGACGCAGCGCGGCAACGTCCCATTTTATTAAATTAAACAGAATAAAAACAATGTTTATATTTTAATGATAAATGCGCCGAATACGGCCCCCGCATTTACCGAGACATACACAGACCAGTATGACGGTCGGGGAAACGATGCTTCATTCACTACATTCGTTCTATCAGATGAGTCTAAAACGGCTACTCAACTCCACAATACAGATAACAAAAAAGCTTTTAAAGCTACAATCACTATTTATAATCTGTTTGACAGACTCGAGAGTACGCTACCGGGTCTCCGAAATATTCCAGCAATCTGAAAGGACAATTTCCTCGACCGTACAATAATCTCGAAACCTCGACAGTAAACCTAGATATATTTTTTTAATATTATACAAAAATAGTAACAAGTTTTGTACTAGATCCGTCCATCGTTTTGTACATTTACGGCGCGGGGTCGCCCGCCGTGTGGTGAGAGAAACAAAAATTGACAGAAGAACGACAACCCCGAACGGTACGCTTCACAGCCACGTTCACTCACCGCTCGTTCACTCACCGGTCGTTCACTCACCGGTCGCACAGAGCGGCAACGTCGCACGACCGGTATTACTAGGGACATCTCAGACCTAAAATATGCTCTATACGCAGTACACGTTTCTTGGGTGTCTTTTGAGGGTAGCACGAGGTACTAAGGCGCTGAACGAGCTCCATGATCCGTGCGCGTTAGGGCCTCGTTAGTCTCGCGATTTAGGTCCAAGATACGTGTCCCGAGGTACACATGTCGCTTCACAAGACACCTGATCGTCCACACTGTACACGTCCATCGTCACTGGGGTGCACTGGGGCCTGGCGGAGGGCTGTCTACCGCAGGCACGCCTCCAGCATTTCGATGAACAGTTTGTTCATGGGCGCACGCCGCTCGCGGTGTACTCCGGACCAGAAGCGGCGGACCGCCACGTCGGCGTGCCGTAGAGCTGGTAGAACTAGCAGTAGCTGCTGTAAAGCTGCCATAGCATTGTACGGGCTGTGGACAAATAATATAATCGTAAGTCAATTGAATTCAGCTACCAGCTTTTGTAAAAGTGTATTGTAACAGAAATATTAGAAAGTCCTTCACTTGAAATATTACTGGAGCCAGACATGAACCCTGTGGCATCCTGACCAAAACTACAGAATTAAACTACCGTTAATATGTTTTATTTACTGGTGACTACAAAAAAAATCTTATTACATACATATAAGGTATAAACATTACAATATGTGGTAATTATTTGCAATGCATTGGCCAACGATTCATATGGTACAGTAAGCTTCAGAGAAAAGGAACCCCCCTTGATAATGGTTTTATCCTCAAGGGGGGTTCCTTTTCTCTGAAGCTTACTGTACACACAATCGAAGGCCTAACAAAAATCACTTTTAATGTAAAGTTCTTTTTTAATCTCAATAGCTTCCATTACAACCTTGGGGTATACATCTTGGATTCAAGTCACGAAAGAAACTAGTCTCGTGCAGATTGTTTTCATATAATCTATGAGTGGTTTTTTTAATAGTACACGTCAATTTGACTTCACCTCGCCTGATGTTAAGCAAAGGCAAAGTGTCAGAAAGAGGGTCACCATCGTAAACATGTACCATGTTAACAGTGGTGGCACTCAGCTTGCCGGCCTCATTAGATGCCTTTTCACGCCCCGCTTAAAGGACTCGGGACTGTAGGAAGAGGGAAACACGTGAGATGGCAGGGAGTGTGGTGGAGGTGCTTACCGCAGTGCGGCCACGGCGTCGTTGAGCGCGGCGAGGATGGAGTCCCGGAAGCGGCGCAGGGCGGCGTGCTCGTCGATGCGCGCCTCGGAGTTGGCCAGCGCCAGCGCCTTCAGCAGGTAGCACTCCTCGCGCAGCGCCGCCGCGCGCTCCAGGCGCCGCACCACGCCCGCCACCTGCCCCCAAACACGCACATTCAACTACCAGCACTGCTTTGTATGTGTGCAAATTGTGTTTTTTTTTATAAAGGACACGTCAATTTGACTTCACCTCGCCTGATGTTAAGCTAAAGGCAAAGTCTCGGAAAGAGGGTCACTTAACAAGTTACGTGACCCTCTTTCCGAGTAACGAGTCACGAGGGGACAATTAACGAGTTTTTTTTCTTTCTTTCATCATTTTTCTTTGCGGAAATAGCCATAAAAGTTAAATATTCTTAGATTACATTATTGTTATTGCATGCAGTTTAAGAAAAAGAAAAAAAGAAAACTAAGCTTGGTTACATTGATTCTATTTTATGGGGATTCCCCAAACATTGATCTGTTATTGATATCCTCAGTTTTCGTATCGTACTGTCGTGTGAATAATGATTAATGTCCTATTGTTTTGTAGCTACCTTTAGAAAATTATTTGCATATTAAGTAACCATAATACTAAGATAAACAGAAAAACCATAAGAAATGATCAAAATAAATATCTACTTATTAAAAGTGGAATGTTGCTTAGCGCATAACTCGAAAACGGCTCGATCGATTCGGCGATTCGGATTTTTTTTTATATGTTCCAAAAGTTCTAAGGAATATTTAAAAAAGAGACAAGGTAATGGGAACCGAATTTGATGCGAGAGAAGCATCAGATATCGACTAGTTTATTAAAAAATATCTCAAATCAATATTACAGTAACTTAAAAAGTGATTTTATTGCTGAAACATACCTGTGCGAATAAGTCTTGTGCTCCGATCTCCCTGGCCTGCTGCTCGTCCAGCGAGAGGTCTGTGGCGAAACGCAGACGCAAGGGCCCGCCGGAGGCCCCCGACATCGACCTGTACGCGAGCATGAGGCTTAGCATCTCGGCCCATGTGCTCTGTAGGAGACGCATCTGAAACAAACAACGGTTCTGTTTAAAACAGTGGATAAAGGTACAGCTGGCTGCGATTGGCAAGGTTCAAGTAAGCCAGTAGCAAGTCAGGATCAAATTCCTTGATATCATTAAAGAAAATAGCATTCTCTGACAAATGCAATCCCAAATGTAAGTTTTCAATGGACTATAACTATTGACTTATTTTGCATCTTGCATAACTTTATAACGTCCAGTTCTTTATTAAATAAATGTTTAAAATATAAAATACAATCTAATCCATATCCATACTAATGTTATAAATGCGAAAGTAACTCTGTCTGTCTGTCTGTCTGTCTGTATGTTACGCTTTCACGCCTAAACCACTGAACCGATTTTGATTAAATTCGGTATAGGGGTAGATTAGACCATGAGAAAGGATATAAGCTATGTTTGGTCGCGATAACCGACATCCACGCGGGCGTAGGCGCGAGCAAAAGCTAGTAGTCCATAAATCATCCAGCAATTTTTTTCTAATTAAATTAATAAATATTTTAGCCACCAATTTCTATTCAAAGTCGAAAGTAACATTTTACTATAAATAGTAATATTTAAAATTCGAATGCTCCTTTTAACCTTCATACTTTATCATCCCATGGCGGCTGAACATCCAGACACAAAAATAGATTTAAAAATATAAAAGGATTATGCAACTGCATGGAGCCGCATAGTCCCCAATCAAGGACAGCCAGTCAAAAAAGTCACTATCCTCGGCCACCCCACAGATGCTTCGACAACCAAGGCCTATTACCACATAACATTTCTTGTGAGGATATAGATCTCTTCACAAAGAAAAGAAAAAGAATTTCACAATCCATTATTAGAATTGTAAAATTGATTTTGTTTTGTTATATATCGTAAATTCTGGGTTTCGCTGAGATAGAATGTTGCCCAAGTATAATAGGAAAAGGAATTGGTTGCTGTGGAAATTATGAAGTGGGAGTCGTATAGGCAATGGGCTAGTTTGTGATATTTTTAGAGAACTGAATATTACCTAACAATACAATTCAATGTGACAAAATTGGAGATTAATAATCAGTATTATCGCGTAGGTACAGTGAGGTTATGCTTTCAAAAAAAAATTCTGATGTTAAAATAAATTATCTAACCGAGCTTATTAAATTAAGAATGGTAAAAGAGCGGTAAAAATTCCGTTGTTCCTTATTTTATAGTTTTTGTTTATTTTTAATCATCCACCAACCTATAGTAGTAACTGATTTGACTATTAAATTTTATGACGTCACTAAATCTTTTTTCATACAAGTTAGCTTCAGTACAAAGTGACCAATTTGACTAGTCAGTAGAATACCCAATTGCTTATCTTATTCTTATTTTGAATTTTACAGATACTAAAACTAATTCAAACCATAGAGTTCCACACTTGAAAACTCTAGACGAAACAGATAACACAACTTTATAGTCTGGCCGTACGGAAGTTAGACTCCTAGAAAAGGATAAAAAAACTGAACATTTAGAAAAAGAACCTTGACGGCTATAGGTACAATATTATTTAGTTATATCACAGGCACCCACGACGACAGACTTGTGGAGGACTAAACTGTTTATGTTTTTCATTATTAACCCAAACGGATCTCGGGATATTAATTACTTTTAGAATCACTTCCGTATTTGTTCAAGGATTTCTAGTCCGATTTTTTAGTTAATTTATTCAACCAAGTTAATTTATGTTAGAAATAAGATTTCAGTACGGTTGAAAATCAAAAGTGTGTAATTTAAACAATAAAATAGGTTAGGCTATGATGTTGCCCCTCAGTTTCCCTTGCTACGTCTTACAATCGTCCCAACAAAGTTAGCGAGTTTGCTTATAGTACCCATTGTTTATACCTACAACCATTCTTAGGCCCATAATCAAGAATGACACTCAGCCTGAATCGCGATTTATCTGAGGATAGATGGTATGGACAGATTGTCAGATTTGTCATATTGCCAATACATTAGTTCATCGAGACAGTTCACCAACAGTAAAATTAAATTTAAAAAATCTATAACAATATTCAAACTGTAAGAAGTTTACGAACGGGTCATTATGAATATGGCTTCTTGTTGTGGCTGTGTAGGTATATATAATACGTTACCGGCAATCTGTATAATTCAGGCGTTCTACACAATGCCTAGACACTGTATGCTATTATATAGAATGCTTTCACGGACAACCGACAATGTGTGAAACAAATAGATCTTGGTATATATTTATGGATGTCTTTTTTTTTTCATTTGTTTATTTTTAGATTATAGGTTTGTGTCCACTTCTTATTCCAAGTTACATTTCAATGCGCTATGTCCTACCATGGAATATGGTGTACAAATTAAATTTACATACTAGAAAAATTTAATAATAATGATTACTTTAACAATGCCAAACAAACAAGCAAATTAATAATAAGTACTTTAACAATGTCATGCGAAAGAATCATCATTTAGGAATTCGTCAATGGTTTTTTTTTTCAGTGGAACTTCTATTTCTTAGATGGTTATAAATTAAAAAGTGACAAACAAGAAAATGGTTCGGTTCCGTATCAGAATATCTAAAATCATTTTAACTATTTTCAATACAACTACGGTCAAAAAAACTACTATTTAAAACACCTAATGATCGTTTCACATATTTTTGTAATAACTACTGGTCGAAACAAATAATGAACGATTCACCTACGGTTTATTCAACTATTATTAATTGTGCTAAGGTTGATTGAACTATGTATGAAATACCTAATAGTCGATTCGCCTACGGTTTATTAATACTACCACTTTGTGACAGAAATTTACATTGTTGCAAAACCGACTTCACGTAGTCTTGTCTGCCCTACCCCTAGAGTGTAATTTAAGCCCGCGAAGGCGCGGAGGGGCGAGGCGGTCCGCGAGTTGGGCGGTTAGCCTGTCAAAATCATAACCCTCCTTTTGGCTTCGCCGAAGTCGGGTAAAAATAACCAAGCCTTCTAACCTAATCTATCCAAGTCTAATTGCGCGGTGTGGTAGAATGGGGTTTCGTACATTATACCGAAAGTTAAATGATCGAACAACAATAGGTCGACAACGTTTGGTCGGACGATCAAATCGTCGATAGTACGTTAGGTCGAAACGTTAATACGTCGAGGTATTATTAAGTGGAAAATGCAATAGGTAGAAAGATCAAATTGTCGCTGGTGTATTAGGTCGAAATATTAATACGTCGACGTATTACTACGTAAAAATGCAAACGGTCTTTTATGGGGAGGAGACAATAGACCGTTTGCATTTTTATAATACATCTACGTATTAATATTTCGACCTATTATACCAGCGACCATTTGATCTTTCGACCTATTGCATTTTCCACGTAATAATACCTCGACGTATTAACGTTTCGACCTAACGTACCAGCGACGATTTGATCGTCCGACCAAACGTTGTCGACCTATTGTTGTTCGATCATTTAACTTTCGTTATAATGTACGAAACCCGGTAGAATGTGGTATAGGTTTTGGTTGTTTTTTTATAAGCACCATTTATGTTTTTTGATAACATTTCATTTATTTCCGCCAGCGCACTCGGTATCGTTGCCTAGACATTGTATAGAATACCGGATTATACACATTGCTTGTAACATATACACGTACAAACCTGAAAACAATAATACAGACACACTACACATATTCGACTGTATAATTACTTGCTCAAGGTCCATAGACTAGACTGTTATATTTTTTACTATCGTACCATTAATGATAGTCTGTTGTAACTGTTATAATTTTTATATATCGAACGGTTTCTTTTTTTTTTCATATTATAAATTTTAACTGATGAAGGCTTAAACGCTTTTTAGGCAAATAATGAAGGAAGTATGAAAGGAACTAAATAATTTATTCACTATTTGGAATTCTTCAATACAAAAGTTGCATGTATTGCTTGTATTGGTATGTATACTGTATGAGAAGAGATGAGAGTAACGTACGTGGGCTAACCTCTGCTCTTATAGTCTAGGTGCAGAGGCAGGCCCGAAAAGGTGAGTGGATTCTATGAAAGAGAATATGAGGTTGAGGACAACAGGGTAAAGGAAAGAGGTAACTGAGGAGATGACGTCTAACAGAATGTTATGAAAAGAATGATATAATTATGACCAGACTGAGATCAGCAGTGAGACTGAGTCTGGTCATACATACTCGAGCCTCGAGTCAACAATAGTGCCCGGAATACGGCAATAGGCTCACCCTCTATTACGTAGGATCGAATACATTGATTGGTGAAATGTGGGTGTTTATTCACTTCTGCCTAACCCTACGGGGATCAAGGCGTGATTATTTATATGTATGTACGCGGACCTGAAATAATCGGGACAGTGACAGGTGTTGTTGAATGAAAAATCACGTTCGATTTTAATGAAGTTTCAAAATAAATAAATAATAAAATACTTTTTTGAATACGATCAATTTACACAAATACGAATTTTAAATTTGTATTCTGACTGTACTCTTGATTTACCTTGAGACTGTACAATAGTGCATATACCAACCTTGAAAAATCCTGTTTAGTTTTTAGAAGTCTGGGGCTAGTCATGGCTATTATGCGTGCAGTAACAGTACCTAAATTATAATAGGCGTTACGACTTGGCTACCAATTATAGACAAGTTTGTGCATTTATGATAAATCCTATAATAATTTGACTTAATTTTCGGCGCAGGCGCAAACTCCTGACCTAAGGTCCAGGGTTTATTTATTAGGTCGAGTAAAGTTTACTAGAGTTTTACAATAAGGAATTTCGTAGTAGTAACACGGAGTCTGGGAAAGGGAGAGGCTCATAACGCTATAGGGACTTAACGTTGTTCCTGATTACTTTCCAGGTTTCATACCGCTTTCTGTTTTTCTTATATTGACTCATACAACACGTAGGGAACTTCCTAGGAACCCTGCTAAGTAGACTTTAACTCCCAATCATAACCGTTGTACAATTTTATTTATGGAAACGACTGCCGTCTTGACATCTCAACATCGAGAGGAAACCCTGCACCAAACCTAAATTCAAATAAATAAATAAGCAGGTTTACTAGCTTGCAGGTGAAGCCGACTGCGACACCACTCCACACATATCACCCAAGAAACAAAATAAAAACAGCAACAATCCATACTAATATAATAAATGCGAAAGTAACTCTGTCTGTCTGTCTGTCTGTATGTTACGCTTTCACGCCTAAACCACTGAACCGATTTTGATGAAATTTGGTATAGGGGTAGATTAGACCATGAGAAAGGACATAGGCTATGTTTGGTCGCGATAACCGACATCCACGCGGGCGGAGCCGCGGGCAAAGCTAGTATTTTTATATTTAGGCTTTTATTTTCGTGCGGAAATCCCCTCGGATACCTACCCCGCCGGAGCCGGAAGGTGAGGTTATGTCGGACTCGAACCGACTAAAACCGCAAGCCGACTGAGGGTCGTGGTGCTAGGCCGGAGGTGAGGTTGTCTTCGACATATCCCTCGCATTCCAGCTGACCCAGGGCCATCGCTTACATGCCCTCCTCTTTATATTTAGGCCGTCATATTGACAGCACTCCGCCTTATAGAAACCTAGGGTACATGTTGCTCGGAGACGGGACATATATCTTGGACTTAAAATGTGTTCTGTAGGCGCATTACACGTTTCTTAGGTATCTTTAGAGGATAGCACGAGTTGCTGCAAATTCACCAAGCTTAGATTATTACAAAGCAATTCACGCGCAACAAGACATCGATTGTCTCGTGATTTAGGTCCAAGTTACGTGTCCCCAGGTATACCTATGGTAGATTACTCACTCCTGCCGCGTGGTCCCCGGCAGAATAGAATTTGGGCCACCCCATCTCTTCCCAAGCGGTGTCGTAAAAGGCGACTAAGGGATAGGGCTGTTAAATCTCAGATAGATATATACAGCCCAGACTCAGCCTTAAAGACATGGCTGTAGTCAATAGTGCCCGGAATACGGCAATAGGCTCACCCCCTATTACGTGGGACCGAATAAAATGAGTGGTGAAATATGGGTGTTAAGTCACCTCTGCCTAAGCCTCCGGGGATAAGGCGTGATTGTACGTATGTATGTACATTATTCCATGGAGAAGGAAATGATAGCGGAGTTGTTGCAAGGCAATCGAGTCGCGTGCCATCCAAACGTCAAATGGACTCATTCGGTAGGTACGTTATAACTTTTTTTTTTTTTTTTTTTCGTGCGGAAATCCCCTCGTATACCCACCCTGCCGGAGCCGGAAGGGGAGGTTATGTCGGACTCGAACCGACTAAAACCGCACGCCGACTGTGGGTCTTGGTGCTAGGCCGGAGGTGAGGTTGTTATAGACATATCCCTCGCACCCCGGCTGACCCAGGGCCATCCCTTACGGTCTAGCCCTCCTCAGGAGGGGGGACAACGGTGTACCTATGACGTCCTTCGACTTTTGACACCCCGCGCGTCTCTCTTCCCACCCGCATTCGGCGCGCGTTTTTATTAGGAGAAATATCAATGGGGCATCTCCGTTACTTAATCATATTCTGTCCTCCGTGACATTATTCACTCACCTGATCATTTAACTGCAGCTCAGTGAAGCCAGGTATCTGCTTGGCCCAGCCGATGACGTTGACGAGCTCCCTGTCGTACAGGTCGGCCAGCAGGGCCAGCGTCTTGGCCGCCGGCTCCACCACCCCCGGCGGGAGTACCGCGCACGAGAACGGGTCTGGCTCGTACGAGTTCAAGGCTTCCAGCACCTTCAATGAGGATTTCAAAGTTGGATTTTATTGTGTAGAGTTAAGGTAGGAGACAATACAAAACTAGGTATTTTGTATTTGTTTTTTTTTTATGTTTTATAAAATAGTTATATTGCTTCCAACTAAGAAACTGTTAGCTACGCAAAATCGTCAAATAGACAGACAAAGAATATAGTAAAAAAAATACTTTATTTTTTTATTTGATCTAATTTGATCACTATTGTGAGGAAATCAATCAAAGCATGATCAAAAATCATACTTTAATTGTTTTCCATACATAATAATTATTAATTTTGAATCGAATTATATATCTTTGCAGTATAACAACCAAACTAAATTTATTTATTGAAAGAAAGAAAGAAATAATTAGTTCAGTTGCTTTTAAGATAGATACATTTATATTATTACAACTCCTAAAATCTAAACAATTTATTTCTTCGTCTACAAAAGTCCCTAAATTATGTCAACTAAATTCAGGGATTTTCATAACAAGAGTACTAGCATCAACCTATATAATACCTTAATATCATCAAGTTGCGGCCTGGGCTGTGCCATAGCGGGAGCATCAGGGGCCCTCCTGTACTTCTGGCGCCCCCCCCTGACCCTATCCAGCCTGACGCCTTCCCGCAGCATGCCCGTACGGAGACACTTGCGGAACCGACAAGCCTGGCACGCCTTCCGGCGCCGCTTGTTTATCTCGCACTCGTTTGAGGCGGGACATGTGTATTCAATATTGCCCTGCTGAGGAACAAACCGTTTCTAGAGTGTGATGGAAGCACCAGCTAAATTAAGAAATTTAAAAAAGCTGATGTATATTCAAAGAGTTGATCATTTGTACAGTCAGCAACAGAAAGATGACAAAGTAAAGTAACTCTTTATTGTGTACAACTGTACACCAAGGATAAATAACACATGTTGTTTGTAGGTACATTGCAGATATAGACAATAGGCGGCCTTATCGCACAGTGGCAATCTCTTACAGACAACCATTGGATGGAGAAAGAGATAGAAAGTATGGTGAGTTGTATGGTGTATGAGTAGTATGGTGCTCAAAGTCCCAATATTGATGTATTTTATAAGATCATTTTGAGATCATTTTGAGCACATTTTCCCTTCGACTCCCTTAGGAGAGAGAAAAAAGTGCTCAAACGTTCTTAAATCTTGGGTTTCCCTCCGTTCCTGTTGACGGATTGTTGTGTTATTTAGGATTTGCACTTAATACCTTAGTTTTAAGATGATTTTGAAACTTTGTAGTCAAGATATTTCTGACGCTGACTGTACTTAAACCTGTAAGTTCTATAAGCTTTTGAACACTGGTGAAATTCGACCTTACTATATTATTTATGTAAATTTAAGATTAAATTAAATATTAAAATGTTATAAATTTTAATCGTGCTTATCCCTTGAGTAAATAAATAAGTGATGTGATGAGACTGATGAGTAAATAACACGACATAATTATACTATTGTTAGTGCTAATAATACTAAACAATACGTACTCTACCAAAAATAAAATAATATTCTTTGAAAAAGAATATGTTACAAAGCGACATCTAGACACAAAGCAGATTAACATAAGGCAGCCAAGAAGGTATAACTGAATATTGTTCCGTTCAATATTGAAAAAAAAATACAATTTAATACTGATGTATTAAATTGTATTTTTTCCACCATCACACATATTTAATACAATTTAATATGTGTGATGGTGATGGGTAAATTTCGCACTATGGCTTCAGCGACGCAACGAGAAGTGCATCGCTCAGAACATATAGCTTAAATCATTCTAAAAAAATAATAACTCTAATAGCAGTCTAATTTGAAACACAAGCCTAAAAAAACGTGGACTCACAAAGAACTAAACCATATTTTTTACCATTTAGAGGTGTTTTAACCTCTAGGTTTTTGTATTATGGGAAGCCTATGTTTAGCTCGTGAAGCGTGTAAAGACAGATGCTGTTGGTGCACTGTTGTGCGTCTCTACTTATCTCAGAGCGAGAAAGCCGTAAGTATATGTATGTTATTCTTATTATTTTTCGTTTAGTCGAACAAGTAATGCGCAACCGGCTAGTATTAGTTTTTAACAATAATAAAAAAATAGTTTATTTTGTATTAAACAGTTTAGTATAACAGTTTTGTGATTGAAGCCTCCTTTTAAGCAAGTAATGCCTGTATTAGGGGACTCCGAATTTGGGGTTAGCCGCAAATAAATACATTTATTAATTTTAATCGTGTCTCAAAAAATATAAATATATTTTCATAGCAGCTATAATATATATCTGGAATGAAATCAACTATTATATATAGAAACACAGCATTTTGAAGCCGATACGGGGCGAATGGGTGCAAAAAAACAGTAAAGGGTATAAGGGGGGCTCATAGCCATTAAAACACAACTGTGGACTTTGAAATATCAACTCAAGGATGAAATGAAATGTTCTGGATTAATCTTAAAGAGATAGACAGATTTATTATGTTTACAGAGGACAGAAGTTTGCCCAGGGCGAAGATTCTCAAACAGACCGTCTTGGCCACAAGTTGATTAAACAAAACCCTAGACACGAAATTATATTTCCAAAAAGCGAGATGTTATTCGTGACCTTAACCTAGTTTTTTGGGACTAATCCCACCCACCGTTTTTACTACCAAAGCTACCAGAATCAACAGAAGTACCCATAAAAACATGTCACTGTAACACTCGTAAAGTTCCCGAGAAAATTAAAAAGTTACCTAATTGGAGAAGTAGGAAGTAATGGATCAAATAGGTACAAAGGTCTCGATATTAAAGGAAATTGTCTTAAAATAAATAATGTTATACGATGTCCCACAGCCAATACTTTTATGTTTATACCAAGCATTAGTTTCAACAAGTCAAATAATGAATTCGAGTTTCTTTGAAGCCTTGAGTCAGACAGTCTTAGATTAGTTAGAATGTTAGATCATATAAGCAAAAATTAAGCAAATTTAATTTTCATTTTACGCATCAGACCCTAGAGACTGTCAGACTCTGTGCATATTAAAAAAATCAGAAGTCATATAATATCGAATAACAAAAATAAATGAAACAGCTAATAATGAAAAATATATATCTATTTTCTAAATAAATACGCTGTTACTAACTTTAATATTTTAGGATATATTTAATGAAAAGCAACAAGCACAATTTTCGAACGTTAAATTAAAATGTAAACTTGTATAATTAATAATTATCATGCACCACTTGATATGATGAAACTTAACACTAATAAACAATCAAAATGTGTTCACCTTCCTACTGACCTGTATAGTCCTCTTGAAAAACGCCTTACAGGCCTCACAGCTAGCGACTCCGTAGTGGAACCCTGAGGCTGTGTCTCCACACACCAAGCACCAGCGTTTGGGAGCTTCGTCGTCTCTTGCGTTGCTGGCAGCGGCTGCCGTAGTCGAAGAACAGTGTTGCTGCTCTGGACTCGTGTTCCCGACGATAGTTCCATCACCAGGAGATACGCAGAATTTCACCTCTTCCTTTGGTTCGAGTTCCAACTGATAGGAAAAAAATAAATTAGCATCCAAAAAACCTACTACGTACTATCATTTTGGTTTGTTTCTGAATTCAAAGACTTATTTATTTTGATTTGATCCCAGATTCAAATATTAATTAATTCTGGTTTGATCCCAGATTCAAGAAATATTTTATTTTGATTTAATTCCAGAGTCCAATAACTAATTTTGGTTTGATTCCAGATTCAAAAAAATATTAATATAGATTTTATTCCAGTTCCAAATTATAATCCATTTACCTAGCTCTTCCAGTAATAATGGCTTTTGACATAAAAAAAATAAGGAGGGACTGCTAAATGTGCGTGTCAAACACAGACTCCTTCAAAAACGTACGAGTACCTCTTGATTTGATAAATGAGTACAGTCCACAAAAACGGGTCCTTATTTTTCGGTAACGGAGCGCAACCAATTTAATGACTTATAATTTTAGATATTAATTTGGAATCTCAAAGAATCATACGAATTTCATATTGTAGTTAGAACTAAATCGACAATTTATTGCGTGGCTCACAGATGTAGTAGTCGTCTAGATACCGCAAGCCGTTCATCACAGCGTGTCACCAATATGGTTCAATGCACGTTTGCCGAAATTAAGAAGGTTTTATTACATTTAATCGCTCTCTATAACACTTTTTTTAACCGAGCATCAATCTCAATTGCATCCAGAGCACTGCATCTTTCTATGATCTGGATCATTCTGACTTACGAGAGGATTGTCAAAAATCTAAGATTTTTAATATCTTAGCCTCAGAGAAAAGCAAATGGGGTAACTAAATTACAGAAGCAGACAACTGTTGTCTCTACCTACCCTGTAGGCATGATGGTATGTCATAGTTACCTCTGGCGGATGCATGATAGGCATAGTCCTAGGGTGCAGCGGCTGTGTATGTGGCGGTGGTTCTGGCGGTGAGTACTGGGGGGGAGCATCGGTCTCCTGCTTCACGCGACGTACTAACATCGGCGGCTCACCACTCACCGCTGACATCATTTGCACCTACAACAATGAGATTGGGTTCACGTTAGACACACGGTCGGTTCATAGTCGGGGAGCTGATGACAAATATTGGTGTGTCTAAGTGGTGTGGGTGTGTGTGTGTTAGTCGGGGATCCAAGTAAAATAGAATACAATATATTGCACACCAATCAAAATATGCATATATATGGAATACGTAATTATGAATAACATATTTATAATTGTCTCCATCTCTTTCTGCCAATCTTATAATGGACGAGAACAATGAGAGCGTTAAAGAAGCTTTTCCAATTAAACCGAGTATTATATATATTTTAGTAACTTTGTTCACAAAAACGTCGAGAGATTAACTAAACTTAGATTACAATGCTGAAGCTGCCTAAGTGATTGACGTCAGCCACAGAAATAAGGGTTAGGTAATAATAACTTTCGCTTCACAAAAGCTCATTATTTTACGCGTGACCGTGACGTAGGTACCTAGTCTGGAGTTTCTATAAACTATGCTTAAACTATAAGTCATTAATTATCTATAAAATCGGTAAAGGGTTGAGTCTTTTGCAAATCCTACTAAAAGAGGATTCAGAATTTTCTCTTTCACAATCAACACAAGGAGAATGAGCTGCTGGGATAGAAAATACTAGTAATTTAATTTATATTACTAGTATACTGGAATTTAGTGCAAAAAATCATCGACCTAATCTAAAATATTGTAAAGAAAGTCCAGGTAAAGAGTGTGAAAACAATGTAACATGTCCCTATGCCAGGCTCGTAATAAATGCTAAAAATGTCTCTGCCTACCCCAACGGTGGTAAGACAATACATGACTGTATGTATATAAAATTTTAGTCGCATCAATTTCATGTGGGCAGTAATTGCACATAAAATCACGTTAATTGCATGCAGAATCTTAATAAAATCACGTTAATTTTATTCTCGCAACGGACACAACTTGTGTACACGAGTAATTATCATTTTATAGCGCTTATGTTAATGTACTCTCCGACTTTCGCGAGTCTTAGGTCATTAATGGATAGTTACAATTATTTTCAATCTCAATATTTTCGTCAAGTTCTTTGTCAGCTATAAAACTTAAGTAGTAATTGAAAGGTAACACGTGAACTCCTACATTAGATGGTTAAAATGAATAAATACTTGGATAAAAATTATAAAAGACCACGAATTTTCGAGTTTTTGAAAAGTGATGATAAGCTCCTTGACTACATGGAAAATGATATTAGACAAAGTGGTCAGAGTATTTGACAGAAGTGGGAGACTTAGAGCGTATGGCAAGCAGTGAGAATTGGGAACACATTCGGGTAGGTACGAGTACTCAAAGTCATTCCACAATATGCCACTTGCTTAAAACAAGGCCCCTATTCTAAGCATAAACTTTAGATGTCTCTTTAAATACAATATTCAAATTTCTCGGTGATGTCTGAAATCATTCGAATACATAATAGTTTTCAAGGTCTTGTTAGGATAGGTCGGGATTGTCCACTTAGTTGCAAAAAAACTATCCGCTTATTATTTTTAAATTGACACTCACGGCTCTATTCTGAAGCAGTAAACCATTAGTGCTACCAGTATTCTGTAATAGGCATACGAATCCGATGTCGAGCCTCGTTCAGGAACATTATTTTGCTTGGAAGAGTAATGACAGATGTAACGTGAATACTCCGCGAAGTTCAACTGGTTAATATAGGTAAAAGAACTGGCATAAAATTGGTTAAAGAGGACGCGTGTGTTCACGATATGCTTGGTCAATCAGAATAGGAAGACAGACATGAGAGAACTCGCTCCGAACATGTTTGGAAAGCTCGTTATGCTTATGCCTGCTATATCCAAATTTAGTTATATTTGTTATCCTACCCAATAAAGGGGTGAGCAGTCTTTATTGCTGTCTACTTGGCACTTTTCCAGACCTGTTAATCGAAGCCTGGAAATCGTGATTGTATCCAAAGTATACCACGACAGAATCTTTGACTAGCGAGAACTTCAGTCTTCTCGAATGAAATCGAATACTCTCGAATGTTGCTCAGTGTAGTAGCCTCAGATGGACTCACTTATACATATGCGATTAGCCGCGATGAATATATTTACATCATTAGACGCATGTCTCTGATGTCTCCATTCATAGCCTAACAGCAGCAAACAGTAGACAATCTAAACTGTACCTACTCCCGTTTGCCGATGGCTCCATTACAGCCTCAGCTGTCTCCAGATGACGGAAAACCTGGTGTCTCTCGAGCTTCGACAACTGAAATACCAGAGAATTCTGTGACAGGACAAACAAATCTACCATAAACTACCAACTGTACCTTAATGCGCGATCTGTTTTCAACTAGCAAGAATAGCTTAGTGTTCTCGAATTGAATTGAATTCTCTCGAATGTTCTTGATTGTAGTAGACTGTATGACTTTATTTCAACTTTACATTCATTACTCAAAAAACCACTTAAGAAACACGATTCTACATGTTGTACGAATTAGTATTTTCTACTAATGTTAAGTAGACGGAAGATAAAGATAAAATAAATAAGATAAATGATATAAAAAGTGTATCCTACTAACGAATTAAGTGAAAGTTTGTGAAGATTGTGTTTAGATGTTTACTATGCAATCAGGCACAAATCGTTTAACAGATTCGGATGAAAATTGACACATAGATTGAGTCATTATTGAATTAACACATACGACTAATTAATCTGCGGTAGCCTAGTGGTATGGATAATGGACTGCTGAGACGAGGTCTCGGGTTCGATCCCAGGTTTACCATGGCACACACCAATGACTTTTCGATGCTTTTCGAAGTTATGTGTGTATTTACCGCAGGTTTATATGTGCCTGGTTAGTGGCAATAGGCTCGCCACCTATTACATTGGGACCTAAACATAAACTGGCGAAATGTGGGTGCTAGCACCTCTGCCTACCCCTTACGAGTTTATGTTATGTATGTTATGTTACTAATTAATTCGGAATCTGGTTCCTATGAGGAAGACCACAGATATTCGAGGGTAGACATTATACCACATTTACATTATACCCTCACAAGTTGCTGGACACAAAACAAATTTTACAAACCATATTTAAAAAAGAATACATAGTAATTATAGTATTTTTTTACTATACAATTTAAAAACCTTTATTTTGTGTAATCTGCAGAGTACAAAATTTACATTTATAATTTTTTAAAGTATAATTAAGAGGTAGAAAATGTGTTGAGTTCATACTGAATAGAATAGCGACTGTAAGTACATAGATACGTCGATGACGAATGTTTTTTTTTTATCCAGAACCCCAGCTCGTGGCAATAGCGTTTGAATGCATAAGTAATAGCTTTCAAGGCCTTGTTGCTGTAGGTCGGGATTGTTTACGGTGTTTAGCTACACACAGTACGATATTATTACATGTATGTAATAGAAATTAAATAACAAAATATAATACACTAGCTTTTGCCCGCGGCTCCGCCCGCGTGGATGTAGGTTATCGCGACCAAACATAGCCTATGTCTTTTCTCATGGGCTAATCTACCCCTATACCAAATTTCATCAAAATCGGTTCAGTGGCTTAGGCGTGAAAGTGTAACATACAGACAGACAGACAGAGTTACTTTCGCATTTATAATAATAAGTATGGATGTTTCGCAATGATTATGTGCTTGTTACTCTTGTTAGTAAAAATAAATTCAGGTAGAACAAAGATAATATAAGAATATTACTTGTTTAATTACATTTTAAAACAGCCAGACAATGTATTTCATGAAAAATATTACATTTTCATACCCTGGTGCATCATTTATTACTTTCTTTTTTTTTCTCTTCTCATTATCCCAGAACGTCGACTCGATTTTAAATTATGTGTTTAGCACTTTAGGGATGATTCAGATCAGGTGGAAAAAATTTCAAGCACTTAAGTGATAATTAAATATCAAATTGATGCCGTTACATTATAAAATCACCTCATGGTATAAATTCAAGTAAATCTTGCTGATTGAGTCAGTAGGATTTTCCTGCTATAGTCATAATTAAGGAAACCTACTAATATACCTATCTCACGAACCTATTAATATACCTTTTGAAGAATATAATATGTGGTATATATACTTAGGTATATTTATGAATTAAAAAAATATGTATAGGAATGGGTTCACGGAAGATAGGGCTCGCTTTCGTTACTTGAAGTGTGTCCCCAAATACCTAGATACCTAATACCTACGCGAGAGCAGCAAGTAAAAACGATATTGATTTACTGATTGAGTATTTTTTTACTAGATAACAAACTTACAATTATGTCAAAAACTTGATACTTGTCATTGCATTTGTCATACAGTTCATATGTCAGACCTTGACCGACAATCAAAAGAATGATGACCTCATACATGTTACGGAAAGAGCCTTGCCGTCTACCGTCACAAACCTAATCATAATTAGGAACCTAAATATAAACGTGTCAAATTAGTATTAATTAATTATTCCGCGTGAAAAAGTTTTTGATTTGACACTTGACAGTCAACTGTCAAGTCAAACGTCAAATCAAAACCTTTTGTAACACCAATGTATTACGTCATAAATACTTTAACGTTGTAAAATCAAGAAAAACTAAAATGGAGATTGGATGCCCATAATTTTCACAGTTGAACTATTTTTAATTTCATAAAATTTATTCAGATAATTTCTCCTTTAGGAATTTTTCCAAAAAATTCTGAACAAATTACATTTCCCAAACCTCTAATTGTAAGTATGAAAGAAAAGTTGAAGGCGAATGACTCGAATCCACGAATTGTATGTATGTTATCCATATAAATATAACTCTATGTAGGTAAGCACCTAGGCGGAAAGTATCGCGACAATAGGTATCAGTTACGAGTGCGTATGCGCACTTACAAAACTGCTTATCTTAGCACAACACGCCGAAAGTGCCGTAGGTCAGTTGTGTGACCAAACGTTCTCGGTTTGAGGGATTTGGGATTTTATACACAAAATATTCTAATGCAATTTTTACTAATATTTTGGGTAAAATATTACTTTCAGTTTTCATTTTTACTATATTAAACTGATACAGATATCCTGTTAAAGCAACTTTCCTTATTTTAAAAAATATGAAATATTATTGGTTAGGAAAAGATTTATGTAAGGTGTAGGGATGCCAGGATCGTTCCGAATGGAAATATGTGGAATGTCCCCAACTCCCCACTAATCCCATGATGGCATAGGTGGGATGATTATGTCCGATTACTCCCATGGGTCAACTGCTAAATATCCTTCGAACTCCAGGAAAAGAGTGTGGTCTCTATCAATCCCAACAAGAAAGTGGTGTGACAGTATATCCAGGTTCACATATTATGTAACTTCTATTGTCCAATAGTTAAAAAATTACAATCGTTTCAATTTAGTTCAGCCGTAGCTATCGAAATCTTCCGGTCATAAATAAACGTCAGTACACTCTGTACCTATAAGGATGTGACAAGTCTGACAACGACTCGCGATATATCGATAGGTAGTCTGTTACGTCAGATCTAAATCCTACCTATACTTCTATTACTTTGAGATCTGTACGCCAGGTAGCTTCAGCATGGCGAGGAAGGCCCGTGTCTTTCAATTCTCTATTCGAATAATGAGCTGTCGAATACTGTTCGAAAAATAAAATCATCGACAAATATGCCAGCAGCTGGCACAGAAGACCAGAGCTTTAAAAGTTCTCCGTAGATCAAGTTTGAGCACCCCTGCCCCATCTTATCGACTGACGTCATTTTTATAATAATTGGCAAACACTAAGAGTCACGTTGTGAACGAGAGAGACGGCAATATTACACCTATACTTTCCAACATCCAAGTTATTTCCGTACTGTTTCATTTTAAAATATAAAAAAACTGGCGACATTACTCACAGGCAGGAATTCGTTGGATGGATCCACGAACACCTGAAAAACATTGTCTATCTTTATTTATACAGAGCTGCACTAAAAAAAATAAAATTATCTATCAAAAGATAAGCGTGAAAAGTGTTCAAGGATGCGAGCTGCGAGGTCAATGTACTTTTGACATTGCAGTGTATATGATAATAGCCGTGATGCAACATAAGTAGGCGAATACCTACGACTATGTAGGTAGCTATATCACTAATCAAATTTAATATTCATGTCTGATGCGTCACATGTACAGCAAGGTTTTTATTATTATGTCTTTCTTATTAAACAGTCTGTCAATAGAGTCTAAAATGAATAAGGCCAAAACCTTTTTACTATATTCTATAGAAAGTATCAGGTGCGCTATTTGATCGATTTTGAACCTTATTAATTTGATGGATAGTTCATCTCCATTTATGCCTGAACTCACGGCTCCTACTAAAGTAGAACTTGCTAGATTTATTAATGTAATGGAATCTCTTACTTTGGTAAAAGCTTTTATCAATATTACGTGTCAGACGTTATATCAAGCTCTGCGTAGGGCGACCTACGTCACAGAAATTGAACTGAACAAAATAAATCAATCAGTATACTGATATGTCATAATGAAATCTGATTACTGAATTGGGCCTACGGCAACATACTCTTGTTAATACTCTTTGCGTAGGTCGTGAATTCAAGTTTATTAGAATAAATATTCAATTCGTTTGTAAGCGTGCTTCAGCAAGTAATTAAAAACAATACAAGGTTACAATGTTATTCAAAGCCAAACACTGCTTATTATAAAGTAAAATTGGGAGAAATATACTCGGTGATTTTATAGTCGTTTGGATAAAAAGAATTTGTGCACAGTTTCGAAAGCAAAATCATCTGGAAGTATTAATTTGGCGAAACCTCCATACATTTTTCCTTTCATCTGAACCTTATTCCAATACATTATCAAAAAAAAACATTTCTTTCGCCACTATTAAATCACCCAATATACAACGACGTTGTCGATTATGAAAAAAATAAAGGATATTAGACGATTTACTGTGATGCGTCACATGGATTGAATATGAGTTCAGTAAGAAACTTGGCCTGTAAAAAATGGTTTGTCTAATTATGTAGGTTTACCGAACTAAGTACTATTTTTGTTAAAGAACGGACACGGGTTGAATGTCCTATTTTGACTCGAGATTGTTTAAAAAAACAAACGTCATGGTGAGCCTTGAGTTAGTTATAAATTATTGATTTATTGATCACGTGGCATAGCTTTTTGAGCTATAAAACACGTACATGTGGTAGGATACGGGGCAGATTATTATAGTAGGGAAGCCCTAGAAGAAATATTGGGAGTTAATCGAGCGCGTTAGATTAATATAAGGAAGGACACTTTACATATTGCCAAGTTCCTCCAACCAGTATGAACATTTAATATCGTCAATCAAATATCTAATCTACAAATTCTAATAGGTTTCCGCGACGCTCGAGTATTTACACATTTGGCATCGTGGTCTCCGCTACCATTATGAGTTCGAACATAGACGAAATGCATGTGACAAGAATAGTTATGACTTCCGAAACAATAGGTTTAGAAATACTAAATTATTTACTTTCAATACATACTTTCGCGTTCTATTTTAAACGTATTTGCACGATTTTCACATTGAAACTGATAGTGTAGCGATTGTAATCACTCACTACAAAACATACCAGTTTGATGTTTTCGGATCACAGTTTTGTCAAATACAATAAGTACAACATGAATTCATGAAAATTTGTACCGTCTTGATAAAATTTAAATTTGGGAAAAATATTGAAAATCTAAGAAAAGTTACAATTTATGATGTATGTAATTTTTTAAAATTTCTAAATTTGCAAAGAATATACGGCCAGCTACTGGTAAGCTGGTATCATTTGTAGCATGGAAATAACGAGGCGGCAGAGACACGGAATACGTAACACATAATATGGACTTATAGCAGGATGTTCATAATATTTATCCATGTGTTAGTTTTATATTAAGAAGATATGCACCCAAAGCCTTATATTCATAATAGGTATATTGTACTACGAATTCGCCCTAAAACCAAGTTCCTGTTTTACAAGGACATAATAAATAAAATAATATTCTATGCACAAATGATTGATCGATAGAGTCACCTATTAAATATTGAAACAAAAACCTAAAAAAATTATAAATCCTTTGATAAATACCTAGTCAGGCTGAAATAAAAAAGGTGCATTGTTGAATACCTACCTGGATTGATTTTATTTTACCAAGTCAGGGCTATCTATCGCATCTAATTAGATTTAGATCAAGAAATTCGGTTCCCATTAGTCCCATTTATGCTAATAAAAGCAATTCTAACGCCTCCCCAAATAGGATAAAAATAGTATCGGTAAGGTCCTGGCCAACTTCGTAGGCGTTAGATATTTGTAGGGGTAGGTATTGTGTTTTAGGCACGTGTTAGAATACATAACGCCCTAAAGCATGTAGTATTCATTGATACCTACTATAAAATGTATCCTGAATTCAAAAGAGCACGTTATTCTAGCCACCATCTTATATAAGACAAGCAATAAATACCTTCTGCAAGTTCTTGTTCTTAAAAAGCTCTTGTAGGCCGGCTAACCTGCATTTCATACGATTTGTGAATGCCTTACATGGTTTCCTTTCTTTTTCCCTTTTTTGAATAATTGTATAATTGACACCTTTGGGTCTTACAAGAATTCCAACATTGATAACTGCAAGAGTCGTATTTTAGTTTTCTACCTTAGTATCAAAAAATATACATAAACCTAATTAAGATGCAAGATTAATTACCTATCATAACAGTTACATCGTTACCCAAAATTATTATCAAAAGCGATAAAAAAACATACATTTTATAAATAAGTTAGTATAAAACCTCATTCGTCAGAACGCCACAACACTATTTATAATGTTAGCGCAAAATAGGTACGTAGGTATTCATAATACGCCGCCGAGTTCACCGACCGTGCGTCCGTGGTCTCACCTTCATAGATAAACGTCATTTGGAATAGAGCGGGTGGCGGCCTTGCGACCGCCAAACATCGAGCTCGTAGCCTCGCAACTACGACCGAGTTGGGGCAGGCTCACGACTGGCTCGTATTAGCTGCCGTTTGGGAGTTTTGGGACATACATTATGGACATGGACCACAGACAGACATCTGCTAACAGCCATATATTACAATTTTACTATAGTTTTAGCGGTTTCATACAGTAATTGGATAATGTAGAGCAAATTACGTAAATTAATTTCAAAGACTTTATGTTAAAATATTCAGATTTATTTAATTTCACCAAAAACACTGAAAACCGGGCGAGTGATTATATTATCGTCCATTCATTCTGGTATAGCCACTTTATCCATTTCCCCAGGTCCCCTTTTTGGGAAACTCTAGTTACGCGAAAGAACAGTTCCGTTCGAAAATAAAGAAATGAATATAAATGTGTTTTATTAAATTTAAACTGCATTACCATAATTTACAAAATTATTTGAGAAATTCAGTTTACTTAAACGGATTTTTACTGGTGATTGGAGACTCTACCACATACTATGTTACTTATCTACTACCTATCAACTTTACACACGCCCCAACTAAGTATTATTACATAATATTATACAATGTATTTAAAAATCGAACCAGTATTTTGCGTATATATAGAAAGACGTGGAACATAATACATAATACTTTTGTCTTGGTGGAACCAGGGCAAAATCTGGCTGCTGGCTGTATGACACAACACAATTTGACTTACGCACTTATTATGGGCTTTTAGTAGCAGTAGGATTGTATTATGGGCATTCTTAGGACATGGTGACCGCATACCAGGAGCTGAGCATCCTATTGGTTGCTAACTGGCTAGTATATAAAAGTCCAAGGCTTATCACCGCTAGAATCACTGTTCAGAGCAAACAGCTCATGTTTTATTTTTAAAACGAAATACGTAGATAGATGTAGCCTTGAGAACGAAACTAACACCTATTACATTTGATTACCGCGATGTCATAGTGGATTGTTTTAAGAATAAATAAAATAAAGAATGTAGGAAGTCAAAATGAAAAAAATTGGTAATCTTTAGTATGGGGCTCCCTCATAACTCAACACGTACTTTTGGAACTAAAGGTACATAACGTAACCAGCTAACCAATAAACATGTTGATTAGAAGGGAAGGTTCATATCTGACGGAACATGCGTCGCGTATTATCGGTCGCGTAACGCCAGAACAGACAAATGTATAGAAAAACACTTGACCGTTCACACTCAACCGATGCTACGTTAGTGCGTCGAGTGTTCCGTCAGATATGAACCTTCCCTTATGGACGAGGCTATGGAACAACCCAGTTAGTAGATCATACGCCGATGTCTATAGAAAATGTGCGCTGTATTCTTTTAAATAAAACTTATTTTCTTCTTTTCTCTCCCGTAAAAGTCAAAATGAGTCAAAGCAAGAGACGGGCTTCAAAGCACAATATTTGGATACAAGACTAACCCTGTGATGGTGATAATAATAATTCTGACACACAACGAAATACATTTTCGACATCCTTCGACATCATTGAGATAACATACATCTAATTTTAGTACAAGATCAATGGTTAAATTGTACAAGAAACAATGAATTCGACACACCGGATGCTGCGATCTCTCAGTGACACTCGCATAAACAAAGTTCGGAAAAAATACTAACGGTTGTTGTCGGTTAGTTCGTTCGGTGATCGTCGCGTAATCCGGACCTACCTCAACATACAATCAAATATGCCGCCGTTCGGCTCACGCTCTCCATATCCTATTATAAAGTTAAATTTTCACACACATAAGACGTCTAATCCTTCATACAAATATAGTTTTTATATGTACCAAGTTTACACAGATGTTTCCTTTAGCAATTGTGTAGAATATAAAAATTATGAGCTGTATTTGCTTAAGTCTGAACTCATAAGTTTCATATTTCAAAACTCATAATATGGAACTCGATAGCTATTGATTTACCAGACAAATAAATTAATCAGTTTTAGATGTTTCTGTAAGGTAAATATGTAAATTATGTTCGCGTTATTTCTATTTAGGGAACATTATTGATCTAAGGATAAAGCTCTCTCGAAAAAGGTCCCGCATACGCCCTACAGAAAAAGTGGAGCATGCCTTTCCTTGCCCTTCACCCCGAGAGTTCATTACGGGTTCAATTGTAAGTCGTTAGATCACTACACTACATAATACAAATGACATAAATGCGTAGTTATTTTATTTATTCATTAATTCGTGGTGGTAAGCTGTTACCGTTGCCTATAAAATGGTGGCAATACCAGAGGTGTTGCCGACAACACTCCTCTCTTCAAGGAACTCCTGCAACCGTACTTTTATGTGTTACTGGTGCCTCAGGCAATGACAATAATAATGCTATCATATAAAATTAAACGGATTCGTCGCGATTCCTCCCGTGTTTGATTCCCTTCGAAAATAAAATACCATTTTATCACGCTATTAAAAATTTCGGGAGAAATCTCTACTAACCCAACTAAACCACGCATGTTTTGCTATCCGGGGTTTTCTGTATTTCCCCAGTCAGATGAGTCTAAATTGGAATCGGAAATTCCGTAATGCCAATCAATTCAATCAATCAGTTAATTATGCATACACTGCTGAACGTATGTGCATTTTTCCGTTAGTCGGCTCTTACGACACCCTTCGGATGAGATTGGGTCGTGTGGTGATACTTGTATTCTTTAGCTAAGGTATTACATCACTACAGTTATCAGTCGGTACTTATTATCCAAGATCAAGGAGAAATGGAAAGTTTTTTTGATATAAAAATTTACTTTTAATGTTTTATCATCTCTGGCAGTTTCCTACAGTAAGCAAGCATTGGTTTTTATAACAAAGATGTTAAAGTTATCGTACCTACCTGCCTATATTTGTTGGAATATTGTAACAATCAATAATACGCGGTTATGACCTACATAATCCCAGAACGCATCCGTGTAAAAAATGCGTTTTAAGACCGTGACACTTCTATCATACCACCGAACGCCTACCAACGAAGCAATTTCAAACTATTCTTATAAAATAGAAAGTAAGTCCAATATAGTTATGCCTGGAAATCTGCCAATCGCGATAAGACATTTCATATGACACGTTTAATGTATGAAATAATCATTAGATTGTCTTGCACTATCTTATCTACCCCGAACTAACAAAACATACACGCCAGTTACATTTGGGTAGGTCAGGATTCAGCCGAAGCTTTGCCCAGGCAAATTTCGGCGGCAGGGAGGCAAATTTGGAGGCAAAAATAGGTAGTACGGTGGTTGCGAGGGGTGTAGGGTGGGGAGGTGGTGGTGCGGGGATGCGCGGGCGGAGGGTGCGTCTAGACGCCGGCCTTGACCGCCACACGGTTTCCGCGCGGCCGAGGTCGCCGCGACCCACAGCCCAGAGACCGAGTGCTCGCGACACAACGGTATACCTATGTCATACGATCTTACATACCGTTCACAGGGCTTATACCGTTCTCATATTCATATTACGTGTTTGCTACCTCAGACTCTCAGACTTCCATTTATTTGCAGATTTTCGTTTTAAATTGGATAAGGAAAACTTAAACAAAGCTGGCCATATGTGCAGTACCTTATTGTAAAAGAGTACCTACCTACCCATCTTTCCAACTCAATTTGATCGATAAATTTGAGCTATTAGCAAGTAGGTATACCTAAATCATATAAGTACCCTATATATTTTGTCTACATACAAGTTTAAATTATGTTTACATAATTGTAACTATTTACTAATTACTAACAATAAAATAGTCCGAATTGATTATATCTAGAAGCATGTGTAAGTCTATAAAAATTCGGTCGAACTACACAGTTGAGTGAGGAACGTGGCGTCTCGCGACTAGGTCTGTGAACTTGAGCGAGTTTCGACATTGCGCCGACATTGAGCCGGGCTAAATAACGCAGATAGCGAGAGGTCGACGACCGACATCGCCCAATATCACGCGGACGATCGCAAGATTTGCTAGCACCTGCTGACGCTGCGTGCGCGTTATATAACCAGCCAAGCGATTACCTACGCCCAGCAGACCTACCACAACACTAACCATCTTGTCCACAGGATGACCCGCAACTTTGCCCGCAAAGCCTAAAAATTATCCAATTACTGAAATTTTAACATATCAACCACGAAAACCTTGGCTCAAAGAATGCAGCAAAACAAACCATTTAGATATTCCGCCTCAATTTTGATCAGTCAAAAACTTGGATGGATTTCGTTGCACATTGCCGAGATGGAATCTTGTAAAAAAATCACCTTACTCGAGAGGCCCCCAAAAATTACGAATCGGAAATGGTGGTATCGCTCGAGAGTGGAAGGGGTGGAAGCGGGCGGAGCTGCGAGGCGGGTGGCGGGGGCCGAATATCTCGGCGCGGGGTGACATTGCTCGGCCATCGACACTATGCCCGACCTACGGCACGCCACCGGCGCGCACCCCGCTCGCGCCTCGCCGCGCCCGACGGAACACGTCGCCTCATCCGCACCAATAGCTTCAAAACACACCGTTTCACTAGACTAGTCACATATCCAGCGATATGACGAGCCCTGTTCTTTACGCGACCACCATTTTGGGCATATTGCATTCTTTGGAGTCGGTCAAAGCGCTGTAGCTCTTAAATAATGCAAAGCTCGCAGCACTGTTACATAAATGACGCAATGCGTTTTTAAGATATTTTGTCTCCAAAATGGTCCACGATAAACAATGTTGCGCACACGTACCTACGCGCATAACAAATTGTATATTGCGGTGGAAAGGTTTTTTTTTCTACTTAATTAATATGGGAACATTATTCGCGAAGAAATGATATATTAGATTATATGCTTGTACTTTTAATATACAAGCCAATATTATTTGGGGCAATTAGACTTGCTCAACTTATGATTAATAATAATTTGAAATTAATGATATTGGAAATTTTGGCAAGACAGGCTAATTACTTTATTTTATGGTCCAGGACAGCAATTTTTGAGATAGGTAATAGGTACAGTTTTGTGGAAAGAATATATCATTGGAGAGTAGCAAATTTGGATACACACATATTACCTACCTCAAATTTGCTAGCGTTAGGTATTCATTGCCTCGATAAATACATACTTTTTCATCGCAGTGCTGAAAAAATATCTATCAGCGGCCGACAAAGTTTCAAGTAAGTCATTTTTAATACAGTTTATTTCTTCAGATCTCCTGTTCTTGTGAACGGGAAGAAAAGAAAAAAAAACGTGCTCAACCACAATCAAATGTCAAAAGAAGAAACTGAAAAAATGCTTGAAATAAGGCAAATTGATATATAAATATATATACTACATAGGACCAAAAATATAGTTAGTAGCATTTTGAACCAAATTAATATACACTCTCCGCTTCTGACGTAGTTAGGTATACTACGTAGATTATAGATTATAAAAAGAATGAAAACCTAGGACTTTCAACCACATGTTCGATACCTAAATACCAGGAGCTCAGAACATTCAAGTAGGTAGACTTACACGTGAAGTTAGTCAATCTATACCATCTGAGTCGTTTGACATCACATTCACATTGCATAAATCATTGAAACCATATCTATGATTCATAAACCTACCATTAAAATCATTTGGAAGTGAAAAGCATTGAAAATAGGATAATATTATAGAAAAAAATATTTCAATAAAATTTTAATTCAGAAGACATAAATGCGCGCTAGCTTGCTATAAGCCTAGGCAAAGGGTTTTATGTACTTTCAATTCAATTTAATGCAATTTATTGTTACTTAATATCTTTTGTACCCATATATTGCATTTAATTGCAATATATGGGTACAAAAGATATTAAGGTAATATATGGTGGACCCACAGATTGGTATGCATTAATGTCACATAAGTATGACTGAAGCATTTTTCATTATTTTTTCAATTAAATATGACTATGATCGTCTGACAATCGTGTCTATACATATAGATATCTACTCACACGTTACATGTGTTTGCACGTTTGTCTTTAGAATTTAATCTGTAATTCGATTACATCAGGAAAAATTAAATGCTCAGGTGGAGCTAGAACCTACGACTTTTCCCTTACAGGGGGAATGCTCTTCCAACTGAGCTACTGACCTACAACTGAATCAATTCAAATTTCCCTTCTCTTTATATCCGTCTTTCCGGCGATATTTAATGTTGTATATATTGGTGAATTGTATAGTTAGCATAATAAATGCTATAAAATTTTAATCTGTAATTTCGTTATTTTTCAGTTTCCAGTGACTACTTGAATTTGAAGGCGATTTATAACAAAAAATATCAAATTGATTATTTTCCCTGTTTAGTAGACCTTTCTTTTTATAGCGTGGTAATAAACCTAACAATACCACGAACATTTCCTATTAAAATTGTATGGACTTTAATGTTTGATGTAATTGTATCGTATGGCAACGATTACTTAATTCCAAAAGTTTATTAATTCATTAAATAATATGACAATACTCAAAAATTTGCATTGAATGATCAGACAGTCTAGTTGCATTGCCTTACATATTTATAAAATTACTAGCTGTCCCGGCGAACTTCGTACCGCCAATTTTTTCCCGCCCCGCGATCCGCGTCAGATCCCGTTCCCCCTGCACCATTTAGGGGGATGAAAAATAGATGTTGGCCGATTCTCATAGATACCGGATAAGCACAAAAAATTTCATCAAAATCGGTCAAGCCGTTTCGGAGGAGTATGGCAACGAAAACTGTGACACGAGAATTTTATATATTAGATATGCGTATTTTCATTTCAATAAGTACATATATTATTAGGTATAAATACCTACATTTTTAATTGAAATACATTTTACAAAATACATTTATTTTTCATAATAATTTCATGAAGATGAAAAGGAATACATTTTTAATTATCATATCGATAGCCACGTGGTTCCCGGCAAAGAAGAATTTGGGCCACCTCATCTCTTCCCATGCGGTATCAATCAAGGCGACTAAGGGATAGGGCTGTTTAACATCAGACAGATATATACAGCCCAGACTTAGCCGCAGATATAGGCTCGAGTCAACAATGGTGCCCGGAATATTATGGCAATAGGCTCACCCCCTATTACATGGGACCGACTACAATTATTGGTGAAATGTGGGTGTTAATTGAGCCTAACCCTTCGGGGATAAAGAGTGATTAAATGTATATAAGTATGTATCGATGATAAATAAATATAATAATTAGGTAGGTAAGTAAGTGTCTCAATATATTGTGTTTGGATATTATCCAACCATCATTTATTTAACATTTTGCACACACAAAGCGAATACAAAATATACAATGGATGTTGAAAAGTTAGTACATTGGTACTGCTTATTTCTATAAGAAATTTCATTGAGAATGCCGTAAGGCGAAACCGGTGAGGTACATAAATAAAATTAAACTCTATGGAAAAGTACAAGTGTATTATTCAATATGTGTAGATTCCACTAAGTTCCATCAATCTCCAGTATAAACAGTCTATATAACAAATACTTAAAACCCCGAAAACATAAATACTACAAAACACTAATACAAATCTTGAAAAACAATGCAAAGAATTGTTTTTAAAAATAAATCAAAAAGCTATTCATATAATAATTACGTACCTATTAATATTATGTGTCAGCTGCCCAACTTTTGTATACAAAGAACTACAATACTTAGATAAAAAGTGCAACAAATATTGGAAGGTTCAACGCCCATTTGACATTGAAAAGATAAACACACCAACTGCTACATATTTATTCGCGTCTAGTGATACAATAACACATTTAATTTGTAGAAATGTTTCCGAATCACGTTTTTGTAACTTATGATGACGTTGGGTGAATGGAAACCGGTTATAGGTTTATGTTTTTGGCTCTAAATATGTTTTACTTGTAATTAGAGTGTATCATTATCATATATCATTTAGGCCCCAAACGATATTGATACGATATTGATATTATATAACTTTGTTATACCAAAATCTTGCCAAAATTTTGGCATAGCCAGCAGTGGCGAAGGATGAAAATTTTCAAAAGGCAAGCTGGGGGAAATTTTGGAGTATAAGTGTAAACATCTTTACCACGGCTTGCCTTTACAGAGCAAGCCGCCAGCCAGTCCAGTCATCCAAAAATGTCTATGTATGTGTATGTATCCATGTTCATTTGCCCGTCGAAATTCTACATACATACATACGCTCTCTCCTATTTCCCTCCGGGGTAAAATTCTATAAGGTGTATTTTCAGTACAATCAAAAATTGACTTGCTCTTTACTTGAAATAAGTTTTAACCATCCAACTATTAGAAAAGTCAACCTTAGCTCTACATAGAAAGAATTTGAATTTTTTATCAAAACTAGTAGACCAAATTTTTAGCTGACTGTACACTTGTCGAACAACAGAAAATGCTCTGGTGCAGACATTCCTTTTTAGGTTGGTGGGTCTGAAGGCAGTCTCCATCCGGGCTAGAGCGGTGTTCCTCTAAATACGAATTGGGATGTATTACCTTGGGTAGTTTCACCCTCAAAGAAATCGATGTTAAGTAACAGTAGATGTGATATTACGTCTGGTCTGTTGGGATAGCACGCGGGGAGCACGATACTAGCATGCCTATTGAATCTATCAGCGCGCTATCAGCATGCTTATGCCCAATCACGACCAAGGCCGGGACCAATCCATTCGCGATTCGATAGTCATCACCATTGTGGAGACGTATTTTTCTGATTGCATCAGAGAAGAAAGAGTTAAAAGCAAGCTCCCTATACCCTAACAATTAAACTATATACAAATTCTATAGACGCCGCAACTGGCATTTTAAAACGGCACATAAAATGTGTACTACTTGGGTACTTCGGTGTAATTTGACATATACTTACACCCCATGACGTGAACACATTGAGAAATTAAAAACCATATTGACATTAACTAACTCACACAAAAGCAATTTTCACGTCGTTTTTTGCGACGAACGTTCTTAGCAAAGCTTTGTCTATAAAGTATAATATGGCCTAAGCCCTTTTTTCTTATCGTGCGATAAATCCCCACGGATACCACCCCCATGGAGTTGGTCGAGATGGTCATGTCGGACTCGAATCGACTAAAACGCCCGATTGGATGGTCTATGCCCTGAGAGTTGTTGGCCCTACCTCTGTAATTTCTCCCTTTTCACATGTAATCAATTTGTCCTTCGCTATATGGGTGATACAACTCAATGTTGTATCTATAATTAGCTTTTATAAATTATTATACCTATTTATTGCTAAATGTCAGAATGTAGGTGGTCTGCCTGAGCTGGTTTTTTGCATTCAACACAATGTTGTGCCGCGAAACCAAGCCATGGATATTATTATATAGATACGTATTTAATCAGACCATTAACACTTGTAGATTAGATTCATGATAGCATTGGGATCGTAGGTACTTATATTTTCTACCGTCTCTTTCTCTTTCTACCGTCTGTCTTCTGCCATTCTCTCTATTATACCGTCTTTGGAGAATTATTTTCAGGGGCATTTATTTAAACAGATTTTTTATCATATTACACGTCTTAGATAGTACTTATAACGTCCGTACCGCATTTGTCTTTCTACCGTCTCTCTTCTACCGTTCTCTCTGTTCTACCGTCTCTGCACAAGTATTTTTAGGGGCATATATTTATACAGATTTTTTAATCATATTACACGTCTTGGATACTACTTATATTGTCTACTTTCTCTTTCTACCGTCTCTCTTCTACCGTTCTCTCTATTATACCGTCTCTGCACAATTATTTTTAGGGGCATTTATTTATAGTTTTTTTTTATATTACACCTTTCTATCACTATCATATGATACACACACATCCGTGTTTAATTCATCGTTTTAAAATGCAAAGGCCTACTGCTACCTGCGAGTACAGTCCTCATCTTTTGATTTAGCTCCTAGGAAGATCAGTGAGAGTCTAGCTAAAATCCGTTTTTTTTTTGGGTAAAATCGGGTTTTGTAGAGTCGAAAGCTCTACAAAACTTGTGTTCGGCGCTCGGCTCTACAAAACCCGATAAGGTAAGTCGATGTTAGCAAGAACTCTCACTCTTAGCACGTGTTTTTAAATCTAATGACGACCTTTCTAAAAAAACGCAGTATTTTGAATAAAAAAACTGACAAGAATTCCAAAAGAAATAAGTATCGTTAATATAATAACCTACAACCTTACCTAAGTATTTTTTTAAATATTTGTAATGTACAGACACGACTACTTTACAATTTTAAATAGTAAGTATAGAAATAGAACTTGAACAACTTGAAGTTATATAGTTAGAGCGTTTAATCTAACGCATATCAGCAACTAACTGTAAACAATTGTTATCTATATAAACAACACGTGTCAACACAACAATGTATGTCCAATAGCCTACAATTTTTAGGTCACAGTTCAATGGAAAATATACTGAAAAAGTTTTAGAAGTAAAGTAATTTGAAATGTGTTAAGGCAATACCGAGGGCCATTGTACAATCCAAATCTGTTCAGGCATTTACAAGTTATCGTGGAATTAAGAAGCTGATCTACATAGGTAGCTGCATCAACCCTAAAAAATATTTTTTTCTTCAGACAGTCTTGTAAAAATCTGTACCATACTCACACTTTGCAAAGATTCAATCATATCCAATGTAGTGGCTATGTTCGAAAACAACCAGGCATTTTGTACCGCACACATTTTAATATCCATAAAACGAATCACATCACTTGCGCACAAAAAATATAAGGTCAATGCGCTTCAATGTAGATTTAAAATTGCATGTTTTTACGTGGAGCGCAATGAGGAAAAGCTTGCCGTTCGTTGAGCGACTCGCACGCACTGTACACACGCAACGCAATGCGTGTACGCAGGCCACGCCTCTCCCCACCAGAGTACAGACAGCACGCATGCACCGCCCAGCGGCCCAGCACGTGCTCGACGCCTTTCAGATTGGTCCCTTTATAAACAAGGTAGGCAAAACGTTTGTTTTCCTGAAGCGCTGCCAAAGTACTGAGTCTGTCATTGGTCGTCGAGCGCCGACACGGTATGTTTTGAATGGAAGCGAACATTTTATGACGGTTTAGGATTCAGAGGCAAATTGTATTATTTTAATATTAACAACAACAGCGTGTTTTGTACGGGTTAAATAAGCCGTAACTTTGCGCAACGGTGCTTATGTCAATCTATTGTTCAATCAAAAATAACGTTGTGTAATTTTTTTATGTAATGTGTTATTCTTATTAATATCTAGTATTCGTACCTCGTAGGTATACCAACAGTGCTATTATAGTAGCTGTCACTCGCCCTCAATCCGGAATTATTTAAGTGGACGTAATAAAATAAAGCCCGCCTAAAGAATCCGAGATTGCAAGAAAAAGGAAACATGTACCTAGATTGTTGGTGAAGAAATCTTTCTTGAATTTCCTTGTCATAAAATATAAAATAATTATCGAGCTACAATAAAATATTAAAGTGCAAAATTGATTGTATTTCTTTAATAAATAAATTCGATTATTGTGTGAAATCGAATTGGTTACGCATTAGGACGTAACTATTTACCTAATGAAAAATTGAGCTGTCAAAACTAAAATGGTTGGACAAAGTTCTGCTTTTCCAGTATGAATGATGTGGATCCAAGAAGTAGCTGGCTGATGATATGCGTGCCAATGGTCTAACTGCCTGGGATGGCTAAGACCGAGGGAATTGAAGTCAGAGTAGTCTTTACCTTAAAAGCGAACTTCGAGGTAAAAGCATCGGATGCGACTGGAACCTGCTTACATGATGATGACAAATTAATCGGATCAACCGGGACTGTATCACACTCTCATGTAAGATCGACTTAAAGGAGACTGAAATGATTACATACAATCTTGGGCCTAGTTGTAAGAAGATGAAAGTGGTGTCAATTAATAGCTTATATATTTATCAACCTTTCACTGAAAATTCTGCGGATTTTGTCAATCTGAGAACAGAGATATAAGAGATTATGTAAAAGTGAGGTTATGTTACAATCTTTATCTAACAGCTGATTCCTGAAGTGCAAAATGTGTTCTTTTGCACTAATAGTTATTATATTTACTAGAAAATGTTTGAAAAATCCTATGAATGAACGTCAACGACTTCAAGCGATAGGTAGGTAACAGGTAAGGAGATAGGGAAAGGATGTCTAAAATAAAATAAAAAATCATTGAATATAGTGTTTTATTCACCTTCTATTAAACACATTTTACATTTTAAACCTGCCAGGATGGTAGCTGGTTAGATGAGGTTACAGGTATTTACTTACAGACTGAGGTGCAAGCCATTGCCGAATCACTGACAGAATTGTTTCATCGTGTAAGGGCCGTCGGCCCAGTGTATTGCAGTGACCAGTGGATATACCACAATTCACACAGCGATCCATAGTTTCAATAATATCCAATCCACAAGCTGGCGGTAAAATGCGAAATAACAATTCCAAGTCAAACGTGTGAGCGATCTTCGGTGTCCAAGGTGAAAGCAAGGGTCGTACATACAAGTTAGGCAGGGTCAGAATCCGTAAAATACAAAGCAGTTGTCGTAAAAAATGACGAATAATCGGGAAAGCACTCAAAACGCATCGGAAAACACGAAACGATGAGCAAACAAAAACAGTCAGCCACTGTCTAGTGTCAATGTTAGTCAGCTGCCATGTCAGTGACATAGACTACAAATATAAGAGAGATTTGAATCGATATGATATCGATAATCATTAATATTGGTTTTTCAGTAATTAATTCATATTTAATTTAATAATATGCCTGTAATTATATGCACTATAATGCATATAAGTATATATAGTGCATTTAATTACTTTGAGTTAATTATTTACAGCAAATATTTTAGTGTAATCGATTACTCAATTGATAATCTTACGAAAACTATTTTCTCATATTTCTCCGCATCCAGATTGAGAATTGAGTTGATTTTTCATATTCTAAGATAGAAAAATATGACTAATTTTTTAGATCATATCTCAACTTATTACATTTGGGCCCACCATTTTCCATCTCCTTTGCAGCCTTAATTTTGCAGTGTCAGAATTTTCCTTAAGTGGTATTATCATCCTCAATATAACAAATGAAGCATAACATAACATAAACATAACATAACATAAACTCATACCTGTTATCCCCGAAGGGGTAGGCAGAGGTGCTAGCACCCACATTTCGCCAGTTTATGTTTAGGTCCCAATGTAATAGGTGGCGAGCCTATTGCCATTAACCGGGCACTTATAAACCTGCGATAAATACACACATAACTTCGAAAAGCATCGAGAAGTCATTGGTGTGTGCCATGGTAAACCTGGGATCGAACCCGAGACCTCGTCTCAGCAGTCCATTACCCATACCACTAGGCTGTGGCAAAAATCTCCGAATTTTGGACTGGTCATATCTAATACCACAAATATTGCCATCGACACGATAAAGAAGATCCAACCATGGCAACCACTTATCATCAATTGAGCTGTGTTGTATAAAAGAACGATAGCCTACATCTACGTAGGGGAACTTTTTAAGATTGCTCATTCAAATACCGTCTGAAAGAAATAAAGAAAAAAAATTAAGACATTATATGCTTTCGTTCGGTTAGGTAGCAATTAATTTAGATAAGTTCCATGTGTCTCGAAATTAAGTAGGTTAGGCACCTGAAGTGCCCACATGAGATCCAATGAAACTAGAGGAAGTACCTAATTACGAATTAATCTAAGACCTAATAGATGAAATAAATGTTAAAGATATGCCTTAGAAAATATTAGCCAAGTACTATTTGGTTGATATACCTAGAACTAGAACAATGAAATTTGGCTTTAAAACCTAATACTACGAACCACCTATCAAATAAAAGCTGTTTTACTAGTGTTTAAGCCATTTAGAAAGAAAATTATAAGCAGGTAACTAACATAACTAACAACACCTTTCCTACCGAAAATATACCTAATTATTACCTTACTAGGTGCAACTAGTGAAGAAATGCTCCAACACAAGTTCATAAATATTATAATGACTTACTGGCATTATTATTATAAGTTAGGTACTTAACCTGCAACACCTAACCAAACGCTAGCAAATTCAAGGTTACACTGCATTAGACCATTAGCACACAAAACCAAATTTTGATTACTGAACACGAATTTAAAGAATCAAATAAAAAATACTGAAAACCAAGTAGACAAAGCTAAGGAATCCAAAAGAATAAAAAATATAAACCTAGATCAGTTATATACAACAAAGGAAACAGTTAACGCATTCTATGATGTCATTCACGAAGGCAGACAGGCAAAAACGTGGCCATATACCGCGATGTACGCGTACCTGCAGGATTTAATAATTGTGCCGTCTAGTCCAACATTAGGCCACGGCCTTGAGGTACGCTGCCAATTCTACAGACTTTTTACTTAATAAGAAATCCAATTACAAGTTACCCTGAAAATATGAAGATTATGTTCACGAACATGAAGAAAATAATCTTTTAGAAAGTAGATCATATAATACTAAAACAAATATGGAGTTTCAGAAATATAAAGATTAGGATTAGGATTAATATAAATATAAAGGTTAGAAATTAGAGAGACAAAGAAAGAGATGTATGTAAGAGTAGAATCAAACACAAATCAGATGAGGGAGTCGTTAGTTGAGAATCTTTGGGCATTATCGATAAACATCCCGTCGGGCCCTAGGCTGTCTATGTATAGGTTGTCTTAGGGCAGGCACGCGGCGTCTCGGCGTTTGGTGCGCCCGGCTCGCTTACGTTTGTTAGCTTTTTTGGACATAGGGTTGGCTGGCACACATGAGTAACACAAGGTCAAGTAGAAAATGTATGCTAATAATGTTTGTTCTCTACTTTGACAAATATCTGGATTTTGATCATAAAACATCTATCATGGCATAGCACATCATATTTTATTTATGATATCCTTGGCGGTTTCATTTGTTTCAAGTTTTTGCTCCCATTCTAATTAGATTTCCTATGATTATATCCTGAAGGTAGTCATCATTATAGTACCTGTGGACAAATCATAATATTCCTAAGACAGCCCTAATACCTAATTGTGTGGGAGGAGGTAATTCGTGGAACAAACTTATAATTGTGTGTGTGCGTGTATTTCAAATACAAATAAAATCACACTTGTGTGCGCGCCGCCGGTTCATTGTCAAGGCCAACAGCCAAATCTCCCGCTCAAGCCCCCCTCACTCCCACCGCAGTCCACCCAGTCAATTATTTGTATTCGACGAAAACTTAGGATTGGTATATACATATTGCTCGGGCAGTGAAGCCTCTACATCTTTAGTCCTAAGTGGAGCAGCAATAGTTAGTGAATAAAATTTGAATTTTGGGATCACGTTATTACTTCTATAATTTTAGTACAGGGTCCGTGGTTGCCGCAGACGCGATAATCGAGTATTTTTAACATTGCATATCGCATTCCGTGTGCTTTTTATCTACGGTGCGGTATAGCATTTGTGTGAATTCTTTATGTAGTTATTGGCTTGCACCTATCGGTAGACTAAGCGCTATAAATCATCTCTAAAACTATACAGCAGTCGTATATAATTTTGATCAAGGTCCTGCCGTTTTAGTAGATCTTAATTTGATCACAGATCTCTGCAAATTGTGTGACTAACATACAATGCATATCATTATGTAACTGTTGTCACGGCCTCAGGGCCACACATCGATTTCACTTTCATTCTCACCTATTTGAGAATGAAAGTAAAATGGATGTTTAGAATTTGAACAGATTAATTAATTATTATTTTGACCCATAAAATTATATTATCGAATGATTTTATATCTATCATTATATCAACATAACTTGTTATGTGCATGATGGCCATAACGGTATACCAGACTATTAATTAACGTTATGAGATCGGTGTACATAAAATTAAACGACTGTTACTAAACATATAATCTTCTAATTAAGTTTTATAGATTATTTTTGTCTGAACTACAAGTAAATAGCAAAATATATAGTTCGCGGAAGTGTTAACACTGTCTAAGCATTCTATAATTTATGGAAGATGCATGACGCTCTGCCCATGACCGGGGTAGTCATGTAACCTTAGGTCGACTGCTATCAAGCTAACATCTGCAGTTAATTAAGATATGAGACTGTTTTATCTATCTACACCGAGACGGTTAACTATTACAGCCAACATATCAAGTTTCTTTTTAGGTTCGGCCGTTGGATTTATTCTACGTCTATCTCGAACTGGATGATAGACAGGCACCTCTTGGAAAAATATTAAACAGTATTGCAACGCTCGCACGTGATATAAAAAATATTACAGTCTGTTATCTCAATTACCTATTGCATCGTGTTTATATTGTGTTACATAAGTACACCTTTAGGGAAATAAATATTAACTGCTTAGCGTCCAAATGATTACAGAATATATAGAGCAGGTAAAAAAAAATGCTGTTGAATAAGAATCTGTACGTGTAAGGCAATTAGAAAATGTAATCGTTGATCTTAATTAAGGCAATGCAGAAGGTACTGCATTAAAATATGTGTCAGTGTACGGTAAGATTTAGGTGATAAGTCAAGTCAAGGCCGCATTATATCATAAGCGTATACATCACGTTGCAAGTTACAAAATGATTAGATAAAATTTAACACAGCAACACTGAACGACTTTTTGTCTTGTATATAATATCGCTCAGTACATATTTTTACGACAGCGAACTTGTAACAGATAGCTTAGATTGGAAAAATCTAGTATCCAAAATAATTATAATACTGACGGAAAAAGAACTCATTCCAAATTACAAGAGGAACTTCAGTACAAGGAAACAGTCATCAAAACTGTCCACAATGCATACTGTATTAAATCCATCGCATCTAAATAAAGTGAAGATGAAAAAATAGACATAATTAAAGTGTGCCTACCACACATAAAAAAAAATTAGAACGGATGATGGATCTACAAAACCGTACACGAAAACTGGTTTTATTGAGCAGTCAAGACCTGAAATAGTTTAAAAGACCGAGTATTTCATGAAACTTGTTCCTTATGATAATTTTATAAAAGAACTTCAAGTAGAATCAGATTCACGGAAGTTTAAAAAAAAATCCGATTTTATTGTTAGTCAGGGAAATTTTATGCATCAATCAATCAAACGCTTGTGAAAAGACTAAGTTGAGTATGTAATATTTCAAATGTAATTATACAGGAAAATCTAACAGCGGAAGATTTAGTGTTATAAAATATTCTTGTAGTATTGTGTACTCGTGTTAGAAATAGAAGCAACGGCTAAGAGCTAGAGGCGGGTAATGGTAGGCGGCGCGATCGATGCGGAGTTGAGGCAGGTCGGGAACGCCGTGAGGCTTCACGTGTTGAGCTGTTTTGTACCGAAATCTACACCAATTTTTTATGATTCTAATATGAAAATATTAAGTATGGTAATAGGAAAGATTCTCTCGCACATATTTAATAGTAAACCTAATTAGTTTGATGTTTTCACATTAAAATATTATAGATGATTGATTCTCACTAAACTTTATCATGCCTGAATTAAATAAATGTTACTTTTATATTTATCCGTATTTATGTAATTAACAAGGGCTCATTGTAACTTACAGAATTCATAAACAATGTATATATACATAATGGTGTGCGATAAATATTCGGCCGCATAAAATAATTCATTGTTGATAAAATGTTAACCTAGGTCAAGGCAAAGTTTATAAAATAGTTTCAGGATCAAACTAAGCAGATCCTGGTAAATTCTTAAGACTATTTAAGTAAAGTATGAAAGTACGCACCACATCCTCCATCTCCATCCAGTCCATGTCGGCTTGTTATTATGTCTAGGTTAGCTTAGAAGTCTGGATGAGTCTAGTGTTGCGCGAAAGTACTGCGCGTCGCGACGATCAGTACACGAGTGCAGAGTCGTGTTGTGTGTGTTGCACCGAAAATTCGTTCCCTCACCAGACCCGCGCCCCGCACCTCACCCCTTGGCTCGCAAAATTTTCAAACTTCGAATCGCGCAACGCAACGCCATCTATGGACGATCGGCGCACCGTGTGTGGCCTTGAACTTGACTACACGTCGCGAACGACCCACTTTTGCGTCGCGCCTCCGCCGTCCCCCAACCGTCTCCCCGCTTGGAGGCAGTCGCGCGCTTTGTCACGGCGGAGACTGCTGAATGAAACTTAGACGGTTTAAGGCGCATATTCGCTTAGCAAAGCAAATGAACACTTTCGTTTTCAATGTGGTCTATTACGTCACGCTGCACGTTACATCGCTGGATTATCACGAACAAGTTCTGTGCGAACGATAGCAGGACAATGTTCTAAAGAATAAATGCTACGTAAGTACTCTGCTCCGTCCTTATCCTGATTCTTGTGCCTTCAATATAAATGAACTGAAAGTTAAATGATTTTTGTTCCATAAGTAACGCAGTTTTGTTATAAATCGACTCTACTGTTCTTACATTTATTTTATTAATGTAAAATTTATCAAGGTCGTCTAAAATTAACGCACTGCCATTATCACCCGACTCGTTCGTCCTGTCATATACGTCAGCAACAATAGAAACGTCAAGAATGTGTTACTCGATATGTCGACTATTGGACGGTTAGCTACATGATTGGACCATGGTAGCTGCATCACAGAGCATCTCTTACTACGAAAGCTGAACTAACGAACGATTTCAGCTCCGACAGAATATAACGTTTATTTATGGGGTGAGTAGAACAAATTCTACCACAAAATTATAATTGTAGTAAACTTGGGTATGGTGTCCGGTGCTCTACCCAGTCCGCCGCACTCCATGAACTAAAATCTCGTAATCTGGCAGCCAGGCCAGTCCAAGTGTTAGCCTATCAAAAGAAAAATAACTTCCTTGTGGAGACGGATGCACAGCGGGAAGAGCTGTTATTATTTGGGCTAAAGTTTTTATGCCAATTGCATCCTAAAAGGAAATTATGACCAAACAGCAAGAAAATTACCACAATTAGATCGAAGATGTTCTCCTAGACAGGTAATGGGCGCACCCGTAACCAATGAACAGGTTTTTTTTTTGAAAATAGAAGAAGTAAAAGGCATACCTATGCCAGGATTCTGGTCTTTGCCTGCCTCAATACGAAAACGCGAATGTATGTAGACCAACATTGAGCAAACAATGAACGAATGGGTGTAGAGCGGATGACAATCACGTAACAATACTATTACACCACCTTTTTGGCAACCGAATCAAGCTCACACATTATTTAATATTTCCAGATTGGAGACATACTGATTTGTACGCCGTGGTCCGAAAATGATATTCTTTGAATCTAATAAATTGGAATCCAAGAAATAGACGCGCTATCACAAACCCTGTAAGTATACACGATTTTATTTTAAATACTTACCTCTTCGTCTCTTCACAAATGTACGACTGGCCGACCGCGTATTTCCGTAGAAATGCACGGGCGTACTTTCCCAGCTTGGTACATATTTTTGGTGAGACGTAAAAGTGGCAAATCTATTCATCATACCTTGGTTCCGCACTGTTACTGAGAATTTGCATGCTTAGGAGCTGAATACCTTACTTACAAACTCAACGTGAACTTATGAGATCATCGATGTAGAGAAAGTTTCGTTAATTTAATAGCATTTTAAAACTCGCACCGTATCCCAGCCCAAAGTAATTAGAGTATATAAACACTCACATCTTGTTAGCCATATCTTTCGGTACCACGTAAGAAGGGGCAAGATCATTGCCGTCAATCAGGTGCTTTTTCATTAGTTGTAAGTTTATTTTCGTATGAAGAATTGTACTATAAGTTATTGAAATGATAGGGGAGAAATACGCTGACATGGGGTGGCTTTTGTAGCTTTTCTTTTCTCTAGAAACTTACTTACTTACTAAACCATTGCATGTTCAATATTTGAAATAGAGATCATGGAGAAGAACAACCGGCGCAATAAGTCTAACCTGCAACTTTTGTCTGTGGTTTTTGCGAAAGAGTTTTCAAAACTTGCCGATACACCTTCTTCAACATCCTAACATAATCCAATAAGTAAATATCTCTCATGTAGTGGTTTAAGTTATTGTATTTACTAGCTAATGTATGATTTCAGAAATTACATGACAAAGGGATAAAAATAATTTGTGGAAATGAAGACCCGCTTCACGAGTTCATGGTAAGCCATCTGAAAAAGGTGGCCGGGATGAACTGGATGAGCAAGGCGGAGGAGCAATGGCGCATATTGGGAAAGGCTTATGTCCACAAGTGGTCTGTCATCGACTAGTTGATTGATTGCGTCAAAGACATAACTTTAAAATTGGCTGTCGTCAGAAACAATATTAGTCCACATACATTACTATACCTATTACTTCTTTTCTTACATAAGACAACTAAACGAAACAGACATTGATAGTGTTTCAATAGTAAATAAATTGTATGAAGTAATGACACCACACCACGTGCGGAGACGATTGTATGTATTATGTACTCAGATTAAGGTCAATCAATGCACGATGCTGCACGTTGCACTTGCAATTCAATTACGCAAGAATATCGCTGAACCGCGTAGTAATTTTTGCGTACTATGTTAGCTTCCTTCCAAAAGGGAAGTAATTAAATGGTTTTTAAATGTAAACAAGGAAAATCATTATTCTAAAAAATTATAAAGCCTGATTTTTGGATAATTTCTTAAGGATACGCACTATGTACCTACTAAGAGTTACGTGACTGATTACCAGATACTTTCTATAGTATCTATCTCTGCTGGAAACCTTAGGTAAGTAGGTACCTATGTATATGAATTGGCAACTCAGACGTCGGAGCTCGCTCAACGACTTTCGTCCTCAAAGTGCCGCAGACCTGTGAGTGAGATTAGTGATGAGTGAGGGGGCCATCTCGAAGTCGGAGATGGCTTTCATTCTTAGCGTCAGACGGGGTACGAGGGATATGTATTAGGCAATCTTACAGCATCTGAAGACCCGAGACGGTGTGCAGTTTTAGTAGGTTCGGGTCGTTTTAGTCAGGTCCGACTTAATGGTCCCATCCCTGGGAGTGAAAGCGAATTTCCACACGTAGAAAAGGTATCTATATGGATTGCAATTGAGTACAAAATGATCTGAGTATTACATTTTAGGTAGTGTTGTTCTTCTATAGGAATACCTACGCAATTCCAATAGTACCTAGTATCAAGTGTTATTGAAGAATTATCTTGCTCAGAATATGAGGAAGCAGATACCAAAATTATCTAAAATTATATTAATAGATTATCGAGTATCGACTTCCTCATCCTTGCGATCACTTAATTTCATATTTTCTTTCGGATATCTATACCATCGGAACTATATAAACATCTAATGCCGGGTTTACACGCTTGCCAAGCCTTGGCAAACGGCAAACAGCCCCAAGGCATCACAAATCTCGTTTGGCGTTTGGAAAGCGTTTACACGCTTGTAAATGGATCAGTCTGCAACCTACCTCCAAGCATGGCGGACACCGAACTTGTCACGGCAATTGCATTTGGTTTAACGTACTTTTATTTGAAATGCAAGGAAAGTGCTAGCGAAAAGTACTTTTTTAATTTTTAAATGCTTCACTGGCCTTCCGATAAGTTCAACAAGACGAATCCATGCATCTGCTTGTTTCTTCTTATCTTTATGATTTGCATCTTTCTCCAGAAACGAAAGACTCTTCTCATTCGACCAGACCTCGTTTTTAGGGTTCCGTAGCCAAATGGCAAAAACGGAACCCTTATAGATTCATCATGTCTGTCTGTCTGTCTGTCCGTCCGTACAAAAAAAAATTTTTTCATTAAACCCATACGTGTGGGGTATTTATAGATAGGTCTTCAAAAATGCTATTGAGGTTTCTAACATTGTTTTTTTCTAATGCTATACATTGCTATGCAAACTTCCAACGAAAATTGGTTTGAACGAGATCTAGTAAGTAGTTTTTTTAATACATCATAAACCGCAATTTTCGCCTTTCATTCAATTTAACATAACATAAACATAAACTCACGCCTGTATTCCCCGAAGGGGTAGGCAGAGGCGCTAGCACACACATTTCGCCAATTATGTTTAGGTCCCAATGTAATAGATGGCGAGCCTATTGCCATTAACCGGGCACTTATATACCTGCGATAAATACACACATAATTTCGAAAACCATCGAAAAGTCATTGGTGTGTGAGATGGTAAACCTGGGATCGAACTCGAGACCTCGTCTCAGCAGTCCAATAACCATACCACTAGGCTCATTCAATTAACTCAAAAAATTCTAAAAACAAAACATTTAATGAACTACAAGAATTTTTATATTATATTACTTAATGCTGCGGAACCCTTTATGGGCGAGTCCGACTCGCAATTGGCCGGTTTTTATTTTTTTAGCATGAACAAACTTAATAAATTATTAGGCTTGCGTGAGCTTGTCGGCAAGCGCCGACAAGCTCACGCAAGCCAAGCCAAACGCCTTCTTTATACGCTTGTGATTGTCGAGACTTGCCAAGGCTTGGCAAGCGTGTAAACCCGGCATAATACCGCGTCCGCACGCTTGCCGCTTGCCGCAAACTCCAAACCTCTACAAACGTTTGGCTTGATTTGACAGACCACCACACGCTTGCGAGTGCTTGCGAGTGAGACATTGTGTTCTGAAGAAGCAAGCATGACGGACGTTGAGATTGCGGCAATATCATTATTTTGGCTTAATTTATTTTTATTATAAATACAAGAAAATAAATGAAAGGAAACGAAAAATAAAAAAATTCTTCCTAAAGGTGACCATAAGAATTTCTTTCTTACTTTTCAGTTTCTTAACTGGCTAATTAAATACTAGCTTTTGCCCGCGGCTCCGCCCGCGTGGATGTCGGTTATCGCGACCAAACATAGCCTATGTCCTTTCTTATGGTCTAATCTACCCCTATACCAAATTTCATCAAAATCGGTGCAGTGGTTTAGGTGTGAAAGCGTAACATACAGACAGACAGACAGACATACAGACAGACAGAGTTACTTTTGCATTTATAATATTAGTATGGATATTAGTAGGTATGGATTGCACTAAGGCGACACCATGCATCAGCTACTTTTTTTTGTCCTTGTGATCACTATTTCCCGGGTCCCAAATGCATGGTTCTGCCTGGTAACATTCCAGGAAGTTCAAAATGTTTTCATTTGACCATTTGACCAGTCACTCATATTTGTACTCAAGACGACTCATACGTCTGTACGCCGCCAGTACACAATCGAGACTGAGTGTACGCAAACGTGTGGACGAGTCGCAAGCGCTTGCGGCAAATTCCTTTGATTTGTGACTTAAAAACCGACACTTGACGGATCGGCTACAAGCGCTTGCAAACCTACACAAACCAAATCAAACGCCTTATCCACACGTTTGAATTTGTGACGGCTTGTTTAGGTTTGGCAAGCGTGCGGACGCGGCTTAAGAGTAACCAAAATGCACGTCCTAGCGAAATCAAAAGACGAAATCGTGCAAGCTCTTCCAAAAGACCAAAGTACTAAAGAGCTCGAGTCGCGCCTCCAATTCCATAAAAAATTCATGATAGGCTCGCAGACTGGTAGGGTAGGTTTGGGTAATACTAGGAGGCAGTCAGACAAAGACATAACAAAATCTTTTCTTCAAGTAGATGAAAATAATACCTACAAAGTGCACGCAATGAACCTAGAAATACAAAACGAATGGTTAACACTAGGTGAATTTTGTATTCCCATAGCCTTAAAATGGCGTACCTTAATATACGACTGGTCACCGGCTCTCCTTAAATTCTATCTCAATGCATTCCAGTTGACCCTCCCCGACCAAAGCAATCTTGTCAGATGGGGAAAAGCCACAGATAAAACATGTAACTCATGTGGTGAAGCAATTGGTACTGCTAGGCACCTACTGGTGGGTTGCAGGACGCTATTAGACCGGGGTCATTACTCGCGCCGACATGATAAGGTATTAGAAATCGTACGTGAGGCGGTAAGTTTGGCGGTAGCTAGAGCGAAAAAGGGTTTAACCACAAACCAAAGAAATGACGTCGCGTTTGTAAAGGAAGGCTGCTCAAAAAAGACAAATCAAAAGCCGTACTCAATTTTGATAGCAGCCGCTGATTGGACATTACTCGCAGATTCGTATGAGAAACACTATAAAATACCGGAGGATGTTTGTGCCTCGTCATCCAGACCCGATATATTCCTATTTTCAAAACAGCAAAAGCGTGCAGTACTAGTAGAACTCACAGTACCGTGGGAAACTAACATACCTAAAGACCACGCTATAAAAATAAACAAATACTTTGACTTGACCAACGAGTTAACCAAAAATGGCTATGTGGTTAAACTCTACGCCGTGGAAGTGGGAGCAAGGGGAATTCCAGCTAAATCCCTGTATAACTTATTTAAAGACCTCGGATTGCCAAGAGCTTCAGTAAGCTCTTTACTCAAACGAATATCTAAAACGGCGTTGATAGGATCTTACCAAATTTGGATAGGTAGAGGGGGGAACACGACTGACGGTGGAGGTGAGCGCTGATGCATCACAAGGTGGCCACCCTAAACCTACACCTGGGTCGCAAGTCCCAGGCGCCGTCGCAGTGTTCCTCTCTGTACCACGCCATGGACCCGGCGACCGCACGGTGAATCCATGGAATGCTAAGAACCGGATCTCTAATTATGCAAAAATACCAGGTATGGCGCACGCGCTGAACCCTTGGAATCGGAAACACAGATAGTAGCGCCTCTCCCTCCAAGGGAGACGCCGCCGCCTACGGCAAATACGAGACAGGCAGGCAGGAGCAGCCCTGTAGAGGGCAACTCGGAGGCTTTCGGGACGGAGACAACCAGAGGGCACAGTGGAGAGCAGGCAAGAGGCAGACTGGTCGCCAAACGCAAGCGAGGGGTTAAAGGTGGAGCCGTTTTCCCTCTTAACGACCGCTAGCGCGACCCTCATCACCTCCCTACCTTTCCTGGAGTCTATGAGGACACCGCGCTTCTAACACTCCAAGGGGCCATCTTAAAACCTTAGATAGCCCAGTCATAACCCGGAAATTGAGATGAGTGCGCGTCGCGTTCCACTCTCGGGTTGAGTAAAGTGGAAGGAACTGCGGTCGATATGCAAACAGTTGACGAAATGTGGGAGTTAAAACAACCCTGCCTACTTCTTCAAAAATACAATGGCGCGAGTGTAAAAACGGATTATTCCACTTTGTTCACCTGGGTGATATCACCTAGGTGAACAAAGTGGAATTGATTAGTCTACATTGATCACCTCGGAAATAAATCACCTGGGTGATATCACCTAGGTGAACAAAGTGAAATTGATTAGTCTACTTTTATCACCTCGGAAATAAATCACCTGGGCAATATCACTGAGGTGAACAAAGTGGATTTGATTAGTCTACTTTTATCACCTCGGAAATAACTCACCTTAAAAACTGGTATCTTATGGGTAAATCGGTACTGTAAAATACGTTTATAGGATAATGAATATGTATTGTTTTGGGAGAAAAAATCTGATAGTTTAATTAGCAAAAACAGAAAAATAACTCATTCTACAGCAATCTGTTATAAAATTGTATAAAAAAAAGATTACAAAGTTATCGGAGTTTTTCGAGAAAATGGCCAACGGACAACATATGGCCATCGTCGACTAACGACATTTGACAGTCTGTTACGAAATTCTCGCGATTTCTTGCTGTATTACTCCGATTTGATGATGGTGAGCACTCACCATGATCTATATTTATATTGTTCATACGCACAACGTAAAAAGATGCATTTTTTTGTAATGCATCGAGCAAATGTATAACATTGTTCTTCCGAAGTCGTATAGAGTAATTTAATTTTTGGTGCCATCCTTCTAAAACATTCGTCGTTCGATGCCACTCGCCCCACACACACCAAATATTTAGCACAAGTTTAGATATCCACTGCGATTTAAAATAATCAAGGTTTCATAGTTGGATGAAGACAGTATTCTGGATATATATACTCCCAGCCCTCAGAGATATAATCTTCTGGGAGTAAGGGTAAAGCGTTTAATAGCGATACGCATCGTCGATTGTACTTGTTATCATTCAAAGATAAATCACATAGGTTAAACACTTTAATTTCATTCTGTATGTTTGGTATAAAACAATTACATTTAAAACTATATTCAACGATATTTAAAACTACCTTCAATGACATACATTTTTATCGCTAATGTTGCCAATGTTTACCCCAGTTAATGATATGATAGATCTCATTAAAACAGTAAAAGCTAATACAATTTAAATTATAAAAAATTTCAAGTGCAAAAGCAAAAATATTTTGTGTGCGTGGGTGAGAGAAACGTACAAAATAAAAACCAAAAAACGGTCCTATAAACATTCCTATAAGTAAACAGTATCCTATAAATATTGGGTTTTTATAAGGTACCGATTAGTATTTATTAGATACATGTAAAAAAAAAAGTTGGACCTATATCATAATAGATGTCATAATAGACTAAATCCATTCCACTTTGTTCACTTGAGGGATATCGCCCAGGTGAATTATTTCCGAGGTGATCAAAGTAGAGTAATCAGTTCCACTTTGTTCACCTGGGTGTTATCACCCAGGTGATTTATTTCCGAGGTGATCAAAGTAGATTAATCAATTCCACTTTGTTCACCTAGGTGATATCACCCAGGCGAACAAAGTGGAATAATCCGTAAAAACATTTACAAACAACAAAATACTAAACTCGATTATTTCTGATCTTGAACATAGTGATCTATTTGAACAACATTGTATCTATTCAATGTTACTATGATTGCATCATTTGTTTCCGTTCATAAATATAAATAACTTTATCAAGTGTGAGGTATAGTCAGCAACCAAAGTTACTGAACACTAACAAATTGAAGAGAAAGATTAGAATAGTTTTGATCTTATTTTAATATACATAATATGGACTCGAAAGAAGCCTCAAAATCCGTGTGACCTACACGGCTGAGCTAACGTCACCTGCAAGTCGTTGCTGCTACCTGCTGATTGACAGGCAAGGCTCTGATGTAGGTTTAGGAGGTCAGAGTACCTATATAACCGATGCAAGGAGCCAATTCATTGAAATAAGAAGAAGAAGAACAAGAGGTCAGATTCAGAGATAAGTCAAACGTAAAGAAGGAAGAGAAGATTCTGGAATTGGTGATCAACACTGAAGAAAATTTCAAATAATGTATTAAATCTTATTATAAACGATAAACCTAAACCTTGGGAGATAGAATATCATGTCATAGGAACTTCAATTTAAATTATTATGTTTATCTTAAAATTATCAGCAGTATGTCAGTCGCAACAACAATAATTTAATAATATACTGAATGATTACTTTGAAACAAGACAGTGACTCACGCCATCTAGCTAGCGAAGGCAACACCAATCTACCAAGTTCAGTGTTAATAGGTTTACCGCCGTTCTGTTGCGATCTATCTTCAACTGTAAGTATGTTATTGGGAACGGCCGTTAGAATTATAAGTAATCAATGTCAAAAGTCGATTAACATTAAAATATTCATAAACCTTTTTTTTTTCATAGAAATACATGTATAGTTCCCAGCATAATACACGTACAGCACATATGCCCTTTTTTTTCGTGCGGAAATCCCCTCGGGTACCTCCCCCACCGGATCCGGAAGAGGAGGTTATGTCGGACTCGGACCGACCAAAACCGCACGCCGAATGTGGGTCGTGGTGCTAGGCCGGAGGTGAGGTTGTCATCGACATATCCCTCGCACCCCGGCTGACCCAGGCCATCCTTTACGGTCTGGCCCTCCCCGAGGGGGGGACAACGGTGTCCCCGACTCGCCCCCGGAATGGGGAGGCGCGCTTCTGCTAAGGGCGCGCCGCCGCCGGCATATATGCTATATCAATAAATAATAAAGTAGTTATTAGTTATAAAATCAGTAGTAGATAGTGATGGTGTTATTCTAAAACGTTTTTTTAAAGTTTAACTGGTAATTATATCTTTGAGCTGTTTGGAGTCGAAGCGTTGTGTCCGTGGGGTCCAAATGCGCGCGCGCTTTTCAAAGAAATAGCGAAGCGTCTAATGGACTCTTCCCATGACCCTAGGGGCTTTACCTCGCTCGAAGAATTGCTATAGCTATGTATATTGTAAATCTGTTGTGGAATTAAATAAATAATTATCCACTTTTTATGCTTAAATTAATAAACAGCAAATCAAAGAGATAAAATTTGTTAAGGTACTTTTGTTGCTGACTGTACATGCAATGTGAGTTACTCTGATGCAGAAAAATAGCTATTTAACTATAAGAGATGTGTTTAAGGTTCCGTGACCATAAAATGTGATGGGTTACTTCACTCTATATCATAAAATAGAATTTTAAAAAAGAAATACATTGGTCTGGTTGTGCCTGAGTGAGTATGATAATATTTATAACAGTTATTATTGGGGAAATGGCTCCACACAGATGGGCTGATTGCCCGTCCGGCATCGCCACTGGTAGTAGTAGTAGTAGTAGATCAAATAAAAAGCGATATTCAGACAAGATGTCTGTCAGGCTTGCTAGTTCTTCATAAATTTTAAAGGATGTTCATTACAGAATATTGTACATTTCAAGAAAAAAACTTGAGCTATTAAAGTCATTAAATAGATTGATTATGATAACCAATACATATTTATGCATGATAAGATATATCTTAATAAGGCCAATCATGTATAGGTATTATTTTATAACATTCTAGACTTTGAGGCAACACATTTATACAAGTTTTTTACCTGAACATAGACATTAAATTGTTTTTTTTTTACAAAAACTATCTAGCTCTGTAGTCTAAGCAGTTACTAACTAACTAGCTAGAAGATAGCTAGGTACAGTTGGCATAGAAAATAAGTATACACCTTTTCCTTTCGCAAAGCAGCCGAAACGTTGGGTTAAAAAGTAATAATAACAAATATATCGCTATAGAATCCGTAAAAAGTGGTTTTATTTCAATGAGTGACATTCGCGTAAACTTTAGGAAATATCAAGTGTATACTTGTCTCCATCATTGGCTGTAAGGAGCAGACCGTCAGGACCGACTGGTCATTACTCCTACCATGACGAAAACCAATTCTGCCATGAATAATTGATAAATTCACATTACATTATTTAATTCTTCATCATTGTAACCACTATATCTGTTCCACTACACAGCATAGTCCCTAGCTTGCATAAACTTGCCTTATGTCTATTATTTGCTGGTGTCTAACAAATAGACTAAGCAACTAATAGTTAGTAACTAAAACTTATTATATTGCTTACCTTAATAATCAAGTTAACAGCAATGGTTGCCTTTCACATATCTGTCCTGAATTTATAACAACAGCATTCCGAGAAGACATAGCCAAGCTATCCCTGTAAAAGTCAAGATTATTGCGACATCAGGAGAATTCTAATAAGATGAAAAATTCTAATAATTTTTCAATTCGTGCATGTAGTCTATTTCTACCATAGATTCTAAGTGGTTCTTGTCACTAAAAAAGTTTTTTTTCTGAGGGAGCACTAAGATAATACATATTTTAATTAATTTTGTATTATAATCTTCCTTATACCCCAACCCCATTAAACATGACTGATATAAACAAGTAATCTAGTGTAGCTTTTCTGCTATGAGTTTTAGAGTATACATTAAATATGAGAAAAGATTATCGTTCAGTAAATTACAGACAAAAAAAAAAGTTTCTATAGACAAGTGCACTAGACACATAAAATTGAAACTATACCTTTAACTATTATGTAAACACATGCGAGAAATGAGAGTACTTACAAGATTTATTATGCTTAGGATTTTGACAAAGGTAGTCGATGTAAATTTCTGATCATTGAACTCAGTAAAACTTCCCAAATGAAAAATAAATGAACAATTTCTGGAAAAATAGTAATCCGTAGAACTGTCAAGTGCCAAGGCTGCAACTTTGGGATCCGTAACTTTGCGACTTCAGGAGAATATAATCTCACAAGCACTTGTAAATTCTTGAGTTAAACTTTAATTGATATGCAATATTGAACAAATATTATGAGATATCTCATAATAATTAAGGTTAGAATAGATAATTGCTGTTATTTATCCACTTGCACTTTCCAGTAATAACTGCATTCCAATAAATAAATACAGTTTTGTAGCATTTCAAAATGCACCTGGTTAGCCCTCTCTCTTATACGCCGAATACTTTTGCTCCTTCTTCAATAGGCGTAAAGTATACCTTGCAAAGATGATTAAATCTGGAACGTGACTTAAGTATTGTCAGCTCAGAAATTATAAATATTCGTGATAAATGAGCTGCAAAGAATAAATTGTTTGGGCAAGCAGGAGAAAGTGAAAATACTACAAAAATGTCCAACTCACTCTAGTTTTTTTTACCGACGCGACATAGGGAGTTGGGAATAGGCTATAAGTTAAATTAAAAAAAAAATCATTGCTCTCATCTTTTTTACTCCTCCATTTATTATTATATATTTTTTATTGCTACTGGCAATTACATCAAGTTCACTTCATTCTACGCAGAATAAAAACATATTTTACATTCACTGTTGAGACGATATTTTAAATTAACTACATTTCAGGACATAAATCTTATGTTCTTGAAACAAAATATGGCATAATTTTACAACGCGCATTTTTTATAAAATGACTCGCAATTTTGAATAGTCTATTTTTTTGTCAATTAATTTCGAGATCTTCTGGAGCGTTATTGATGTGACGTGTTATTTATATTATAACATGGCAACTTGTTCTCAAAAAGCCGACGACGTCTCTCATTTCGGGCCAACTCATCGGTCTTTTTGACATAGAATATGTTTGTTTTCAGTTCTTTATGTTATGAATTGTAACTTAACTACTGTATATTAGAGTAAATTGAACAATTTATAATATGGAGGTGCACTATCTCGCGTTGATTTTGAGTGTACTATGGCACAGCACAGACGGAATCATGTGGACCCTCGCGCCCAACACACAGAAGTGTTTGAAGGAAGAACTGCATGCTAACGTGCTTGTCGCCGGAGAATATGAGGTCCCAGAAGTTGCTGGACAGAGGGTCGACTATATAGTAAGTTATTAAATACATTTTTGGCAAGTTCCCAATGCCTGTTGCCTTCTGTAATTGTAACTGTACCTATATGCCAATATTATGCCTAAATGTAACAGTAAACTAACCAAAACCCTCTTAATTGTGTAAAATCGCTATCAGTATTTTCTTAATGAACAATAAGTAATTCAATACCAAGTGAATAGAGCATACATTTACTCCCACAACAAAATTATTCACCAATCAAATTATGAACTTTCAAATTTAGAACATAATGAATTTCTTTTTACTGATTTTATGATAGAGAGACATAAACACTACCATATTTCAATTTATCACTGGTCTTATTATTTCTTAATATTAATATATTATATATATTTGCACCTTTGCATCACAGGCTTCCTCTACTATCAATATTTCAGAGAAGTTCAGTACTTTCTGTTGTACCAACTTATCAATTGGAATGTATCAGTCCCAGGCCCATCAAAGATCATTGATAGGATACCAAAGGACATAACAAGTCTAAACGAGGCATTTTGGCATTAGCCTATTATTGCTTGGGCCATATATTTTGATCTAAATAGCTGATTTTCTTGTTATAATCTATGCTTGGTGAATTTGAACTCGTCCACTGCAGTAGCACCCCATGCTATCTTTAATATACATCCAAGAAACGTGTATTGTGTGTATAGAGCACATTTTAGGTCCAAGACATATGTCTCAAGCAATACATGTTTTATTCTAGTTGCTGAAGCATCTTAACATAGCTTAGTAATGGACAGAATAATACAATAACTTAATATAGACATTTATCAAATAAATCATGATTTATTCACCTTTAAAAAAAAACCAATAGCAAGTGGAAAACTAAGATCTGCGGTAGCCTAGTGGTATGGGTAATAGACTGCTGAGACGAGGTCTCGGGTTCGATCCCAGGTTTACCATGGCACACACCAATGACTTTTCGATGCTTTTTGAAGTTATGTGTGTATTTATCGCAGGTTTATAAGTGCCCAGCTAATGGCAATAGGCTCGCCACCTATTACATTGGGACCTAAACATAAACTGGCGAAATGTGGGTGCTAGCACTTCTGCCTACCCCTTCGGAGAATACAGGCGTGAGTTTATGTTATGTTATGTATGGAAAACTGTAGTCTTTGCCTAGCCCACTGGGAAAAAGGTGTGACTGTATACATGTAAAACAAATTACAGGCAAGTTAAGCTATGCTTACTAAGGCAACTTAAGATGCAACGTCAATGGCTTGAAAATATAAGATCATGTAATTATTAATAAATAAATTAATTACTACCAGTTGTGTAAATAATGATACTAAGTTTGTTTGTTCCAAGTGTTACATTGCTTAGCAACTATGCCTTTGAAAACTGGAATTTTAAAATGAATTTTATATAATGCCAACACCTATTCTTTATTATACACATACAAAGTAATAATTAATACATTGACAAATATGCTAAACATTTCGATGTTCAAACTTTGAAGACGAGTTTCATCGGGCATTGAGTTTTCTGCTTATCTGCATAGATATTGTAGTACCTTTTACCACTGCACTTTTGTGTGTCAAGTTCGAGCAAGTTACACTGTCTGTTGCATTTTTAAAGTCTATTTTATTCCCCTGGTCTAAGTTTTAAAATAAAACAATAGCATGTGTCCTATTTTTTAACCCCAGAAGCAAAAAGAGGGGTGTTGTCTGTCTGTCTGTCTGTGTCTGAACGGATGAAGCGATTACTATTTAGTTTTTTTAGCACATAATCATAAACCAGTCACAGAAAACAGTCACCAGTTTTGATCACCATTGAAAATGAAAATGAAAATGAAAATTATTTTATTGTCAATAAGGTTTCTTAACAAAGTGTCCGTTGGCCCCACACTAGGCAAGCCTGTCCTGTGGGTGCCTATTACAATTACACAAGTTGCATTTGCTTGGTCGACAATATTACTCTTATAAAAAAAAATGTTACATACATGCGTGTGTGTGTGTATGTGAGCGTGTATATCTGTGTGCACTTTTGTGTGTGCGTGGGTGTGTGGTTATAGTGAAGGAGTTTTATGCATTTTTTGACAAGACATTAATTATAAAATTTTATTACAGATCCGTGACTCAAAAGACCATATATTGTCACAGAGAGACGGTATAACCAAAGGAAAGTTCACATTTGTGACAGAAACATATGACACGTTTGAAGTATGTTTTATATCAAAAGTACCTCAAGGTAAGTAATAATGTGGTTCACTTTCACCTAATGATCAATTCTCGATGCGGAATCGATAGGGAATTTTCTGCCAACTATGGTTTGGCCGAAGGAGGGTAATTATTTTAACAGGCTATGTATGTATGTTCATATTCTATCTATCTACATCTAATATATAAAAATCAATTGCTGTTTGTTAATCTCGCTAAAACTCAAGAATGGCTAAACGGATTTATCTTATCTTTATCTTGAAATGTTCGTGGAGGTTTGGGGAAGGTTTAAAAGGTGAGAAAAATTCGAATAATTCCCGGGAATACCCTAAAAACAGCCCTTTTATTTTACCCATATATACGCAGTACGAAGTTTGCCAGGTCGGCTAATCCTTGATATTTTCTTTTTTAATACTTTTTAGAGAGTGAGTTTTCATTTTTTAGTGTCACTGTGAATATTAAATACAGTGTAGCTTGTGATAGAAATAAATAAAAGTGGTGACATTTGCAGCAGCAGCAAATTATCAAATTATATCCTTATATTAAGCACTACGCACTAAGCATCCTATACATTTTTTTATATAGGGCACATCAGTTTGACTTCATTTGTTTCAGTTCCATTTATTCTCCAGTCCAGCCTTTCCCCAATTGAATATAGATATTTCTTTGAATGCATGTAATTTTTTTTCAGAAAATATCAAAGTCTTCCGAGGAGAAGTTATAGTAACACTACCAAACATGAATCCCCTTGTCCGTAAGGATCTTTTAAACAGAAAAACTTTAGTTTTGTTTTAAAGCCTTTTTTATTTACCAGGCTTACCTGTTTTCATTCTTGAAACAAACTCATGTTTCACTAACCTTTGAGTGAGAACAATTGAAAAAATGGCTGCCTGTTATACAAGTTTTCCATTAAGTTTACTTTGTATTTTGTGACAAGAGACTTAAGCAACTTTGTCAGACTGTATGTAGGTTGCCAGCCTGTAATGAATTACAAAATGTTTAGGGGACCAAAAATATCGGGGCCTAACCCAATCTCATCCATAAGTCGATATTATTTGGATTATACCGAATCTGACCCGAAAACCTGACCCGGTTGCGGTAGATTAGTAACTTGAAAAAAAAAATACTAAAAAAATATTGTTCCGAATGTAACCCTCTTTCTAACCTGACCCGTCATCCCGGCATCGGGTTAGGTTAGGAAGAGGGTTAAGTTCGGAACAAATTTTTCAAGTTTCTAACTTAACCCACGAGCGGGTCAGGTTCGGAATAATTGGAGAGTGTGGTATAATATTTGCATTAACGTATCGAATGTACCTTACCTAAATTATTATACCACACTCTTTAGGGATGTTTTATAGTATTTTCAGGTTCCATGTTAGCCTGATTCATAAGTACTTATTCTTTTTTAATTTATGTTTATAGAACGCCGTGGAGTCAGCCAAGATGTGATGCTGGACATCAAAATTGGAATAGAAGCTAAGAATTATGAAGGTGTAAGTATAACTTAACAATTTAGATACTATATTATTTTTTATTTTCGTACATTGTTCGTATTTGACATTATTATTTAAGTAATTTTTTGGACTTTATTAGTAGTGGACTATTTTATTTTCTAGTCATTATTTTACCAACATCATTATATTCTCAAATTAATTGAACCTTTTTATTCTTTTATATTGCTGTGCGCCAGCTTCCGCCATGTTTTTCGGACACCACTATTTTTTACGTACCTAATAAAAAGGTTATTTAAATAATAGGTAAGCTACAAACAGTGCTGCCGTTAGTATTTGTATAATAAAAAGTAACGAGCCTTTTATTATAAAAGATAAGCAAGTCTTCTATGTAAAAAAAGATAATTAGGTAGTTTATCTCAACACAAAAATCATGAAGAAGCGCCCGCACCATGTGCAAATAGTAGTATGAATTTTTGCACGATTTTGTGCAAATTGTCTGCACGAGATTAGCTTAGTATTATTTGCACAAAACGTCCTGTGGCCATAAACCTCGCTAGCATGGAAACTAGTGTCACCAAACTCTTTTTCGTATCAAGACCAATTACGTCACACAGAACAGTGACGTCATTGGTGCTATTCTTAACTGAGGACAAGCTTAAAAATAAATTAATGTCATGAATACCGTACTAACGCGGCGGCCACTTGCCCTTATCAAGGGCTGAATCTATTTGAATGTTATTACAAAGTGCTTTGAAGTCTATACTACTATCAAAGTTATTACTGCTAATAGTTGACATGGCCGAGGTACACGCAAATAGCTTATCGTGTAAAAGTCTAGTGTGCTATGTAGGATGTTTTCAAAATTGATAACTTAATAAAAACATAGCTGACTATCATTTAAAAAAAAAGGTATGATAAGTTAATTAGAATTTGTTTAATATTTCAAAGTACCTAATTGTTGGAAAATATCTTTCCAATTTGTTCGCACACGCTTCTGTAGCATTCACAGTAAGGCTTAATCGGAAAACGTCCCAACACGATATGTCCCATTTTCCAATTTTTTGATACATACTTAACCCTATAATTTTAACTTCTTTTATACTGATACTAACTTGGTATACACAAGCAGTACAAAAATAATAATAAGGAATAGTAGATAATAAAATAATCGATATCGAATATAGAACATTGTTTCACGAAAAGGACATTTTGAGAAAGGGAAATTTTTCGATCTATAGACTTGATATTCACAGTAAGGCTTGATCGTAAAACGTCCAAGATGATTATGTCCCATTTTCAAATTTTTTGATACTTAACCCTATAATTTTGACTTCTTTTATACTGATACTATCTTAGAGTATAAAAATCGAATAAGGAATAGTCGATAATAATCGATATCGAATATAGGACATTGTTTTAAGAAAAGGACATTTTGAGAAAGGGACATTTTTCGATCTATAGACTTGTTATGGATACTGTATCATACTCTTTCCTACACAAATGTATCATTTCTTTTATTAGTAAATTTTGTATTATATAGTTTTGTAATATAATTTATTTTAGATCAGCCAGATAACGCCTTTCATGGTAACTCACTAGAGTTTCTACTATTGTACTGCCGTTATCATCTGAATCATCTGAATATTATTATCTGTCTCGCTCGCTCTCATTTTCTTTGGCGGCACCGTACCTAAAAAATAAAGGCACATGAATGTAATAAACAACTTATATTCTATCGCAAAAAAACTGGTAATTAAATGATAAAACTATTGAAAATATCTAACATAGTTACCCACATTTTGAGTCCCTTTTTTTTTCGTGCGGATATCCCCTCAGATACCTCCCCTGCCGGAGCCGGAAGGGGAGGTTATGTCGGACTCGAACCGACTAAAACCGCACGCCGACTGAGGGTCGTGGTGCTAGGCCGGAGGTGAGGTTGTCTTCGATATATCCCTCGCACCCCGGCTGACCCAGGGCCATCTCTTACGGTCTGGCCCTCCTCGGGTACATTTTGAATCCCTGTGTAGAAGCACCTTAACATACATGGCCGGGCGACTCGATGCTAATGGCAGTACTCATAATATTATATTATAAGTTTTTGTATTATATTTATTATGCTAATATATTTTCTTCGTTATCGGTAACACTACCATGATGATCTACCAATCTGCCAGAATACTTGGGTAATAAAGTGTGCTTTTGTTGAACTAAACAGTTAATCAGTGTTCAAAGCATGTTTGTCAATAACTGACTAACAACAAAACAGGTTTATTTCTGCGAAAGGAAATTGTCACATTTTTTTAATTATTGAACCATAACATTTTTGCACATCGCTTTTTTTTTTAATTCTAATGTTAAAGAGGCAGTTCTGTAATTATAAGATATAAGGTACTCGAACAAAACATTGTAACGGACTCAAGTCAAGTAGTCGGTGCGACATGTTTCAGGCCACCCATCTAAAGTGAGAAGGAAAAATTTAAGGGAACCCAACGATAGTGGTCAACTTCTGGCATTCTTAGAGATCCTACCTTAAGAGGACTTCCTAGCAACTGTTTCTCCATAGTACCGTTCTCCCCTTTTTCCTCCCTAAATATTGCTTCTTTTTTTTTTTTTTTTTTTACACAGGACACGTCAATTTGACTTCACCTCGCCTGATGTTAAGCTAAAGGCAAAGTCTCGGAAAGAGGGTCACCATCGTAAACATTTACCATGTTAACAGTGGTGGCACTCAGCTTGACGGCCTCATTAGATGCCTTTTCACGCCCCGCTTAAAGGACCCGGGACTGTAGGAAGAAGGAAACACGTGAGCTGGCAGGGAATTCCAGGTCTTAGTGGTGCGGCATAGGAATGAATCACTAGAACAATACTTTTGTTTTCGTAAAATCAAGATCTTCTGTACGCATGTCCTTGTTATTTTATTTTTGTCGGCAATCAATAAAATAAGAAAATATGATCGTCTAAAGATGATAAAAAATGACTAATTCTTACCGGCATGTTTGGAGGACTACCAGACATATTCGAAAAGGTTTTAACGTTATAAAAAATAACAGGAACATGGATACGCTATTTCCTAATAAAACTGTGTCAAAAATATTTAAATCAGCGTAGTTTTCGCTGAAAAAAAACGGGAAATACGAAACCTCGATTTTGCCGGATTTTGGCGGCTATCTTTATCGCACTCTACGGGGACAGGTGCGACGACAATAGGATTATTCGCTAGCTAGGAAGTCCTCATAATTATGCAACACGCTTTGTTTTGTTTTAGTCAGGTTATCGAAATATATTCAAGCCAGATACAATAAAAAGTAGCCCTTTCCAGAATAGCTTGATAAAGAAACCGCTATAGAATGCGTTATAATTTTACACTGCAGTTGATACTTCGTAGATAAGATAAGATTGTTTGAAAGATATTTCGCAAAATGGTTTCAAAATACAAAACAGCGATAAAGTTTACTAAATTTTATTTAAATTATAGATATTAAATGGCATTATTAAAAATAAACTTACTAGAAAGATTGACCAAATAAAAATGAATTACAGATAAATATTGACATTATATGCATTGTAGAGTTACTTCTCATTATCCCCGACTGGTAATATTCCGAAAAGGCTGGCAAAATTGCCATATTAAATGGCAATTCCGATTCTTTGTTCAAGATCCAATCAGTTTTCTGGCCATAAATGTGTACTTATAGCACTGACAGACTAATTAGTCTAAATTGTCTTGCATGATAAATGCATTGTACATTTCAGTATGGATGGCCATGGAAATCTTAAACAATTTTGAGTCTCTCTCTATTTTTACCTCTTTACTCAGGTTTTTCACGTTTATACATGAGATCCATTATTCAAAACGTGCCGGCACAGTCTGCCTTCAAATACTCTTATACTCCTAAATTTTCATACATTTTAAAGCGCCACTTGCGTATTTGTTGGGCACTTCTTGAGTCTAATTTGAAGTGTTTTCATAATTAGGTTTTTGTCATCATTACAATTATTTTCATATTGGTATCTCTCCGTGGTATCTCTATTTTGTACCTTTCATATTTATTCACAAAACAATACATTAGTCAAGGCTTGCCAACTGAATAAATAACAATGATGAAATATAACTAAAAAATTTTGTGTGAATTTTAAAAAGTTTTTAAATTTAATGTAATACCTACCTATAATATTTGTTATGTAAATTTTATTTGCAAATGTTGAGAGTATTGGTATATCGAGGGTAGATAAGGTAAAGTAGGACAAATGCGATGACGTCAGCACTAACTTATTGTAACGGCTTAGGGTCTGCCCACATTTATCGACGCGGAATCGGCATAAGCCGAGTGCGTATCACCACACTACTCGACTTATCGTATTCAGCGCCGTACGGATGCGATCAGCTAATCGACGTTTCGCCGTCGGCCGGTGTCGCGTCGCGTCGGCCGAGCCGAGCCGATGCGAAAGGTATTAGTAACACCCTTATTCCGTTTTTTTGACCGGCGTTAGCCGATTCCGCGTCGATAAATGTGGGTAGACCCTTACTCAACGCAAACCATTGCGAAAAATATATCGATGCAGTTCTGTCATTTGTGGAATGCAGGAATTATGCTGGATTTCACCGATAAATATACGTTTAATTGAAATTAAACTGTATTAGCACATTTGGCAAATTGTCATTATGTAAAACGTCAGTTTACTATCATCAGTCTAAATGAAATTAATTACTTAAAACGTAAAGACGCAATTTTATTGCACAGCTAGCATCAGAAAGATGTTGACGTACAAAGTACCCAAAATGATCTTGATTTCGTTTTTTTACTTCCTTCCAGTTGACTGATTCCTCTGGTATTTGGTACACATTTTCTCTCGTTTGGACAATAATACCATTTAAATCAATAAAACAAATGATTAAAAAATAAAAAACCCGACTGCCACTGAAAAGACCAAAATAAGTTTGATAGCAGGCGGTACCCATTAATTTTCTTTCGGTTTATTATTGGCAAATGGGTACCGCCTGCTATCAAACTTATTTTGGTCTTTTCAGTGGCAGTCGGGTTTTTGTATTTTTTAATCATTTGTTTTATTTTATACTTTTTAGTTATGATGATAAGACATGTATATCTTTTGCAATTTCCTTCATATCGTTTATACTTGAAATAAAAACTTAATTCAATACGTAAGAAAATTAGCGAGAATGATTGTTTTGTTAAACAACTTGAAACCGTTATATATCCTAAACTATTGTTTAAAATGAAAAATGATAAAAGGAACCTAAAGATGATTTTAAAATATCTATTCAACGACACCCCACTTGACATAGGTTATCGACTTTTTATTTTTTCATTTTGACAATATGGCGTCTGGTTGTCGCTGTGGTGAATTTTGATTACTGTCATGTCTTTAGTGACACTCGCAAGGTTAAGACGAATCGATTGACGTAAGAATTATCAAAATCGGCCTACGCATTTGGTCTCTAGAACGCCACATAGATACAAACATACATACATACATACATACATAGACTGATAAACACATAACCCTCTTTTGCGTCGCGCAGTCGGGGGTAAAAACAGTTTGATTTGCTCTCATTACGAGAGTTATAAGATCGTTTTGAGACTTCGTCGTTAAGATATTTATGACGCTGATTGTACTTGCTCGCACTATTTTCTCTAGTGGAACCCGATTGTTATGCCGTGTGTTATGGATTTAACTTAATCTTCTATTAGTCTAGGCTTCTTTCTAATCACAGTGTTTTTCTATTTATAGATTGGTGAGGCCGCTAAGCTCAAACCTATTGAACTGGAACTCAAGAGATTAGAAGATTTGTCAGAAGCTATTGTCCAAGACTTCACCCTGATGAGGAAAAGAGAAGAAGAAATGAGGGACACTAATGGTAATTTATATTTGGAACATGTTTTTTGAAATGACTTAAGACGCGTTGAGCTTTTTGTCATAGGAAAAAACAATTAAACTCGCAACACTGCGGTATCCTTACGTACTAATATTATAAATGCGAAAGTAACTCTGTCTGTCTGTCTGTATGTGACGCTTTCACGCCTTAACCACTGAACTTACTTTGATGAAATTTGGTATAGGGGTAGATAAGAACGTAAGAAAGGACTTAGGCTATGTTTGGTCACGGGCGGAGCCGCGGGAAAAAGGTAGTGTAATATAAGTACGTATCTCTACTATGGTGGTCAAGAATATTCCTTCCATTCCCAAGTCAGTTGGGTTTGGTTTTCAGTCTGACTAGGAAACAACTAATCTTCCATATTTTCCGCGAAACAACTGCCACCTCCACAATCCACTGGTGGTATCAAAGTCCTGTAGTTAAACGAGCCTATGGAGCTCAACTACCCGTAACGATAGCCACAGAAAGATGTTCCTAGGGCAACCAGGACCATCTTAACATGCGCTCCGAGCCACGGAGGGCCCGACCGTAAGGGATGTCCCCTGGGTCAGCCGGGATTCGAGGGATATGTCGAAGCACCCTCCGGCCTAGCACCACGACCCTCGGTCGGCGTGCGGTTTTAGTCAGTTCGAGTCCGACATAACCTCCCCTTCTGGCTCCGGCGGGATATCCGTGAGGATTTCCGCACGAAAAAAAAGTAGGTATTGTTTAGCTCTTAAATTGTTCAACTTTATTGGGAGGGAGCAATCCTATTTACGGACGTCGGAGCTGTATAGAATTTTAAAAATATCACAACTCTATAAATTACATTGCAAATTATATGTAATTTCTGAGAAGCATTAGCGTAAATAATTATCAGTAAATTAGTCATTACATTACACTAAACCAAAGTGCTGATAAAATTAATTTGAACATAGTTTCTCTTGTTATTCTGTTTCAGAGTCCACCAACAACCGCGTATTATTCTTCAGCTTATTCTCCATGGCATGTCTCCTGGGTCTTGCCACGTGGCAGGTCCTCTACCTTCGCCGGTATTTCAAGGCCAAAAAACTTATTGAATAACATCATAAATATATAACGCGGGTAAAGTCGCTTGTGGGCACTTAGCCTATCTGAGATGTTCACTGTACAGTGGGCGGAGATTCTAGACTGTATTAAGAAGTATTCCTTTTTTAAATAACCTGCTCGAAATCCGCATAGCATGGCAACACCAAGTTCGATCAAATATGAGTGATAAATAAAAGTATTCATCACAATACCCCGCAGGCTACTTTACCCGCGACCATAGATCTTATATTACTTTATATTTAAAATAAATGTTTTGGAATACTTAATGCAGATTTATTATTTAAATGATTTTGTTGTAAATGATTGCATTCGTTCTTGTTTGTTAACGTAAGTCAAAAATACATTTAAAAGATTATTTTGTTTTGTTTAATTTATGAAAGTAATATCATCGCTGTAAATAAATACACTTCCATTATTATTAGCAATTTTAATACCTATTGTTTATCTAAAATGTAGAAGATACTTCTGCCATAAGAAAGGTTATTTTACAACCCACTAATTACGCCGTCTGCTCCAGCTCGTTTGCGCCTGGCCACACAGCGGACGGCTTTAAACTAATCCACTTAAAAGCCTTACCAAGGTTTGCTTTATTTCCTTAGTGAAAAGTCGTTTCACTAAACCCAATTAATGATTTCTGAGTAGAGCTCTGGTTGGGATCAATGACACAGGGATATAACTCGTGCCAAATGGATTGAGAATAAAGTTTCTTGACCTATTTGACCTTGCGACCAGTTTGGACCGGTTACTTAGAGGGGTTGTAAACATTTTTCACACTAGCGAAACCGACTTTTTTTTTATTCACACAATATAATTATTTCAGTACATACCAACTATACTGCATAATATATGGATGTTCACTGCAAACTGATCAATAAAATCGGACTGACGAGGCTACCATTGTAGTTATATCGGTGGAGGTCTATGACTATCTGGCTACCCGTGTGCCAAATTTCTGCCAGATTCGTTCATTCTGAGTAGGTATAGGTTCCCATGGGTTACGGGAACGGGATCAATATTCCAGGCGAAGCCGCAGACTACAGCTATAGTTCGTTCGCATTAAGAATACAGCGAATTCGCATTATAAATTTAAATCGGTTAACACAAATTACCCTTTCTGACCCGTGGTACACCTACAGGATACAACAGTTGCGTCCGAAACAATGTCTTCAACTGGACACTGAACTTGACCTTGTAAATTGAAAATATTTGATTGGTTAGGGGGCGGGGCTAGGTTGACGGACAATTTATGATTCACTGCATTCATAACGTGAACGAAAGATAGATAACAATAAAAGACAAACGCATCGGTAACTTAGTTTAATCTCGTATAAATTGATTTCTCGGCGTGTCCACGCATTGCACGAACAATAAAAAATATATTACGTAAGTAATACATATTTGCACTGTAGTCGTATTCCGAATAAAAATAATTCTGCTATCCTCACATCTAGCGGACAAACAATTATCTAACGAACGAACAGTCGCCCTCAGTGCTAACTGAACACTAACAAACGTACAAACAAACTTTACATATACTTAAATAAATTATTGTTATCTTCAAAGGACAAATTTTACATTGGTTTTGTAAAGTTTTAGATCTATGTTCAGTAATAAATAGGATGGAGACTGTATAAGTCACAAGTGTTATTCCCCTAAAGACCCACTGTATATAGTATAGCTTTTTTGTTTGGTGCTTTATGAATCATTTCACTACACTTTAGTCACATAGAAGCTGATATTAAATCAAGATGAATGTGAAAAAATGTAAGTAGACAACAAATTTTCGACCTTAATGAGGTCAGAAATACCTTCGGAAATAAAGCGAAACAGAGGATAAGGAAGGTTGGCCTCACCACCATGTGGGATCACGTAGTTAGGAAAACGAGAGAAGCATGAAAAGGCGAGCTTCTATGAAAGATGTATGCAACGGCAGATGCAAAATGGTGGAGCGTCTTTGTGTGAAAGTATATTACAATATACGTATATTCACGCCTCTAAATCAGCGAAGTAGTAAGGTAGAGGTGTATTAATACCTACATTATAATATAGCCAAGTCGAGACATGGTTAAATCTGTTATAGATGGAACCAACGATTCCGTAAAATGCTTAAAATTGGAACTGCGATTGTCACTATTAAATGCATACCTACTGTTTTATTGCAAATCAAAGACAATTTTGCACAATTTGACAAAATTGAAGGGACTGTGGCAGTCACCTTCAGTTTACGAAATTGTTGGTTTAATTCAGTTTCACTACAGACGTACTATCAGTGCTAAATGTTGCCTTGTAAGAAAAAATACGGATGACTTTTAGTCGTGGTAACACTGACAGTATTTGAATATTGCTGGCAACACTAAGTTGAACATTATTGCCATCGTCGATACGTATCTATCTCACAAATGCTTTTTCGAAATCGAAATCGTATGAAATGAAAAAGTTGTCGCTTTGATTTATATATTAAAAATCTGCAAAATATCAGCTTAATTATCCTCAACAAAATTGCACATTCATAAAGTAGGTGATAATATTAACATAATAAGAGTAAAATAATTTGGCGCGGCCATATTAATCATATTATTAATATTTTAATTTCAGTAAAAAATATTCGTTAGTTCTGGAATCCGCGGTGCAAGTCGGCTGATATTTTTCAGGAATACAATATCTTTGAACTTGCAATTTAAACAATTTTTTTACTTACTTCCTTAATCTAAACGGGCTATTTACTGTAATTGAATACTGGGTAGGTCCGGAGATAATGAACTGCTGAATCTGACTTAATTTAAATAGCACAATAAATTTATTAAATATTTGTTTAAATACAATAGAAACACCCAAAAGATGAAGCAATATATACAAAATGTTAATGCTGCTATAGCAATGTTCAAAGGTTTCTTACCTATCAATTTGCTAACGTACATGTATCTTACTTTTGGATAATTATATAAAAATAGCAGACTAAATCGATTTTCGAATATTCTATAACTAACCGAGTGAAGAAATTCCTAGTTTAATACAATAATTGGAATGTTAAACAAATAAAGATATACAAAGATAAAAAATACATATAAAAACAAAAAATAAATACAACGATAAATTTGTATTAAACTAACCCAATACTTTTCATTGTAACGGCAATGTTAACTATTTAAATAGAAATGTGAAAAGTAAGTAGGAATTTCTACGTAGTAACAACCAATAAATCATTCAAAAATATTGTAACTTACAATCATTCCCCGAAAACATAATTGTACATTACATTCATTTAACTTAATTACTCCTTATATACAAGACATGGGGCCACTTTGTGGGAGACCATTGTGACAGCATCAGAGAGGATAGTAGTCGAGTTGTACCGTTAAGTGTTTCACGCCCGCCTCTCTGAATATCCTCGACGTCTGCTCCGTGATGTACCTGGGGTCCACTTCTTTAGCTACTTCTATTTTAAGTGCACCTACGTGGACATCACTACACAACGTCCAGAAGTGTGGTTCGTGAACAGCATGCACGCCCGCTAAGCCTACCACACGTGTGAAAAGGCTAGGTAACGCGCGCTCTAGTGATGTGGGAGTCCGTTGCATGAGCACACCAGCGGAGTCACGAATTAAGGGTATTACACTAGCGGCTATAAGGATGGCTATAGCCAAAGAACATATAGGGTCGGCTCTCATCCAGCCGAACATTCTCATCAGTATAGCTGATATGATTACGCCTACGGATCCTAGCGTGTCGGCTAGCACGTGGAGGAACACGCCCCTCATGATAGCTGAGCCGGCCCCCGTGGGTGCTTCGCTGACCTCGTCATGAGAATGGCCATGGTGGTTGTGGGAGTGACCATGACCCCCGCCATGCGAGTGCCCATGGCCGCCGTGACCATGACCATGGCCGTGGTGAAACGCATAAATGCCCACCATGTTGACTAGAAAGCCTAGTATGGAGACAACGAGGAGACGTTCGTGTTTTACCTGGAAAATATAAAAAAAGTTCTGATTAGGTATGTTAAATTGATTTAGGGAAGTAGCTAGTTATTAAAAAAGTATGGCAAGAATGACGTCTATTCATTTACCTCTACAAAAAGTCATAAGGAAAAAGATAGATATTGATTTATAAATCGCTCGCTGTCGTAAAGGATAGCGTTTCGTAGAATCGTTTTTATTAGATTTATCAACATTCGCTCGCCAGACTGTTGTGGACTTATAAGGATAATCTTGCTAATGCCTTGATCACACGCACCGAGTGGAGTGGCGAAACAGTGCACTCGGCCAATGCTCGGTCAGTACGTGTGTAAATAGCGCCGAGTACTTTGAGCTTACATCGCACTCGGCCAAAAGCAGTCTCGCCACTCCATTTGGTGCGTGTGACCAAGGCAGAAGATGCTTCTGACGATGAGTGTTTATTGGCAGTTGTTTCCACCTTAGAGTAAAGATAAATAGCTGAAGGCATTTAAAAATAAATGGCATTTTTACATAATACTAATTAGCATCAGTATCTACGAACACACAAATAGTAGCAGTTGCCATTTTGCCATGTTGCTAAGGTCAATAAACGGTAAAATAAAAAAGGTGTTACATCTGAGACATTGACAAGTCTAGTATCTACCTAGGTAGGTAATTCAGGACTAATTCTACATTGTTTAAATGTAAATGTAGTAACAGCGAATCGCAAAACATTAAATTCTGTATAGACTGTATTATTGTAGCATTTGTAGGCAAGTAACTTGAACGTTTATTATTTTATTAGGTATACTGTATATTTGAACTTAGCCATTAAGTAGGGAAGTTTATTGGCATCTTATCCAATAATTATAGGTAGTTGTGGTTAGTTTTAGTAGCTGCAAATGCTGTTTGGCTCAGGGTTTATATTTTCGAGATAAATGCGACAGGATTTTAGATGTCACTGGCACAGAAAATACCATTATATACACATTTTCTCTCAAATATTAGAAGAAAATAAAATAAAATAAAGAGCATCATATTTTTTCTATATGTGTGGATAAGGCAAGTACCCCATCCCGTGTATTTTTAATTGGCTAGTAGCCAATTAAAATACACAGGGTAGGCGGAGGCCTCGAGTGTACCCTAAACCCTAGGCTCTAGGTTGCCTATCGACATGACAGAAGTGAGTGCGAACGAAAATTAAGATAAATTCGTAGGCTAAGGAGGTAGAATAATTAGCCGAGTTATTAGCAAGCCTTTAAAACTTCTTCCTAACTAATTCTCGTAGGACATTTCATAGACAAATAATAAATGGTGATTCATCTGATCTTGTGAGAGCAGAGAATTACGTTCACAACTTCTATAAGTAATGTCATGTAATGTCACAATATTTGTAGCAAAGACTGACACGTGCGTATTAGATAAAAGGGCTTATCTACATCACGTTATATATCTAAAATAGTCGCATCGCACGTGCGATATAATTAGTGCTAAGGTAGCTACATCAGTGGCAGTGAACTTTGTGAGTCACGTAAAAGTACAGTCAGCGGCGAAAGTAATTGCTTTGACCAAAGTACTACATTACTGGAATGTACTACATCTGGTACATTCCAATTAACTTTAGTACATTCTTCTTTTAAAGTACACTTCAATGAACCTTTCATTATAGTTTTGTATATTTCAAGATGTATCCCGATGAAATTTAGAAACTGCAACGCACCAGAAAAGTCGGTAAAAGTAAGTGTTTCCATAGTTCATCGCGATAAGTCCCGATCTATTATACAAAACTATGAGTTTACACCGTGATAGTTTAAAAATAACCTTTTATTTTATTTTTTCTCAGTTTCGAGGCTTGCAACATCTGTAAACTATTCTACCAAAGGCAAAATATAGGAATACATTTAGTTCGGTTAAATTAGAAAGCGAAAGGGAAAATTGATAACCTGTGGGCGTAGCGGTAGTGAACGCGGCCAGCTCCAACGATAAAGAAGAAGATGCTAATTGCAAGGGAAAGATAAGCTGCAAAAGAGGATAGCTAAAAAGAGAAGAAAGGAGATAAGACTGTGGTTCTGAAGCGGAATGCGACACTGGTATAGGACTATATTACGTGAGGATACTGAATATATATCAAAATATACGGAAGCCGTATAAAAATAATGTTTAAATTGCCAAATTTACTGTTGCATATCGTAGATAAGATTATCATCTACCTAAATAGTACTCAGTCATAAATCATTTCACACTTTACGGAAGTTATTTAATTATACCTTACCTAGTTACTCTTTCAAGAATAATAGTTGTATACTAGAGTCTGGTCAACGAAAGGTAGGTGGCGCAAAAAGTTGGCGCCAAATTTGAAAATCAATACGTTGCAACACTGAATATTCACCGAAATAATGGAGTCGATACTAGAATCTTTTTCCTATAAGACATGCATGAAAACTAGACTATTATGGTACATGGCCAGGGCCTGGTCAGTGTTGCAACCTGTTGGTCTTTCAAATTTGGCGCCATCTTTCGTTGGTCAGAGTAGATACCATACATATTATAGCAAGAAGTACTTAAGGGAAGGTTCATATCTGACGGAACACAGACAAATGTATAGAAAAACACTTGACCGTTCACACTCAACCGATGTTACGTTAGTGCGTCGAGTGTGAACGGTCAAGTGTTTTTCTATACATTTGTCTGTTCTGGTGTTACGCGACCGATAATACGCGACGCAAGTTCCGTCAGATATGAACCTTCCCTATATCGCCAAATGAATTAAACGGAGACGTTTTTTTCACTACAAAAAGTTAACGATGGAACGGTTAGGTGAACCATGGGTACAAAAACTTAATCGTGGAACACCTAGTTAAATGAATCAAGAAAACAAAAACTTAATCTTGGTACACCTAACTTAACCACAGGTACAAAACTTAATTATGGTACAGTAAAGTGAACAACAGGTACAAGAAAGTAACCGTGGATCCCCCTACGTGAACTACAGGCACCTGTTATATTATACAGTAATCCGATCCAATTAGCGGCATCCCTTCATTTCAGAGCACAAAGCACGAACCAAATTCTTCAAAGAAATATCTATAGAAATGATAACCTGGAGAAAACTACGGTCGAAGAATCCTTTCCAAAGTCGATGACCTTATAACCTACATTTACACATCTGTTGACCTTGAACTACATGCTCGGCATGCACCGGAGCAATACGCAAAGGTACAAACACTAGAGTTAATAAACTGTATACTTGTTAGTTTTATTACGTGTTATTTTTTTTTTCTTGTTTAGTTGTCCTCAATATTTTTATCAGGAATTATAATTATTTTTTGGTACTCGAAATAGTATGGTAGATATGGCGTCAAAATTGCTGGTACTCAAAATTGTAGATTTGTCGCAAAATATATAGATTATTAGGACGTCACTTAGGCCAGTGATTAAGTATTTACAAGACAAGCTATTGAAATAGGTCAAAACTGTAATTAATCCACTTGAAGCAAATTGGGAAAGTAAAAAAACTTGAACTTCACTCAATTCATGAGGTACCCATTACCACATGAATTGAGTGAACGAACTTGCAAATACTCGTCGTCTGCTGTTACTTTGCTCAACCGACACAATAATGAAGGGATTTTAAACTGAATCATTACTTGTGATGAAAAGTGGATACTGTACGATAATTGGAAGCGCTAGTAGCAATTGCTGAACCCTGGAGACCCAGCCAAATCTGCACCAAACGAAAATTGACTCAGCAAAAGTTACATGTGAGTGTTTGGTGGACTACAGCTTTCTAAAATCTAGGGCCAAAAGATTACGGTAGATATCTATTGTCAGCAACTGAAAACCATGAAGGAAGAACTAGCTAAACAACCGAAATCGGTCAATCGATCTAGGTCACTGCTGCTTCACGACAACGCAAGACCACATACTGCACAACAAACAACCATTAAGTTAGATGAGATTCAATTGGAATGTGTGGCGACAATCCACCTTACTCCTCGGGCCTTGGTCCAACAGATTACCATTTTTACCCGAATTTGGACATTGGAAAAATCGTAATTGAAAAAGAATTCAACTCCGATGCGGCAGTCCAAACCGCCTTCAAAGAGTTTATTGATTCTCGCCTCCATGGTTTTTTTAATTAAATATGTTATACAAAAACAAAAGACTATATTTCTCCCGCACAAAACGCCAATTCCATATGTAAGGACCTAATAAATAATCTCACTCGCGGAATAAAATGCAGGCCCTATGGTAGGTATCGTTTGGTTTTTATAGCGATATGGGGTCATCGGGCAATTTACGATTTTGCTACACTTCTCGACGACTCGCTCTAATTCTAACAAAAACATTTTCGTTCACACGTTCGCACGTTATCGTCATTCATCACCTTGTGTGTAAGCAGCTTCATAGGGGCGCTATCTGGGATTCCCATTGCAAGTATTTAAGATTTTTTTGCTATGTGTTAGGTAAGCGTTGGACAGAAGGAAGCCCAACTCGAAGGCAGGGCAGCCTACGCCCGCGCCAGTGCCTCCTCCGACTATCAGCAGAGTTACCGGCTTACAGATGGGGTCGGTTGGTGTAGTGTTACTAATTACGAGTTCTTTACCCCTTGGGCACGCGTACGAAATTCGAAAAAAAATATTCATACTTTCTATATAATTTCCTACGTTCGTATTTCTAAAACGCGTGCAAGCAACTGAATCATGAATCGAGCCTATGATAAACATGCTGCAATACGGTACAATAATAATTGGAAATACTTATAAAATACGTGCTTACGATCGAACAGATTTGAGTAATGAAATTTCGACATTATTACAATAAGATTGTGTTGAAAATCAAGTATCAGGTGACAGTGAGTGAAAGTTGGTACTTTGTGCTAACATTATAATAAAATGTTAGTAAGGAATTGGATAGGAAATAGTGTCACATTTTCTTATGTTAGTTGTACCAAATTTAAGATTACAGTCGACCCAACCTTTGGAATATCTTACAGAAATCTGACGAAATCAATAAAGCTTATACCAGAGCAATAGTGAGCTCTGTTCCAAATTTCATCCAGAACTGCCTAGATGTTTTATATGCATTGGGGGACACCGTTGTCTCCCTCCCGAGGGCCTGACCGTAAGAGATGGACCTGGGTCAGCTGGGGTGCGAGGGATATGTCGCAACCAACCTCACCTCTGGCCTAGCACTGCGACCTACAGTCGGCGTGCGGTTTTAGTCGGTTCGAGTCCGACATAACCTTCCCTTCCGGCTCCGGCGGGGGAGGAATCTGAGGTGATGTCCCCACAAAATTAGGGATGCATTGGTATGGTATCATAGGCTAGTCTGCAACACAATTTTATTTCATCCACCCAAACTCTTGGAAGAACCCCAGCAGGCTGATCAGTGTTTTTCCTGTCCAGTCATTTTTGAGTACACATACTTGGTGGGTAAAGCATAGCTTATATTAGCGTAGATGCTTTTAGACGGGCTACCTGCCTGTATGACCTCCAAAATTGGACCCTGTCACAAGGACACTTGTATAACCTTGATTTTATGGCCCATTTATATATAAGGCCCAAATTACAGGATTGTACAGATACACACCTTCAAATGCCCAACTTGAAGGACTTATAATAGGAAGTTTTGAATTTTTGCCCATAATTAGTTAGTGACAAATCTAAGTAATGTGCTGAAAACTACATATCAAACTGTAACTGAAACCTAATTGTTTAATACTAGCCAATGAACCATTAAGATAATTTAATCTGCTGATAGTTACAGCATTTGTACAGAATACCATACATAGATCTTAAGGCTATCACGATAAGGTCCTATATTATATGGCACTGAACCATTGTATCAAAACTAGAAGAAAAATTCTATGTAATTACTAGATATTTTATGATTGTAAAACTACTTGGTATAAATGATCTGTTATCATTAAAATGATTGAGAAATGAGCTGAAAATGTTTTTAAATTGATCCTGCTAAGGATTTGTGAAGAGAGTATGGTGTTGTATTATTAGTTCAGTTCAGTATACTGGTTCACCCTCATTCACCCTCAGAACCAGCTGAACATTAATGAATAAGAGAATATTGTTTGAGTTTTTTTACTACACTATAGTTTTAGAACTATCAGTATGAATGGCTAGTTGGTGATATTATAAAGCTCTATCTAAGTGCCACGGTCAATAGGTCAATTTATATTTAATATTCTATTGTACACCTAATCTATATAATAAGTTCTGTTAGTAATTATGACTGTTTGGTTTTCTTTTTAAAATGGTATTATTCAATTGCATTTAAAATGTTGCAAACACTGAAAATTTCTTAATTAATAATCAGTTTAAATATATTTACCTCTGGTGGTTCTATAGCCCTTTCTACAGCCTCGCTCATTATGAAAAATGCAATGAAAAGCAGAAACAACCCATTGACAAATCCAGCTAAAACTTCAGCTCTAGCATAACCATATGTGTAGCGTTCATTTGCCCTCCATTTGGATATTAGGGACGCTGCTAGACCAGCCACCAGACCCGTACAATCAAAGAACATATGGAATGAATCCGAAATCAGACCTAGAAACAAAAAATATTTAGTAAGAGCAACTACACAGTTAACATTCACTTTTAGATATTAAAATACTAACTGAAAATGTTTATAGGAGTTATGTTTTGTTACACTTACCTAAGCTATTTGTCCATACACCATAGAATAATTCAACGAAGGCGAAGGACAAGTTAAGTATAAGGAACAAGAACAAATTTCTTGAATTCTTATCAGAATAAATTAGTCTTAACCAATTTTGGAATTGCTCGCGTATTCCGCCCAAGGGGCCACGGTAATTCCGAGTGTCCTTTTGCGTAAGCGGCAACATTGTATCTCCTGTACTTTCTAGGTTTCACCTCAAGTCATTTCAGTTTAATTCACTCATAAGTTATAAACCACAATAACTGAATTGAGGAACATAGCTGCATACGTGTACTTGACCAGCGGTTCTAACCTCGCAAGATAAGAACTTTCAGATATAAAATTTTATAGAGCAGTAGTTTTAATCGACACAGTTTAGCGGCAAACGCCGTAACTTATTCCATTTACAAAAAACATTAACTATGATTTTTAAATAACACTATAAACTTTACATATATCCGACAACTCAACCTGTCTCAACCGAACTGTCAAAAAATAGGGACAAGGGACATTTATTTGTTGTGTTACCAATTAAAAAATAATTGTCAGTAAATAAAATTAGAAGATGGAAAGGATGTGAAATCCGGAAGATTGTGGATGGCAGGCAGTTAAATCTTAATGCTTTCTACTTTAGGCTTACGCTAAGTACGACATGATAACAACTTATACCTTTAAGTGGTACTTTAAGGCTTTATACTTAACCATACCATCATCCTCGATCAAATTGTGTTCTCCCGGTGCTGTATGGCGTTCTCGGAGGCGCACATGAGATCATCCGGTTGTATATGTATTTAATTGTGTATGTGCATTTAGCACACGTTTGAAGTTGGGCGATTGTCTGTGGAGTAACTCCACATTCAACTTATGGGTCCGCCCCTTCTTAGAATCCCCACTAGCAAGGGCCCGTCGCGCGGCTCTCCTTTCTTAGGCTGACCCAAGTCTGGAGTCTATTTAAATAAAAATTAAAACTGAGCCAGAGTGGATCATGTCCAGGCGTTAAGTAGCTTCTGTAGTTTATCTCACTTTAAACATTTTATAAGGAACAATTTGATTTTTATTAAAGGTTTATATACACCATTCTGCACCAACACAAATATATTTTAGCTTTACTTACTTATATAGTTAAGTTTATATGCTTAGTTCTATTATTGTTATATCGGTTATAAGCTAATAAAACTATTCTAAAAAATGTCATAGTTTATCATGTATTTTTTGTATTTTTGGATTATTAAGATGGTTTATGACTGAAATTCGTTTTAATGTGACAGAATTAAAGAGTTTAGCACAGAGTTAAGTACGATTAATAATTTTATTAGCGTTTCTGGATTTTGCATTTTGGTAAAACCGAAAAAATTAAAAGTGAACAAACTGGATGTATATTTTCTATAATTTATTGTAATGGTTTAAATTATTTTTATCATTTATTTGTCTATGCATATGCAAAATTTAACCATCCAAAAACACTGAACAATCGCCCATTGGTTATTTTTGACAATTATTGCTTGTTAGCCAATAGGAGAACAGAACTGATTTCAATCATTTGTAATCGAAAGAGCACCTCACGATGAGTCATAGACTTTCGATTGACACTCGTTTCCGGAAAAGTTTTGCATAAAATCTATGAACATTAGTTTATGTTGTTTATGACTTAGAGACTTTCGTTTCTAATAAAGCTATTATTTAAATAACTGTATAAATTTGTTCATTTTCTTATTGCAAATTGTGTAATTATGAAATAAACAATAATAATATTAAGAATAATGATTTTATTTGTTGTTCATATTTTTTTCCCGCCAACTTTTCAAACAGTTCTACCGGATATTCGTCTATAGATGCGTTTGTTTCCGAAAAGTGAACGTTTCACGAGTCAACAGCAACGTCTTTCGAGAAGTTGTAAGCGCTGTTTGCGACATTTTTCCTTCTTTTATCCGTCATCCAATGTTTTATGTGATGAAATAACACGTCGATTAACGCTTATTTTCGTTGTTAGTGTTCATAGTCGTAATTAAGTAATCGCTAGATTACGATATAAGCTAATATGGGCGACGAAAGCCATCCCAAAACTCTCTACGTCGGTAATTTGGACGCGAGTGTTACAGAAGTATTCATATGTACGTTGTTCGGACAAATAGGCGAAGTAAAAGGCTGTAAGATAATCCGCGAACCTGGTAATGATCCTTATGCCTTCCTCGAGTTTACAAGTCACACCGCGGCAGCTACAGCCCTGGCCGCCATGAACAAGCGAGTGGTCCTCGAAAAGGAAATGAAGGTTAACTGGGCTACGAGTCCTGGCAATCAGCCGAAGACTGATACCAGCAACCATCATCACATATTCGTCGGTGATTTATCGCCAGAGATAGAAACGCACATATTACGGGAAGCGTTTGCGCCATTTGGTGAAATTTCGAATTGTCGGATAGTTCGCGACCCACAAACGCTCAAATCTAAAGGGTACGCTTTCGTTTCTTTTGTTAAGAAGGCTGACGCTGAAGCTGCTATTCAAGCTATGAATGGGCAGTGGTTAGGATCCCGATCCATACGCACGAATTGGTCGACACGCAAGCCGCCGTCAAAGCCTAATGAAGGCGCGCCGAGCAGCAAGCGAGCCAAGCAGCCTACATTTGACGAAGTTTACAACCAGAGCTCGCCGACGAACACGACAGTATACTGTGGTGGCTTCACTAGCAATGTAATTACTGAAGATTTAATGCAGAACACATTCTCACAATTTGGCCAGATACAGGACATCAGAGTGTTCAGGGACAAAGGCTATGCTTTCATTAGGTTTACAACTAAAGAAGCGGCAGCACATGCAATTGAAGCCACACATACCACAGAAATTAGCGGTCATATAGTCAAATGTTTCTGGGGAAAGGAGAACGGAGGCGGTGACAATCAGGTTTGTATTCAATCACAAGGTAATTGAAATTGTTTCACAGGTTTCTAAAACAGGTGGTTGAGCATAACGACAATCCTATATGTATCAAACTTGTTTATTTGGTTTGCGTTGTCATGCAACTATGAATATAACTAACAAGTCACATGGTAAGTAGCTTAAATACGGTAATCATTTCCTTTATAACATGTTTTCCTCAGTATTTTCACTCCAGCATTTAGCGTTTCTCAGTCCACAACAGCTTACACCTTTCCTAATTTGCACCCGATCCTCGGATGAGAAACTTAATTGAAATTACACTTTTTCACATCAACAAAGTTATTGCTCATTTACATCGGTTATATACTGAAATCAAATGAGGCACATTTATGAATATTGAATGTAAATTATTAACAATTTACAGTAAATCGTAATTCCTGATCCAACTTTTACGAGTTCTATTTTCATTCCACAACTTCAAATATAACTCAATCAATATCTAATTATTTCCAGTAATCACCATATATCAGGAATGACCATAGCAATACCTTCATGGTCTATTTGTTTAAGTTTAGGATGTTAGAGTAAATATTTCATACCTTAGATAAGATTAGTAACAACTTTTGTTCATTGTTTCATTTGAATTTCTGGTAACCTTCAGACAAAAGTTAATAAAATACTGTTGTCTTTTGTTAGCTTTTGTGAGAACAGTAGTACCATTGTTTCCCATTCTCCATGGTGCAGGTTGAGTTGACTATTATCAAAAATATTGTCTCGAGAGATGCAAAAGATATGGAAATGGCAAGAAACTGTGTGCTACATAATTATTTGGTGCAACCTGTTGATTGTTCTGTTGTTACTTCAAACAATTTAATGCAACTAGTAGTGTAATATACAATAACCTTTTTGAAATCATGTACAAACTTATTGACGGATTTGTAAAGTCCAAAAACTTTATTTATAATCTAAGTAAAAAAAATAACCTACAAATATGCAATGTCATACTCATTTCAATAAATTAAAACTTACAAAACCATCTTTATTTAAGTAGTAATTTGGTTGCTTTTACTTTGCATAGTTTTCACATACGAAATCAATTAATTGACATTAATTCCTGCCAACAAAATATCAGCTTCGGAGCAAATTGATGCTTGTTTTATGTGCAACAAAGTTTTGTTTTGTGTGACTGGCATTTGCCACATTATTTTGATTGCTACTGTAAAGTTCAGAGGAGGATAGAAGGGCTGATAATGAGTAATTTTATTCAAATACTTGATTGCATGTTTGCAATTATGTTTGTTACTAAATGTCACTGAACATTTTCAAATCTTTATTAATAAATTATAATGAAACTATAAATACAACATATTGCTTGTAAAATGACTCTTTGTTCTCAAGCGGTGATGCATGTTTATGCTTTGGTAGCAAATATTGCCAAATAGTATTATATGTTATTCTAAAGAGGTCTATAGAAAAGAGATCCCAGAACTTTTCAGTCCTAATTCATCTATTTCTAGATTTTAGATACTTATTTCCCAGGTCTTAACAAGTACTTAGAATCAAGTGTGGCTCAGCACAGTTGGAAAATCATTCCCGAAAGGTCGTGAGTTCAAGTCTCACTTGAGGGTTTCATTTTTTCCAATGTTTATCGAAGTACTTACAAAAACTTTGTAAGAAGTCTAATAAGTCCCGCTAGATTATAATGTTATCAAATGATTATATATAATTTATTTCCAAACTTACAAATGTTGATATGGATTATTCATATAGTAGATTATGTAAAAACATGCAGTTTATAGTTACTGGTTTGTTACTATTGCAAAAGTCTAACAAGATATGTATTTCTTAATTTTATAAATTGTTGCATATTTTTACTAAGTACCTACTACTTATTTATTAATCATGGGTCATTCTAAGGTTTTTTCTATGTTGATCTATACCAAATCTGTACATACTTACTCGTAAATAATTGATACTGATGTTATCAAAAGTGTCTGATGTTTACCATACCTAGTATGTTGAACTTGCCCCTTAAGCCATAAAACTATTGATCAATTAATGCCGTCGTGTTTATTGGTTACCATAGTTTCCATTTTTGGTTGATCATTAATCAACTTCCATATTGGTAATCATTAAACCTGATTACCACAAGATTAGATATATTTTCATTCACCTTGTGTTTAATCAGCCTGATGGGCACATGCGTCCTTTCACATAAGAGAGGTTAGATGAAAATTCTCCTCAGATGTAGTATTCTTTTTAATATTAGTTTTTTGTAGTCTGTCTTTAAGGGAAAGTCCTTTACATGGGTTCAAATCCCATTTAGGGCATTCACTTTTTTCAATCTAAATTAATTATTATTAATGAGACATTATAAGTTGGTTAAAATTAACATAATAATATACTGAAACTAGGAAACAGTATTAAAAAAACAAATTAAAAACGATTAAGACTACAATTAAAATGCGTTGTAGACAGTGGAATTCCTCGCATTGTACGCCAATTGTGGCATTTGAATCTAAATTGATTTGAATATTAATAATTTTAATAACATGTTATATCTTGCATTGCACCATTTGGTTTTACACTAATTCTGGTCAAAGGGCTTTACCAACTTTTACTACCTGTAGTTGCATATAATTATTCATTTTGGTCAGGAATTATATAGATACTTAAAAGAATAACTAAAATTGCAAGTAATATAGAAGCAAGCCCCCGACCCTGCAGACAGGCTTCAAGCGGAGTTTATTTGTTGATTGCTATATAAATAATGTAACATTCACTTATATATTTCATAAGGGATTTGCTTTTTTCCAATATAATGCAATACAATTAGCTAGGCTGTAGACAACCTCACTTCCGGCCTAGCACCACGACCCTCAGTCGCCTTGCGGTTTTAGTCGGTTCGAGTCCGAACCAGTGGTCCATTTACTAGTATTATTTAGTATTTAATATTTACTTTATGTGGACGTTTTGTAAGTGCCGATTTAATGGTCTATGCAGAATAAACTATTTTTGTATTTGAATTTGAACATTACCTCCCCTTCCGGCTCCGGCGGGCGTTATCCGTGGGGATTTCCGCACGAAAGAAAAAAAAGGACCTTATACACAGCATTTGCATTGAGAAAAGAAAACCATCTGTATATTATGCGTAGCATAATCTATAATTTCAAGCAACTGCAAATAACTTATCACAAAACGTTTCATAATTTCAGAGTTCGAATAACGCGACATCAGCGCCGCCTTCCATGGGTGCTCAAACGCAGTACCCTTACCCCTACCAACAAGGAATGGGCTACTGGTATGCTCAGGTAAACACATTTCACTGATAAAAATTCACGGTTATTATTAAATATAAATGTGCATGCAAATTATAGATAAGTTTTTAAGACAAAAATGCCTCTAATAAACTGACACCTGTAGCATGGCACTGAAAACTTGTCTCTGGAGGAAAATAACAAATCATTGGTTGTAAAGACTTGAGTCAGGAGTCACTATCGTGCTGCAGACACTGGTAGACGCAGTTAACAATAACATTTTCAATATGACAGATAAAAGTAAAGTTTAAAATTACCATTTTTGGTGACCTTGAGAGGTTGAAATAAAAACAAAATTGTTACGAAATGTTTCTGCTAAATATGTTTTTAGTTAGCTTTTTAATATTGTTATAATAGCTGCAAGATACTACCGAATTACGGTTAATTGTAAAACTGTTGTGGACGAAATTCTACCGTAATCATGATTAAATCAAGGAAAACTGAGGGTAGGAAAAAAACTGTCCAATTCCTTTTTTTTTAAATTGATAATTCTAAGCTTTCCCTTAGTAATATACCAAAAAGAGTGAAGGTGAAGTCAGGTGAAGTTAAATTGACGTTTCCTTAATAAAAAAACCAGGAACAAGATTCCCGAAGTTTCCTAGTTTGTTCATAGTTTATCAGCTACCATAACTGTTCATTATTAAAATTTTGAACTTAAAACTTCCATCTAAGCTACATGCAATTAAATACTGCACTGTGCGATGTGCAATTTTGTCATGAACACGCGCAAATAGTACTGATTAAATTAATAGTAAAAGTATTTAATAAATACAACCTTTCAAAACAAATCTACAGAGTTTTGCGTCTGTGCTGTTTACAGTTGAATAGTTCCTTTATCTGGAGTTAATCCTAGGTGTTGGTTGAATTCAAACTAGCCACTCACTACTGGACCAAAATTGAAAGATTCAACTCCATATGATAAGAGAAAAAGTACTCTCACTCCTAGACGATTTTATAGGAGAATTCTAAAAAGGACGTAAGTCGTGTCTATAGCTCAGTTGGTCATCATTACAGTAAGGAACCAGTCTCAGGTTCAAGTCATGTCTTGGATATTCTCTTATTTCGATCTAAATAAAGTGGAAGTAGTTCTACTCAGCTTGCAGCATTTGACCTTGAAAAACAAAACCAAAGTTTAAAAAAAATACAACATTAGCTATTATTTTTATAAGTGTTTGTTTCTTAAATTTATTGTTATAGTTGTAATACTAGTTTTTAAGTTTATAACGGTTTTAAATTGTATTGTCATCCGAACTAAATGTGTGTATATCAGTGAATCAATCAGTCAAGAAAGGGGGTAAAATGAGTGAAATTTAAATTTGAACCACCAACAAGCAGGTCTAACAAAAAACAGCTTATAACGGGTCATGACGCGTTGTCGAGACGGAATTTAAAATGGCATGCAGATGCATTCTTAGAAAAGTTAATGAATTTTGACACCACCTATGTGTATCGCATCACGCATCATTCTATAGTATCATTGTATGAAACTAACAAAATGTGACGCATATTTGTGGTCCTTTACTGATTCTTCTGCCAACTAAAGAGAATAAGGAAAGAAAGATAGTTTCATCATTCGTATGATGGCGAGTCCTTAACATTAAAAAATAAATGAAGCTTAAATACAGTTCTGTAAACAATCCATTATTATCGCAATAATTCTGATAAATATGGAACAAAAAATGTAATAGTAAGCCATCGCCACTGTCATGCTGTTAGTTACCATAATCGTTAATTATCTATTGTTCCCATAGAATATGTTAGTATATTTCTACAAGGTCAGCGCGAGTGCCGCGCCCCTGATGTAGCACTCGTCCATAGCTGGGCAATAGTGGGCAATTAGCTCGTCTGCCACCCAAGTGGGATAAAAAGATCTTTTTAAACCTTTATTTTGGGGTTTTGATTTTGATTCAGTAAGGATATGTCAATTCTATCATCCTTAATTCACTGTTCAACAGTGAGAACACAAGACCTAACAATTACTGCAGTCTCATGAATTCATTATAATATTATTACTGAACTATGTATTGTAATCAGGTGGCGTTTGCCGAATAGTTTTTCTCTTAGCCTTTACGGGGACTCATCCCAGCCTATTATTTATTAAAGTCTTGTTCCCTCCTAGGTAGACAAGACAAAGTCGCCACGCCAAACGTTTATGTCTACGTATACAACCTTGTCAACCGAATATAAATTATTTTTTGTTTGTACTTTGGGCACCTTTTAGAAATGTTAATAACCTCTCATAGGATAGCGTCACATAAAATACCACAATTTATTAAAAATGCATGAAAAAGTTACCGTTTTATGCAACTTATTTGCATAATTTATCATATTGACATCGTCTAGCCATGACTTTCTCTGTTTTATAATAATATCAACCATGATGGCAGCTTTCTACGTGATCTTTGCGCGTTTATATGGTCGCTTTCACCTGAATTAGGATTTAATTGTTAAAATAAAAAAAATAAGCCATCTAGTCCATATAGAACCAAACTAAGCAGTTATGGGTTCTAAAAAGCTGATACATATCCTTCTTCCCGAAGATTTCATCTCGGGCTCGGATTCTGGGGTCCACATTTTCCATTCTAACTGTGGATTTGGCTGAACTTTGATATTAACATAATTTAAATTTTATAAACATAATCTTGCATAGAAACACGCAAATCTGTAATATAAAAATGAATTACTGAATGTGTTGCTAAGCTCAAATCGCGAGAATAGCCGAACCGACTTCTTGCAGTATGAGAATGGTGCTTACGCAGAAAAATCTTTGAAAAATTACCAAAGGAGATCAAGATATGCCACAGGCAATGCCGGGGCGGATCGGCTAGTAGGAATATAAAAAGATATTGTACTCGCACACAGACTCGGTGCATAGAGTAAAATACAACTATAAACGCCTTTTGTCTGTTCTGTAAAGTAATAAACTTTTTTTGTAAAAAGGTTCAATTACTTAAGATGTATAATGGCAAGGGGCGCCATTTTGTTTCGCATTCCTTGGCATCTTTAAACAAGACCTTTGAGTAGGGTTTGCAAAAAAGTTTTCATGATTATGTTGCCAATTGTATAAAAGTGTAATAGATTTCATTGTTCAATAATTCTTACAATGCTGGAAGATGACTCCTACGTAGCTCTGAGGCTTATAACCTAAAATGTGCTCTATTCGCTCAGTACAGGTTTCTTCATCTTAGTTGTCTATTGACAGCGGTAGACGAGCTGAAATTCACCAAGCATAGATTATTCCCGAAGGGGGCAATCTCGAAAGAGATGGTCCTGGGTCAGCCGGGGTGCGAGAGATATGCTTTCTGCATTCTCAGCTCCGGCAACCAACGACGCAAAGACGGCGTTCCTTTTAGTCGGTTCGTGTCTGACATAACCACTTCCACCGGCTCCAGAGGGGTGGTATCCGTAGGGATTGTTCGCACGATAAAAAAAGCATAGATTATTATAAAATAATCTGTGCGCGCTAGGGTGTCGTTTGTCCAAGATTGTGTCCCGAGGTATATCTACTCACGACTAGGCCTTCTGGAACTTAATCTGTTATGCGTCTCACGGTTTGTTCATAGTTCTGCGATCACGATTTATACGCGTGAAACATGCCAATATGTCCATTGAAAGTATCGCATTCAGTTGGTTTTGTTAGACGCACGCCATCCAAATCTGCACGCAACAGCGTTGCACCTGAGTGCTTGTAATTAATGGATTCACTACTAGTTTTGTAGACAAATGTAATAATACTTTCGTCTAGCTAACTATCTTTGACCATAAAATGTATAGACATGGTATTTCTAGCAAAATACATCGCAAGTACGGCTTTTTTTTTACGTGCGAAAAATCCCCACGGATACCAAAGGAACCGGTGGGGGTGGTTATGTCGGACTCGAACCAACTAAAACGCACACCGTCTTGGGTCTTTGGTTGCCGGAGGTGAGATTGCCGAAAGCATATCTCTCGCACCCCGGCAGACACAGGACCATCTCCTTCAAGATGGCCACCTTCGGGTTGTGGGGACCATAGTGTCACCATCTAGCCCCGGGTACGGGGAGGTGCACTTTGCGCCGCCGCCGCGGCCTGCTTCTGTCAGGGTGACAGGCGGCTCCACCGATCACCCCCAGGCCAGAAGTACGACTTAAAATACGCGTTTTAAATTTTCAATGTGTGCATTTTATGGGATGTATGTATAAATCAACTTGTACTAAAGTCGTAGTTATTTTTACGCCACTTCATAGTACCACTTACGGCATCTAAAGAGTTTGTGTATAATCTTAACTACGTTGTTCGGTCCCACGTAATATGGGGTGCAATTTACAGTCGAATGGGCTCTTTAAAATGGACTGTATGTTCAATGACGCAGAACAACCCTATCCCTTGTTAACGAGTAGGTTTGTAAACAGTGTAATAACATATTGGGCTGTAGGTCGAGAGGGTAGACAAAGTGCGTTGGCATAAGTGGTGCTAATGAAAAATGAATAAAATGAAACTCAAAATGTTATTATAAAATTGAAGATTAGATACGAGTATATAGATGACAAACAACCTTGGAAATGCAGTTGTAGTCTAGATTAAACACTTAATTCTAAGCTTGTTTGTAGGCTACTCAAAATATAATTCCTAGTTAAGTAAACGTAATATGTATAGACCACCATAAAAGCTTGCGAATTTCTTGCCGGAGTCTTCTCAGGGCGACAGTTTTGGTTGCGAACCGGTGATCAGTATTCTCATAAGGTAGTCTAGTACTTAGTAGTATTATTACGATTAGAGGAATTGGATATATCAAAGTTCCTAAGTATGTATAACTCGTACTGGCTGTTCTGGAAAAAGTAATAGGACGTATTCTATAATAATGTATGACGTAGGCATATATAACATTAATAGTACACTATTTATACTATGAGTTTGCAGGAAAAATCGTTATAGGAAAACATTTAATAGTAACTGTTATTACTAATATTCCAACTAACCCCTCCAGCTGAGCTAAAAAAGTGTTAGGAGTGGGTTCACATTGGTATTGCAATGAACCCGGGTCTTCCCGATCCAAACGCCGACTTCTAAATCACTATGCTACCGACGGCGACGCTTCTAACTATTCTAATGTTATGTTTAGTATATGAAATGAACTTCTAAAAAATACATATAATAATTATCTAAGGATAAGCTATTGTATAAGAAATGATAGAGAATATTGATACATCGTGTCTATTTATGTGCAAGATGACACGATTAGAATTGTATGATTGATCCCAAAACAGTAGATTCAGAGTATATAAACTTATGTAACATGGCTGTTCACTTTTTTCTGCATACCATACGACATGGGACGGCCGAACGGGTATGTGCAACAACCATATTACATTCTGTGTCGTAAACTGAATGGGCTGCCGGCATCGTGTACTATGAGCGGCCCCCATCCAGCAATGTGTCTACTGCCTACCTCCTGAACGAATGTATTAATGTTTAAATCAATAAGGACCAAAATTTACGCCTAATGAACGAAATTTTCCATACGTGATAATTCCAATTTGGCTAAATTCCAAAACACTTAACCCAAAATGAACGAATTTCTGCATCCGCGACTATTCCAAATTGGCTAAAAATTTTAAATTTCGAAACACGAGTCGCCTCTCATTATCATCTCCATATTCGGTTGTAAAGCAGGATATTTTTATATTTCCGAATTGTTTGTCAACGAGAGGCGCGTGACGTCACCCTATTGTATCCACGGAGTGCCATTCTTCAATGTTATGGACGAGTTTCACGGTGAAAGGTTAACTATTCAATCGCGACGCGTCACTCACTAGAAGTAACGTTTTCATACAACAGTAGCGAATGTCCCTTGCATGTGTGCGTGCTTACATACACAGTGACGTCACTTCTACAGTACACGTGTATAAGCGTGTATAAGCGTATAGACTCGCAACACACATGAGCCACGTTTTGTGTATTGTTTACATAGTGGAGACTCGGTTAATCGGACTAAATCACTCATCCGGATAATCGAAAATTTATTATTTATTATTAATTTTAGCTGGAAAATATAAAAACGTGGCATCCTGCAAAGATTTTATTATTTACTAGCTTATGCTCGCGGCTCCGCCCGCGTGGATGTCGGTTATCGCGACCAAACATAGCATATGTCCTTTCGCAAGGTCTAATCTATCCCAATACCAAAATTCTTCAAAATCGGTTGAATAGTTTAGGCGTGAACGCGTAACATACAGACAGAGTTACTTACGCATTTATGATATTAGTATGGATAGTATGGATTAAGCATTTATTTAGCTATTACTTTTTTTTAATTCTCCTCGTTAACCTTATCGATCCGAATTATTCTCTAATACCATAAAAATGTATTGTTGTTGTATTTCTTATCGCATTGGCTGATTTTGATGTTAACTTTAAAGTAGTAGTATTGTAATATTAACGTGTATGCTTTCTCTTCCAGGGATACCCGGCGTTACAAGGTTACATGGCGCCAGGGTATTACCAGCAATACGCCGCCACGTACAGTAACCCCCAGGCTGCAGCAGCAGGTATGACCGTTAATAACTTACTTTAACAAAGCTATTTCCATTTTTTTCCAAGAATTTCTCGAAATCTTTCCTTGTATTAGGATGTGGTCATTCCCTTTACCGAATTAGCCTTACGGGCAATTAACTTAGACCCGTATTCTAAAATGACACTCAGCCCGAATCTCGATTTATCTGAGGACAGATTTTATAGGCAATATGTTAAACTATCAATCTGTCTATACAATCTGTCCTCAGATAAATTGTTATTCAGGCTGAGTGTCAATCCAGAATACGGGCCTAAATATCCGACGCAAAACATAACCGTTTGAATATTGAAAAAAATATCCTCTTATCAACGTTAAACATAATTCAAAAACTGTACACAATTTTACATCATACAATAAAAACTACTACTTGCTTTCATTAAACGATCTTGTAAAAATTATGTCAATACGTCACTAACATCGGTAATAATATTACATATATACTGTGAGATTAGATTTATGATTATTAATTTTCGTTAAAAAAAATGTAAATTCGAATTCTGCTTATTTGGTTTATCTTGGTTTATGGGACAACTGCCTCAATTCGGGATTGAGGCAGTTGTCCCATACGCTGGGACTGTAAATCCTCCAGAGGTTCATCCCTCAATCAGCAGGTTTATCAGCTTGGGCCCCATACAACAATCTTAAACGGTTAAAAATATTCTGTATAGTAACGAAACGGGAAACGAAACTCATTCCTATGCCCCACCACTAAGACCTGGAACTCCCTGCCAGCTCACGTGTTGCCTTCTTCCTACAGTCCCGGGTCCATTAAGCGGGGCGTGAAAAGGCATCTGATGAGGCCGTTAAGCCGAGTGCCACCACTGTTAACATGGTACATGTTTACGATGGTGACCCTCTTTCCGAGACTTTGCTTTTAGCTTAACATCAGGCGAGGTGAAGTCAAATTGACATGTCCTGTGTAAAAAAAAATTAAAAAAGAAAGTTCGTGATTGCAATCAAATCTAACTAAACATAAAATGGTGGGCGCTGTTGTCTAACGACTGCCTTTATCAGTGTTGTTATCTGCACCACAATTCTATTGTTATCAACAACGACGATTGTGTCGACTGTCGTGACGCGCTATTACGAACGTATTTCTCCGTCTGTATACGCCATAATGCATCTTCTAATTATATAAAAATCTATGTTTGTTTGTTCGTATTTCAGTACTGTTGGTCTGCAGTACTGTTTATTGGATAGCGATAAAACTCTCAAGTTATTGTTGCGTAGGTATATAGACACGGAATATACAAGAAAAGTAAATTAAAAAATTTAAAAACCCCCCGACATTACCCTAAAAATGTTTACTGCAGCGCCCCCTAGTGGGTTGTCACCGTAACACCTATCTAAGAACATGCACCAATCAAACCCAAAGCAATAATTGAAAACTGCATCAAAATCGGACTTGTAGTTTTGGAGAAAAATGGCAACATTGAATGCATTAACAATGCTTGCTGTAGCGACCCCTGTTGAGTTGTCATTGTAAAATCTATCTAAGAACGTGCTCCAATTAAACCCAAACTCATAACTGAAAACAGCTTCAAAATTGGATTGGTAGTTTCGGAGAAAATGGCAGCATGGATTTGCACAAACAAACACACAAACATCCTCTCACCCCAAACGCATATACCGTCTCCGTTCCGTCATGGGTAAAATGAAATACAAGAGATAGTGAAACCTCATTAGTATGGATATAGTTACCGGCTTACGCTTATATCTGGACCGCAGTGACGTCACAAAATGTACTTTATATGCGCAATACCCGTTTTCTAGGTGTTTGTGAATAAAAAAATCACCAATCATGGACTAAATCAAACCATACATTTCTCTCGCGACTTGGGTAAAAATATATGCCGCGAACAATAATAGCGTCGTCATAATTTTGCATAGTTTTATTTTTGTTCGTTTATGAAATGCACTATTTTTAATGTCTCTGGAGGACATTCTGTCACAATCCACATAAAAGGGCTCCAGATATACTATAGTTGACATAATGATGATCATTTTTGTTAATTAACATTATATTTTGGGACTTCTGTTCGGGTTGCCTTTTGTTAAAGAAAGAGAGTATACCATTATGTACATACTAACAGTACGGTTGGTAGACTGCCAATTTGTTACTGAGTTTAACATGCTTTCTTAGTATTGTTTAAAACCTTGTTATTTGAAGACATTCTCTGTCGTTTTTGTGTCTTGGTAAAAGCCAAATGTGTAGTTTATCAGTGTCATCTATTTCGAAGTCACTAATTGTAGAAATAATTAAATAAATATTTGTTGTTTTCTGTAGTAATTCACTACTTAGAAGCGACTTTGACCTAATGGGTTTTTAGTTTATTCGTGTTAGACTATTTTGTTATTTTGTTTATTACAACAAAAAATTCTATTAAAAATTATGTTCCATGATGGACTACGTTTAATCTCCTGCGGGCTTGATCTGACTTTATTACATGCAAAATCCCTAAATATTAAAGCCTCAATTCGGTAAAGCTTACTGTTGTTAGCAAGTAATAAACTTCGTTCAATGAAATGTGACCACGCTTTAAGCAATATTTAAACATATTCTTTACACTTCCACTTCTTTTCTGAAATGAGGGTACATTTCAGAAAAAAATATTATAGCAAATTTCAATTTGTTCTTTACATATTTGACCACAACCTAACATAAGTATAGATCCTTTAGGTTGATAACGACCACTTTCTTTAAATGACCACTTTCTTAAAATGACCATTTACTTAAAATGACTACCTTCGATTCCGAAAATGTCTACTATCCTGAAACGACCACTTTCCTGAAACGACCACTTTCTTGTCACGACCACAATAATTAATCATTTTTCCCAATTGATCAGAAATAATAAAAACTTTTTACTGCTTGGCATTACAACAGCATCAGAATCATATATGTGATGATGATGGATAAGGTTATAATGCTTTATATTAACATTTTCCTTTCCCAATTGATCAGAAATAATAAAAACTTTTTACTGCTTGGCATTACAACAGCATCAGAATCATATATGTGATGATGATGGATAAGGTTATAATGCTTTATATTAAAATTTTCCTTGTATTGATATTGCAATTAAATATCATTTACTGAATAAAACCTCTATTAAGGAAGGAAGCCCTATATATTTAAATTGAAAGATAGCTATATTCATCTGTCATCTGCAACTGTCAACCACAATTTCTCATTGCATCTATAATTTTATTGAGGCGTAATAAATATTAATTTCATTGTTTTTTTTTTAAATAATGGATGTTGTGATTATTAAAAACCAAAAAGGACAAGACAGTTTGTTGCATAACGGGTACAGGTATAACATTAGTAAATATAATAAAACATCATGTTTGTGGAGGTGTATCAAACGAGGAATATGTAATGCAACCATTACCGTAAACAACAAGAAGCAAATATTACGCGAAAAGTTACATACTTGCGAAAGAGATTCAGTCGGAAACGAAATTATGATAAAGTTATACAAGTGTAAATTGGAGGTATGTAAGAATTTTGCGCCTATACAACCTATCTATGAACAATTTTTCGAAGATTTAAAACAAAAAGGTAATGAGTACATTTTAAAAATCCCAACATTTTCCTCCATTAAGTCAAGTCTTTACTCGGCGAGAAAGAAAACTTTGGACACAAACAGTATGATTTTCAGGAAATTAGAAGATGTTGAAGTCCCGGATACATACAAATCCTTCTTAGTTTGTGAAGATGGAGAAAAAGAGAAAATATTAATTTTCGCAACTGCATTGTCCAAAAAAATGATGAAAAACAAACCTTTATTGTATTTCGCCGACGGTACTTTTAAATGTGTGCCCTTGCCCTTTTACCAACTATTTACTTTACATATAGACATTAGCTCAGATGAAAGAACTACCTCAATAGTACCAGTAATGTATGCATTACTGCCTAATAAGACTCAGGCCACCTACATCCGCTTTTTTCAACTTATAAAAACTATTCTTAATGTAAATATTAATATGTATAAGTGTGATTACGAGGAAGCACAGATAAACGCTGTTCGAAGTGTTTTTCCAGGAGCTTCTATTAAAGGATGTTTTTATCATTTTAATAAGGCAGTGTGGAGAAAGGCTAAGGAACTAAAAGCGGATTGTACTGCAGATGGTAGATATATAACACGAATGTGTGCAGTTTTACCACTTCTGCCACCAACTGAACTGGTTGATGCTTGGTCAAGCATTTTAAAAGAGCCCCAAGCAGAAAATGCTCAGCAGTTCTTACACTACTTTAACAAGGAATGGCAACCAAAGAAACTGTCACATGTTTTAAGTTGTGCGTATAATAGACACCGAACAACTAATGCTGTTGAAGGCTGGCATAGACGCCTAAATGCTATTATACCACGTAAACCTAATTTTTACTATTTTTTACAAAAAATTAGTAAGGAAGCAAAACATGCTGATTATAAACTAAGGGATAGCATGTTTCATAAATTAAAAAGAAATAGAAGACATAGAGATGTTATGTTTGACAAAAAATTATCTTCATTATTATTAAAGTTAGAAAAAAAGAAAATTGGAGGTTTAACATTTTTAAAGAAAATAAACTTTGTTAGATTGTCTTTGGGGTTTACTAATAAGCGGAGAGCAAAGAAAAAGAAGAAAAGCTTATAAAAGGCCTAGGTAGCTTTATGCCCGTAGCATTTTTTTTTAAAAGGTTAAGTTTCCAAAAAAGTTAAGTTAAATAAATATATGGTTCTAATAACAAATAACTATTTTATTTAGTAATTTACGGCGAGTAGTGCTCATTTTGCGTTTTGTACGTTATGCTTTTGTAAATTATGCAAATTGTACATTTTGCGCTTTTATCGTACAGCTTTGTGGCATTTTATCTAAGCGTCTGTGTGATTTGGAGGGCACGTTAAAGTCGGCCCCGGCTGTTTACAGTCGTTAGGTCATGACGGAGGCCCGGGCGACCCGAAAACTCTGTCACGAGTTTAGCCCACAAACCTTACCTATGTACCCGATAGATGGCAATAGGCTCGCCACCTATTAAACTGGGACTTAACATGAAGGCGGAAAGTGGGTGTGTTTACACACCTCTGTCTACTGCGAAATGCGTGAAGATATATTATTATTATGTTTCTCTTTCCACGGGTGTTTTCCTTTATTTGGAAAAGTAACCACGGTGCTTTGGAAGGCTGGCATTGAGAGGTCCAACACACAGAACACGTAATTTAGAAAAGTAGACATTTTAGGCAAGTAGTCAATTCAGGAAGTAGTCATTTTAGGAAAATGGTCATATACGGAAAGTGGTCTTATACAGAAAGTGGTAATTATAGGAAAGTGGTCATTTAAAGAAAGTGGTCGTTATCAACCTAAAGGGTATAGATTAATGATATGCGTTTTCAGCAGTAAGTAATACCTTGATCAGTGATCACACGCACCGACTGGATTGGCGAGCACTGTCTCGGCCGAGTGCGATGTACGTGCAAAATACTCGGCGCTAAGTTCTCACGCAGCGAGCATCGGCTGTCACCACTGGGTGCGTGTGATCAAAGCACAAGTAGTATGTGTTGTAAGCGTGTGTGTATGTGTTGCAGCGGGCTACCGCATGAGCATGCCGGGCGGCGTGGGGGGCGTGGGGGGCGCGGGGTCGGGCGGCGCGGGCTGGGGCGGCGGGCCGGCGCCGCTGATGTACGCGTCGCCCATGCCGTCGGCGCAGTACCCGTCGCAGTAGCCCCCTGCCCCCACCCGCCATCGCGTAGCCGCCACTCCGTCGTCAAGCCGCGTCCCAGTGGCTCGTTATCTCCGTTCAAATTATGTTTCTTCGAGTCTACCCGACACCCGTCCGGGTGTGTACGCCTGTGATGTGCAGAAACCTCACTAATATATTCTGATTTCATGTCGACGATGTTGTCGTCGCGGTCGTTCGCGGCGGGAGGTACGCCGTACCCCGCCGGCTGTACAGAGGCGAGACGGCGAGGCGGGCGGCGGCCGGCCCCGCCCGGCCGGGTCCGCCCGGTCCGGCCGCCGGCCCCCGCCCGCCGCCCGTCGCCGGCGCCACTAAATTCCGAGTGTTGACCGGCGCCAGCTAGCCGACCGGCGGCTAGGTGGCGCTACGGTGTTAGTCGACCTACATAGATAGGACTTAACGAAATAAATTATAAATTTTTAATGAAAAGTTATAAATATATAGGGGGAGTATTGTCGCGAGTGGGCTCGTGTACATACGTTGATATTTATTGATGGCAGACTGACGATGTTCCCGGGACTCCTCACACGACGCGCCAGACAGTTTTGACCTATTTATATTAAGTTGGGCACATGTTGTTTTGTTTGACCTGAATTGTTATGATTTATTGTATGGAAACACTGGTGAGTCAATAAAGCTGTGGGTCTGGGACAAGGGTGTTTGATTTGTCGTCTAGATATATTACAACAACTGTATTATGTTTGTTTCTGGGTCCAAATTTTTATATGAGTCGACTGCGAGGTCCGATTGTGATCGAGTACAGCAAACGTTCGGATGACGTGATGATTAAAAAAATATTGTAAATTCATAATTAAAAAGGTAAAATTTTGTAAAAGGATAAAAATAAATAGTTTAAGTTTACAAATACTTTTGATTATTGTTGTATTATTAGCGGCGTCGATCTCTGTACGAACCCCTTTGTTGAGTTTAATATTTACACATGAAAAGTGCCTACCGAAAGAACTTCATACATACTATTGGGAGTTTTTTCATCAATCCTATATTATGTCCCCGAATAACATATGAAGATAAACAATATTGCACACGATCTAAGACAAGAATTCGTCTGTTTATAAAAATATTACCTATCTAGGCAAGTTTTCATTGTAAAAAAAAGCCATTCAAGGACGGTAATACGGTAATACGAGATGAACAGAAATCAAGGGATGAATAGAAAAAACCATGGTCAGTTAAACAGCTATAAGTGAAACTATAGACTATTCCAATGTTATAATATAATCGGAATGTCGGTTGAATGAGTTATGACCATTTTAGGTGTGTTTTCTCGTGGACCCACGAATTTGTTCCACTAGTGGGACCACGAGGGAGAGTTATTTCTCGTATACCCACTACTTATTAATCCACTAATGTGTCTCACTGATGGAACCACGAGGGAGAATTATTTCTCGCAGACCCACTCACTCTGATTTCGGCTCTGATTTTCACATGAATCACTTTTTTAACTTTTTGACTCTAGTATTACGCTATATAATGACACATAAAGACCAGAAATCATATGTTGCTCTGTTTCAAATGATTAAATCTCAGACTTCCTGGAACCCTAAAAAAATCACTTAGACTTTGAAACAGCGGCTGCAAATGCGTTATTAGATATATCCGGAAGTTGAGTTAAAAATTGCTTTTACCATTTCACGAAAGCAATATGGAAGAAAGCAAAACAGATGAAAATAAAATCTAAAAAGGAACGGCGAATCATTGGACTCTTTACGGCGTTGCCTTTGTTGCCGATGGCCCAGGTGAAAAACCCAAATCAAATAAAATTAATCAATTTATAAAATACATGAAACGTACTTGGTTAAAAAATTAAGAGTACATATCACAGTGGAGTGTCTATGGGGAAAGACAGGACCAATAACGTTGTAGAGAGTTGGCACTCGCAACTGAACAAACAAGTGAAGAAGCGATACCCAAAATCGTTACTACGTTTATTGAATATCCTGTGCGAAAAAGAAGATGATGTATCGGAATCGTCATCACGGCGTCAAGAATATATCGATGAAGATGATGATATAATACAATACCAACTCCAACTTATTCACGGAGATATTACATTAGGGCATTTTCTTGAGAAAATGCGTTGACTTCACAGTTATCTATCACTGCTTAACCTAGCGACCTAAATAATGTAGTACTTAGGTTTTAAGTTCAATAAGTATACTTTTTATGTTCATTATGTTTATTATCAAACTCAAAATCAAATTTTATTTTATCATGTAGGCAATACTCGTTAATATGAATTGTCTACTTAGTGTAGCTTGTGATAATTTTCAGCTAATTTTTGTTTGTTCCTAGTGTTCACTAAACCTAATACATTTAGTTTTATTGGGTTTTAATAGTAAAATTATTGGTAATAAACCAGTCAGCTTATACAAAGTGATCTATTTACTTTTTCATAATTGCATGCAGTACGATCAACTTAAACATATGTAAACGAAGTTAACATGTCGCAGAAGTTAACATGTCGCAGAAGCTAGGTAGTTACAATAAGCATAGTCCTAAAAAAGTGATTCGTCTGAAAATCAGAGCCGAAATCAGAGTGAGTGGGTCTGCGAGAAATAATTTTCCCTCGTGGTTCCACCAGTGAGACCAATTAGTGGATTAATAAGAAGTGGGTCTACGAGAAATAACTCTCCCTCGTGGTCCCACTAGTGGAACAAATTCGTGGGTCCACGAGAAAACGGCCCATTTTAGTCATAATCGTCTGTCCAGTAGGATCCACTATCTCGATCCACCAGTGGATTGAATAGCACGCCAAAGCTCACTGTGATCCACCCGATTCTTTCGGTGGATCCTGTGATACTTGCATCTCCTAATATGCTCCACCAGTGAATCGAATGTAATTCAGGGAGTTTGGTAAGATCCACACCAGTGGATGGAATAGCACGCCGAAGTTCACTGTGATCCACTAATTGTCGCGGTGGATCCCGTGATACTTGCATCTCCTAATATGCTCCACCACTGGATCGAATGTAATTCAGGGAGTTTGGTAAGATCCACACCAGTGGATGGAATAGCAAAATCGGTGGATCACAGTGAACTTCGGCGTGCTATTCAATCCACTGGTGGATCGAGATTGTAGATCCTACTGGACAGGCGGGTTTTACGGTATCACCAATCTTGGCCTAGAAAGACAAGGCGATCATATTAAACACCATCTATAGAACATAATAAATACGTAGACTATGATACTTATTGCTTGTTTACGCATTCAATATGTGAAGCCATGGGGCCTGCCATAAAACGTATATCCTGCGGGTCTGCCCTATTAGTCCAATGATAGGACAGGTGCAATGATTGTCCCACTGGTCTAGTGTTATGTGACAACTGACACTAATATTTTCGTTAAACTTATCTTCGTTGAGTGTGTCTCAAAGTTGCGGTTGCATGTTACATACTAGCACCTCCCAAGTTTGCAAGGGATTATTGTTCTTACTATTTGTTGTTACCCTCAGGAAGTCTACTGTTACACTCTTGCTTAAACTCAAGTAGGTATGTAACGTTATTTATATGTGGATAAAATAAAACGCGCGTGCCCTTCTATAGGGTTGGTGAGTATAAGAAGTAAATAAGTAGAATGCTAACTAAGTTACTCGTCGAGACAGCCATCGTGTGGAGATTGCGGGGCGATTCCGCTGTCTGCGGTAAAGTAGGTATACCTTAATGAAGTGACAGTGCCGTACCTTCGGTTTTTCTGTCAACCGTCAGGCTACGTAGGTAACAAATGCCTGGCAATGGCGCCCCCGCCGGGTCCAGATAGAAGGGGTAAGCACAAGAGGAGGAGATACCGCATGCGTGAAAATGTTCGCGCTACCGTGGACGCCCAAGATCGTGTGAAGTGGAGGAGGAAGAGCCGGAAGGCGAATCCTAAGCTCTTAGTGCATCATAGATGATACAATATATAGGATATAGAGGGCATCGTGGTCTCGGATGCAATTAGGATAACGTCTAAATGAGAATGATGATGACTGTTTCTCTGTCAATCCATACTAATATTATAAATGCGAAAGTAACTGTCTGTCCGTATGTTACACTTTCACGCCTAAACCACTGAAACGATTTTGATGAAATTTGGGATAGGGGTCGATTAGACCTTGAGAAAGGACATGACTATGTTTGGTGGCGATAGCTGACATCCGCGCGGGCAAGAGCTAGTAGAATAATAAAATCAGTAGCAGGCGGCTCTGATCGCATGGACTTGTTCGTTGGTTTGTGAGAAAGACTTGGTATAAAAAGTCAACTTTGTAACCGCTAAGTTATAGTCTTGTATATTGTATTTATTAACTGTGACAGGGCGAATATTTTCCCGTGAATGGAGCCAGCACTGACCTCCACAACTCATTGGCGGTATCTAAGTAGATCACTAGGCGAACTTTAGGGGTCCAACTACCCGTAACGACTGCCACAGATGTTAGTATGACTATAGAACTATATTATCTGTGGTAGGTATGACAGATGACTGAACTTGCTCTCAGAGGCACAGAAATAGAAGCGGGAGTCGTACCCGTGTCTCCTGCTTAGTAAACTTCATACATACCTTGTATATACATAGCAAATTCAACATCGTAGTCCAGAAAGATATATTCGAGTTATTCGACTCACCGGCGAAGAGGTTCGCGTTTCTCTGCCTAATCTCTAGTTGTGAGACAACTGCCTAATAGCACAGAATAGATAAGGATAATAGTACCTATTCTTGCGAATGGGAGTAATTGGGTATAATACAGACATGTACCTACCTATATTGACAGCAAATCACATAGCTTGATTTCCGGTGGACCCACCCCATCATTCTCTTCCCGTGGGGCTCTTAGAAGCGACTAAGGGATAGGACTTTTCTCCATCCGACAGTTAAAATACAGTCCATGAATAAGTGTCCGCTTGGCGGCAATAGGCCCGCGCCCTGTTACGTGGGACTGAAGATCATAGTTAAAAAAGTCATAAAAGGAAAGTGTATACCTACCAAAAGGGAACAAACCGGTGAAATGTGGGTGTTAATACACCTCTGCCTACCCTTCGGGGATTTATAGGCGTGAGTATTGATGAATATTCACTAACTAGTTATTTTAAATACATTTACAACAATGTTCATATGCACCAGGGAATACTAACCAACAAAGTAGCCTAACGTATCCTAATTTTACAGAACGTCCTTGCAAGGCTTGCACACATTACCTACATTGTATTATTAATTGTCTACATCATCGCTCAATAAAATATGACTGTCATACCTACTGAATTTCGAAGCACAAAATAGCGATGAACTGTAGCCCTAACTAAAGTAGGTACCGAAACGCGACTCACGGTAGTGCGAAAGTGCGCCACATCGATAATCATAATTTCGAATCCAGTCAGGTCAATGCTATAGAAATAGATGCATGAATCGCGAATCCCCGATGATGTTTTGATGTAGTCGGAAGTCACAGGTTCGATTCCCGCTCTGCGCATTAAATCTCTTAGCTCTCAGCCTTTCACCGACTTGTTAGAAAGAGGGGAAGAAGAAAGAAAGAAAAGCCGTTTTAAAAATTAAAAACTTACACTATAGGTAGGTACTTACTTATCGGAATCGAATCCGCTACAGTTGCCAGTGTTGCCACACAGGTCGTGGCGAGGTGACCTCGACCGTGGTGAATTTGTTAATGTTCATCTACCTATGACGCAACGTTATTGCATCTTCGCTAAAATTATGAACACCATAAATCAAAAGTGCAAGTTTATTGAATATAAAAAGTACCATTTATTTTTGTAGCATGATTTAGATCTTTCGCTCCCGAAACGTAAAATAACATTATGATTCAAAACAACATCCTACGTGGCGGTGAGGAAATATCAAACGGAAGATGCCACGCAAAACATACCCAACCTAATATGATCTACTTACCTACCTATATACCTATGTACTTATTCAAGAAAGTTCCTTTCAGGGTATGGTATGCATATAATATGCAGTTTATTCTCGTCCTGTGAAGTAAAAATGTGCAAGAGAGATCGATTTAGAGAGGAAAAATTTTATGTTCGGTCCCGGTAGCATAGTACCTAAATGCATTAAAATTTCATTCAAATATGCACGAGAGAGTTAAGATTCCATATACCTGTGTTGTATTTTGGTTCATTATAGTAGGGAGATGATCCACATTTAAATTTGATTAACCTCTACCTCTGTCCTTAGCATTCCTCTGTTTTCAGATTATCCTTACCCTACATAATATGACAACACAAAAGCAACATCTTGCTTACCAACCTACCTATACATTAGTGTTATATCCGACTGAGGTTCGGGAATGACGTGAAAATTGCAATGACAGTGATCTAAAAATACGGTCGACAGCGTCGCACCACAGTTCGCGCGCTCTCGCCAGTCGAGGACCAACCGTCGCGAGTTACAGTCGAACGAATATAAAATCAGCAGCCATGGTGTACGAGAGTGACTTCTACACGACCCGCCGCCCCTACAGGCCCAGCACCAGCTACAGCACGGTCACGGTGAGTCCGCCGCCGCCCTTCTAACACCTTCTACTGAGCGTGTCGCACCTCGCTCCACTCTCTCCCGGGAGCCGGACGCCCCTCGCACCAGCTCGACCCTCGTGTTTCGCGTCCCCATAACACGGCCATCGACGCCGAATCGTAGTGTCCAGTGATCTAGTCCTAAAGTCAATCCTGTGATACAATGATCTCTCGCTCGTCCTAGGTCATAACTCGTTCCTGTTATAGTCAGTCTGCTTGTAAACATCATTGCTTACGATAAGTTCGACTACGCCGCAACTCTTGACCGGGACTTAGGGTTCGTTAGAGTAGCATAGTATTTTTGGTAATGTTCCGCAAGTGGGTCATTTCGTATCGAGAAACGGAGTCGGATAGCGGAGCTACCCGGCGCGCCAAATATAGACGCGGCTGGAGGCGCGCCCGTCCGACTAACGGCGACTTCTCCGCTTGCAGCGGCGGTCCGCCGGCGACTGGGAGAAGGTGCCGTTCGTGCCGCGGCCGAGTCTCGTGCCGGATCCGGTGACAGCGTTCGGCAGGCGAACCCGGCCCGGCGCGCGGCCCTCGATCCTCGACCCGGTGGCGAGCCAGAACATCGCGCCCCTGGCGGAGCACAAGCTCAGGCCGCTCGCGCCGTACGTGTCGCCGCGCGACCAGACGCGCGAGCGCGTGTTGGCGATGGTGGGCCAGCGCGAGCGCTCGTACGCGGCGGACCCGCTGGGCACGCCGCGCGACCACATGGACCTGCTGCTCGCGCAGTCGCACGGCCGGCCCGAGCGCGCCGCTCACCGGCACGTGTATTACAGCAACTACGCCAGCTACTGATGCAGACGTAGTCGTTCATTGTCGTGTGTCGCTTTCGCTAGACGCTAGGTGGTCGGGTCGGTGCGAGGGGTGCGTTAGATCGGCGGTAGTGGCTACAGGGTAGGGTTTTTGCAGACGCCGCGCCACTACGTGGTGGTGGACCGCGACACCACGGTGCCCCGGCGCGCCGAGGAGCAGTACTCGTACTCGTACAAGAGCACGTCGGAGCGCTCGAGCGGCGACGCGCTGCCGCAGCGCAGCTCGTACAGCAGCACGGTGGAGCGGCGCACCGGCAGCGGGCCCGGCGGCTACTCCTACAGCAGCGAGCGCAGCAGCAACCTGGGCGGCCCCGGCGGCTACTCGTACTCGTCGACGGCGTCCGGCCGCCTGCCCTACGGCAACACCTACCGCCACTACTCGTACCGCGTGTAGCGCCCCGGCTCCCGCCCCGGCCCACTCCTCACTTCCCTCCGCTTCCCAGAACCCTGTAATGACCTAATCAGTATTCGCAGTAACTAAGAGATCGCTCCACTTTATTTGTTCACAAGTGGCAAACGATCTGACAGTGCTTTTTAATGTTTTTATAAATTATTTATTTCCTAAATTTAAATGTGATTCAGACTGAATTTTTAATAAAGCTTGCGTTTTCTAATAGACCTATTTTCTTTGTGTCGTGTTTACACAACAACCTTGGGAGCAAGTCGATGATGAGCTCGACATTGTTTACCTCTGTCTTACTAACTACCCATCTGGTACCTATATGTTCGTGTTACCTTGTTCTATGTTGGTTTTCTCTGAAACTCCTCTAAGTACATTTTTCTTCAAATTTCTACTTAATACCTAGTGATTAGATTAAATTAGAATTTTAAAATACCTACGTACTTTCTTAAAAGTTTTTGTAATAGGTTTCTAAATCATCAACAGTTTTTAAAACGGGAAGTTACGCTTGTTACATCCAACAACAATAAACAAAATACAAAAATAGCCACAACATATTGCTATACGATATAGTAAAGTAATGGAACATGACATCATGGATATAATTAAAAAAATTGTTCTAGTAGATACAGCACTGTTTTCAATCAATAAAATAACATGGTTAACACACGTAATCAGAAATATAGGCAATGTGTTTACATTACGCTGAGTGCACGCCACTAAGGCCGTGTGTGGACGAACATTTGGAACAAGAGCAAACAACATAAACATATTTATTTCCAACCACATATTTCCTTCGTAGCGGGCACTCAATGGATTTTTTCCCTGTAGTTATTCAAAATCTGTAAACACAACTTAGGGCAGGCCCGAGTTTAGAACCCTGGGGTAATACAAGGTGAATAAGTTTAACTGGTGCTCTTCCATTGTCTGTGACAGCAGTTGTCGCCCTACTACTACCTGTCGTCCTTACTGCCGTACTATAACGTGCCGTACATAACGTACATACCCAAGCTCTCACAGGTAAGTCTGATCATCCAATAGAAAGCTCTGAGTAAGTAGCGCATCCTTTGCCGCTGGTTATACACCGCTGGACACCATCAGGCATCCTGTGCACCATAATTTCACGAACGTAATGCTAAAAAACATTCTGCATTCACTGCTAATGAAGCAAGATGTAAATAATTTGGATATCGCATCAGAAGCAGCTGCTAAAATGTAAATAAGTATATGTTTATCATTTAGTTAGACATAACATGTTATTTATTATGCACACAACTTCATTTTCTCTGTAACTTATGCAAAAACAAGTAGGATAAAGAAACAGTTTATGCTTCAGCTAAAATCATAGGAATCTACAAATTAAAATCGAATCGAAACTAGACAAGTGGAAATTCGTTGGATGGATGGTAGAATAGAATGATATCGTTTGTGCCTCAGATTGAAAGAAGAAGTCATTCTTTTAGTCTGAGGTTTGTACTAACCAAGTAAAGCAGTTATCAGTCAGGTATACCTACATGGCCCCCCAAAAAATAAAATTTGGTACGATGTGATTTGATTTGATAGATTTGATAGGGCAAATCAAAGAAACCTTTTAGCTAACCTAGAATAGGATGTGATAGTGAACTCTTTTTGTCTTAGCGGAAATCCTACGTGCCCCCACAAAAAGGAATTTGGTGCGATGTGAGACTCGTATAGAGTAAATGAAAAAACGGTTTAGCCGATTACAGTTCTCATCTTAGCGGAGGTCTCGGTTGCATCTGAAGTTTCGGTCTCGGAGCTCGGTATCCGTTTTTCATTTAAACCCATTTTAATTTCCCATATTTTGATAGCCTGACCCGAGAGGAAAGCTTACGGCAGTGTGCCAGCTACAGATGAGGTTGGCTTCGTCCCTGAGAGCGATAACAAGCTCTCATACCATCCGTGCTGAGTCTTGTACTTTTTTCGGGCTGAATATCCACGGTTAAAGACCACTCCTCTGTCGGACTTGAACCGATAAAATCACATGAGGTCTCGGATCTTAATAATTACCTGTGTGTAATGTTACTCGATAAGGTATTTCCATAACGCACCGATTGATCATGGACCATCTACAATACAGTTTTGAGATGACCCCATTTTAAACAGCACTACAATCTGATTTAGGATTTTTTTACTAATTTATGCCCGTGCGAAGCCGGGATCCATGCCGCTATTATTTACAAAAAAATATTAACTTTCCTGGATTATATGAACAGTATAGCCCTATGTCGATTAAACGTTTCACTCACCTCGACCTAATTCGAGCGTTCAAGATCTCATAAACCGAAATATTCCAGCATTATTATTGTTTGTTGTGCAAGTCATCGCTGCCAACGCATTGAAACTGAAGGGTTTGACGCCCACAGAATTTTTACAACATTGAGTAAGAATTTAAACTTTGCACACGACAGTTTTTAAACTGTTTGACTTCATTTTGATTTGTTTCCCAGTTCAGTCTTCAGCGTCATCATTGCCATCAACGTTTATCTACCTCACCCGTTAGTTATTACTTATTAGCATTGTAGGTAGTATTGATATATGTTTGAATGAATTTTTTTATAGCATTTATTATGCTAACTTTTAAGTTCGAAAAACATTGGAAAAAATGAAATGCTCAAGTGAGACTCGAACTCACGACCTTTCCCTTACAGGGGGACTGCTCTGCCAACTGAGCTATTGAGCACCACTTGAATCATTCCAAATTTTCCTTCTCTTTATATCCGTCTATAAGGGCGACGGTGCAGCCATCTACCAACATTCTTACGAACTGTTGGAAACAATGAATGATTTTTCAACCATTTTTAAACATTGAATTTTGATGACTGCGCCCAAATATTTGAATGAATTTTTTATAGCATTTATTATGCTAACTTTTAAGTTCGAAAAACATTGGAAAATTTGATATAATTACCTACCTACCAATGAAAAGCATGTTCATAAATACATAGAGAGGTACAGACCCAAGATGAAAAAAAGCCGGCCAAGTGGGAGGTTGGACTCGCGCATCGTGGGTTCCGTAACTTAAGCTACATAAACCGCAATATATTTTGATTACATTGACTTACAAGTTTAATTTTTGCACAGCTTCAAAACGTTATAGACCTGGGCCTCGATTCTACTAAAGCAAAACTATTGTCAAAGCACAGAGATTGCAAAAAGCGGCATTAAAGTTTAGACTTTATTTCTATACACTAAGGTCCAAAATTAAATGAAAAAGTTTCATTACACTCTTTTATTCACTCTGCTAACAGTTATTTAATATTGAACTTTAAATGCATCGGTTTAAAGTCTATAATGTATTGCCGCTTTTTGCAATCTCTGTGGTTTGACAATAGTTTTGCTTTAGTAGAATCGAGGCCCTGAGTAGGTGGTATGAATTTCAACAGCAAACAGAAGGACAGACAGACAGACGAACAACGAAGTGATCCTATAAGAGTACCGTATTTTCCTCTTGACGTCGCCGCATCGGATCATTAAAAATGCGATACATGCGACGATTTTTTTTACTACAGACTCTTCTTAAAATAATACTTCACATTGATCTTGTTTCCCCATCGACCATGTGTTTCCCAAACCCAATACAAAGATTATGCTTTATCGAGGTCCTGAGTTCGATCCCCAGACAAATTCATAATAGAATATGCTATTCGTAGGAGTGGTTTTCGATTTAAAGTACTTTCGAACTGGCGTACCACTTATAGATGTTTCCGAATTAACGTGCGTCGCGACAACGTCATTCGCAATAGCGGTTTTCGATTTAAAGTATTTTCCAGCTAGCGTGCCACTTGGAAATATTTTCGAATTAACGTTCGTCATGATAACGTCACTCGAATCTTCATATCAAACCCATGATTATCACCAGCTGTGTTGCAACGGTGATATTAAATAGGTGGGTAGATTGTAGGAAGACCAGCCCAAAATTTTCTGGACTCTAATCAATGTTATGTTATTTGCGAAAGTAACTCTATCTGCCTGTCTGTATGTTACGCTTTCACTCCTAAACAACTGAACCGATTTTGATGAAATTTGACATAAGGGTAGTTTAGACCTTGAGAAAGGACATAGGCTATGTTTGGTCGCGATAACCGACATCCACGCGGGTGGAGCCGCGGGCGAAAGCTGGTCTACAATAAACTAGTTTCGTTGCAATTTGTAGGGTATCTACACATTCGCATAAACTGTCGTATGTATTAATGCCTTGCACTGAGGGCTTAATCGTATTCCGGACAAGCAAGAGGGATAGAGCGGATATAACTCGGCGGACGAACACGTCACTAAGCCCTAATCTGCACTAAATTTTATGTGTGTGAATCAGACAGCCAAATCTAGTAATCACGGGAATTTCGCGACGGTTTGGCAAGAACTTTGGCAGCTTCCAAAACCTTATATTATCTCGTATTTATTTTAAACCAGCTTTTGCCCGCGGCTCCGCCCGCGTAGATGAAACATAGCCTATGTCCTTTCTCAAGGTCAAATCGACCACTATACCAAATTTCATAAAATCGGCTCAGTGGTTTAGTCGTGAAAGCGTAACATACAGACAGACAGTATTACTTTCGCATTTATAATATTAAGTCTGGAGTATGGATCTGTGAAGTCATCAATGGTTGGCTCCAGAGCTATAACCCTATAATATAGGTACATACTTGTAGAATTGGTGTTTGGAGCCAACTTGTTGATTCAGATATAAAATTGAAATCATTTAGGCATGATCGATCGATCAAGTGTAGTAGAGTGAGCTGTGTGAGTTTCGCTATGAAGTGGGATCAACGAACTGGCAGTCTGCCCTTGGATGATATTTATATTCAGCTAAAACTATTACCTCATTGATCAAATAAATCATTTTTAAGAAATTCACGTTGTGCCAAAACGCTTACTAGAACCGACCTAGAGGTAATAAGAGTAGACATGTGTTTCAATTGCTTTTAATAAAATGTAGGATTCATAGGTTCCAACACTTCGTAAGAAAGTTGGTACATGGCTCCACCGTCGCCCTTAAAGACGTATATAATAGAAGGGAAATTTAAAGTGATTCAGGTGTGGCTCAATACCTGTCGTGGGTTCAAGTCCCACTTGAGCATTTCATTGTTCCCGATGTATTTGAATCAAAATATTAATGGTTAATCGGAATCGGATGAGAAGTGTGGGGCTCCATCCTTGGGACAAAGCGAGCTTATATCAACTGCAAACTGGTACAGCTGCTCTTGGGGTAATTGCTGCATTTGACGAATGTTGCCGTGCAGGTGTCTGTATTTATTATGGTAGGTATGCTTATAAAATACTACTACTAGTTGTGTACTAATTACCTACAGTTCTCAACGTAACGGAACTGGCATTCCGCCAAAACCCAACTTTCCGTAATCAAAACAATAATAGCCAAAAACATTCTTCGTCGCAATAAAATCTAGCGCAAAAATAAGCTGTTCAATATTTTGAAATAGGGAGGCCAGAGTAATTAATAACGGTAGAACTTAATTCTGATAATGTGTTGTAGATAGAAACTAGAAGTACTTAATGATTAAATTGCAGATAGCTAAGTTAAGGGTTGAAAAAGGTTTCGAGTAGCATTAAGCCGTGTAGGTAGATACTTATTATTGCGGTGAATCGGAAAGCGAAATGAGGAAAATGTTTAGGTATACCTAATGTTTACGAAACTTCGACATGGCCTTGATATAATTTATCAAAAAAGCAGACGATAGATTCTTAAAGAAACAAAATCATTGTGACTGCCTGTCCTCCAAACTCAAAGTTTTAGGTATCATCACATCACACGAGAATCCTTCTATAAACATTCTAAAAATAAAGTTTATGAACTCTAGAAATCTGTGGTTCTACCGTGGTATGAAGTGAGAAAGTGGTAGGCACTCTGCCTACACTTCTAACCCTGGCCTTGAAAGCTACTTCCAGCTATATTTATCGGAACTAATTGGTTTCAAGAAACATGAACAAAACAATCTTTTTTTTTTTTCAATTAACTTAAAAGCTGGGTTATTAAAAACAAAACAAAGTTCGGCACTTCAAACACAGAATATTTTGACATCTCTAAGCTTCCACGTAATAGATACTTTATTTTTCCGATGGCGGGATAGCATTCCTTCAGCAGAGTATGAAAACAAAAGCTAAAGTTGGTTATTTGCCAAAAATATCGTTAACGCCTATGTTGTTTTAGGACGCTGAACATTGGGTATATTCAGGTAGGTATATCTATTCTCAGAGCTTCATGCTTCATGCAAACAGGGGCATTATTCTGCTTAGAAACGACTTCAATTTCAAACGTAATGAGGTTAGTCTGTGGATTTCAATTGGAGAAAGAACTTGCGTAAAACTAAGCAACGAAAAGTGGATTTTCACGTAAATCTGCATCGTGAAAACCCGCTTGCTTATTTATTAGCACATCAATCGCAATAAGGGGACAGGAGAAATGAAGATGTTTTCTAATTAGATACAATCTATCAATTAATTAGCCTTTCACATCCCACTTCTGGACACGACCTCTACCAATGTACACCAGTACTAATTAAGTTATTAATTATTTCAAACCAGGATCTCTGCTAATGCAACGACAAAGCTAGATGTAGTATACAAGAAATAAGTGTAATTTGATAGCATTTATACTTTTGAGACTGATGGATGTTTCCTGTTGATAGAAACTTGGCAAGAAAATTGGTAACTGTTCACACATTAGTTAGGGAGAACACAAATAGGAATCGTGAATTTTTTTGCTAAACCATATGTCTATCTACCCACACAATATTTCAAAACGAAAATTGAACTTTCTTAATGGGTTTTCATCATCATCACCATCAACACATCGGAATATAAACAAATAATATCCCAAAATAGATATCGGCATATTATACATATTCTAAAACATTTTGCTGCTCTTCCAGAACTAGCGATATATCTAGCGAAATGGTACTAGGTACTTTATGCTGCTTCAGGGTTGCCTGTAAGAGATCGCTTGTAGCGATAAGGCCGCTATTTGTACATTTTTCATAATGTTGTTCGTAGTTCGTACATGTACTGAAAAGATTTTTCTTATTTTACCTTATATTCACTCGCTAGTTCGCTAGTTATTTTAGTGTGAAATGATATATTGCCGTTTCTCCAAGACCAAAACGAAGAAATTTAATAATAAAGTTGCAATCACTGTATCGCAGCGCGTGCGCAGCAAAGCCGTCTAATTTTACAACCGAGTTGGCGGATGATTCACTCTGCCATTGAGACGTACAGTAAGGTCCACAACGGAAATAACCCTATGACTTACGGCATTATAAACAAACGCAATAGCATCGAATTCCATGTTTTGAGCACAATCATGTATAGTCAGCCTACGTCAATGTATGTAGTTTAATTCTGCAAGGACACATTACAATAACATACAATACAACCTCAGAATAGTAGGATATAGTCTATATTTTGAGATTACAGCACAAAATGTATGTAAGAGTCATTCATATAGATGTAAATAAAATGTATATAAATATTTGCCACCCGCTTTTCAATACGAAATTATTTGTTTATTCAGTTATAAAAATAAGTTTCTTCAAATTCTTGCATGCCGTCTTTGAATTCTACTTTTGCACGCATACCTATATCTTGAATGTCGTGAGTGTGATACATTCCATGTCACGTTATTCGCATATTCCTAATGCACATTGTGTAGTAAAATAGCATTCTCAATTTTCATTACATACGAGTGCCAAGTCATTTATCTAACACGTCCTTAGCTTTAGGTACTATTAGAATTTAATGTGCATCACCGTTTGATATTTAGATATTAGCTTTTACATTGCTATATGTCGGTGAGATGCGAAAGTTGCTAATTAATTTAGTATGACTGGCTAACGAGATTTTAACATTTCTGCGGGCGGTAGATCCGGGCCATGAAAATGTGCAATCTTGTAGCGTATTTTTATTACGACTATGAAATTTCAAATAAGTATTCATATCGAGCGCGAAGTCTACTACGTAGGCACGGCAGAAGATTAATTCTCGAACAAGTGCATTTGTAATTGACACGGTAATTGTTATTTCTTTTTGTACTGCCTCGTGTCTGTCCGCAGAAATACTAGAATCTCAATAAAAATGCAATCTTAAGCCAATGTAATTTTAACTACGACATCGTAATTTCATGTGCTATTAGCGTGCACTCTCGGAAGCGCAGACATTAATCACACAACATAATGTTTTATTACTGTCGTTAAAAGTTTTTGAAGCTTCAGTACGGTCGACCTTGAGTTTTGTGTAAAATATTTCAGGCTGAGCTGATATACAGACCGACTTCTCGCACTGTCACTCGACTCGCCACGTACCCCGAGGTGCCCCATCACGTGGTGCGAGTACGCGTGCGACCATCAGTAGTCCTCCGTGAGTTGGACCGCATCGCGTACCGCCGCCGCCCTGATAATGCCATCTCAGCTGTGGACGACTTCTTCCGCTCAGAGTCCACCAAGGTAATTATGCACACATATACATATAGAGGCTTCACGTAGAAGAACAATGACGAAAAAAGACCCTGAGCTCGAATGTGGAAGTCTAAGATCCACTGTGTAGAATCGAAGCATCTCCATATGTACTCGGTGTTTGTTCTTTTGAATCCAATTTATTCCAGTAAATTACCTTTACCTGTGGTATCTCTATTCATACCGGCAATAGTGTCGATTTATCACTATCCGAAAGAGAGCAATATGTAAAATGTTATAATAGGTAAAATGTGCCAAAGATCTGCAGCGATTTTGAAAATTTTGCGCACAACATATATTTTGACGGTTTTCTGGGGAATTTTTTACAACAACGTTTCAGCTTTCTCCATGTAACTTTATAACAATTTGCTGGTCGCTTCAACGTTGAGATCCTCAAAACTCCTGCCAATATTTCCAGGCCTTCGAAGATGAGACCAGCCGCATCCGTGCAGATACTGCTGCCCTTCTGACACGCGCGCGCTCGACGGTCCCCCGCGCTAAGACCGTAGCACCCCTTGAAACTATTTACTCGTAAGTGTTTACACATTCAAGAACGTCTGAGCTTCTCCAGTTCTTATCAAATTTCTCTACTCATGCAATTAAAATAGATATCAAGCTATAAACAGTTTTGCCTTCATTCTTGCGTTCAAGAACGTTCAAACGACATTGTAATGATTTCGTATCAGTTCCGACTCTAGGTCAAGTTTTTCTTGGCCTGGTGTCACAGTACAAAAATAAACGACTCATTGATGCATCTATCAAACGACTGCCCTGGCAGTGACATTGACTGTGCACCAGCCAGAAAGAAGCATGTCGTTTGGCTTCACACGTTGTCAATTACTCGACGTACTGCCAAAGTATAATCACCTCACACCTGCCAATAGGTGCTGAGATTGTTCCAGTTTTCGTAAGAGTTTTGGGCTGGTGTAGATTTCAATGCGTAGTTCCTTCTGATCATTTCACTTGCCACGTTCTTAAATATAAGTTTCTATGAGACGCACATGACTACCGCGTTGTTTTAATTATAGCGTCGTTAAATGTCAGCCAGTGTTTGCTATCTTTCGACAGAGGAAACTATCGGTTATTTATTTTCATTTGGATCTTGCATCACGGTTGCTTTCGTACATAGCGGTTAGCTATTTTTGTTGTAATAATAATAATGATGGGCTATGATATCTGCAGATATTCCTACGGGGAGCCGACACCGTACCGGTTCAGCAATGACGCTTATGTGGCTAAACTGTTGCTTCCTCTTCGCAACGTCTACGATAACATCCATAACATCTCGTTCTATAACGAGCCCGCTAAAAAGTTCACCGGTAAGATTGAAACCATTGCGCTTCCACGATTCACTTCAGGTACGATTTATAAAAGTCAAATATCCCCGATTGTTACCTAACTTAACGAATTAAAAACTACTGATTTACACTGTCCACTATTTGTGCCGTCCTTCAGTTTTACCACCGACTAACAGTTAAAATTCCAGTGTGCCCCCGTGGTAACAGTGAGGTGTTCTCACCAGGACGAGGAAACCTCGCGTGCGTGCACTACTCCGGTAAAAAGGCCTTCTCCAACCGCAGGCCTCTCTACAAGGAACTTAGCATCAGGGACGACGTGAATCTGCTCTCTTTCTATGCCAAGAACAGGCTCGCCGCCGCCGGCCTGGCCGTCGAGAAGGCCGCAGGTACCACGTCACTGTCGCAAAGCTAGCGCCCGCTTACAACCCCTCGCTTAATTCTTTAAAAAAGTTTTTAAACCGGTCTAAAAGTGAAATGGGGCACTAAATGAGCATTAAACCGAGGTATAAAGTCCGTGTCTAACCCTGCGTGTGGTGTCTCTTGCAGCGGGCGGCGCGCCGGAACAGCCGACGGCGGCGCAGTGCGCGTAGTCTCGCGGCGCGGCGCGGGCGAGCGCCAGGCACTCGGCACTCGCCCGCGCCGCGCTCGCCCTTCGCGCTCTCTGATCTCGGTATAACACGCTAGAACTAACCCAGATCACTATTTTTTTATCTATATTACAGAATATATTTTTGTTACTATGTTTGTGAGTTGCGACGAACGTAACATATATTTCTATTACCTCTGAGTCATCGTTGTGATAGCGCGGTGTTCTGCGCCGAAATTTTGTCGGTGACCGAGACGTCCCGTTTTCACTTAACTCGACTGATTTTACTTAACAATAAAGAATTTTTACAGGAATCGTAGTTGTTTTAATCGTTGCACGTTCGTACTCCCGATGTCATGCTTCTAAACCCGAGCTTCTGATAACGCTTCGCTTCTTGACTAAAATGGTTTAACTATTCAATTAACACACATAAATAAGTAAGTTAAAATTTAATTATAAAAACTCCCTGTAAGAACTTTAGGAATATCAAAGGTATGATGACACGATCCACACAAACAAGTAGGTAGAACTCAGCCACACAGTTGTTGGAACACGTGTAGATTTGGTTGAACCTATTAAACGATGTAGAGGACACACAAGACATCTGCACTACCATTCGCATTATAGCATGAAGCAGCACTGAAAAGAAATATACGATATCATAGCAAATTCATGCCATTAAGGCTTGCCATCGAGCTTGGTGCTGGGGTCTAACAGCTTCGAATAAGCAGCATCATGATCACGAGCAATGTGCTGCGTCGCTTATTGTCCGTCATCTTCTCGTTTACGGTGACCATTGACATTCATTATCATACCGTGAAATGAACAGAAATTGCCAATAAAATGAGAGCTGATCGTTTCACCGATGGTCAATGTCAACGGAACCCGCGTAACATTGGCCTCGGTGCAGTCAAACTGCTCCCATGGAGGCCGAGCCGCAAGTTCCAGGCGCCGATAATGATGGAAGACCCAGCGCTTGAACTGAAAGCAGCCAAGGCCGAGCGTGCAGCCAGGTTCCGCGCGGCCACAGCTGAACCCGTTTTAACTTCCACTGCTGATTTAGCAGAAATCAAGAAGAAGAGGCAAGAAGAAGCCCGTGCTGCCGAAGAGAAGTATGCTTATTCAATAGCATAAAAATATATGTAAATAAATTCAGTAATTTGAAATTTGAGAAAAACTATTAATTGTTACAGAGCTCTAAAGGAAGAAGCAAAACGTGAAGCTGAGCGCAAGGCTCAAGTATGTATTAACTACCATACATATTGTTGTTATCACAATTTGAAGGGTATGCCTCAATTTCATATTGAAACATCCGTATATCTATATTTCAGGCTGACCGCGAAGCAGCTGAAAAGAAGAAAGCAGAAGAAGATGCACGCAAAGCCGAAGAAGCTAAACGCAAAGCTGACGAAGACGCAAGGAAAGCCGAAGAAGAAGCGCGCAAGGCCGAAGAGGCTCGTTTAGCTGAAGAGGCCAAGCTTGCTGAGGAAGCTCGCAAAGCTGAGGAACAGAGGTTAGCCGAGGAGGCCAAACAAGCAGAAGAGGCTAAACTCGCTGAGGAAGCACGCTTAGCTGAAGAAGCACGTTTAGCCGAGGAAGCCAAACGAGCAGAGGAAGCCAGACTCGCAGAAGAAGCCCGCTTGGCTGAAGAGGCGAGATTAGCAGAAGAAACCAAACTGGCAGAAGAAGCTAGGCTAGAGGAGGAAAGGCAAGCAGAACAGAGAAGACAAGAGGAACTCGCAAGATTAGAGGAATTAGAGAAACAAGCAGAAGAAGAACGTGAAGCTGAACTTGCACGACAGGTATTCAATCATCTTTGCTTAGATCACAACTTGAAGATTGCGCGTATATTCTTAGAATTGGAATATACACACATTTGTACACGATATAATTATGTTTAAATGACACTATGATTCCAGGCTGCTGAATTAGCCGAGATCGCGAGACAAGAGTCAGAGCTTGCGGCTGCTCGTCTGGAAGAGCTCTCACACAGTGGTTCAGCTGCTGATGTTCCTGAAACTGAAGCCAGGTATGTACCTATATGCGAACCGTAAATCAGAAGTTATGATAACAAAATACTTATTAAATGCGGTAGATGCCACGATACTCGTATTACTTTTCAAATACTTCAGAACCTTGCCCGAACCAAGAGAAGAGACGATTGATGAACAAATTAATTAATCGTTTAGAAATAAATAAAATAGTAATGTTAAACCTAATTATTTTCAGTGAACCTGTGGCAGATGAACCAGAGCCCATTGTAGAGGAGCCAGAATCCCCCGAAGCTGAGGTACCTGAAGCGCCCGTAGCGGACGCCGAGCCCGCTGACGTCAGCGAAGACGAAAAAGCGGAACCGGATCTTACGGATGAAGAATAAACAATCTTAATTTATTTGTTATAGTTTTAAGTACCTGTTCTGTTTTGTTATGTGCTAAATATCATTCGTACGCATTTCATTCTAAGGTAGACACGACAGAACAAAGTTTCCGTCGAAACACGAATGATGTGATAGCAAGAAGGCGGTAAGGACAAACATTCAACTTTCTTTTGCGTAATCAAATTATGCAAATTATGAAAGTATTTATTTCCTTCCGTATACGGTTGGAAATCGGTTACCGCCGTTAACCCATAAACTAAACCCTAAATGTTAATAGTTTAAGTTTTTATTGATGTTATATTTTGTTAAATTTTAACAATAAAAGACAAATTAACAATTTGTATTATATTTCACTTGAACCTTGATTCTCCTTTTACAAATATTTCGTAAAAATAAAATCTTTAACCTGATTGTGGAGCCATGAATATTTTTTTTGCTAGTACTGTAGATACAAGTAATAAATTGTCAGTTTTAATTTATCTCTGCAATTAGTGTCCCTGTACCATAATTTACCCTAAAAGCAGATACAGCTAAGTATTCTGCACTTCAAGGCCTCATAGTCAAACTGACTGACTCACTCACTCGCATTGTAGATGGCATTTTGGAACATGGACACGGAGTACCTGGACTGACCGACTTTAGAATAGGGACAAGAACAGTCCTGTGCACTTATATCAAAGTCAGTAATTTTTAGGATTATTTAAAATGTAGGTATCTATTATTATATCATGGTTGTACTTACTTACAGAGGTAGATAAACTATACAACGCATAACCACGGCTCCCAGGTCATTCTTAAGAAATTCGTAGCACAAACTTAACACTAGGATAATATGTCTGTACAACAGCTTTCTGGTAAATCTACAGTAACATTCACAAATCCATTTCAACAACGGCTTCTGCTACTTGAGCCACTTCTTCCTTAGTTACTGGTTTGGTATTTTTCTGTTTCTTCTTCGCAGGACAAGGTATTACCTTCGGTTGGTTTGGTTTTGGTTTAGGTGTTTTACTTATTTCCACAAATTCTTTGTCTATATCTTGCACTTTTTGCTTAATCTGTAAAGATATAAAATACATTTTTGAATAACTTATTATCTTTGAAATACATCAGGAAAAAGAAGAACTCAATTGGGACTTGAACCCACGACATTTCACTTACAGGGGGAATGCTCTTCCAACTGAGCTATTGCGTCACACCTGAATCACTTCAAATTTCCCTTTTCTTTATATCCGTCTTTAAGGGCGACCGTGGAACCATCTACCAACTTTCTTACGAACTGTTTAAAAGTTAGCATAATAAATGGCTATAAAAATTGCATTCCAACTTATTATCTACTAGCTTTTGCCCGCGGCTCCGCCCGCGTGGATGTCGGCTATCGCGACAAAACATAGCCTATGTCCTTTCTCAAGGTCTAATCTACCCCTTTGCCAACTTTCATCAAAATCGGTTCAGTGGTTAAGGCGGGAAAGCGTAACATACATACAGACAGACAGAGTTACTTTCGCATTTATATTATTAGTATGGAAGTATGGAAGTATGGATTTCAATACTAACCACGGCTTCACCCGCGTGAAATTTTTATCGCAACCCAAGGGAACTTATAATAAGTTCCCTTGGGTAATTCCAAGGACAAAATTAGTCTACGTATCATTCCTGGCTGGGAAAAACTGGATGTAAAAGACGGAGTTTCGGGAGCAATAGCGTACATTGGAAGAGGCCTATGTCCAGCAGAGGATTAAAAATTGCCAGCAATAGGCTAATTGATTGATAGATTACTCCAGAAAGGTTTGTCAGGTTGTTTGTTAGGTTAACGATAACTGTAGGCGGTAGATAATAAGCAAGTCCCAATAGTTCCGATAGACAGCAGTTACCGTGGTTGCCCTACAAACTCTTGCAACCCCAGAGGCACATTCCTACGCTGCCACAGAGAAGAAATGGAGAGGATGGCAAAACATCCCACTGCTTTACGTCGATATTCAGATAAGAGGTTTCGGCTATTTTCTGCTGAGCTTTTTTGTAAAAGTGACATTTTAAGAAAGTGTCATTTTTGCGAAAGTGACATTCTAACAAAGTGACATTTTTGCGAAAGTGACATTGTGTTAAAGTGACCAAATTTTTCACGATGACATTTTGCGAAAGTGACTTTCTGCATCAAGACTGGTCAAGACCTTTGTTACATGTCATATATGTATTCGTTTAGTTGCTAGTCATGTTAATACTAACACAGGCGTACAACATACGTATTTTTCAGTCATGTTATATTCTTTTTCAGGATAAATTGGTCGAATGGCAATCGCTCCCACAAAAGCCAAGATCTGGCTTAGATCAAGAGAAAGAGTAAATGAGCATAATCCTGGCTCTAAAGTGCAAGCTTTGAATGCTGTTTTTTGTATTCGTTGAGTTCAATCTCAACGAATAATTAACTCAATAACTATTTTGATGGTAAATTGTCTTTGAATTTCCAACTGGCGACAATAAGGTTTGTTCGTATTCAATTAAACACATAATTAGAGACAAATTTTACCATTTATCAGTCTTTTAATTGCTAACGATAAATAACACATTTATATACAAACGTTAATTAGAATTCACGTATTAGGTACCTATATGAGATTACTCTCATTGGAAAGAAAATGTTGCAACGAGAATTTAATCATAACCCTCGTTTCGGCTTCGCTGTAGTCGGGTAAAAAGGTATGGGAAGGTGGTTTGCGCAATTGCGCACACAGAAATGAATGAGTATGAAACACATCAAGTCAACAAAAATGGAAGGTCTAGCCTAGAAAATATTATGTATTTACATCTACACAAGTTCTGGAATAGAAAAGTATCCTTTCTTAACTGGTTTAGGCGCATTAATTTTACATAGAACTTTTTCCCACTCGAAAAATCTCGTATTCGTTATCGCAGGCCAAGTCCATAAGAAGCTTTTCCTCTTCATACAGTGCACGAAAGCTCCTACTTCGCCTGTGCAAAGAACCTTGCCAGGGTAGTTGCACGACCCTCGGCTAACTATCACGTGATCGCCCATCGTTACTTTGAGAGGGTTCTTTGCGGAGTTACTTTGTTGAAACTGTATCAATACAATGTCGTCATTGTCCACAACTACAAGACATACGTCATTCGAAGGTTCAGCACTAACTTCCATATCTCTATCACTTGTTTCATCGTCGTCATATTGCAAATTAAGGTTATTTGTGGCCTTTTGAGCTTCAAATTGCCAACTGTATGATCCTTCATCAGCTAAATCGGAGGCAATTTGCTCAGAGTAATATTCTCGCTTTTCCAGTTTCCTCTTTTTCGCATTCAAAATCCGTATTTTATTCAATTTGGTCAACGGTTCCTGAATATCTATTGGGCATATTCCAGTCTCTTCGAAACCCTGGATCAAATTTTGTTCTGAGTCTGTTAATAAATCTAAGGCGGATTTTAATAAACAAGGAAAATCTGCTTTTAGTGTGGTCGCTGTATTGCTTTCAACTTTTACTATTTTCCATGTTAGTAATACTTCTCTCCAAATTTGTTGTAAAGGTTGATAGTAAGCAATTTCTAGGGGGTGAAGAACATTTATTGCATTAGGCGGTAAGCATATAAACCTGATATCATTTTTTTTACATTCTGACAACACCTTTATACTAATGTGTGAATAAATATTGTCTCCAACTAAAACTTTTGGACCTTTTCTTTTCTTGAAGATTGGCAGTAAATGTCTAAAGAACCACTTTTCAAATGTTACAACATCAATCCACCCATATTTTGTACTATTATAATATGCACCATCAGGCCCATTTTCGGCCCAAGTGGAGCAGTGGTGTTCTGATTTAGAGATAATAAAAGGTGGAATTGCTTCACCCTCTGCGTTGCCACAAAACATAACTGTGAAACCTGCCTCTATAGCATTACTGTTAATCTCTGGGTATTTAGTATTTCGCCTCCACACAACTGTACTTTTGAGAGCATTATCACTAAAACTAATTTCATCATAACCATAGATATTTGCTGGGTGAATGTCTTCTGTTTCTTTGCTAACATGTTCAATAAAGTCTTGAATAGTAGCTTCGGAAACATGTGCTATAGAATTTACTACATATGGTCTATACAATGTTTTATGTCTCTCTAGGAAGGTCTTCAACCAGTCTTTACCAGGTATGTTTTTACGAAATATATCGACAGTTCTTTTTCGTGAATTAAGATAATCTCTTATTACCATTCTTATGGATAAATGTGTGAATGGAAAGCCATATTTAGACAGTGTGGATATGTGTTCAACAAATAATTCTTCTTCTTGCTCCGTGAAAATTGGTTGTCGGCCAGGGTTTTTGTTTGATTTATTAGCTAATTTATATTTTATAGTGCTGCATGGTATTTTATAATAGTAGGATGCATCCCGTTGAGTCAGTTCTTTGGCACGAACTGCAGCTAGACAAGCTTCTAATTGTGCCTTTGAGTAATCAATATACGGACGACGGATACCGGGTTCACGGTGATATTTTGGAGATAGATGTGCTGTTGTTCTGATTTCAGCCTAAAATAAAGAAAAGCTAAGTAAGTTTTTGTCCCAACTACTTACAAGTATGATGATCATACACTTGTGAGGTACAACAACAAAGTTCTCTTTCATAGCAGCACTTTTATACAATGAAAATATCCTCATCAGTATATTGACTACACAAAGTACTAGGGAAAAATATAACTATGCATTCTGTTTCTTCTTCTTTTATCATTATTTTCATACATGCATGACGGTAGAGGTGATATGGTTTCTTTCTCAAGGTACCTACTATAAACTCACAGTTGAAATAAAACCACTTTTTACCGATTCTATCATGATATATATATTTTTTTTAATGAATTTGTTGTAGCATTTATTATGCTAACTGTTAAGTTCGAAAAACATTGGAAAAAATGAAATGCTCAAGTGAGACTCGAACTCACGACCTTTCGCTTACAGGGCGACTGCTCTGCCAACTGAGCTATTGAGCACCACTTGAATCATTCCAAATTTTCCTTCTCTTTATATCCGTCTATAAGGGCGACGGTGCAGCCATCTACCAACATTCTTACGAACTGTTGGAAACAATGAATGATTTGGTTGGAAACAATGAATATATTTTGTTATTATTTACTTTCAAACCAACATTTCAGCCCCCTTTCAGCAGCCATGTTCGCAGAGTGACTCATGATGGTAGTATCATATCATTGTAAGATATCATAAACTCATAGATTTTGTATACTTAATTGATTAGGATAATATAGCCTAGTATTGCAGAAGCTCAGCTGTGACGCAATTAGACAAGACATAAGCAGACCCAAGGTGAAAGCTTCAGATATGACCAGAGATTAATGCAAGGATAATGATGTTTATGGAATTAATGTTTTTAATATATTATTGATTCTATTCACCTTAACTTCTTGCAAATAAACAAATAACCTAGAGCCTAATTAAATCCAAGTTAAAATGTCTCTTCTAACTCAATAAAACAAGGTTGACGAACATCATGTTCAAGAATTGGCCAGGAGGGAATAAGTTTGAGTATGTATATTCATGAAGGAATCTTCCTGGTTATTCCAAATTTAAAACTTAGTATTAGCAAAATGAATTCATGCGATTGGGCATACTAGTTATACACACAATAGGACCCTAACTGATTTTATTAGATCTAAAGAATAACAATAAAATTGTAACCTTACATTTTTTAGTCCTAAGTTGACTGCCTTGGCTTTGGATTTCTTGAGGCTTTTAGCTCCAGCTACTTTAAATACGTTGCCCTTTGGACCTTTTTTATTACTTTTGCCCATGTTCAATGTTGATTCTTGAAGTCACTGTAATATTAATTTGCAAACAAACAAAATAATTCGTATATAGTACTTGTGCTTTTACAGATGACAGCAAAGAGAGCAAAAGCGAAAACATCAACCTTAGAGTATATCAAGAGGTGCCATACCTACGAAAAAAAACTGCCTACCTAAACTTGGATTTTATGAATGAATGGAAAGCAGTATGGCGGCCTAGTAGAGAATCCAGTAAACTGTCGATAACTACTTATCGATATAAAAAGGGCACAGACTAAAAACATTTGAAAGAAAAAATTAAGTGATTAGCTTAAGTGGATGCCGATTATTTGTATTCTCAGGTTGCAGTGTGCTTAGGGCTTTCTGTCAGACTTTCCTTGTGATAGCCGGAGTTTCGAATAATTCGCCCAGAAGGACGTAGAATCTACAAAGATTCTTTACAGTCTTTGAGTAACGATATATATATATATATATATATATATATATATATATATATATATATTTAGTAGTACTCCAGGTACATAACACATTGGTATAAAAATAAAATCGATTTGGACAAAAAAAAATCGAATTTTTATTTAATATTTTTGTTTTTTTTTTGTAAAAAATGTTTTAGTATCTATTCATCAGTAATACCAGTACCATTATGCGATAGAATAATAAAAAAGTATTTTATTTGACCAATCAGGTGCTACTACATCCCCACTACGTTGAAAAGCAAGATGGAGAATTGGCGTTTTCCTAATATGATTTTATGAATGAATTTCGTAGTAGCTTCACGTCTTTATATTTACTATGTCTATGACATCAACAATGTGTATATGAGGGCTGACAGGAGTGACAGGAGACATTGAATAGATCTTTCGCACTTCCGAAATATAGCACCCGGAAAATTCAGTATCATCATTCAAATTCTGAAATTCTTCTGAAAAACCTTTTCAGAATTCAGATTGATCGTATTGTATATACACGTATTAACACGTCTCAAGAAAATGTTTCTAAGAAGGAGGACTTAATACTAATCAGTAACACTGTTTATAGAATAAATACACTTTTCTTTAATGGTACTTATGATTGAATAAACTTTTACAGATTCACAAATATACCTAACCAGACCAGTTTGGTCTCACATCACAGTATTCTCAAAGGTTCTTATTTAAATTATTCAATTGCACTACTTTTCATTAGCAATATAATATTCCGTTCCGGAATTCAGAATGCTCTTCATTTTTATCTGTCAGATCGTTCTAAGAAATTCAGTATCTGATTTTACAGGATTTCCTTTTACAGGATTTTCATACAAAATATAAACATAAATATACATAAATGAATGGGCTTGTCATTAAATTACTGGTTGCATCGTATTGTTAATAACTAGTGTTCATAACATTCATTCAAATCAGTGTTAATATTTTGAGAAGCAGTACAATATACACCGCCAAAATTAATTACTACTCCAAATACAACGGAAATAATTCCACCATGGCTAAGGTATTGTGTTTACTTACTAGCTGTTGCCCGCGATTACGTTCGTATAGCAAAATAAAGATCTAACCCCTTTCAATTTCTACTTTGTGGAAACTTAAAAATCCGTCTTAAAATTTGCGCGACATTTATAAGGTAAAACAAATCTAATTTCGAAATATTTTCTCTTTAATATTGTTTTAAATTAGCCCGGATGTCTCATTTATATCTCAGTACATAAACACTTTAATTAAATGAATAATTTAATTAATTAAACGATAGTTAAATTTTAATTCATCTATTTGTACTTATAAAGTCCAAATTCAGTCAATCTAAATATTTATTTACCAGAGGTTCCTATCGCTCGTGATACTACTTGGCTTCTTAGTTCCTTAGTTTTACCATTTCTTGTTATTATTTTGCTTTACATACTGGTTTAACTAGCTTTACCTGTCTCACCTTGTTAGTAGCTGTTTTCTGTCTGGTATAACTGGTTCTGCCAATCGAATTCAACTCACTTGGTGTTATTACTTACTATTAACTTGTATTCTTACATTTTACACTTAAAAATGAGTGATGAAATTATTGAAAAGGTAATTATTGCAAGATAAATTGTTTCCTTTGAGTACAATAAAAAAAAAAAATTGATATACTGTCTATGTCAGTATCCAGTATCCATAATACTTGGGATTTATACAGCATGTTTGCTTTTTTATTTTTATTTATCACTATACTAATCTTTTACTATCCATTGGAATTTAATATGTGTTCTATTATGCTGTTCATTCTTCATCATATACCTACTTAACTCTTTTATTTCCATACTAAAGTCCAGCAGCCTAGTGGGAGACCGTTGGACTACAAAGTCAGAGGTTTCTGGTTCGCATTCAAGGCAGGCCCCTCTGTCTTTTCGAAATCATGTGCGTATTAATATCTTTACACTTGTTTAACGGTGAAGGTAAACATCGTCACCAAACCTGTATGCCTTAGAGTTCTCTGAGAGGCTATAAGGTATGTGAAGTGTGCTTAATTATATGTGGCCAGCATGGTCCTAATTCATATTCACTAACCTGCTTGGTGATAGTAAATGTTCAACCATTGCTTAATGACTAGATTCAAGGTAAACTAGATCTAGAATTTTATAAGATAGCGCTGAGTTTAAAATGATGTATATTCAAGTTACAAGACTTTTCTACTCATTCGGATTTTTCGTCTTACCTGTGTAATGGTTGAGCATCATTAACTTTAACCAACTTTAGTTTACTTAATAACTTTGGGAAAAAGCTTTGCATGATGAATTTTAACTGATAATACTTAATATGAATTTTCAAATAAAATAATTTTGTGTACATTTTATTTCAGCCAGTATTATATTCTTACTGGCGAAGCTCTTGCTCTTGGCGCGTCAGAATCGCGCTCAATTTGAAGGAGATACCTTATGATATTAAAGCGGTGAGCCTCATAAAAGGTGGAGGGGAACAGCATTGCAATGAGTACAGAGAAGTTAACCCTATGGAACAAGTCCCATCACTTTGTATTGGTAAGATATTAGGAAAAATATTGCAAAATTTCCAAGACTTTGTGACAGGCATAATATAAATACTAGAAATAAAAGCAATCTTGTAGTTTGTCATAGCAGACTCCATAAAATAAGTAATTCTTTCCAGGGCAACTGTATTCGCTTTTTAACAAGCTTCCTAATGAAATCAGAGATTTACCTGTTAATAAATTTATAAATACAATAAAGAGCAAACTGTGCCGGAAAGGCTATTATAAAATCCAAGAATATTTAAATGATAAACAAGCTTGGAAATGAGCTGTTTGCTCTGCTATGCTACTCAAGCAAAACATTGTATCTAGACCATAAGTTTTAGGTAAATGTTTTGTAAATAGACCAAAAAAAAAAAGCCCGCTGAGTTTCTTGCCGGAGTCTTCTCAGGTCTGGGCCGCGTTTCGAACCGGTGGTCCATTTACTAGTATTAGTTAGTATTTAATATTTACTTTATGTTGACGTTTTGTAAGTGCCGATTTAATGGTCTATGCAAAATAAAATATTTTTGAATTTTGAATTTTGAATTTTGATATTATATTAAACTTTTAATATGATGTTAAACTCAGTTTTATGAAATTTACAAACATTTTTGTCATTATTACATGAGACCATATTTACACAATAGACATGATGATTTATAGTAATACTTACAAATTAACTGCAATTACAGATGGCCACACCCTGGTTGAATCATTGAACATAATGCATTATTTGGAGGAGACCAGGCCACAGAGGCCTCTGATGCCTCAAGACTGCTTCAAACGTGCCAAAGTGCGGGAAATCTGTGAGGTAAACTTTAAGTTCTCATTGCTTAAATGATGTAACATTTTCACTATTTGTTAATATGTTATACTCAACACTCTGCCCATAGGAGCAGTGGGGGTTGAGTATTTTCCAACTTAGGAATTTTAAAAAGAAATACGATAAAGAGTTCACTTATATGAAAGGATTTGGAATGGCTTCAGAAGTTAGGATCTGATTCCTTAGCGGTAAGCTAAGCTGTAAGCTGCTTATAAAAAATTTCATACCAGTCTTCTTCTTCTATCGTGGCGATGGCGCCTCGGCCCTCAAATTATCTTCTCCCAGTGAGCTGCCACCTGTATGGCGTTCTCGGCGTTCTCAGTTGTCTATGTATAGTGTTCACAGGGATGTAGTTTATTGAAATGTTTTATATGCAGTTATTAACTATAAATAATATACCATTACAGCCATTGTGTACAGAGTACACAATGGCTTGTGAGGCCCATCATTGTGTGCAAGATGCTTTATAAATTTAATATTTATAACATACAAATTTACACAAAAAATTACAGGTGATCTCATCAGGTATCCAGCCTCTCCAGAACCTGATAGTCCTTATTTACGTTGGAGAAGAAAAGAAGAAAGAGTGGGCGCAGCACTGGATCACGCGAGGATTCCGGGCTGCAGAGAAACTCCTCTCAGCTTCCGCCGGGAAGTACTGCGTTGGGGATGAGATCACTCTTGCCGATTGCTGCCTTGTTCCACAAGTATTTAATGCTAGAAGGTAATTTGAAATTTTTTAAACAATCATACAACATGAATGAATTTTACAGCATTGAGTATGCTAACTATACAAATCGAATAAGTACATAGGGAAAAATGAAACTTCTCGGGCGGGACTCGAACCCGCTATCTTTTCATTACGGGGGTAATGCCTTGACCAACTCGGCTACCGAGACGCCCAATGTGATTCAAATTTCCCTTCTATTTTTATCCATCTTTAAGGAGTATAATATAGAATAATATAGCATCATTTTTTGGTTCCAATAGTTCGTAAGAATATCGGTAGATGACTCCACCGTCGCCTTAAAGACGGATAAAAATAGAAGGGAAATTTGAATGGCTAATATTAATATCTACATTAATTATTAATTTCCACATTTCACCAGTAAGTTGACTAAGGCCGCGCTCACATTGGACATTTTTTTGTACGAATTTCACTTGTCCGTACACGTACGCACACGCACAAATAATCCCGACCTTTAAAGTACTATGGCAGTGCTCAGACAACTCTAAGGAAGTCCTCCGCGAATGCAATATCAACGAAACAATGACATGACATTTCTTACGGCCACGTTCATATATTTAGGTGGCCGATGTAAGCGCAGCCATAGTTTTAACATGCTTTTAAAGTTTTAGTCCTGCTCCTGCGCAGCCCCGCCATTTGTGATTAAAAAATGGTAGGTAATAAACATAATCCAAATAGCCATCACCACAATCCTAAAGCGCACAAGGCGTCAATTTTTTTTTAAGGAGTAATAATGTTGTCCGTATCGAATGGTTCAAGCAATTAGTATGCTAAATATTCAAATCGATTAAGAATGGAAAAGTGAATTCCTCAGGCGGGACTTGCTTGAACCCACAACCAGTCCCTTACAGGGGGAATGCTCTGGTCACTGAGCTACCGAGCCTCGCCTGAAGCGTTCCAAATTTTCCTATACTAATTTTCGTAATCGTAAGTAAATGGATTCAAGTCCCGCCTCACAGTAAACCAGAAGCCCAATCTAGCTGGACAAAAAGGGTAGTCTCATTTCTGCCATTCTTCTAATAAAAACTTAAGGTGATAAACCAGACACAACGATTCGGTCATTTTTTTTATCAAGTACCCTCTGATAATTTAAAAAAACTGAATTGTCTCCGTACAAGCGGGTTATTTACGATGAAATTATTCACTTTCTTACGTGTAATGAGTCAGTGTCTTGAGGGAAATACTAGTGATATTGTGATAATTTTGATAATGGATCGTGAAGTAGAAGGTATGTTTTACATAATTCATAATAAATTTATTCTGAATACCTATTTATTAATTACGATACATGTCAAATAAAAAAAAAAAACTGAATTTTATACGTTTTTCCGTATTTCATAGACCAGAAACTACTTGTCCCCTCATGTCCCCGGGCTGTTTTTTTATATATGAAGGAGTCACATATCTGTACTTTAAAAAATAGTAAGTTATAAGCGCCTCACGATAGCACAACTTTGATTTTATTGCAGAAAAGGAAGTAGAGGTAACGCGAAGTGAGTTTTTCAACCAGTGGCTAAACTACCCAAAAAGCACTAAACGTTCAGGTCTATGGGGTTATATCATAAGGGGGTTTAATTTAGTAAATATCACGGAGGAATCTGTGCGAAATATTAAAAAGAAAATTAGCCGGATTTGTACGAATTTAGAAAAAAAATGGGTTCAGTGTGGAAAAACTCGAGAAGGTTTTGAAACAAGGTCGATTGGTGTTGATTGGCTGAATGCTGAAAATATAAAATTCAAAATAACTAGTATTTTGCATCCATCAACATCATCATTAGAAAGTCCATCTACTTCAGAACCGGGACCTGGTCGTCCGAAGATTGATTTTGACCAAGCCTCATACAAAACAAAAAGAAGACGAGTTGACGATTTGGTTAAGTCTCGAAGTGCTGATCAATTGGCCGTGGCCGCCGAGATATCTTCGAGACTCTGAGGAAAACGTGATGTAGCTAATATAATTAAAGGTATTATTGAAAGTCCTGATAAAGCCAGCAAGGTAAAACAAATTCTTTCACCATTTACTTCTCCACAACGGCAACGTTGCCTGTCTAATGAAGAAGCATTAGCTTATTTTATCGAAGCTAAGTGTACCAGCTTTACGTATAAAACCACCAGGAAATGGGCGCTTAAAGTAGGCCATACTGTATATCCGTCATACAATAAAGTGCAAGAAGCAAAAAAACAATGTTACCCTGATCAAGATTCTATTGTTATTAACGAAACACGGGCGGAAATAAAATTGCAGGCGATTCTTGATAAAACTGCTGAACGTTTACTCCACGCACAAAGTAACATTCTTGAAAATATGTCCACCTCAGAATTTAAATTGGTAAGCAAATGGGGGTGCGATGGCAGCTCTGGATATAGTACCTACAAACAAAAATTTACCGATCTTAATGAAACTGATGAGTATTTATTTACATTTTCTTTAGTGCCACTTCGTTTGTATGATAGTATTAACGCTATTATTTGGCAGAATCCTCGACCTTCTTCAACGATGTATTGTCGACCTATCAAATTGATTTTTTCTAAGGAGACCTCTGAGCTAACAGTTAGTGAAACTAACAAAGTATTAGAAGAAATAAATCAGTTGATACCAAAAGTGTATGAGATCAACGGAAAAGAGTTTACTGTGAAGCATGAGATGTTACTAACAATGATTGATGGTAAAGTATGTAACGCCTTAACCGAAACTTCCTCATCTTTAAGATGCTATTTATGTGGATTAACGTCAAAAAATTTAAATGACCAGAACAGAGAATATACAATAGTCGATCCAGATAAAGTAGGCTTCGGCTTATCAACTTTACACGCTATAATGCGAAGCTTTGAATGCATGTTACATATAAGCTATCGTCTAGATATTAAAAAATGGCAGGCAAAAGAGTTTCTGTACAACGAAGATCAGCTTTCATTAAACAAGCATTTAGAGAAAAGTTAGGGTTAATTATTGATAAGCCGAAACCTGGGTACGGTTCTACAAATGACGGAAATACGGCACGTACATTTTTTAAAAATCCTGAAATCAGTGCAGAAATAACTGGTTTAAATGTCGATCTACTGAAAAATCTTAGTTTCTTGCTCAGGGCACTGACATCAGGGTATGATATAAATCTGGAAGCGTTTGAAAAACTGGCTCGTGCAACAAGATCACTATATCTATTTCATTACTCCTGGTACTTCATGCCTCCTACAGTACACAAAATTTTAGTGCACAGTACAGATATAATAAAGCATTATCTGATTCCAATTGGACAGCTCTCTGAAGAGGCACAAGAGGCGAGAAATAAGGATTGTCGCAGATTCCGCACACACCACACGCAAAAGTGTTCGAGAACTGCGACGAATAGTGATATGCTCTCTATGTTATTAATAACATCTGACCCTTTAATTAACAGCCTCAGAGAAATTCCGAAAAAAAGAGGCGGATCATTGCCTGCAGAGGTCTTAGAGTTGCTAAAGTCACCAGAAATTGTGAAATCTACGATAGACTCTGTTGACAGTGTTGAAGATGATAAAAGTGATGGTGAAAGTGAAGAAGATAATACCGAATAAATACAAACACTTACCTATGTCTTTTTGTAAATGAAAGTCTGGTTTTCAATATTATTTTGAATTTTTTTTGGTCACCCTTTACTTTTTGCTATTTATTTCTATGGTACTTTTTGTGGTATCAAAACACTTTGCAATAAAAAAAAAAACAAATAAATAATTATATTATACTCACACAAAAATAATGTAAAGACTAATGTAAAGTTTCCAATTTTCACTTATTTAAACTAACCAGCTCAACTTGACCTTAATACACATATAAAATGTTTAATAACGGGGGGTCAGCTTAAGTTGGTTCCTTTTAAAATATAATTAAATATGCTTCTGTTAATTTCAAAAACATAATATATCATATTATGTGCTTATAAAGCGGTTGGAACTTACTACAAGTCTTAAATAATATTGTCCAGCTAGATTGGGATTCTGGTTCACTGTGCGCCTGAGCGATTTATTTTTACCATTCTTAATCAGCTATCCATATTATTATTTTTCTTATAATTAAATAAATATAAATATTTCACAACATTCTACACAACGCTATCTAGACCCATGGTAAGCATAGTTTAACTAGCTTCTGTAATGGAATCTAGAATGCGGATAAACATACTTTGTAAATACATACATAATTTTATTGTAAATAGAAACACCCAGACCAATGCAAATAGCCACATTCATGCAAACTAATATTTGCACTGAGCGGGGATCGAACCCGCGCCTCCTGCGTGGCAGTCGCGTTCACTACCGCCACCCACAGAGGCTGTATAATATAATTAATCAGAACACATAAATTTTCAGATTCCATGTGGACCTCCGCCCATTCCCCATTATTCTTCGCATAGACCGTGAGCTGGAGAATCACCCAGCGTTCCGCGCTGCCCACCCTTCAGCACAGCCCGACTGCCCGCCCGAAGTTGCCAAATAATCCGTATATTAATGCCATCTGATGTGGATCTCATACAAGAATATGGAACAAGCTTCATTCCACTTTATTTTCCAGTAATTAAGTTAGCCATTAAATTTATAATTCAACCTGCTTTATGCACATCTACTATGTTTATTCTTTGTCTATGACATATATCTACGACCATAGATGAAAATGTATATTTCAAAAACAGAATATGAATTTTTCAAGAAGTTTTCATTTAGTTTTTTTCTGTTGTTAAGTGCTCTAGCTTCAAGTTAAATCTAGTCGTATATTATAAATAATTTTAAGCGTTTTATAAGGTATTTGGGTATTAGGATAATATCGAAATATATTAGGCACATAATTATTATGTAATTGAATCGAAAATCAATGTATTATTTCATTGAGTATGTACATTTTTTAAGTTATTTAGATTGTTAGAGCTTACAAAAACATGATGTAAGTGTGTAGCAATAATTTTAGGAATTCGACCTTGTTATATTTAATTCTATATTTACTGTTTTATTTTGTAATAAATCTTATGTTCTTTGTTTATCAACGGTTTTATTCTCCTGTAGACATCTCATTATATTTTAGCATACTAGTCACGCTTCTTTCTCATGGGTAATTTTTAGATTGGGCAATATTGATCTGGGCAGGACACGAACCAGTGAGTTCTAAGTTAGAACCTTAGAACTCATCGGCTATCAGTTTATTGTGTAAACAGCTGCTACTTTGTATCCTTCTGAGGTTGTTTCGATATTATGGTAGAATGAGCTCTGTATCGAATTTCTTTATGATTTTTTTTTTCATTTACGTAGGTATATGCGATCAGTTAATAAGACTATGAGCAAATGTGATGGAGTTATATAGCAGGTGAGGGGCTACTGCCAGCGCAGTAACTTCCCTTTATTTCATATAGGGCCAGTCCTCTTACTGACTACTGGTCAAAGATGTCTCGCCGTTTCTTTAGGCGACGAATGCTTTCAGGGACTGTGAGCTGTCCCGCAAGTTCATTAGGATGCGTCTGAAGTCGCCTTTTGTATTTATCGCCGGAGGTACTTATCTCGTCTTTGACCATCGGCATGTTTAGGTTCTCATGGATCTCTGTTGTTCTGATAAACCATGGTGCATTTGATATTTGTTTCAGAATGTAGTTTTGCACTCTTTGCATAATCATTATGTTGGAATTACTGGCCGAACCCCATAGCTGCATTCCATATGTCCAGATTGGCTTGAGAATAGTTTTATAGATGAGAATCTTGTTATCGATGGCTAACTTTGAGTTTCTGCTAAGGAGCCAGTGGAGATTTCTATAGTTGTAGTTGATCTTGTCTCTTTTCATTTGGATGTGTTTCCTCCAGGTTAGCCTGCGATCTAAGTGCATCCCCAGGTACTTAACAGAGTCTTGGTGTGGTAGCTGGGTGCCGTTTAACGTGACTGGTGGACAGTCACCTTTACATAGGGTGAAGGTTACATGTACAGACTTAGATACACTGGCAGCAATTCTCCATTTAGCTAACCATTTCTCGATTCCAGTCAGACTCTTTTGTAGGTTATGTGAAGCCTGGGCTGGGCTCCTACTTGAGGATAGTAATGCGGTATCATCTGCAAAAGTTGCGACAGTAACGTCAGGAGTTTGTGGTAAGTCAGATGTATATAAAGTGTACAAGACAGGTCCCAGTACCGAACCCTGTGGCACTCCCGCAAAGATATCATAAAAGCCAGATGTGGAGCCATTTTCTCGAACTTGAAATATTCTGTTACTTATGTATGATTTCATGATCATGAAGTAAGTATGTGGTAGTAGGGTTTTTACTTTAAATAGTAATCCTTTATGCCACACTTTGTCGAAGGCCTGTTGTATGTCAAGGAATGCTGATGAACAGTATTCCTTTTTTTCAAAGGATTTTCTGATAGCCTTACAGACTCTATGGACTTGTTCTATGGTGGCGTGTTCTTTCCTGAAGCCAAATTGGTGGTCAGGGACAATATGTCTTTCATGGAGTTCATGTGAAAGCCTCTGTAGCAAGGATCTTTCAAAGAGTTTAGACATAACCGGGAGCAGACTGATAGGGCGATATGAGGTAACTTCATGAGCAATTTTGCCAGGTTTGTGGATCATCACGATTTGAGAGACCTTCCATATGTCTGGAAAGTGTCCGATTCTTAGAATGGCGTTAAACAGCATTGTAAGATATACTATAGCTTTGCGTGGCAGCTCTTGAAGGACCTTCTTGTCTATGAGATCGAATCCTGGGGCCTTTTTGTTGTCCATAGATTTAATATTTCTGTGTATTTCTCTGGGTGTTATTAGTTTTAGCGGTGTGTCGAGTTGGAAATCTTGCAGGAGCACAGAATCAATTTCAGTTTCATCTGAATTTGGATCCGGCCCATTTGGTGTGAAGATTCGACTTAAATGAGGCTTTCCACAAAGAGTAGTTCGTCGCTTTTGTGGCAGAGAGATTTTCCAAATAAGTCTCGATGGCAACATTATTTGCTTCGGATATTAGTTGTTTTAATTCCTTGCACGCTTTGTTGTAAATCTTCTTGTCGTTGGGATGCCTCCTAGTATGCCATATCCGCCGGAGTTTCCTTTTTTCCAATATTTTTTGTCGTATAGCATCTGAGTAAACTTTACGTTGTGGTGGACGTTCCACGATTTCAGGAGTAGTTATCCAACAACACTCTTGGATTGTAGTGGTTATTAACTTAGCTGCTTTGTCGATATCGTCACAGGTTTTCAGGGCCACTAAGTTCCAGTTTCTCATGAACTAGTTCTCGAAAAGAGTGCCAGTCGGTACTTCTGTTATATAGGGTTTGCTTTTTTTCAACATCAAGAACAGTACTTCCCACTGTCAGTATTACAGGTACATGATTTGTGTTACCGTCCAAGGATGTTTGTATGTTGTAGAAAAGTTTAGATAGGCCCTTTATGACAAAGAAATCAATGACAACTGGCAGTCTCTTTGGATCAGTGGGCCAGTTTGTAGGATCACCAGTTGAGATTGTGTTAATGTGGTTCTTATCTAGACTCTTTTTGAGCTCTCTCCCTCTGGTGTTAGTAAGTCGAGACGCCCAGTGAACATGCTTGGCGTTCCAATCTCCTCCGACTATGAAACGAGGTCCCAGGCTGTTAAATAGCTCATCATAATGCTCCTCACTTAATTTGTGCCTTGGTGGGCAGTATATGGCAGATACATTAAATGAACCATTACGGTCTTCAATTGATATTGTACATGCCTGAATATGAGCCTTTTTAAACTGCGGAAGTTCGTAGTGTTTTATTGTAGATCTTACAATGACAGCTGCTCCCGCATGTGCAGTGCCGTCTGGATGATTTGTAGCATAGATGTTATAATTGGGAATGTTAACATAGCTGCCAGCAGTAAAGTGGCTTTCAGACACCAATAATATGTCTATGTTATGAGTGTGTAGGACAACCTCAACCAAATCTTTATTAGGGGCCAGTCCATCCAGGTTCCAGGTTGCTAACTTGAGTGAAGTCATTTTGTAATTTTGCTGACAAGGGTTGTTATGAGGCCGATGAGGCTACTCATTTGTTGTAAGATTAAATCAATTTTCTCTGCTTGTTTTAATAGTATCTGCTCCAGTGCATTATTTGGTGGTTGAATAGTTTGTGAGTCTCCGTCATTGACTTTGTTGTTACATTTCAGAATATCGCTATATTTCATTTGTTTCTTAATACCAGGGTATTCTCTTTCAGGAGGGTGATTTTGAAGTGAAAGCGTATCCGAGTCAGTCTTACGGTTTCCTCTTGACTTGAGATGCAGTTCCTTTTTAGTTTTCCTTTCTAATATTTGTTTACTTATAGACTTCGCAACCTTTAAAATTTGCTGGATGGGCACCAAGGCATAAGGCACATTTCGCGGGAGTGTTACGATCTTTCTTTGGACATTCAGCTGTTTTGTGTGATTGCGCACATTTTACACAGCGATATGGCCGCATGCAGTAATTTTTTGAATGGCCATACTGCTGACATCTTTGGCATTGGACTATAGTGTCTCTTTTTCTTGGATCCTCTATAGTAACAGATTGGTGATGAATATACTTGACATTCTTAGCCGCTTTATTGTTAGGACCCTGTAATAAGTTGGCAAAGAATGTGTGGGTAGGTTTTTTGTCAGGCCCATATTTGGCATTTATAATTTGGCCCACCACGATGTTGCCTGTCTCTTCCAGTGTTTCTCTTATTATAGAGATGGGTGTCGTATGGTGAAGGTTTCTAATAACAATTCTATATGAGCGATTCTCTTTTTTGTTGAATGTATGTCCAATTAGACCATTTTTTCTTACAATATCTATTATTTGTTTATATACTTCTGCATTGACACTGTTGATCCTCAGTTGGTTTTGGTTGACTATTTTGTAACTAAAGTCCGCTTTTATTGCCACGGTTTCTAGTAGTTCCGTAAGCTTGTTTACATCCTCGATTCCATAGAGGATAATAGGAGGTGGTTTGGTAACCTTTTTTGCATTATCATTAACTATTTCCATGTTATCGTCCTTTAGGTCAACGGGAAGATCGCTAAATTTGTTTGTGATTGTTATTCTATCCGGTGATGGGGAAGATACTTTTCTCCTTTTTGCTTTTCTCAAAGTTGGTACTCTCTGCCAAGTGGGAGGATTGGTGTCTTCCGAATCTAGACAGATTACATCCTCTTGGTTTTGAGTAGCCGAATTCGGTGTAAAGGTTTGCATTGGGATATTTACATCTGGCATGGAGCTCAGAGATGCACTTCTAGGTCTCGATATGAAGAGGCTAGGGTGGAAGGCTTGCTGAATTAGCTTCTTATTATTATCTTTAGGGCCAGTAGCATTTACTGGTAGGGAGGCCTGGGTACCCGCCCCCCTACAGTCTTCGGTAACCAATTTCTCACTTACAGGCCCGGATACCTGTAAGCGCCGGGTGCTAGCCGGGGTGCATGGCAAAACATTTTCGTTAAACTCACTCATTTCATAATTGAAGTTGGTGGGAGAATTTACACAGCACTTTCCCGAGGTACGGTGAGCACACTTTTAGAAGGTATTTAATTCTTCTTGGCTCGTGCTTGCCAGATGACGGGTTAATTAACCGCCGCCCGTGACTCGGCGTTGGGAATTCTTTATGATTTAACAATAATTTTGTGAATGAATACTTAGCAGTAATATTGAGAAATCAATTTAGACACAATATCTTCATAGCTGTTCATTATAGAACAACAGCTATGAAACTAAGAATGCTGGATGCTAAGAAAATATACTTAAGCAATCTTCATAATAAGAGGGTGAATGTCCTGTACCGGTTGCATGCATAATGCATAGTTAGCACTTTGAAGCTATTCCTTTACAATACGGATTGGTTTAATTACAATATATTTATCAGGTAACGGGATATTGGATCACGTCTCTGCCCAGGAAAGATATTCTTAGGAAATCATTTACGGAGCAGCGTCATTTACCGACGTAAAAAGTAGCTAAGATTGCAAGCACTGTAACCATATTTAATAAAATGGGATTATATAATTGTGCCAAAATTTCAGCTTAATCTAGGCAAAAATAAAATGTTATTATTTCATTAAAACTATACAGTAGATTATTTTGAAAGCTTAGTTTATGGAACGCAACATAAACAACGTATTTAACAATTTATTGAACGCATCCTTTAAGTGACATCTAGTCGTGACACTATCCAAAAGTGTGATGTTGCAAGCGTATAATTTCTGGCCTAAAATTGGGAAATGTTTAGTTCCTTAAACATTTGTTTTTAGAATTTCTTTCTTCCTCGTCAATGAGTGCATCATTTATTCGCACTAAGAAGGTAATTTGAGATTTACCTAATAGACGCTCCTGACGAACAGTGCATAATGTCCATTTTATTAGGAGTTATATGAGATCTAAACATCCCTGAAAGAGAAGCAGAAAAGAGTTTTTGTTTGTACTGAACTTAACTTAAACACCATAATATATCGTGATAGCAAGTGCTTATGCGAAATGTTTTTATTAGTAATGAAATTGATTTTTAACAATAACTTTGTTCCACTTAACTGATTGCGATCTAACAAACATAAACATTAAAATCCACTATGTAAATGCACTATCAATGCGGCAAAGTAAGAAATAATTAGACGATGGCGTTAGATTTAGTTTCCTTTTTTCAGCAACTTTATTTACCAAAGAAATGCAGAAGATCTGTTTAATGTGGAAACATTTGGCAGCTGGCTGTCAAACGTATCGAACGCCCTCAGTCGTTTCACTCGCCGCGAATCACCAGTTTACCGAACTTATAAATTTTACTGAGTATTGTTGTGTTTGCCGTCGGCATCGGCTTCGTGTATGAACTGTGCTTCAAAAATGTATGCAGTGTCGTGTTTAGTGGTTAAATAACAATGCTGATGGTATTATAACTAGTGTTGTGCAGTGAAATTGTTGTTTGGTGCTGTCTAAGATGACCGAGAAAAATAAATCGGAAAAGATGACTAATGCATCGAAACCTGTTCCCATGAAACTTTTTGCGGCCTGGGAAGTAGACAGGACGCCTTCCAACTGCATTCCCAGGTATTATTATGATTGTAGATGTAGAAAAATTGCATGTTTATGTTAGGTTTCGTGTTTCACTTTCCGTCAATGATTACGATTAGAATGCATCTGTGTTAGTTCGGCATACATCTATAGTATTATGTTGTTTATGACGATGTTTTTAGGGGCGTCGTTCGTAATCAGTTGGCCGGCTTATCGTCCGTTCGGTAAACATAGCTGTTGTGCCTACTTTATGTAGCTACATATTGTTTCGATGTGTTATTATCACTTCCAAAAGTGCCAAGAGGTTATTGTTCTTGTTGGAATGGACTGAATATGCTCCTAAGTGCAATTGATATCTTTTGTTTACATTTATCTTTTTTTTTAGATGTTTGCAAATGTTTATCTGTCCAACTAGAATATTCTTACTAGAATAGCAAACTTCAATTTAAATACAGTACATTGTAGCATTTATATAATCATTATTAAATATTTCTTTCTTAGTCTAATACTGGCTGTATTTCTTAAAACAATATTTACACTACCTATAAGCTTTTAAAAATATGTAACATCATTGATACCGTTAGACCTTTTCTGCTCAAAAGCGTGGAACCACCAACTTATTTACTTTTCAGCTTCAGAGCCTATCCATTAACATAATTTCTGAACAAACAAAACTTGCACTGACAACATTAACACAACAAACATCTGGCTATCCACTTACTTGGTAAAATATAATGTACAGAATAATTACTGTACTAAGTAAATAAAAAAATTAAAAAAAAAATGCTCACCACTGACAGACTACAGCTGGACATAGGCCTCTCTTAATGTTTACTAAGAATTGGGTTCTAATACATCTTACTAAGTTTAGGCAGTACAAGTGTGACATTCCTGGTGCAGCACATCCATAAAACACGGTAACCACTTCCCATCAAATGTCCTAGTCTGCCACCTTAGTGTTATAAAATAAAATTATAAAGTTAGCCAGATGTATTACAACTCAGGTATTCAGTACTATTCAATATTATCAAAACCTATTTACACATACCTGTTACATTTATTCCAAACTTGTCCAAACAATATGAACCCACTCCTAACACAAGCAATTTAGCTGGATGAGTTAGAAGGAGTATTATTAATTTTGGTTATTAATATTCTTTTTTCAAAAAAGGAAAAAGATTTTTGAAAAAAGAATATTAGGAACCAACCAAAAAAATGAGGCTGAAGCAGCCAAAATCAGCAGCCAAGATTGGCAACAAAATTTTAGCAGCCAAACACATATTCTCAATACAAGAAGGTCTCAGACAATAATACAGAAGTTTCACTATCATCATTTTCATATTGCTGCTACTTGTATTGATTTTGGCTGCTATGATTTTGGCTGCCAGTTTCAGCCTCATAACCATAACAGAAAATCGGGTCAATTAGCAGCAGCAATTTAGGTGGAGGGGTTAAAAGGAATTTAGTAATTTTGGTCTTTTTTCAAAAAAGAGAAAACAATTTTTGAAAAAAGAATTAGGAACCAAACACAAAATCAGGCTCAGGCACAACTCTATGGTATGAATTGTCTTTTACTTAATAATGTAAGGTAATAGTAGTCATGTTTTTTTTCTTTCTATCTGCCATCAGCCAGAAAGCCATTATCAGATTTATGAGTAGTAATATGTAGTTGTAAAATGTAAACTATCCAATTACACACTAATAGTTCTGCATACTCAGTTGGGTGTGTAGTAAGTTGTTTGTGCGGCCTAAATGTTATTTATCTAATTCTCCACTGTTTACACATGATTATGTTAAGCTCACACATGTCATGTTTGTCTAAATACTTGTGGGTGTTTAGATACTAAATAGAGAGCCTCTCTATTTTATTTTTGATACAAATGAATACAACCTTATCTGATGTAATGTTACTAGTGGTCCCTGGATGCTGAGTTGAGGTCCTCGGATACGACTGGAACTAACGTAAGATAATTATAATTGTCCCATACACCAGAATAACCTATTTTCAAGTATTTAAAAAAAAGTTTGAATGATTTTTTATAGCATTTATTATGCTAACTTTTAAGTTCGAAAAACATTGGAAAAAATGAAATGCTCAAGTAAGACTCAAACTCACGACCTTTCCCTTACAGGGGAACTGCTCTTCCAACTGAGCTATTGAGCCACACTTGAATCATTCCAAATATTCCTTCTCTTTATATCCAGACGGATATAAACTATCGATATTCGAACTTAAATTCGAATTTAAAAAAAGTGTCATAAATAGTGTCACTAATTTACTTAAGTTCAATTGTACATACAAAGTACGAAAATAAAAAACAAAAATAGTCAACATGAATGTCCTTGACCATTGAATGACAAATAGAAATTATTTATTCAAATTATTTCATCATTTACAAAATGATAAAATTCATGAATTATGAATATTATGTTAAATTGTTATCACATTTAAGAAAATCACCCATTGTATTCAATGAAGTTTTTCTATAACTTTTTTTGTACTTAATGTGATGAAAAATATCCTAGTCATTTATTCTAAGGCCAGTATTCTAGAATGACACTCAGCCTGAATAGTGATTTATCTGAGGACATTGTTTAGGTCATATGTCAAACTATCAATCTGTCCTCAGATAAATCGCGATTCAGGCTGAGTGTCATTCTAGAATATGGGCCTAAGTGTCTATATCATTTCTAAGAATAACTACACTACTACAACTACACACCAAAACATTCCGAATATGATTGGGACAGCTCTATCTTGTATGGCAGTCATTGCTATAAAAACTGTATAAGCCAAAAGGATGAGAGAAGTAGTAGCCACTGGTAAAGTATACTATAGGTAGGTATGTACACTTTAACATACAAATTCATACATCATACAAATTCATACAAGACCATAATAAGTTTGGATGTGAATTATTTGTCACCAAAATAATACGGTCTACCATATTTGGCGGCAGATTTACCACATTTGGCCGTTTGGCGACGAACTTCCATTTTGAGTTCCACATTTGATTATAAAATGTCAATGTTGCCGAGAAAAAAAAACACATTTTTACACCGGAGCAGCGGTGTCTTCTATCCAAGACTCAAATTCGTTCTTGCGTGGAATACTGCTCGCAACTCTGGGATGGCTCCGCAAAGTACTTACTAGATGCTCTCGACAGGTTGCAGCGAGGTATCCCGAGGTCACGAACACCCTCGAGCCTTTGCAGATGCGAAGAGATGTTGTGTCTTCGGCAGTATTTTACCGTCTCAACCATGGTGAATGTTCTGATGAGCTCTTCCAATTAGTCCCACCCTCTCCTTTCCTCCATAGGACAACACGTGCAGGTCTTACATTTCACCCGCATACCGTGCAGAATAACCTTCTAGAACCAAGCGGTTCGGTAAATCATTCCTATTCCGCACCATTGAGACCCGGAACTCTCTGCCAGCTCACATGTTTCCTTCTTCCTAAAGTCCCGGGTCATTTAATCGGGGCGTGAAGAGGCATCTGATGAGGCAGTCAAGCTGAGTGCCACCATTGTAAACATAGTAGGCAGTTATATGTTAATAATGGTGACCCTCTTTTCGAGACGTTGTCTTTAGCTTACCATCAGGCGAGGTGAAATCAAATTGACGTGTCCTTTTATAAGAATCTCAATGAGTTTGAAACTCTAGCACTTCATAAGAATCAGTGTAGGAAATATTCCTAGGATTAACATATAAATACCCAGGAATGATTGGCATGTGGGTGTAGTCAGGATGTTGTTGATTCACAATAAATTGTCACAGTTTCATTACGCTTTTAACACAAGGCCAGCAGTATTATTCAATTGAGTTTTTATTACTGCACTCTTTCTGTTGGATTAGTGTGTTAAACTAAGAGTTTTCAGTTACCGTATCATCATCACTTCACTACATCCTTACTTATCCATACTAATATTATAAATGCGAAAGTAACTCTGTCTGTCTGTCTGTCTGTATGTCTGTCTGTATGTTACGCTTTCACGCCTAAATCACTGAACCGATTTTGATGAAATTTGGTATAGAGGTAGATTAGACCTTGAGAAAGGACATAGGCTATGTTTGGTCGCGATAACTGACATCCACGCGGGCGGACCCGCAGGCAAAAGCTAGTAGTATAAGAAAAAAATCGCTGTCGCTGTCACTGTCTGTCCGTCCCTATGTATGGTTAATTTTTAAAACTACGCAACGGATTTTAAACGGTTTTTTTAATAGATAGAGTGATACAAGAGGAGGAGGAGGAGGTTTAATGTATAATACATGCTTAATATAGTAGAGGGTGCAACGGGAACAGGATCTGACGCTACACGGGTGGAAAAAAATTGGCAGTACAAAGCTGTAAATGAATGTTTGTTTGTTTTAGCCATACAAAAACATACTACACTAATATTATAAATCCGAAAGTAACTCTATCCATTTGTTACGCTTTTTTTACACATAAACCACTCATTACATGTAGTAGGTATTGCTCAGGACCCAAAAAATCTCGGACCTAAAATGTGCCTCCAGCGCAGTACATGTTTTTAGAGTTTCTTTTGAGGACAGCACGGGGTGCAACGGCGGTGCTCAAATTTATCAAAAATATACGCCAAAGCCTCGTTTGTCTATTTAGGTCCAAGATACGTGTCCCGAGGTATACAGAAATAGAATACAGCTTGGAGAAGGACTTAACCTGTCAAGCCACGCAACAAATAGAACAATAGATAAACAATAGACTCGCGGTGCCCGGGTACCGGTTGGTGTTTGATGGATTAACTATGTTTGGTCGCTATAACCGACGTCCACACGAGCGGTATCGCAGGCACCAGCTATAGTGATCTTACAAAACGAGGCCTGTTATTATTAATTAAGAACTTTGAACCTGTAACCTCTTTTATAAATCTAACGGCAGTGCGTCACTTCAATATTAAAATTTCGTAGTATTTAATCGCTTACCCGTAACGGTGTGAATGCAGCCTATTTACTTGTAATGCGCATGATCACAAGGCCGTCGGGCATCGGTCAACGTCTTATCCTTTATCCTTGGTTTAGTTATTGTACGTACCGGTGTAATCTCGTTCCTCGATATCGTGTCTCGCACAAGGAACTCGGCAGTGTGGGTCACGCGTTGAATCGAAGTGCTGAGGATTATAATAGAATATTGGAAGTATGAAGCGTAACGTAATTGTTATGACGTCAAAATGGCGCCTGTGAGGCAGCACACCGTAGCAGGTATGGGGAGTGTATTTCAACGGTAATAAACCTTTCATCGAGTGTTTTTGCCCCGTCAAAATTTCGGCGCCCAATCCAACTTCTCCTAAAAACCTGCTGAATGACAGAGGCCCTGATCCCGGCTAGGCTCTCGTAAAAATCAAAATTGGCGTGCCTGCAACAGCACACTAACAGCATTCGTTAACGTTGAATAAACACAACCTACTATTATTTTATGAGTGCTTCCATTTTGTACCCACAAAACTGTACCCACAAGCTAAAAGAATAATAATTATTCCATCTTTTACCTCCTGCAATTAGTCAGAAAACACGGAAGATATGTGCTGAACGAATAAGTGAATATTTTAAGATAACGTATCAAATTTGGCATCTGTCACACACACAGACACACACAAACATCGTGCTCGGCCATCCATCGCACGTCTGACATTGGCCGAGTTGTCGACATCGGCATTGTTCGCCATATAGAACATAACTATTGAGTTCGGCAATAGAAGCGCACAATCATATGCTCGCGTCTATTTTCTTCTGGGGTAGGTAGAGACAACATCCCGCCATCTGACTTCATCATCTACAAACGAACGGTAATGGTAAACATTTATCATCGCCATCACAATACTTGGGAACCTACTCTATCTCTTGGTTTATCTTGGGTATGCGTGTGCGACTGCCAACTGACCCCTAATCCCAAGAGGAATCCGCGAGAGCTTCGTCCGTCAATCGGCACGTATACTCTGGTAGGTAAGCTTGGTTTACCCCTCGAAGATCTTAGTGAGGCTTCCATTCACCAAATCCGTAAACATTATAATAAGAAATAGGTGAGGTACAGAAGTTTCCATAAATCGAAGAAATCTTTGACATTTAGTGATGATTCACCTTTTCGAGTTCGTTAATACCTTTTATGGTTTCTATACCGGAAGTTGTTATAAATATTACCTAATTACCTATTACCAAACTATCCTATCTACCCGGCGAACTCTTGAATTAATCTATCTATTAAAAGAAACAGCATCAAAATCTGTAGCGTAGTTTTGAAGATATAAGCATACAAAGGGACGGACAGACGCGGAGTAGTTGCAGTTCCAGTGGTTTAAAGCTATAGGTTCCGAATTTAAACAGATTTTCAGACTTTAACTATTCACTATATTGGAAACTTATACTCAGGTGCAAACATAGTAAAAGTCAGTGTCTTATAATGTAGGTACAGTCGACAAAGGAGATACGGTTGCATTTTTCATATGAAGTTTCATGTAAAGGAGACACGGTTACATATCTCCTTTGTTGACTGTTCTACTTCAATAATCAATTAGCTTCCAGCATTAAGGTCAACTGCTGGACATCCCTATAGCACATTGGTACTGGCCAGGTAATATTGGGTTTGCCGGGGTGCGAGAGATATGCTTTCGGCAATCTCACCTCCGGCATCCAAAGACCCAAGACGGTGTGCGTTTTAGTCGGTTCGAGTCCGACATAACCACCTCCACCGGCTCCGTGGGGATTTTTCGCACGATGAAAAAAAAGGCTAGATAATATAATAATACCTACTTAACATTTTAAAATATTTATGCCATAGAATTAATTATTTTACATTACAAAAAAAAACATGTTGATTAATGCCCTAGCGCCTAAAACTTTGCAAGGAGCGGCTTAGCAAAACTCGGTAATCAAATATTTTTCTTAGCGTTACATAAGTGTACGCTTAGTGTGCTGATATTAAATATGTATGTGTATTAATATTAATGAGTTGGGTGTTTATGTAACAATTGAGCGCACAGCTGCCTGCCGAGCGCCGCCATGACGGGACATAGACACTACGTACGGTATACGCATACCATAGAGTAATTAACTTGTTTGTTGGATTTCATTACTGCGCATGTGTGATGGTTTATTAAGCTTTTAGATTAAAAGGCTAATTCATCTAATAAAAAGATGTACAAAATTGAAGGGTCGTCATTGGTAGCTTATTATTCCTCACCTAGCAATTTGAGAAGGGTGACGTTGCCTCCAAGGATTTTTCTCCTCCTATTTTGCGGATGAGATGTTACCTAAGTCCTTATTGGTTGAGGAGTCGACCTTAAGATCGAAGAGAATCCTGGCCGTTAGACTACCGCCGTTAACCCGCACCTTAAACAAGCAATTTAGGTTAGTTGGAAGAGTTAATGGGAATATTAATAATTTTGGTTTAAAAAACATTATGAAATGATCAAGCCCCTCTCTGGCATATGCATTGATGACTGTCATAAACGACAAAACCCATACATTTGTCATTCTATTCTACCACGTCAAATCCCATACATTTCGAATAAGTAAATCGGGAAATATGAAATGCTCAAGTGGGACTTGATGGTGTGGCTCAATAGCTCAGTTGGAAGAGCATTCCCTCTGTAAGGGAAAGATCGTGGGTTCAATTCCCACTTGAGCATTTCATTTTTCCTGATGTATTCGAATTTTAAAGTTAGCGTAATAAATGCTATAAAAAACTCATTCCCATACATTTGTCAAATTGTATTCTAAACCGTCAAGACATTCAAGACCCGCAGCATGGCAATGGCATTATTTTCTTTAACTTTCATTTTCGTGAAGACTTCAGAGTATTTTGATGGGTAATTTGTTTCTGTAACAAATGGGGTGTTTATAGACTGAAGTTGTATGTATGGTTTTGTTTCGTCACACCTGTGATCTAATTCTTTCAAAACCTCGAATTAAAGACTGATTTGCATCATCACTACATAGCACAAAATAAAGTCGCTTTTCACTTCCCTAGGTCCCTATGTCCCTATGTATGCTTATATCTTCAAAACTACGCTAAAGATTTTTATGCGGTTTCTTTTAATAGATAGAGTAATTCAATAGGAAGGTTTATATGTATAATACATGCTTAATATAGTAGAGGGTGCAGCGGGAACGGTATCGAACGCCACGCCGGTGGAAAAAATTGGCGGTACGAAGTTCACCGGGTCAGCCAGTATATTATAAAAATAAAAGCAATATCTCGCTACTATAGGACGGTAAACGGCATCCGATCTTCAGTCTTAACGAAGGCGATCCGGATGTCGGAAGTCGCAGAACGACCTCCGTCCTCCATGAGCGCTGGCCTGGGGGTGACCGGTGGAGCCACCTGTCACCCTAGCAGAAGCAGGCCTCCCCGTACCCGGGGCTAGTTGGGGACACCGAGGTCCCCACAACCCGAAGGGGACCATCTCGAAAGATCCTGGGTCTGCCGGGGTGCGAGAGTGATGCTTTCGGCAATCTCACCTCCGGCAACCAAGGACCCAAGACGGCGTGCGTTTTAGTCGGACATAACCGCCTCCACCGGCTCCGTGGGGATTTTGCGCACGATAAAAAAAACCGATCGTCAGTCTTGTATGACACAAATCCATATTATACGACACACCGTGAAATCGTTCAGATACCATCTCGTGGAAAAATGGCCTAATGATGATAGATAGGTACATGTTACGTAAAAAAATCTACGTCACATGTCTATTTAGCTGTCAGATCAAAATAAATTCCCATATAACAACCGCTTTTAGTATAAATAATATCGATATTCTTACATCACATCTGAAGAATGAAACCCGGAACCTTTATACGCGGTTCACTCGGGTTTACTTTTAGTACACCCACGCAAAACATAATAAAGTATTTTTAGCGAACGAAAAAATAGGGCTGTAACTAAACTTGGTTGAATTATTTATAGTCTAAAAGTAACTTAGTGGTATTATTTGAGGTATTCCTCGAAGCGCCACAGTTTTGAGGCGCACCAAATGAGGCGCACCATTTTTATTCTTCGGAGCGCACCATTTAGCTACTAAATGGTGCGCTCCGAAGAACAATTAAAAATATTAACTTTTTATTCTTCGAAGCGCACCAATGGTTATTAACTTTCGAATAGAGATAGGATACTAACTGAAACTATCGATATAAGTAAAATACGTTATGAGGTATTGAGTTATCAGGGCGTAATTTTCGAGAACAATATCGTTGCATGGATGGCAACCATGGAACTAAAAGTGAATTTGTCAATATGTGTTTTCAAATATCTATTCTTAAAGTCATGTCATCTGCTATCCTTATTTAATACAAACTGGGGTTAAAAATTCAGGATTATTAGGTAATTCATAATCTGGAGCTGGAATTCAGCCAATATTTAAAGCATTTTGTAAAGCTTCTAATAATATTCAATTATCACGACCGTGACAAATGGCCATGTGTAGGTATGTTATGTTGTTTATGTTGTGCAGTGATCTGGTGTTTATAAAAAATACTTTTAATTAAGTGATAGGCAATTACTATGTAGGCAACCAAGCACCGAACACGCCACGATTGTGGCGGTAGGATCCGTCACAGACGAATGGCTGGAGAGGCGCCACGGTAGCCTCTTCTACCAGCTGCCGCAGGTCCACACTGGACATGGCTGTTTCAGTAAGTATCTGCATCGTATAAGCCGATAGCCGATACCCGAATGCCACCAATGGCGGGGCTGCTCCGCAGACACGTCGCTTCACCAGCTGGTAGAACGTTCAGAGAGGATAGAGCTGTGCCGCGGCCTCCAAGCGGCCGTTAGAGCGGAAAGCTACACGCTGCAAACCCTGGTACTGGTCATGGTCGGCAGCGTGAGTGTGAGGAATGCTGCCGCCTTCTTTTGTGTGGCAGTCATTAGTCTAGTATAAGAGAAGCAGCGAAAATGGAATGGGGGTGATCTAGCACTCTCATGTTATATATATATGTTACCGGAAATGTATGAAATCAAGGAATTGTATACAAATCCTAGGAAATGTGTGTTAATACATAGAATGCCTGCAGTTTCACCGGCAATGTGTGAAATAAATGGGTTATTGTCTATATTTGCGGATGATTTTGTGGAAAATTTATATTTTTGTACGAATAAAAAAAAAATAACCACGAAGATTAATGCGGGAGCTTCGCTCCGCTCCGCTCCCGTATTAATCTTCTAACCTAATCTATCCAAGTTAAATTGCGTAGTGTGAACACTGCGCCCCGACCTGGATATATTATAGGTTAAAAGACTGAAGCGAAAGCGAGGCTCCAGCATTAGCCTAAGTGGTTGCTTTTTTACAACCACCGTCAATGTTCCTTGATACCATTTCATACATTGCCTGCTGCGCACTCGGCATTGTATACAATGCCTAGGCATTGGATAGAATACCGGACTATACACATTTCCGGTAACATATACAAAACTATCTGCATCCTCGATGAGCTAGGTCCTGAGAGTTATAGTTGGGGCTAGCCGTCACCGTAAAAGAAGCAGGCCCATGATTGAATCGCTTCGTATATTCATACGCGCCTCTCTATAGAAGATGTGATTTTCATCCCCAAGAACACCTCGAGGCCGCCATTATTAGTTAGCCAGAGAACCTGGCCGACCTTGGCCAGGTCGGCCAGGTTCTCTGGAATATCCTTAACAGAACGTATCAGATACTCCAGCCACACCGACGGAACAACATGCGGTTATAGTCGGTGTGAGTCTGACATATCCACCTAACTGATACGATTCCGTGGGTTCCGTTCACAAAAAATATTTCTCTTGAAGACTATTGTGGTACAGTCAGCATCACATCGATCTTGATGAAATAAGTAGGTACTCAAAATGATCTTACTGCCTTGAATGAAAAGCTTATAGCATTTATTATGCTCACATTTATATCTCCGAGACTTTGCCTTTAGCTAAACATCAGGCGAGGTGAAGTCAAATTGACGTGTCCTAGATAAAAAAAAACGAAATAAAACGGGGAAAAATGAAGCGCTCGCTCAAGGGGGACTTGAACCCACGACCTTGCCCATCAGGGGGAATGCTCTTCCAACTGAGCTATTGAGCTACACCTGAATCCCTTCAAATTTCCCTTCTCTTTATATCCGTCTATAAGGGGGAGATGGTGGAGCCATCTACCAACTTTCTTAGGAACTGTTGGAACTAATGAATGATTTTTCAACCATTTTTAAACATTGATTTTTGAGGACTCCGCCCAAATATTTATATGAAATTTTTATAGCAGAGATCCGGTTCTTAGCATTCCATGGATTCACCGTGCGGTCGCCGGGTCCATGGCGTGGTACAGAGAGGAACACTGTGACGGCGCCTGGGACTTGCGACCCAGGTGTAGGTTTAGGGTGGCCACCTTGTGATGCATCAGCGCTCACCTCCACCGTCAGTCGTGTTCCCCCCTCTACCTATCCAAATTTGGTAAGATCCTATCAACGCCGTTTTAGATATTCGTTTGAGTAAAGAGCTTACTGAAGCTCTTGGCAATCCGAGGTCTTTAATTAAGTTATACAGGGATTTAGCTGGAATTCCCCTTGCTCCTACTTCCACGGCGTAGAGTTTAACCACATAGCCAATCTTGGTTAACTCGTTGGTCAGGTCAAAGTATTTGTTTATTTTTATAGCGTGGTCTTTAGGTATGTTAGTTGCCCACGGTACTGTGAGTTCTACTAGTACTTCACGCTTTTGCTGTTTTGAAAATAAGAATATATCGGGTCTGGATGACGAGGCACAAACATCCTCCGGTATTTTATAGTGTTTCTCATAAGAATCTGTGAGTAATGTCCAATCAGCGGCTGCTATCAAAATTGAGTACGGCTTTTGATTTGCCTTTTTTGAGCAGCCTTTCTTTACAACCGCGACGTCATTTCTTTGGTTTGTGGTTAAACCCTTTTTCGCTCTAGCTACCGCCAAACTTACCGCCTCACGTACGATTTCTAATACCTTATCATGTCGGCGCGAGTAATGACCCCGGTCTAATAGCGTCCTACAACCCACCAGTAGGTGCCTAGCAGTACCAATTGCTTCACCACATGAGTTACATGTTTTATCTGTGGCTTTTCCCCATCTGACAAGATTGCTTTGGTCGGGGAGGGTCAACTGGAATGCATTGAGATAGAATTTAAGGAGAGCCGGTGACCAGTCGTATATTAAGGTACGCCATTTTAAGGCTATGGGAATACAAAATTCACCTAGTGTTAACCATTCCTTTTGTATTTCTAGGTTCATTGCGTGCACTTTGTAGGTATTATTTTCATCTACTTGAAGAAAAGATTTTGTTATGTCTTTGTCTGACTGCCTCCTAGTATTACACAAACCTACCCTACCAGTCTGCGAGCCTATCATGATTTTTTTATGGAATTGGAGACGTGACTCGAGCTCTTTAGTACTTTGATCTTTTGGAAGAGCTTGCACGATTTCGTCTTTTGATTTCGCTAGGACGTGCATTTTGGTTACTCTTAGATGTTTATAGAGTTCCGATGGTTTCTTGAACGTCATTCCAAAGTTATTTGAGGCTCTATATAATGTCGATGGGTCTGCCGACTGGGCTAGCCCCAGCCACGACTTCAATGTCTTCGTAACATTCGCATCTAGTTTTTTGAGAAGGCTCTGGCTTATATCATAAACAAGAAACGGCCAGTTAAGACGCGAGGTTAAATAGTTGTCGTAAATCCACGCTTTTTTAACATTACTTAGTGGCTGTTGATCTACCTTTTGTATATCGATAATGAAGTTATTAATTACTTCTTCTAAAGCTGGAGTGCAACCTCTGTTATCTATTTTTCTTCCGAGAAATTTAAAAGGCACGGTTTCGGATATAGTCGAAACGTTTTCCCCGCCTATACTAAGCCCTGGATCATATGAGGTATATCTGGTACCCCGCCTACCCAGACATAGACAGTAGCATTTGCTAGGTTTTGTTTTCATTCTGAATGAATTATGGGTCATTACTCGCGCCGACATGATAAGGTATTAGAAATCGTACGTGAGGCGGTAAGTTTGGCGGTAGCTAGAGCGAAAAAGGGTTTAACCACAAACCAAAGAAATGACGTCGCGGTTGTAAAGAAAGGCTGCTCAAAAAAGGCAAATCAAAAGCCGTACTCAATTTTGATAGCAGCCGCTGATTGGACATTACTCACAGATTCTTATGAGAAACACTATAAAATACCGGAGGATGTTTGTGCCTCGTCATCCAGACCCGATATATTCTTATTTTCAAAACAGCAAAAGCGTGAAGTACTAGTAGAACTCACAGTACCGTGGGCAACTAACATAACAACCACGCTATAAAAATAAACAAATACTTTGACCTGACCAACGAGTTAACCAAGATTGGCTATGTGGTTAAACTCTACGCCGTGGAAGTAGGAGCAAGGGGAATTCCAGCTAAATCCCTGTATAACTTAATTAAAGACCTCGGATTGCCAAGAGCTTCAGTAAGCTCTTTACTCAAACGAATATCTAAAACGGCGTTGATAGGATCTTACCAAATTTGGATAGGTAGAGGGGGGAACACGACTGACGGTGGAGGTGAGCGCTGATGCATCACAAGGTGGCCACCCTAAACCTACACCTGGGTCGCAAGTCCCAGGCGCCGTCACAGTGTTCCTCTCTGTACCACGCCATGGACCCGGCGACCGCACGGTGAATCCATGGAATGCTAAGAACCGGATCTCTGCTATAAAAATTTCATATAAATATTTGGGCGGAGTCCTCAAAAATCAATGTTTAAAAATGGTTGAAAAATCATTCATTAGTTCCAACAGTTCCTAAGAAAGTTGGTAGATGGCTCCACCATCTCCCCCTTATAGACGGATATAAAGAGAAGGGAAATTTGAAGGGATTCAGGTGTAGCTCAATAGCTCAGTTGGAAGAGCATTCCCCCTGATGGGCAAGGTCGTGGGTTCAAGTCCCCCTTGAGCGAGCGCTTCATTTTTCCCCGTTTTATTTCGTTTTTTTTTATCTAGGACACGTCAATTTGACTTCACCTCGCCTGATGTTTAGCTAAAGGCAAAGTCTCGGAGATATAAATGTGAGCATAATAAATGCTATAAGCTTTTCATTCAAGGCAGTAAGATCATTTTGAGTACCTACTTATTTCATCAAGATCGATGTGATGCTGACTGTACCACAATAGTCTTCAAGAGAAATATTTTTTGTGAACGGAACCCACGGAATCGTATCAGTTAGGTGGATATGTCAGACTCACACCGACTATAACCGCATGTTGTTCCGTCGGTGTGGCTGGAGTATCTGATACGTTCTGTTAAGGATATTCCAGAGAACCTGGCCGACCTGGCCAAGGTCGGCCAGGTTCTCTGGCTAACTAATAATGGCGGCCTCGAGGTGTTCTTGGGGATGAAAATCACATCTTCTATAGAGAGGCGCGTATGAATATACGAAGCGATTCAATCATGGGCCTGCTTCTTTTACGGTGACGGCTAGCCCCAACTATAACTCTCAGGACCTAGCTCATCGAGGATGCAGATAGTTTTGTATATGTTACCGGAAATGTGTATAGTCCGGTATTCTATCCAATGCCTAGGCATTGTATACAATGCCGAGTGCGCAGCAGGCAATGTATGAAATGGTATCAAGGAACATTGACGGTGGTTGTAAAAAAGCAACCACTTAGGCTAATGCTGGAGCCTCGCTTTCGCTTCAGTCTTTTAACCTATAATATATCCAGGTCGGGGCGCAGTGTTCACACTACGCAATTTAACTTGGATAGATTAGGTTAGAAGATTAATACGGGAGCGGAGCGGAGCGAAGCTCCCGCATTAATCTTCGTGGTTATTTTTTTTTTATTCGTACAAAAATATAAATTTTCCACAAAATCATCCGCAAATATAGACAATAACCCATTTATTTCACACATTGCCGGTGAAACTGCAGGCATTCTATGTATTAACACACATTTCCTAGGATTTGTATACAATTCCTTGATTTCATACATTTCCGGTAACATATATATATAACATGAGAGTGCTAGATCACCCCCATTCCATTTTCGCTGCTTCTCTTATACTAGACTAATGACTGCCACACAAAAGAAGGCGGCAGCATTCCTCACACTCACGCTGCCGACCATGACCAGTACCAGGGTTTGCAGCGTGTAGCTTTCCGCTCTAACGGCCGCTTGGAGGCCGCGGCACAGCTCTATCCTCTCTGAACGTTCTACCAGCTGGTGAAGCGACGTGTCTGCGGAGCAGCCCCGCCATTGGTGGCATTCGGGTATCGGCTATCGGCTTATACGATGCAGATACTTACTGAAACAGCCATGTCCAGTGTGGACCTGCGGCAGCTGGTAGAAGAGGCTACCGTGGCGCCTCTCCAGCCATTCGTCTGTGACGGATCCTACCGCCACAATCGTGGCGTGTTCGGTGCTTGGTTGCCTACATAGTAATTGCCTATCACTTAATTAAAAGTATTTTTTATAAACACCAGATCACTGCACAACATAAACAACATAACATACCTACACATGGCCATTTGTCACGGTCGTGATAATTGAATATTATTAGAAGCTTTACAAAATGCTTTAAATATTGGCTGAATTCCAGCTCCAGATTATGAATTACCTAATAATCCTGAATTTTTAACCCCAGTTTGTATTAAATAAGGATAGCAGATGACATGACTTTAAGAATAGATATTTGAAAACACATATTGACAAATTCACTTTTAGTTCCATGGTTGCCATCCATGCAACGATATTGTTCTCGAAAATTACGCCCTGATAACTCAATACCTCATAACGTATTTTACTTATATCGATAGTTTCAGTTAGTATCCTATCTCTATTCGAAACATATATATCCTATCTTCTATTCTAACCATTGGTGCGCTTCGAAGAATAAAAAGTTAATATTTTTAATTGTTCTTCGGAGCGCACCATTTAGTAGCTAAATGGTGCGCTCCGAAGAATAAAAATGGTGCGCCTCATTTGGTGCGCCTCAAAACTGTGGCGCTTCGAGGAATACCTCATTATTTATGGTACCTAGTAAAAGTCGAATTTCTTTTCGCAATATTTAAGTAGGTATTTTTAAAGTCGAATTTCTTATCGCGATTTTAGCACATTTAAGTCATAATTCGACTCCTTGATAGCTTTTCTAAAGAAAAGGTTCGCAAATTTTATAAAGCATCATTGTTAAATGGATCTGATTAAAAGTTTTGAAGTTTAAAAGTTGGCCCTAAAATAGCAATAGGTAAGATTGATGGATAGAATGAAAACAATAAAGCCTTTTTTAGAATATTTTGGGACATTCACACTGTTAACTTCTTTTTAATTTTGACTAGTTGACCCGGTGAACTTCGTACCGCCAACTCTTTTCCGCCCGCGTCGCGTCTGATCCCATTCCCGCTGTACCCTCTACTATATTAAGCGTGTATTATACATTATAATAAACCTACCTCTTGAATCACTATCCATGTAAAAAAACCGCTTCAAAATCCGTTGCGTAGTTTTAAAGATTTAAGCATACATAGGGACGGACAGACAGCGACAGCGACTTTGTTTTAATAATCTCTAGTGATAAGTTTCTCATCTTGTGACTAAAGTCTCTTCAAAACGCGATCACTTATTTTTTTATTTGTAATACTAGCTTTTGCCCGCGGCTCCGCCCGCGTGGATGTCGGTTATCGCGACCAAACATAGCCTATGTCCTTTTTCATGGTCATCAAAATCTGTGCAGTGGTTTAGGCGTGAAAGCGTAACATACAGACAGACAGACAGACAGACAGACAGACTGACAGAGTTACTTTCGCATTTATAATATTAGTATGGATAATCATATTAATCACTAGCTTTTGCCGGCGGCTCCGCCCGCGTGGATGTCGGTTATCGCGACTAAACATAGCCTATGTCCTTTCTCATGGTCTAATCTACCCCTATACCAAATTTCATCAAAATCGGTTCAGTAGTTTAGGCGTGAAAGCGTAACATACCGACAGACAGACAGACAGACAGAGTTACTTTCGCATTTATAATATTAGTATGGATTAATAAGGTATGACGCGGGATCGTGTATCAAATTGTTAGCCAACTACAAAAGCAATTACTTTATAATTTACTATTAGCGGTAAAATAACAGTCAAATATTTTATAACAGCTGTTATACTGTTACATATGAATCGATACCAGTACATCCCTAAAAGATCAGTCAGCTCGCAATAGCTACATTAATACGTAAAGAGTTTTCCAAAAGATTACGGGCGCGTGAGTCATACTCGTGCAAACACGAGTTATGTAAATGTACTGCATAATGTACAAGTACAATGCTGAAGACCACAGTGAGCTACCGTCTCGCTGTTACACACAAATATACAAACACATCTACATACGAGGGCGACACTGAAAGTTTATAGAACTGGCCATTTATAAACGAATTATTAAAAAAAATAAGTTCAAATTTTGAAAATGGAACTCTTTGCCAATATTATATTATTCTATATGTATTTTATTCATATATTTATTCATATATTCTCGTATAGGGTGCAGTACCTAACATACGCTGCAATGAACGTCTAGTGTTACATTACCATATTCTGATGAAACGGTGAGTGAACAAAATATGGGAGAAAATAGCGAAAGCATTTTTCCATTTCATTTGACTTTATGAAAGGATTTGTAACGCACGACCATGCACGGAGGGGTTTTCACAAGCTTAGGTGTATTATTTTAATTTGAAAAGTTTGTGTGCGTTTGTGAGGGTTAAATCTTGCAAACTGAGTAAGTACCACTTCGTCTAATCCTACGGAGTTGGTATTTTACTTGTTTGTTCTGTGGCGATGAATAGCTTGGCTTCAGATAAAGGTACTCTTTAACGGTCAACAGCACAGGCGTGAATTTTTGTTCATGAAGTTTTTTTTATCATCCTGTACGATCCGCATATCCTTTGTTACCAACGGACCACTCAATCCATCCACCGAGGTGGATTAGGCTTTCTAAAACGCATGGGACGGCTTGACCAAAGTATCATCTCACTTCACATCATATCGGACTATTGGGAATTCGGCAATTAAGACGTTTGTAGAAATTGGAATAAATATTATGACTTCAAGTCGTTATTTGAAAATTTGAGAAAAACATTAGTCAAGTCAAAGAAAACTGTTTCAGTTTTTCTTATTGACAGCACTAAAGAAATGTGTTTGTGCCGTCAATAGCTATTAACCAAAGGGAAAAGGGCTACTTAACCATTCTAATATTTGATAACCAGTTGCTATAATAACTACTGAAATTCCCAAAATGTCAAATTATCGAAACAGCTAGTTGCCAAAATACTGGCAGCAAGCAAACGCTGTTAAAAGAATTTATACGACCAACATTAAGGCCAGGTAGACCGCATTTTGAGTTTTTTAAAAGCATTTGAATCATAGGAAAAAGCGTTTTAAATTTCGAAAAAAAGATATATATTAGTTAAGGATCCAGTCTAGTCAAATTCGCATTCAGTTACCAGATCTGATGAACTTCACTCGATAGAAAAAAATCCCAAAGTTACCCCTTTTCGTTATTTTTTTTTGAATATTATGACTAAATTACTTATGCTTTCTATAAAATTTTTGTACTAAACTAAAGCCACTACATATGTCTAGACATTTTCGTAGATTTTGACTATATTATGAAATAATTTTTAAAGTTATATTTAAATACCTACTAAATTCGCGAGTGCTCGCGCCGCTGAGGCCCGAAAAGTTGCGCCAGTCGCGCGCTGGCGCTTACCGAAGTAGGACCTGTGTCAGTTTTTGCGCGACAGTTTCGTGCACCAATCCATCGGTTTTACGTATTTATAATAAATTGTTGCAAGTCATTCAATATGGGCAATAAACAACGCAAGCTAAAGAAGTCGTGCAAAGCCATAAACTAAATTTCTAACTCCGATTGGTAATTTAAAAAAATATCATACCTAAATATTACGCTCATAGCGCCATAGTATAAGAATATCAGTATTACTACTGAAGATGCTACTTACGATTTTCTATAATTCATATTTTATCTATATCAGTACAGGGGTACCTAGTACCTACAATATTCGTACATTGTATATAATTTGTGTGTGTGTAAATAAATATAAATTTAGTTTTAGTTTAGGATAGAATAATTTTAATATTTAGGTAGGTTAGTTTAATTATTGGCCTTTTTTTATCGTGCGCAAAATCCTCGTGGATACCACCCCCACGGAGCCGGTGGAGGCGGTTATGTCGGACTCAAACCGACTAAAACGCACGCCGTCTTGGGTCCTTGGTTGCCGGAGGTGAGATTGCCGAAAGCATATCTCTCGCACCCCAGCAGACCCAGGAGAATTACTGGCCTTGGGTCAGCCGGGGTGCGAGGGATATTTCGATGACAACCTCACCTCAGGCCTAGCACCACGACCCACAGTCGGCGTGCCCACAGTCGGACTCGAACCGACTAAAAAGTCGGTTCGAGTCCGACATAACCTCCCCTTCCGGCTCCGGCAGGGGAGGTATTCGAGGGGATTTCCGCACGAAAAAAAGAAGGTACAGTGTAAATTTATATAAATACTTCATAAAAACTAGCACCACGACCCACAGTCGGCGTGCCCACAGTCGGACTCGAACCGACTAAAAAGTCGGTTCGAGTCCGACATAACCTCCCCTTCCGGCTCCGGCAGGGGGGTATCCGAGGGGATTCCCGCACGAAAAAAGTTGTTAATCTCGTTAACTTTAGGTATTTAACTGCCCTGTCGACGACGAACGGTGCGATTATATAAAGTAACCGTTAGCATCAATTCAAACAAATGTTTGTAAAATTACAAGCATTATTATTATTATAATGTAAGTTTTTTTCGCCCAAGCAACTGAACACATAGAACAAACAGTACTCAAAATCATACAGTTTTTTTGATTTCGTATTTATTTCTTACTTAATATAATCATATCACTAAATAAAGTTAAAAAAACTGCATTTAATTTTCTAAGTCAAATCAAGTTTTCCTACTGTATATTTCTATACTGTGACGCTGGTGGGGTCATCGCCGAGTTCACCGTCACTGCGTTCGCGCGTAATATTTTACGAGCGGCCGGGATCGCTATAAATGCCTACTTTTGCAGGAAAACAGGGCCTTAAGAACGTGCGAATGTATTTGCTTTATTCGATTTTTTGTGCGCGCACGTTAATGTGTCGTCCGACCATATAAATGCAAACAGATTAGCGAGATTGGGCGTCGTCGTTGTCTGTATACTGAGATAATATACATTAGAATAACTAGTCGGCCGACCGCGGCTTCGCCCACACGGATTTCCGTTAACGCGACTTTAGCTCATATCTCCGGACCACGGACAGAATATGAATACTCCGGACCTACTGAACGTATTGCAATAAAACAAAAGTAAGATTTTGAGGCCCGTATTCTAGAATGACACTCAGTCTAAAACTTGATATAGCTGAGGACAGATTGCATTGACAGAATTCACAGATTTTCTATGCAATCTGTCCATAACTTAATCAAGATCCAGACCGAGTGTCATTCTAGAATACGGGCCTAAGTCAAAGTGCTCAGTTGGAGCACTTTCAAATAAATCGCAGCAAAATCCGTGCTATAGTTTTTGCGTCCATCGCGGACAGGCAAGTATTCTTAAACAATATTGTTGTATTCGGTATTCAACATTTAAAAAGATTATTATTCGAAATTTAAAACAAATCTTGGGTTATTTACATAACCCAAGATTTGTTTTAAATATCTCCAATGTACATACACGACCACTTTACAATTTATAAATGTTATTTCAACCCGAAGTCAATATTTCATTTGCGCAGTCAAAACTTACAACATTAACAAGGAGCGTTGCGCGTGCGTCGTCACATCAATTGAAGCGTCCGCGCAGCCGATGTGGGGTGACCGCAAGGCCTGCAGGAGGGTGACACACGAGTGGGTGACAACTATTGAGTCATTGTGGTCTGTGCCCACTTAGGAGTCATCTTACTGAAACTTAAGACTTACGGTGCGATCACATTACAAGTTTGTTTATGCAGGAGCGATCTTAATCTTGTACTTAACTGTATTAAATTTATCAGGTTTATGATTGTTTTTATTAGAGAAAGAGTTGAAGCTAAGATTTGTTTTCTGTTGGTATATAATTAATCAGAAAAGTACCTGATAGTATTGTATGTGCCAATCTAGTAATTAATAATGGTGTAACATACAATCGGAGCCAACATTATTGCTCTGAGCTCACAATAAATAAATTGAATGATTGTTCGCACTTCGCAACAATCGCTGCAGTGGTGAAACGTACTGTCAATGAACGTTTTGACATTACTTTACAACAGATTTTTCTTCGTTTTCGACACAATATTTCCACATTATGAATAAGCTACTGTCTGAAAAGGAACGCCGAAAAGAATAATGTCTCTACAGTTTATTTCCTCGAACTAACAAAAGTCTGGAGCTAGGTTAAAACCTGTTTTATTTGGCAACAAAAATATACTTCTAACAGGACAAGCGCGTTAACGTTTGTAAATTCAGTCGAAGGATTATCATATCACTATTAGCAAAAACACAAATAATTATCGAGATTTGCAAAAAGTTACACGGGGCAGGAAGTGATTGTCCTCTAAAAATGTCAATTATTTGCTGCACCGTAGAAATTGCGGCAATTACGAAGCCGGTACTAGATTCGTATGATCACGTTGTATAGAATGGTTAGACTCATTTCTGGTAACGAACAAAAAACTGTTTACAGTTAGTGTTCTCTTTTGTGCAGTGTTTTGTTTATAATTAGCGCACATAGCGGTTTCACATGAATGCTTAGTTTTTTTTTAGTTCTTTTCAAAACGTTTTTTTACATCGTCGTTTTACTTACCGGTTACAATAACTCGTGAATCGGCAATATGCCAAATTGATGCCAAATTAAATAAATATAAAATGTGTGATGTTTAAAAAGTTTTAGTAGTAAAAATTAGGAACTATAATTTTGATATAGAAGTGGTAACATGTGTAAAAAAAGCTAATAAAGTAATTGTTATTGCGTTATTTTTGCACTTAAAAATTGCAGTTTTGAGGAAACTTAGTAACCTTTAAATGATGCAGCAATGACGTTTAATAAAAATAATGGTTATAAATGTAAAAAACGTTTCAAAGGGCAAAAGCATCGGGCTCATTGCTCATGGTCCCGAACGGTTGATTTACATAATTAATACATTAAATATGCTCGCCACCAAGGCCATCCGTTTTATCGCTAACTGCATTGCATTTTTCTTCTGTGTAAAACAAGAATACTTGTGTATTTTTAAAGTTCACACACCTAAAACTAGTGGGATAGTTCTAATGAGTGATTCTGATTACTCATGAAGTGTAAAGCACTACACTTACTTCCCACTAAAAATATGTTTGAAATATTATTTAGAAAATATAGTGACCAGCAAACTTCTTGATAATGCTCTTTAGAAATAGCGTTTTTAGGCCCCTTTGGTGGTAAGAGCCTAGAGCGTCACCATGCTCTAATAAACCAATCATAGATTATATTAAATCAATCACGGGCTCGCGTCTATGGTTCATCGATCCATTATAGTTGGCCCATATAGTGCACATGCACGAAATTTCTGACGGTATTTCAAAATATAGTTGCCGGTCTATATTGTTTTTTTTTAGTTGTTTGTTGGCTTTTTCTGAGGGCGAGGATATAGGTCAGCAACGCTTGAATGGTACATCTGATATTGCGAGCGTACGCACCGCCATGAATTTTACGAGTTATTCTGATCCTCCGAACGCACAAAGCCGGGCTATTTGGTATTCGTTCACCTATCTATGGAATTGCCCCTGACCCCTCTCTCCCCTCTCCTCCCCTCTCCACCTTTGAGGTCGTTTTTACGTATTTGTATTCTGTATATGGAAATAACCTTGCTGGTCGACCGTGGGATGAAAAATATTAGTCTGTTCTTAAAGTAGATATTTACTTGAAAGACGTTTCTACGCGTTATGTTGGTAATGAGTAATGACATTCAAATACTGGTGGGAACAATTTGTAAATAATAGCATTAAAATCTTTGATATTTTTAAGAAGTTTAGGACTAGAAGGAAGTAGTATTCGTTTTCTTGTTTACCACAAAAGTGTGTAAAGTGCCCACGACACATTCAACAGCGCAACAAACTCCGCAGTGGAGTTTGTTGCGCCGTTTCTTCTCCACCAGCGCCTTGGAAGCGGTGGTAAACTTAGATTAAGTAAAATTATAATTGACGTCGAGAAACAAGTTTATTGTTCATCATTGAAAATAAATGACTATGACTATGCCATAGTTCCACAGATATCTGATAGATACCCGCGTGTGTAGTCCCGTAGTCCGGATAGGAGTAAATTCTTCAAACTAAGTGATCAGCCACTGGCGAATACAATATTTTTGATGTACGAGTACATGACCATTTTCAGAGCATTGTATAGCAGTTTTAAGTTAAGTGTCTGTTTACCGAACGATAGGTATGTTTAGTAGGTATACCTGAGATCAAAGTCTGTCTTAAATTTTACATATCGAGTTCGTTGTGGTAGAGCGACCTTGAAAATGTTCAAAATAGTATCTTGATCTGTTATCGTTGTCTTGAATATTTCCACGGTTTTTATTAATTTTATCTAGACTTGTTCTAGAGTCTAATCTAACGCATTAAGCCACATAGGAAAGCATGAGAATGACGTACTTATTTCCTAGTAATTCGTGGTTCCTGGGCTCCCTGAATCACTGGGTCACTGAATTTCCGGGCACGAAATTTTAGTAAGGCACCCCACCATCGTCGCATTAGATATCTTACTTACCGGCCGAAACAAATCTATTCACTGTTAATACTGGAGATTGATGGCGCTTGGTGAAATCTGCTATACATATTGAATAACACACTTGTACTTTTCACGTAAAAGTACACGTGTGTTACTCAATAAATCTATTCAATATTGTAGATTACGAGGTATCTATCAGCCGTCGAGAAGAGACTAATTTAGAAGAGAAATTTCAGTTGCACCAGAAAACCATGTCATATTCATTTAAAATAATCTTAAATTCAAATAAAGTAAGTGCATTTTACGATAATAATTCTCCCTTGTCAATATTACAGATATCGCTCTCTCATAATAATCATAATGTACACAGTATAATCTTCTAGACAAATATAATAATATTGCAGTCATTAAACTAGGCCTTGCCGTTTCTGAGATTACTTCATAGGAAGAGCCAGACTCAAAACCAACAACGTCGCGCGGCGGCAAGTACACTTGCGCACAAATTTGTTTAACCATTGACGTAAATAAACATAGGCGTGTTTATTTAAAATTGCAGACTTTTCACTCTTATCTAAGAGATTGTGTAATAGAATTTATGTTAAGTAGAAACTCGTTTTCCTTGTCTTGTTATTTAAATTTTTACACCGAAGACAATTATACGGATATTTATGCGATTTTATTTATATCCGGTCTAGTTTTATAAATTTTGGATTTTTTTAGTATGTCGTCGCAATATAAATGCAAATATTGCAACTAGAAATCTTATGACATTTAATAAGTACTACGCTATATTATATTACACCCACGATTTACCAATGTAATATTTTTGGTACCACGTAATAGGGAGCAAGCCTATTGCTTTCCATCAGGTAGGTACGCTTCCAGATTTTCTGCGACTACTGAAAAGTTTCAGGCTGTCGTTGTAGGCCCTCAGAACCTACAACATAACGAATAATTTTAATCTGTCACTAGTTTTTGTATCAATTGCACTCATCTTAGGCCTATACCCAACAGTGGACTCCAATAGGCCAATTTTGATAAAGACATTTGAATTATTTTAGTGTAAAACTACTTTTTGTGTCAACTGTACTCAGCTGGCACGTTCGATACTTCTCAAATCGTTTAAGATGACTTTTATTTCGCACAACTTTCTCGGATATCATATGTCACGCATTATTTTTATCATTTAATTGTTGTTTTTATTAGTTGACCCGTATCTCATTATCTATTCATGTTACGGAATTTTTGAACTTTATTTTCACAAATTTTAAAAGTTTACATCGAATCGTATAAAACTTAAGACAAAACGTGGGTGCTTTTGATTACTATTGCCCACTTTTTATTATTAATAATCCTTTTTTTATATCAAGATGCCAACGTATTACAATGTAGTACTTATGGTATTTATAGAAAAAGTATACAGTAAGCTTATTTAGTCCCATTCTAAGAAACAAAATCCAACATTGTTACGTGTTTAGTTTGAGTCTATTAATCAATCAATCGATCGATCGATCAAAATTGTCCAGTCTGGCCAGCTCCTCTAGACAATTGGCAATTTGCTGGCCGGCGTATAGTAGAATAGAATGACAAATGTATGGGATTTGACGTAAAGTTGTCAACGAAAAAAGTTAACTTTTTATCCCATTTTAAAGTTTATTTTATCTTTCGAAAGCAATGTGTGACTGTGTTCCAGCCTCAAACTCGACAGTAAAATATTTATGAGGATGTTTTGTTTACTATCTAACGACAACTTTAAATATCATGAATAATTCTATCTTCCGAATATGTAGGTGTTATTGAGGTTAAGGACAGCGAATAGCAATACAGCTACTATCACAAAATATCGGTCGTGTGCCACATGCTGTGAAGATGTTCACCATAATACACAACGTGATTGGCAATTATAATTGACTTTCGTTGTAGTACTATTATCTATTCTATGGTTTTAGTTTCTTCTTCACCCGGGTGGCAGACCCCGGGCTCCATGGTTAAGGCCTCTGAGGCTCTGATCAATTGAGACGCAACATCTTTGTAATGATGATTCTGCATTTGAGCGCCACTCACGGTTGCAATTAAAGCCCGCACTTTTGAGCCCTGAGAGAGTTTGTTGACAATAATTTCCATATTAACTAGACTTAAGGGTCGTTTCACTGAGTTTATATTCTGTGCCACGTAAAAAACATTTCTATTATACCTTGGCAGTCGTTTAGAAACAGCTCAAAACATATTACACATCGTACATAATAACAAATATTTGATCCAAAACATTTGTTCCCCAACCCCCAGGAGACCGTTTTCTTTTTATGAGCAAATAGTTCAAAGAAGATTTCTTCCAATATTGGGCCAATAAATATTTGCCGACTTTTTCGTTGACATACATGCGTTAGGATTCCCAGACGGAGACCAGATGTTTATCGGTTCACAATTTTTGTTGAAAGACCTTTTGTCCCAATACTCCCAAGATAGTCTTTTTCAGTTCCAAAATATAAATCAAGAGAATGTTTGTCTTCATTTAAACTCCCTTTTCTGTATCTGTCTCGTTCATTTTCATTGGTTTTATGATTTATTGGATGGCCTGTTGGATTGCCGATTTAGATGAGCTGGCCCAGAATTTGGCCACAGTTACGGTTAAAAGTGAAGTATTAGTGAATAATGGAAATAACCCTGTGGATGCAACAGGAATAAGATTGTTATTTAATCCACTGTTACATTGCAGTATTTTTTATGATATTACAGGTATCCAGTATCCTTACGATGACGACACTAGCATTGTATAAATTATGTACCTTTGACGTAAGGATCTGCAGAGATTGAATCACAATAAATAAGGGTTTAATCTACAATGCAATGAGATTAATTCTGATAAGCAATTAAAGTAGATCATCCACCTTTGCTAGCTCAATTTAGTTAGATGAGTTTGCATTAGGTGCAAATAAGCTATATTGAAACATGTGTGAATTGGGTCCCAGTCGTGGTACGCTATTGAATTTCATGCATGCTTAGACCGACAGCATTGCATGGCTGTGATACATCGCTGCTCTACTTATAAACCGACGTTCTCACGTTACAACAATAATTGAAACCGAGACTTGTTAGACAAAATTACTCACTAACAATTGTTTTGGTACAAGTAAAGAGTAATTTCGCGTGTTTTCCTCAAGCCGAACCGTTAACTGCAGTTGGAGATTAAAGATCGGTATTAGTTATTTGTGTACTGGAGCCTAATTCTGCTAATTTATAAATATTTGATTTGGAGTCGTCTGATGGCTGTCGAAATCCAATTAAACATAAAAAATTATCGCGATTTCAATGAAAAGAGACCCAATTCTCATTATAACAATTTTTTCTTCGATCTAATGTCAAAAGTCAATGTTCTTTCTTGAAAATTATATTACAAATGTACCGTTTTTTACAAATAATTTAGACTGGCAAAGCGGACCAGACTTTAAGTTGAAAAGCTTCGGGTGCGACAAAAACTGTATTTCGACAGTTAAAACTTCCAAATGGGAGTGTAAGGTGGAATCGATACTGACTTCAACCATCCTAAAAATTTGCAGAATTGGCCTGCTGGTCACTGAACTTATTATAGTTCATTAAACAGGGAAGTATACAATATTTGGCTTTCTCCTTTCATAGACGGCTTTGATCTGGAGTTACATAATGAAATGTGCTCGTATACCCTTTCTAAATGTAGTACGGATGTTTATTCCAAATAGGTGTTTTAATAATGCTCTAGTTTCGACACATGTTTGAATGCAACTGTCTGATAATTCACAAGGCTACGTGTTATCATATTTTCGAAGAATGAGTCATTCGAAATACTATAAAGAACTATATTCAACATTGTATTCAAATGAAACGCTATTGCGTACAGATTTTTTTCTTCGTTAAGAAACTTTTTATGTTCATTTCTTCACTTCAGTTCAAAGTTCACTTTTTTATCTATCTTTTTATTTTTATTCGTTGGCTTCGTGATTATTTCATCTCTCGTTTACACTGCGATTTGCAAAATTGTATTTTCTTTGTTGAAGCCATTTTTAAAACTAGCTTTGTATTTGTTTCTGTTCGCGTTAGAATATTGGATATTATATTCACGCTTTATGTTCGAAAAGGTAGGCAGAAGTATTACGACCATATTTAGCTATACTTACTACGTTTTTCTCAAGTTTCTAGACTGGTGATGGTACCTAGAAATTCCTGAATGTCCAAAATAAAAAACCACCATTATAGATACCAATAATGATGGTGTTATATGAATAAAATAAATAATGATACTGATGGTATTCCGCTTGTGGATCTCGTTAGATATTTTTTCACATTCCGCTTAAAGGACCCGGGATTGTAGGAAGACCCAAACGCGTATGTTGAAGAATTCCATCTGCTAAAGAAAAGAGGTTATTTCTTCGTGTGGCAATTACTTTGTTATTTGACAAACGAGTTCATTGTGTCTAACGGTGAGACAAATTCTCAATACAGGGCTCATTTGATGTTTATTATGTTGATAATAATAAATCATTCAAGTTAAGAAAGCGATGACATAGTAAAATTGAGGTCACTTGCTTAGTAAGAATATTTAAAATAAGAAGGTCACCTAATTAACGGCCATCTCATTAACTACCGGCACTACAAACTAATTACGTCATTACCTTGCCCTCCCCCCATCCCCTTCGCTGGAGATTTTGACCCGTATTGCAGAAAGATTTTCAGTAATGAATCCCGACTTGAAACCAGTTTTAAGGACGGACTGTGTAGTGTATTGTAGAACTTAACTCGAGTGGTACAACAAATCTCTTCCGTTTTTATCGACTAACAACTTTCATACTGTGTTGGTTCAGGAAGCGCAATTAGCACAAATAATTTCCTCACATTTAGCTCGTGAATGGCCATTGACCTGACTCATACGCTAAAAATGTTATACGTAGTTTACGACCTATACTCGGTGTATCCATTCCTGAATGAACGTCGACGCTCTAGTGCAGAGATTCCCAAACTTTGTGTCTCGTGGCTCACGAGACAAAAGGTTTTACTTTAGGACTTTAGGTTCTTCGGTTGTAGATAAAACTTCTATTTAATAGTATGGCATGTTTTGCTACTACATACATAAGACTCAAATGTTATTGCCTGATTAAATTGTTGCCTAGAGGAGAATTACCTGATTTTTAAATTTAGTTAGACGTTAAATTAAAAAACGATACAAAATAGTTTGTATACTAAGCCTACAACGTTGCTATCGTCATCGTTCGTTCATTAAATATTCAGATAAAAACTATGTAACAAGACACTCATATGTAAGTATTATTTCACTAATGGAAGTCAAAATTAAAGGCACAATCTGCTTAAATGACATAACACTATTGTGAGTTACCACTGACTTACATCTTATTGACCCTCAATAATTTTTTCATTTACATGGACCTTTTTGCTATCGTCTTGAAATTCGATAACATCACTTTGGGTACCATTGGTCCAATGCGTGTTCGTTTGCAGTTTGATTTACGATAGGAGGTGTTCTTAGCGACTAACTGGCGAGAAATACGGGTGCAATGAATTAATGTAGACTATTGCTATGTTGCCTTGTAAAAGGGGTTTTCAGTACTAAGTAGGTAATAAAGCAGAGCAAACTGCATCTGATGTTTATTATAGATAATCACCTGGTTATTGATGGACGAGGCTCTAGCGCAGGCTTTTATTGCAAGGTTATTTCTAATTCCTCATTTTACCGATTCCCCCCGAAAATGTATCAACTTTCCTCTTTGGGAGATCAGATGGCCTTTGGTGAATGATGATGGTATAGTAAATGAATGGTATAGTATACATATGTACCTATCATATATAAGTATAGAAGAAATAAATACGAGGATAAGAAATTAAATATTGTCCCTAAAAATGATAAATTATTCCTCATTGAACACGTGCATTATTTATTCGTTATTGAACACGTGCTTTATTTCTATAGGTGTAAACGTAAAGGCATATTCACACCAACACACAACAGCACCGTATTAACAGAAGGAATTTGATCCCATTGTAATGTTATTACCAGTGTAATGCGGGCAAACTGTCCCTACTAATGCAGTTTCGACATAAACCCAACACATTTATGCCAAACGTAGTTACAACATTCGTTCGTATTTAGGTCATCGTAAGTAGCACTTTGGCACTACTTGCTACGTACAATCATATCATTGATGCCTGATGTAATTAATGACTTGAATATATTAGCATACTTTCTTTATTTGTTTATTTTTAGTTTTTAATCTCGTTATAAATAAATGTATACTATTGACCTACTATGGAATCTTCGAGAATTCTCTGCGGGTCAATTGTGTTGATTTTCTAATACTGGCGCCAATATTTCCGCGTAAGGTCAGACGGGTGTAAACGTCGTAAAAGTAACACCAAGATGAATCAGTCACTGTTTAAAACTGTATTTCTTTTAAAGAGATTTCAGCACAAGTGGCCAGGCAGGAGTGAAAGGAGAATCGGAAATGGGAAACGAACAGACTCGAGAAGTACAAATGTTAAGAAATACAGGATACTATTTTTTAATGTCTATTTTAGTGAAAAGGTTGTAAGAACTTTTCTTCTGCTTACCATCCTATGGAGTTGACACTTCTGGAGTTGTTGACACATTCATGAGTCCCGGAGGCGAACTCTCTTCACGAATGTCATTTTCATCATAAATATCATCGTGTTAATCCAGGTCGCTTTGGAGGCTCTCACCTAGTAGACCTGGGTACGCTAATCCTTCTCGAATGTCTCTAAGCACAAGCCAGGAGCTAGCTAATATGTCTCAACATATCCGTGCCTTTTCTCTCATGGTATAAAGTCGACATTCTATACCAGTTTACTTTGTGGCATTGTGTACTGTACAGATAACAAAGTTGTATTCCTTTTCTTTGAGAAGCGTGGGTGAATACTTCCTTCATGATTCACCGATGACTGAGTAATTAGCTGATTCACGTTTATCGTGTGTACCTACCTCAAAACGTAAATAGTATGGACCACTGTTTCATCATCTTCGCAGAATCGGACATAATGAATAAGAATTACGACGGTAATTACGATCTATTCTTATATATGTAAGTAATTTTACGAGAATATTACTGCCAACACGTTCCTATGTGTAGTTCTCTCATATTTTGGTCAACAGGTAATTAAATTCACGTAAATTTTGTAAATGGACTGAAGATGAAGACACTGATACCTTGGTTTCTGGTTAGCCAGTTCGCTGTTAAGTAATGTATTTCAAAATAACACGTAATTAGAAAGCTTATTATTTTACTTTATTTCAGTTATTTCTTCAAGACAATCCAAGGCCAATACAAACCGGTCTATTCGTACTGTAAACCGGTTAAAAATTAGATAAAAGACATGAAGACATTCGATTCGAGCTGGAATTATTTGCTCACACGTTTTGGGGATGGAGGAGATAATATTTCCCGTCCCTGTTGCCCGTCATTTGCTCATGTGTTCATATACATCATAGTATATACTTCTCTTGTCATTGAACCTTATATTACATTTAAGTTAACAACCCTAATAAAATAGTATTATTTTATTTTTCATCTGTTAATTTTTAATTATTTAATTTTGTTTATTTTTCCGCATTTTATATTATGTTGCGGAGGACGTTAAGAGGCCATTGCCTTTAATACTGGTTTGTCATTCGTTTAATTTTGTTATTTGTTTTTTTTTATCAATGTAAATTAAATAATGATATCCCATTGTATCTTGCTTGCCTTTGAAAAGTTACCCCATGTGATAATGAGTGAACGCACATCACTTACGAGGTGGCAGTTATTTGAAAGGACGGAACTAAAAACCTGTTAATAACGGCTTTAAAGACGTGTGAAGATTCGATGGGGACCTATCTCCCCGGGGATTACAATGAAATCCACACAGTGTTTTCACGGTGTGTGGATCACGGACGTGGATGCTGACACAGATGCATGTACTATGAAAAATGTGTCTGCACTCTCATAAACGATCCCTATTCCACGGTGCGTAGTGCGCGAAATTGCGTAAGCGTCCGTAAAATCGCAAGCCGTGGAGATGCGGCTTTTTATACTATGTTAAGTTTGGTGTTGATTACACAAATAAACTATAACTGCTGGTGCAAAGGATTTATTACTAAACAATACAATAATTAAATTGATATGAGCGGCGCACTAGCCGTTGTCTATCCGAGCTGTCTGTGTGCGGGGTGCGGGGTGCCGAGGGCCGCTGTGCTACCTGCGCGTCTCTCCGCCCCCTCCGTGGTCCTCATCATTGGTGGAGCTCTTAACATCCTCCCCCCCCTTGAAAGAATTGCTTTCAAGAGGCTCATGGGAATTTCCATACAGAGCACAAACTTTAAAAAGAGCTCTCTTGAAAGCAATTCTTTCAAGGGGGGGGAGGATGTTAAGAGCTCCACCAATGATGAGGACCACGGAGGGGGCGGAGAGACGCGCAGGTAGCACAGCGGCCCTCGGCACCCCGCACCCCGCACACAGACAGCTCGGATAGACAACGGCTAGTGCGCCGCTCATATCAATTTAATTATTGTATTGTTTAGTAATAAATCCTTTGTACCAGCAGTTATAGTTTATTTGTGTAATCAACACCAAACTTAACATACTATATAGGGTGTATTGCAGAGAATTTATTGTAAATAAGTATCGGAAACTAGGGTTAAAAACCTGAACGGTATCTTCAAGTGACGGTTAATAAACCGGTTCTTGACAACAAAACCGAAATGATTTTTCTCTTATGTAAGCACACGCACGTGGTCAACAAATTCACGGGTGACTAGTGAAAGATTGTAACAAGTTCTACACGTGTTTCGTAATGGTCGTTTTTACAATTCGTTAATTCTTTATAGTAACTATCGCTTTTGATGAACAGGAAGGAAATGGGTGTAAAAACTAGGAGCCACAATCTTATTTTAGGATCAATCAAGAATATAAAATAAAATTTTAAAGTGGGATCAATAAGGAATGCGCATTTGGGGTCAATTAAGAATGGGATCAATCTTCGTGGGATCAATACGGAACAACCCTCTTAATCCGATGCTATTTCCAGAATTAATGTCGGATTCCATCAATAAATAAGGCCGACCAAGTGCGAGTCGGTCTCACGCACCGATGGTTCTGTAACTTTAGCTTCATAAATAGCAATACGTTTTGATTGCGTTGACTTGGAAACTTTGTACAGTTTCAAGACGTCATAGACCTGAATATATGGTATGAATTTAACTTTATGCCTCCACGCATTCCTGAGAGGTCTTGACAGACAGACGGACAACGTAGTGATCCTATGAGGATTCTGTTTTGTCCTTTTGAGGTGCGGAACCAAAAAAATAATTACAATCAGGTTAATCTAAATCCGGTTCTCACGTTTTAATCAATTCATTGTAACGAGAACTTAAAACGTGATAATGCGTTTTAATTTGAATTGATTTTGGTGCCAAATACAACTTTTATTCAGATTGATCACGATCGTTTGTGGTGCTATAAAACATCAATACATATCCAATACGTCTAGTTTGAAATAACTGCACCCAGTTCATTGCTTCATAAAGTACTCAAACAAGCATAATACCGTATTTCAGTGAGAAGTTAACCGCTAGCGCTTTTGATCGCATAAAGGAGTACACATTCCTCAATTCGACGTTCTCTACGTTGAAGCCGCTGTCCGGAAGTTCGCAATTCATTAACAGTTCACCAACTATGTTACTGATGTGATGTTTGAAATGAAGTTAAACCTTAGATCTGACTCTTCTCCAATTATTTGGAGTCGGCCCATCATGTCATTCGGCTTTTGTTTTATTTCGTAGTATTCTTCAATCAATCAATTAGTATATTTGAAGTAGGCCTCTTTCAATGTGCGTCATAGCACCAATACTCGTTCTTCCGTATACAGTCTGTTCCAGCTATTTATTTAGCTCTGAGACCTCCTATCTTCCGTTCATCGATCTCCAATCATTGGAGGGGTCTCTAAGGATACGTTTATTTCAAATACCATCGGTGCCCCGGCAGATGTGGTCAGCTCATTGCGTATCATATATTATACTTACTATACTTGTAAACTAAAGTAAAATATTATGTCTAAGATTTGCGACGACCACTATAAGTCAACAGTAGAACGAGAACGAATGATTTGTCTTGTCAAACCCAATATCGACGTTTAAATCAACCGGTACATGGCTTTTATTCCTCGCAAACGCCATTTTTTGCCTGTCGCAATAAACGAAAGAGTAATTCGTTGATGTCACACACAATGATGACTGCTCCTCTATTATTTACTGCAGGTAATTCTGTGACTGTGACACATCCGAAAACATTGTGCAACTGTTTTTTGTGCCTACCGTCATTTTGAGCAATAGTGTAATTACACTTGTACACATAGGTCTGAATTCTGAAGCTATTAGTAGTTCCTTTTTGTTTATTGTTGTGGTTATTTTAATTAACTGTGTCGTAGCTTTATAATTTGTAAACGAAGAAAACGTTTTGTTGGGATCTACCACAAAGGCGCAACAAGAGCATAATGCTAGCGGCATGCCGTTCAGTACTAAAATAATGATCCCAGGTTGGGCAAAGTGCTCGATCTGTCCTTCGTCCGTCCGTCTTCAATGGATGTTATATCTTCTTGTACCCAGATGGTAGTAGATGAAATACACAGCATATATTATCTACTTACATATTACAAATGTAACCGTGAAAATTTATTTAAAGCGTATTAAAATGTAAATGTTTGTGTAAAATTAAAATAAAATCGACTTAATAACAGTAGCAGTTAAGTATTATGGCATGTATGATGGTATGTTGTAATGGCAAATATCATGGACAATAGTTCGCATCGTCCACCAATGAGATTCCCGCGATTATAGAACAATGGGTATTTTAAACAATTCATGTACATATTGTCACTTGTGTAATTTGTGAAGCGTCAAGCACCAATGTTTCCTGTTAACATTTTTGACACATTGTCTGATGTCATTAACATATTATTTAGTTTCTAAAGAACACTTTTGATAACTTCGTATATGTAATGTTGTGTTATGATGGAAAACTGACTCATTAACATAGATAATGCCGTATTTATAATATGTACAGTCAGCGTCAGAAAGATCTTAATGAACAAAGTACTCAAAATGACCCGAAATTCTTTATTTTACCTCCTTCTATCTGACTGATTGTTCTAATATTTCTTACACACCCTTAGTTCGGAAAATAATACCATTTAAATAAATAAAAGAGTTTGATTTGCCCCTAATATGAAAGTTTGCAAGATAAATAAGATAAAAAGAAAAAAAAAAATAGTTGGGAGGAACAAGAGGCCTCTGCGGAATTAATTTTATTAGTCTCTAAGGAATTAAGGAATTGGAATTCAATTGAGTGCATTCTCCTTATATTTGGTTTTGTTTTGTTAAGTGAATAATGTTGTACTGATTTTGTGTTGTTGTTTAATTCTATACTAATAATTTCTCGGTTGCATTGTCTCCGAGGCTTTCATCTCGGTGCCTGCACTTACACCTTCTCCTTGTTTTGATTTGAACATAGTTGAAGCACTTGCATTCGTATTCCTATAGTATTTAATGTGTAATTCACAATTTAAGCACGGGAATCCGTAATTCTTCAGTGGTGTCCTTAAAGAATTCCAAGTTTCCAATAAAAGTTAACTCCTAAGGATACTGTGATTATGTATTCCTTTTCAGAATATACTCGAGATCCTTCTGAGTAAGTATTCGTGATGGGACCTCGTGTGGCACGTCCTCACTACGACTTGATCGGCTGGCCCATTGGAGTCACTAAAAACTTATGATTTTTTTGGTTGGCCGTACTTTTGCAAACATAACTTTGTTGATTTTCCTTGCGGCCCCGAAATACTCCTTAAAAATAATAATTAATTTTAAAAGGGGAATCTGGAACCGCGGTCCCGGTCCCGAAAGCCCCCCGACCCGACTCACACTGTTGTAGATAATCTTAGTTCACAAAACAAAAATAATGATGTTGAGTTATCTCGCCCCTCGCAACGAACGTAATATTTTATCATATTATTATGTCACTAAGCACAAACATGTAGTAAATTAGGTTAAAATTAACTAATTATAGTTATAAGAGGATAATTTATTGCATAAGTAAACCATGATAAGACACTTGAAACTGGTGATATAACGTTAATAAATTTAATTGGTCGTTAGTTCACATAATAACCACATTCAATGTTCTTGAAAAAAGGGCTAAAATATGTGTTAAATGATATAAGTTGAACTTTCATCGTATTGTTGTAGCTTCCGGTTCCTGTTTTTAATTTGACTTTGAGGCCTTTATTGGAGCGAATGCCTTCTGGCCTCTCAACCCTGAGAGGAGTCAATCAACAGGTGCACCAGCTTGCAGGTGAAGTGGATTTGCCCTGAGGTCTTTGTGTCCCAAATGAAAAATTTAAAATCGAATATTATATACGAAGAAGGGATGAGACGAGAGGTAATTCCACTATCAAGCTGGCTTTGACAAATAGTACGACCAGCTAAGACATGGTATCGATTTTAGTTTTAAATTTATAGTAGATATCTCAACCATATATTAGATAGGTGCAGAGTTAGTACTCTATATTCTCTAGGCAAATAATGTATTATTTGCGTAACACAACCGCCTTATCGTAACTATAAATTAGATAATGATGAAATAACATTTTATGATAGTATTTGTTAACAAAAGCTGTATAATAGTGTTTATACACTGCGTTCGCGTTGTATCCAGTAACGTGTCTCTTGTAACGGGAGCATCAATCCCGGTAGCATTTCTTCTCTTATTCCTCTTGATTGGTTTTTCCTGGTTTTTACGGGACCTACATCCGTATAACCCCATAACCGACCCAACTGGTAATTTACAAGTTTCTTCTAAACCAGGAAGTTCCTCATAAGTGATAATTAATTTTAAGGGAGACCAGTCAAAATCGTGAAAGCGATTCCGTTATCGCACGATCAGATTTAATTGAGTTACACAATGGTATATCGTATCGAAAGCTTTAGTCGAATCGAAATGACAACACAATGGATAATTCAATCATTGTTCGGCTGCATGTGGGCTTTCTTGTTGAGAATTCAATTCGTATATGGTATATTTGAAGAAAGTGATGGAATTAAGAAATGAAAGTGAACTTAAAATTGCCTTATATGAATAGTGGTTTGGTATTTGATTAACGGTCTCCGGTGCAGAAGAAATCGATGTTGAGGTAATTTGAAGGAGTAGTGTAACCGTAGTCGCCCTTCGTCGGATATAAAGAGAAGGAAAATTTGAAGTGATTCAGGTGTGGCTCAATAGCTCAGTTGGAGGAGCATTCCCCCTGTAAGGGAAAGGTCGTGAGTTCTAGTCTCACTTGAGCATTTCATTTTTTCCGATGTTTTTCGAACTTTAAAGTTAGCATAATAAATACTATAAAAAAATCATTTATATATTTGGGAGGAGTCATCAAAATTCAATGTTCAAAAATGGTTGAAAAATCATTCATCGTTTCCAACAGTTCGTAAGAATGTTGCTAGATGGCTCCACCGTCGCCCTTAAAGACGGATATAAAGAGAAGAAAAATTAGAAGTGATTCAGGTGTGGGTCAATAGCTCAGTTGGAGGAGCATTACCCCTGTAAGGGAAAGGTTTTCACGAGCATTTCATTTTTTTCGATGTTTTTCGAGTAGTGTAATGTCAAAGCTTTCTAGTCTGCTCAGTGCACATTTATCTACTACTACTACTATCCCAATTAGTTTACGTTAGTACTGATTCTAGCCTTATATCTACACCACGGACGACAGAATAATTTCCTTCGCCATGATCCTCGCCTAAAGTAAAGTTCAAACTCAGGACCTCAAAGGATCTCGTTATTAGCAATTCTGTTGAATCCAGACTTTCACTAACTACTTTAATTATTGGCACCCGCAAATTTAGATATAAATTGAGGTTGTTGAGTTTCATGACAAAATTACTTGTTAACTGTAGCTGAAAACTTGTTAGTAACTCATCGTTTTGTGGGGAATACATTTGCTTTATTCTGTTTGTTCTCTTATTTGGTTCAATGAATTTATCTTCAATAAGATGAAGCTTCGGTAAACTAACAGGCTTACAAGTCTGAATATTGAGTTATGTACTAAAACTTCATAATATCACTGACTAGACTGTGTCCAAGTTATAATTAGTACTATAGTTTTCCCACTGAAGACAGATCTGACCAGTGGTTTCACAAATTAGCAAACATATAGGTACAATCAATGTAAACCTTTGTGAATGCCGTAAGGCGAAACCGGTCAAGTTTAGAAATAAAATTAACTCAGTGGAAAAGTACAAATGTGTTATTCAATATATGTATATAGGTACAACCGCAGCTACAACTTAACGTGTCACGTAATTGTTATTTGCTTGAGACAGTCATAAAGATTCATAAAGTTAAGTAAATCAATTAACTTGCTCATAAAAGTATTAATTTACAACGTAAGTAATAAATATGTGAGTATTAATTTAATGGTACTTCTATACTGTGAGTTCATACATAACATAAACTCACGCCTGTATTCCCCGAAGGGGTAGGCAGAGGTGCTAGCACCCACATTTCGCCAGTTTATGTTTAGGTCCCAATGTAATAGGTGGCGAGCCTATTGCCATTGACCGGGCACTTATAAACCTGCGATAAATACACACATAACTTCGAAAAGCATCGAAAAGTCATTGGTGTGTGCCATGGTAAACCTGGGATCGAACCCGAGACCTCGTCTCAGCAGTCCATTACCCATACCACTAGGCTACCGCAGATAGATGGAAGTTCAATACTTTGAAAATGAAAATCCTTTATTAGATGCCAAGCGTTTCAGTGACTCATTCCTATGCCGCACCACTAAGACCTGGAACTCCCTGCCAGATCACGTGTTTCCTTCTTCCTACAATCTCGGGTCCTTTAGGCGGGGCGTGAAAAGGAAAAATTACTTAGGCTGAAATAAATCGCTTTTCCTCAGTAAACCAGCTGCAGAGAAAGAATGAATCTTTGCACATATTACTGTTAGTTTTTTTTTTTATCGTGCGATATATCCCCACGGATACCACCCCCACGGAGCCGGTGGAGGTGGTTATGTCGGACTTGAACCGACTAAAACGCACGCCGTCTTGGGTCCTTGGTTGCCGGAGGTGAGATTGCCAAAAGCATATCTCTCGCACCCCGGCAGACCCAGGACCATCTATTTCGAGATGGCCCCCTTCGGGTTGTGGGGACCGCAGGGTCCCCATCTAGCCCCGGTTACGGGGAGGCGCACTTTGCGCCGCCGCCGCGGCTTGCTTCTGCTAGGGTGACAGGCGGCTCCACCGGTCACCCCCAGGCCAGCGCTCATGGAGGACGGAGGTCTTTCTGCGACCTCCGACGTCCGGTTCGATATTACTGTTAGTTAGTTAGTATGCTCCCGAATACGAGAAGTGTCACAAACTAGGGTGTACGGTAATCACGCACTGTTGCCAAATTAAACAGGACGTGAGTACCACAAAGTATTATACTAAATTATTTATTCTTTATTGTACTTCAAGACAATAGGTTTAATACCTGGTTACCAAAACATTATGGCAACGGAAGTACAATGGACAGCATTTACTTATCAAAGTGTACTAAAAACAAACGATTCGTCACTGAATAAGGTAGACACTTGCCAAAGAGAAATTAAATACATGCTGAAATCGATTGATTTTTATAAATTGTGTCTAAATTAAAAATTATTCATTATTCTAATTCATAATTCTTATTCTTAGCTGATTCGTTGAAATTCGACCAAAATCATTAATAGTTTGAGGAAAATATAAGTCAAGATTTTCTACTTCTTTAGTTCAAGTCCGAAATAATACGACCTTCAAACCTTCAAGAAAAGAGCGTACCTCTTTGAAAGGAAGGCAAACACACATGTGACTCCTCTGGTGTTGCGGGTATCCATGGGCGTCGGTGATCGCTTACCATCTGGCGAACCGTCTGCTCATTTGCCTCCCTATTCCATAAAAAAAAACACAAAAAATAAAATGTATGAAAACACAGGTCCCAAAGTTTTCGCTAAGGATATTAAGTAATATAAAATTTCTATAAAAACATACTATGTCAGAAGCAGTGAAAACTGGCGAATACATATAAAAACGTTGAATGATAAGAGGCTCGTAAAGTCTTTAAGGAATGATGACATACTTCAAGATACCCAGATTGAGAAAGGTATGACTATACTTATGTTTTTGTTAATGGACGCCCATTAATTAGCTATTACTTCGAAACTTCACGTCTTCTTGTTATTTTAAAGTTAAGTAAAGTAGTCGACGAAGACGAGCTGTGTAAACATCTGTGATATTATTCTAAACATTAATTGTTATTATTGTAACAGCCGGAAAGCGACTTTCCTGTTATGAACACTCGCTTTCTTAGATAAACACGGTAATGTGGTATTATATCGTGTTGCAGGTAAATTGCCGTCTTATGAGGAACGTCATAAGTTTCAATGTCTGTTAATTATCGATATTTTTGAACATTAGGCGTAAATTTAATATATTTCAATTCATTAGATCTTTCAGATTAGAGTCTTCTCCCAATACAGATTGGCTCTTTCTCGGTCCTCAATTATTTTTCCCTGTAAATAGACGCCGTACTTGTACGGTCGGGGAGATTTGTGTCTCTCTTCTCCTTCTTTTCTTATTTCTTACTTATAATATAGAGTCCCCCGATATGGCAACCGTTGCATCAAAATATTACTAGGCATATCAAAAGTTAAAAGACGAACTAAATTTATTTTGGAGGTGATTTTTGTGACGGGGGTTTTTTAAATTTTTAATTTAATTTTTATAATTGTATTGCATAATCTATGATGGCAGCATATTCTACTATGTAATGCTCATTCCATCTGTAGAGGAATTCCACGACTTTCAGTTCGCGAACAGAACTAAAAATAACCCTAATTCTGTGTAGCTTAGTTGTTAAGGAGTCGGCTTACGATCGAAAGATTCCGGGTTGGAATCCTGGCCATTACAACAGTGTAGACAGTATACTAGCAACCACATGTGTTTTCAGTTCAAATTAGTTGTGGTTTATTGTTGATAGTACGTGATAACGTGGGTTCAAGATATTAATAACATGCACAAACTCATAAACATTACCTAATCTGTGGTTATTAACTATATTCAAGACTATTATTTTAAATGGATAATACATACGAAACTGTGGTAGCCTAGTGGTATGGGTAATGGACTACTGAGACGAGGTCTCGGGTTCGATCCCAGGTTTACCATGGCACACACCAATGACTTTTCGATGCTTTTCGAAGTTATGTGTGTATTTATCGCAGGTTTATAAGTGCCCGTTTAACGGCAATAGGCTCGCCACCTATTACATTGGGACCTAAACATAAACTGGCGAAATGTGGATGGTAGCACCTTTACCTACCCCTTCGGGGAATACAGGTGTGAGTTTATGTTATGTTATGTTACATACGTAACTTACCACAGTAATATTGACTTTAACCTACTGAGCCTACTACAACATAATCTTCTACCATTCCAAGACTCATTTTGACATTGTTGGATAAAATTAAAGTGTCTTGTGGAATGAAACGTCGTTCACACCGAATTTCGTATCTTCCAACGCGTCTTGAAAATCAATTTAGGAACGACAAAAATGGGGACGGAATTTAGATGAATATTCAATTTAGACAAATTCTTTGTAAAGCCAAAAGAAAAAATACAACGTTATACTTCCAAGGCAACATTGGTAAGAAGATTAAGATTCTGACGTGAAAATGTTACAGAATCGGCACGTTCAAATAAAAGAAATATAATGAAAAATGTCTTTTTATATATTCAAACCAGTAGGGTTACTTGAATATTCTAAGAAAATTCTACGAAGTCTCGTAGATTAAATTGAGTTGGGACGTGCGTTTGAACATATTTCGTTCATTCGACGCACAGTGTTGGTGATGTATCGTTGTGCTTGCACAGGTGGTTGAGTTATTCAATTAAAACTGAAGTAATTCCATAGCAACAACTGTTAAAACCACAATACATTTGTTGTGTACCCATCGAGTGTGTACCTAATGAGATACTTGTAACATTCTTAATTGTTTTGAATTGTGATGTTTGTGATAGTGTAGTGTTATTTACAAAACATTGTTATGCAAAATGCTTTGATGATTTCGGCAGTCTGATGATAGTAAAATCAGCTAGGAATTCTTGTCTCGAGAATTCATAATACTAACTACGATCTCTTGTACACAGAGTATTTTGCTCAGTTGTGTCAATTGGACGAATCTACAAATCTATTATATCTTCTGAATTACCTACTCGTGTTGATTATTACCATTTCAGGTCCTTTCTACACTTATAAATAGATACTTACCTATCTTCTTAGTAGTCTCTTCTTAGTAGTGTCACAAGGAGAGACAGCGACGAAATTTCTACTGCTATTTTTACACGCGTGTTTTCAAAAGATTAAAATCAATTCACTCAAGGTTACGAACATAGTAATGCTTGTTCGCAACGTTTAAAGGGCACGAAAGGGAGAATAACTATTTAGATAACTTAAACATAACATAAACTCACGCCTGTATTCCCCGAAGGGGCAGGCAGAGGTGCTAGCACCCACATTTCGCCAGTTTATGTTTAGGTCCCAATGTAATAGGTGGCGAGCCTATTGCCATTAACCGGGCACTTATAGACCTGCGATAAATACACACATAACTTCGAAAAGCATCGAAAAGTCATTGGTGTGTGCCATGGTAAACCTGGGATCGAACCCGAGACTTTGTCTCAGCAGTCCATTACCCATACCACTAGACTACCGCAGATAACTTAAGATAAGCCGGTTAATTACTATTAATATACATTACGAGGATAAGAAAGTCATTTAAGCATTATTTGTTGGGCCATTAGAAGATTACTATTGAAATAAGTTCAAGAATATGGAAATGCCCGCGTACTGAAAGCCCGTATCCAAACAATAATTACGTAATTCTATTCAATAGCTTTCCTGGTGTAGTAAGTACCGGCATGCTATTCTGTAGAAGTTCAAATATGTACGATGAGGTCTCAATTTTTTATGGCGAACAACTCAGATTCAGCTGTCGAGATTTATGAACACTGTACAGAATCATGACAACACTAGAAGTAAGAAGGCTAAACCAGTACTCGTGAGTACCTACATAACATTTCTGTGTTGCAAACGTTAGTACGAGAACAGCTCGATAGGGATTGATAATTACAATATGCTAATATGATTCAAATTTCGTCGCACGAAGGCTCAATATACGTACTCTGAAGTAATTTTATTCTAGTCACGTTGGGAAGGGATCTTTCCAAGTTCAGAGTCCTTGGAATCTTGCACAGAAAATTAATTATCTTCGAAAATTTATTCGAATTTATATACTAAAGATTCCACGTTCGTTGTTTCACGAAAATCAATAAATTATAATGGCTAACGAGTATGCTACTAGCGTGGTTATACTTCTCTACTGGGACGATATGAATTGGTTTCCTATCTATTTTCCTGTTTTATAATTGAATGAATGAAATAATTTATTTGTTAGAATGCAGGTTAACAAGGGGTAGATTTTTTTGTTACAATGGCCCATTTACATCCTACCATTATGGTGTGCAAATATTTCAGTGATTTAAATTAAAATGCTATAGTGGTAATTGTATGTCTATTATGTCTCCTATTTCTATTGAATAGTAGAATTTATATAAAACTACACGGTCTTCACTGCGAATACCGCAACTAGTAAACTCTCTGAATTACACAATCATTCTTTATATGGCTGTCCTTGGCAATAGTTATTATGGAAAAAATATGTTCAAAGTTTTTATTGACGTTTATCGTATACATTTTCGTTGCTAGTATTAACGATAAGTGCTATTTATCTGGTACATTATATCCCTTCAAGTATGTAGTATATCTTTAGGTATGAGTGGGTCTATCTATAAAATACGCTGCGTAAAATGTTGCCTTCTTGAATTTTCCGTCATCCCTTGAGACGCTGCGTTCTATATGTACTATTTTAGAAATATAACGCCGTAACAACCAGACTTTGCCTCTCTATTAACGACTTACTGTCTTCAATAATAGCATACTTTGATGATATTATATTTTTAAATAATAAACGTTACGATAACCTCTCCCCACCCGCCTGTTTGCCTACAGATTTCATCATGAGTCCCTCTCTCATAAATATTGTTTACTACAAGTATTATCCTGTGATCTCAAAGCAACATGGCCACCGTAGCGACCCGTGTTATTCTATAGATTTAATCGAAAATTTAACTCGTTTAGAAATGCTGACATAGAATTTTCTTGGAAATTCTATTCTGGGTTCGTATTTAATTGCTATCATCACTAGGCGGGGCTGGTTGTAATTTGAATGTCCAAAATTTTTACTATTTTTGGCCTTATAAATTTGTTTTATTATTGAATTAATTTGACACTATTGTGAATTTTACTTTTGAGAAATAAACTTTTTTACTTTTTACTTTCCTCAAACAAAACATCATTGTAGGTTCTGCAGCACGAATAAAAGGAAGGTTATAAGTGTAGACATTCAGCAATGTAATAAAAATTAAGTAAACCGAGTTTAACGATTTGGTTAAATAATATGAAAACATGATTAATATTAATTTCACATGCTTATTTTATTGAAGGCAATTTAGTATTCCGTGGCCACGAAATTAAGTTTTTAAACCAGATCTTCGTGAATCATACATATTAAACGACCGGAATTGTAAATATTCATCGCTATTTTTGGTACGTTTGCTTCAATCAGGGCTGCCATTTTGATGCTATGGGTACGTATACAAGTTTTTTAAAAACATTTGGAAGTCACAGGTATTTTATTTTGTTCGATTTTTAAATTAAAATATTCAAATAGGTCTTCGGGGTTAAGGATGATAAAGTTGACGTACATGATATTGGAAGTTGTGTGACCAGTAACATAATTTATTTTGTACATTAGAAAGTTTTTGTTACATAATGATTATATTCGTCTTATTGACTAGTTAACAGTTTTAACTTGTTTATTTTTTAACTGACATCACTAGTGACACAGTAGAATTCAAACTAGCGACCTCTCATTTATTTGGCCTTTATCTCCTTGACTAAACAAATAGTTCTTTTAGTTTTTCACTTATTTGCCTTTCCAATATTGGAGGTTGACTTCACGCTTCGGAAATATTTGTCTATGTATAGCGATTTCGTGTAATAATAAATCTGAAGTCACTCCTTTTTTTTTTCGTGCGGAAATCCCCTCGGATACCCCCCCTGCCGGAGCCGGAAGGGGAGGTTATGTCGGACTCGAACCGACTAAAACCGCACGCCGACTGTGGGTCTTGGTGCTAGGCCGGAGGTGAGGTTGTCATCGACATATCCCTAGCACCCCGGCTGACCCAGGGCCATCCCTTACGGTCTGGCCCTCCTCAGGAGGGGGGACAACGGTGTCCCCAACTCGCCCCCGGAATGGGGAGGCGCGCTATTCAGGGCGCCGCCGCCGTGGCCTGCTTCTGCTGGGGTGACAGGCGGCTCCACCCATCACCCCCAGGCCCGCGCTCATGGGGGACGGAGGTCAGTCAGTGAAGTCACTCTTAACGACCCGAGTCATTTTAGTAAAAGAAAATCAGTCAATATCGTTTAACATTGAGTGGTAACCCTATCCCAAACTTTTTACTAAAGCAATCTTGAATAAAGAATCGCCTTGACTATTATCTTCACGAAACCCTGAAACATCCAACTTCGACCTCATCCGTTGATCATAAACTCTAGATTCTATTAAAAGGGACTCGGCCGTTGCGGTTAACACCTTGAGTAAACGCACTCATAACGCGTGCGTAAATGTTTACGTAAGGTTTAGAATGACGTAACGCGTTAGACGGACAATGACCGTGCTAGAAGGTTGCTGTACTTCATTGATGGTTGGTTATTGTTCGAAGTAGTGGTAATGTACGGTGAATGCATTTTGTTTGGATTACCATCGGCATTGGGGAAATTTCATGTTCGGTAGAAGAACACACGTATCGCGTAGGTCGGGTGTTTAAAACCAAGTTAGATTAGAACACCACAAGGCCTCTGTCCAAGGAGTATTTGCGATCCTGCAAATCTGAGGTCGCAAGTCAAACGTAGGCTCTTTGCTACAAAGGACAAGTATCTGTTATGCCCTCCCTCTTTATTAGTCAACCATTAATATAACGGCAATAAAACATTATAGCTCGTACATTTGCATTTTTCACACGTCAAGAAAAAGTAGAACAGCTAATGTTTATTAATTTTAAGAATATCTTTAAAACACGTAACACATTGGACTTGTGTTACACAAAATGTCATGAAGGCTCTGAGTTCTCAATTTTTTCCGCATTCGTTCCGCTTATTCCACAATGCGATCAATTAAAAAAACTTTGTGGTTATGACTGGTAGTTCAGTCTAAGTTTTTGTGCGATGCTATGAGATGTTCTTATAGTCACAAGTAAAGTTCTATATATACAATTGGGCAAGATGCTCTAAATTTCCAAAGGTAACTTAAAAATATACCTAAATGTTGATATATTTAATTACACATTGACAGCCCCCGTGGCGTAGAGGTAGTGACCGCGGCAGCTAAGCAGGAGGCGCGGGTTCGATCCCCGCTCAATACAAATATTTGTATGCAATGTATGCATAAATAGTGGTAAGTATTTGCATTGGTCTGGTCGTGCCTCGGAAAGCACGTTAAGCCGTCGGTTCCAGTTGCCATTCGAACATCTATGGCAGTCGTTACGGGTAGTTGGAGCCCTCAAAAGTCCAACAACTGGTCTAGCTGCAATGTTTCGATATTGCCTTTGGGTTGTGGAGGTCGTATGGCAATCGCTTCACAGAAAATATCGAAGTTTCCTAGAAGTACCTCACACGAGCTTCCTACTGCTATTAAACCATTTACCCAATCCCATCAGACATATTACCGGCAAATTATTTATAATTGTCAATAGATTAGACCTAGAGGGTCATCCCAATTGAAATTAATGAACTAAATTCGAGGTAGCTCTTAGGGTATTTAGGGGTTATTAGGTAAGTCTGAGTCTAGACTAGTTTATTTAACAACTGAGTATTGTAGTAGTCATTATGTTCGTAATAACTTCATCCACGGAATATTAAATCAAGAGGCAGCGCCTCGGAGTTATCGTGTAAACTACCACTGTGTTATTAAGATGTTGAACATAATTCGTAAAACAAGGCCTGCTCTCTGTCGTAAATTATACCGAATTACGTCACGAGTTCTCGAGTGGAGATCGCGAATCGGCAAACGGAAGGTAGTCAGATGAAATAACGATCTGAAATACTTAGCTGGAATAGATTAGATGCTGATATCACAGGACCGTGTGCTATGGCATATAAGGCTATTAAGGATAGAATGCCGGTAGTGGACTGCAATAGAATAATTTGAATGAATTTTACAGCATTAAATATGCCAACTATACAAATCCAATACATAGGGAAAAATCAAACTTCTCGGGCGGGACTCGAACCCGCTATCTTTCCCTTACAGGGGGAATGCCTTGACCAACTCGGCTACCGAGACACGCCCGATGTGATTCAAATTTTCCTTCTATTGTTATCCGTCTTTAAGGCGACGGTGGAGTCATCTACGCATAATTTTACGAACTATCGGAACCAATGAATGATTTTACAATCATTTTTAAACATTGATTTGTGATAACTCCGCCCAAATACTTGAACGATCGGATAAAATTAGAAGGGAAATTTGAATCACATCGGGCGTGTCTCGGTAGCCGAGTTGGTCAAGGCATTCCCCCTGTAAGGGAAAGATCGCGGGTTCGAGTCCCGCCCGAGAAGTTTCAATTTTCCCTATGTATTCGAATGAGATAATTATTCATGATTATGATGTTACTCTTAGTGTAAGGTCATGCGTGAGAGTTTGACTACACTAGTTTCTACTGTAACAAGGTTTAAGGGTACTTCCTTTTTTATATTCTGTGGTTTCAATCAGTTCAATACTTCGACATGAATGCTTCAAACCGTCGATAAAATCGCAGCGAACATATCCTTATCACTGATACTCAATGTACTGACTTTAATATCTCTTATCTTACGTGTAACAGATAAAATTGTGTTCGTGTTATATATCTAGGTGTATTTACAATATCGTTACTATATTCTAGTCTCGAATTTAATATTTTTGGTGATTTATTGTGATTTGTGGACGAATGCCAACTCGATATCGGTTAGTATCGATTTTAAGTAGCCCCTTTTTATTATACCTACGCCACGAGCCTTATATTATACAAAAAAACAAACAATTAAAAAAATGCGGTAGTAAAATCTGCAGTCTTATCGCTAGGGGCGTTTTATCTTACTTTTTTTTTCAACTGTTTGGCTTCCCCTGCCTCGAGTGGTAACCGAGGACTGAAGTATCAAGGTTTTTATATTTTGTTTAATTGTTATTTTTAATTGTTTCAGGTATGTTAACCATGCTGTTCTCATTAACTGTGGAGACTCGTTAAAGCGATGAAGGAATTTTGTAAGGTAGCTACTATGGAATATAATAATGTGTTATTTTCAAGAACATGTATTTAGACTACAGCATTTATATACTGTTAGTTGCTAATCGAACACAATAGACTTATTGGGTTGGGGAAGCTATCCAGTAAGCACATGGCTCATGGTAAGCGGGTATCGTGTTGCCCTTCGTATCATAATCGTGTATTTGTATAATATACGCTTTACCCATTCAGAAGGACGTGGAAAAAGAGTTTAATAGATACTTGAGATGAAGAAGCAAACCCAACCGCATGGTAAATAGCATGTCTCTGCCGAATATAGCATAGCAAGCTAAGATTCTCGAAAGAAAGACATATCGACATAAAATATAAAATATTATCGTATTATCTTTTAGAAAATATGTAATCCTCAGTATTATTGCCTCGTATATTCTCGAATAAAAAGGATTTATGTTCGAAAAATCGAATGTGAATGCACGAATTTTCTTCAGGTGCTATCTTAAGAGGTCACCTTGTAAGCGCCCGTTTGAAGCATTTGAATCGATTTCGATTCTCCTTACATAGTGTATAAAACGGCAAGCGCTTTTTAATCGAGTTACTTATCTGTTTGAATGGATTTATGAATAATATTTATATATAGGGCTATGACATCTTTCTGACTTTCTATGTACGCCCGAATTTTATAGAGTGTCATCATTAGGTTCGAGCAGTTCTCTCTTACAAAGACGATTAGGTTGAGCTGCTGCTTTTGAATATAGGGCAGTAGCAGTTGGAGCAGCGATCAATCTCCCTATATACGCAATAGCACCCGGTCGGCATTCCCATCGACCAGGTTACGTTTATAAGTAAATGAGAGAAAAAATGTGTGAAAAATTATTTGGATCCATTACCATACACATAACTGCGAAAACCCTCAGAGGGTACCTCAAACTCAATCGACCAAACATTGGGTCTTTCGCTTAGAGCAAAACGCCTTTGTTATTATAAAATGTAAAAGGAAAAAGTAAAAGAAAAATTGTGACACATTTTATACGGAACGACCATCTAAGGGCCACATTTAAATAGGATACACCGTTGATTTTTTAAATTGGGTATCTGAGGAATTGCCCGACAGAATACTGAGGTTAAACAATATTTGGATAGGACTGTGTTTCTGCTAGCAGTTGGATTGTGAAAGCTCCTTGGGGAGAGTCGATAGGTTGGGTACAAGCGAATGTCCCCCTTGTTGCTGCAAGTGTTTATATATCTGTTGACTGTATGAATAGTTGTGAACAAGAGAAGTGATTAAACAAGCATCCATAGTAATGTTATAAATGCGAAAGTAACCCTACCTGTCTGTCTGTATGTTATGCTTTCACGCTTAAACCACTAAACCGATTTTGATGAAATTTGGTATTGGGGTAGATTCTAATCTACCCCAATACCAAATTTCATCAAAATCGGTCAATCAATAAGTCTATTCTGTCCTAAAGCCGACTGTGCACATTAGGCCAAGGTGCTGGTCTACCATGAGAAAGGACATAGGCTATGTTTGGTCACGATAACCGACATCCACGCGGTAGGGGCCGCGGGCAAAAGCTAGTTTTCTATAAATATCATGTCCAGTGCCATTCAGTAACAATTCTACCGATACATCTAAATCTTTTCAGGAATTTGAAAGTAAAGATGGCACAAAGAACCTAAGTTCTTGGTTTCTGAAAACATTAAGCATTTTTTGACATTCGTTTACCAGAGGCTACCTTAAGTTCAAGTTCATATTGAACACAGCACAGCATATTATAACACACAATAAATGTCTTTGGTACTTAAGTGTTATTCTTTGTGAGTCAGCTTACCGAACAGCTCGCATCCTTAGTTTCTCGAATGGCAATAAAATCGAGCACTGAGCGAGACACTTTCTCCGATACGCTCGACAGACTGCTTGCTCAATTGAGCGGTTCACTGCAATCACAGACTTGCATTATGAACCGGTGAGAAAGAATTTATGATACCGTAAATCATGTTCACCGCCAGGGAACTGCAATATGCGGATGCGGAAGTCGGTTTTGACAGCTGTATGTGGCGTTTTATTGTTGTGTTCTTAATTTAAAATGTATGTTGTCTGGGAGCGGAGTTTCGACCGCTTGTTTAACCGCATGTAATGTTTATTATTTGCCAGGATAATGAATTAGATTTACAGCTTGTAAAGTCTTCTTTAGCTTTTATGGGTCGCTGCTCAACGGAGTTCATTAGCTTTACGAGAAAATTAATCAACCAAATTGCATTGAACATAATATGTTAGAACTTCTTTATATAGATGAGGTGCAACTGGGGACATAAAAGTAAACAGTTTGAAATAAATACCAAAGTAAACAGTCTGAAATTAATACCAAAAGCTTCTAGCCTTCAAGTTCCAATTTCGCCGTTATTCTTAAACACTGAATGCTTCAATAAACATTAAACAATTCTTCATTACATTTTCTTCATTTCGTTATTCACAGTCTATTTACTCAATAACTTAGCTGAGACATCGCAATATCAAAATGGTGGTTACCGAAAAAATAACGACTGATTTATTTGCGAATAATATTTGCTGAGATGGCGACTTGGAAAATTTTATTCTGTCCTAAAGCCGATTGTGCACATTAGGCCAAGGTGCTGGGCCAGCATATTATATTGAGCCAGGATATCGGAATACAAAGGTCGCACTGGCGACATTGGCTATTTGATGTATCATGAGAATTTGATGTTCTGGTACTGATTATGACCTCCGTCCCCCATGAGCGCGGGCCTGGGGGTGACGGGTGGAGCCGCCTGTAACCCCAGCAGAAGCAGGCCACGGCGGCGGCGCGCTGAATAGTGCGCCTCCCCATTCCGGGGGCGAGTTGGGGACACCGTTGTCCCCCCTCCTGAGGAGGGCCAGACCGTAAGGGATGGCCCTGGGTCAGCCGGGGTGCGAGGGATATGTCTTTGACAACCTCACCTCCGGCCTAGCACCAAGACCCACAGTCGGCGTGCGGTTTTAGTCGGTTCGAGTCCGACATAACCTCCCCTTCCGGCTCCGGCAGGGGGGGTATCCGAGGGGATTTCCGCACGAAAAAAAAAAAAAAAAAAGGTACTGATTATACTGTTTTTGGAGAGCACTTATGTGTGCACTCAAAACCTACTCTACTCGGCGAGGGTTGGTGGGTAGCCGTTATGTACGCGTTGTACAGCTACGCATTGACCCAATATATTGGCCGAGCACCTTGGCCCAAAGTGTACAGGCGACTTAATAACCATCGTACCGTAAAAAAAATTGAGGGTAGTAAGAAAAAAAATATAGCTCTTATTTAATTTTTTCCTGAGTATTCAATGCCTCTTCGGAGAAAGTGGTTATGAAGAGAGCAAAATTAAAAAACGAGGGGCTATTTCTTTTTCTTCAGATGATTTCGTCGTTCAAATATGGTTTATGGTCGGAGCCTACGTGACTTTGTTGCCATAGATACATAATTGATAATAGATTTAGTTTGTCCCATAGAGGTCTTAAGTAGAGGTAGATGTGAAATGGCCGCACCCGTAGCGTATTCAATCGATTTATGATCTGATTTACTTCACCTGGCTACCGGTTTGTTACACCTGCTGTCTACGTGATAGAATTATGTACGGTTATCATTATGTCATTTAGGTCTTCCAATACATTTATACTCGTACTCTGCTTGGTTTGGGTACTTGACTAAAGGTAAATGGTCCTGATGGGTCTTTTATTTTTATAAAAACGAAACGCGCCTGAAAATAGAAAATTGGACCACAAGTTTAAACAGTAGTTTATTGTTTAAAACTACACCGAGTATTAATGCTAATCTGATGTGGAAATCTGGATGTAGATAGTTGTACTCTTCAACAGTCTTCAATGTAACGTAACAAGCATAATTACCTACTAGTTTTCTGAATTATAAAAATGATTATTTACAAAATCTATGGGACATTTTCTGGACTTATTGTTTTCATAATATTCACTACATTATTTTTGTCTCGTGAAATAGAAAAATCTGATACTGAACACGAACTGACGTTCTGCACTGGCTGTCATATCAATTATACGATAATATTTCATATCACGATAAATATACGACGAATTTTCTGCTCCGACGTAAATGTCTGAGACATGAAAAGGAATAAAACGTAATTGTAGTGACGCGTGGCTTAAATACATTATTTTGGTGGTGGAGCATGTTTCTCCCGGTACGGATAAGCCGGATCGATGAGAAAGGGAGAAAACATCAGCAGTATGAGTAGGACCTCCTGGTGTTGTATAGTCGACAAAGAAAATACGATTGCACCATTACATACAACTGTATTATGAAAAAGTGCAACCGTATCTACTTTTTCGACTGTACAGTAGGCTATGATAGCCTACATGGTATTAAAAAAACACCCTTTCGCTTAATATCTACTTTAATTATTGTAGTTCTACCTAACTGTTCTAAGTGAACTCCTAAGAGTGAGTGCTACTGTTGTAAGTAATTCTTAAATGGTATTCTCCAGTTCGCCGGATTCTTTTGTACTTTTACAATAAAGCTTTACGCACCCAAGGGCAGCGCAGGGCAGGGCAGGGCTAGAAGAGAAAACACGAAGAAAATACGACAATATGTTATTTGAACAAATATTTACACTGAAAATATTTAAAAACAGTAATAAAACCTGGTTGTGTTTGTTGGATAAATATGTTAGGGAAGATTCGTAGTGATTCGCATTGTAGTGTTTTCTTGGTGTAGTTTTTCGGGTTTTGGGTTTCGTGATCGGGTATAGCACTCACTAGTTTAACTTCTACCATTTTATATTAAGCTAAAACGCTTACCTAGTTTTGCATTTCCTTTACAGGGAAGTACTAATAATATCCTTGTAAAATATTGCTATGTAGCGTACTTCAGAATTTCACTATTCCAAATTCACAAGGAACTTGCTGAATCCAGAAATGAAAATTAAATTTTATCTTTCTCACATTCATAAATTCATAATTGTATACCGTTAAGCACGGACTGAAAGAATATTAAAGAGATTTGTATCTCAATTGGAGCAATTAATTATAATTATCCACACGGCTGAATGGCGGGTGAGTGAGATAATCCAATTTCCATATCTATATTCACCGGAGTAGCACAATGATAAACCACAGACATAGAACATTAATTAAATCCACCTCATCCTGTATCGTGGGAAGAATCATACAATATGGTTTTACTCAGATATTTGTGCAGCTATTTTTGCATAAACGTTGGGTAGTGAATGCGACAGCGAAGCAGAGCCAACACCTTCGTTATTGCGTTTTATAATATTTCTTTCGTTTGTAGATTAAAGAATGAAATGAAGAAAAACAGGAACATGTTTGCCATAAACACCTAGAATTCTTCACCAGCATGCGTGTTCCCGTCTACCTGCAATTCCGGGTCCGTTGTCTGCGGTGTGAATATAATAATATCGAGGCTGTCAAACTGACAACCACCATCTTGTTAATTACCCCTTCGTCCTTCGTCCTGTTCATCTGTGTGGGTTACGAAAAGCCTCCGAAATGACACGCAAGCATTTATTTATTAGATATATCTATTATAAGTTTTTGAAACTATTGTTATATTTAACAGATTTTTCTTATAAATATTATAACTTGATACATTTGACATATCTTAAGCGACATCAGACATGTCTTAAGCAATATCGGCCTACTATTATTTATTTATAGCAAAAGGCCTCCTAAAGTACATGTCTAACTTGCCCATTGCACAGTAACTCAATCAATCTTGTTCAGTACAAGTGATTGCTGATAGAAGCTGACAAATTGGCCGGTTTATGGTCAGCTTCTATTTATTGATGACTTCTGAAACGAAGCGGGTAGCGTGTACGACTGCTTCATCGAAGGTTGTATTCTTGCTCAGTGCAAATATTCCCAGTAATAAGTTCCTGGTGGTCGCGGGAACGGGCTCAGAGCTCGTCTCGTCTCGATGGATGCTCTGTCTACTAGATACATTTTGTCGCACTGCTAAACCAATTTTGACAAAATTTGCCACAGAGTTTTCTTATAATCTGAGGTGTCGGACCATAGGATACGCGTATTTCTTGTTTATTCGGAAAATAACGAAATTGTATTTTATTATATATCCTTGTTCTACAATGGTCTATTACCTTTACCACCGCGCCGCGTGACAACAACGAGGAAAAAAGTAGATTTTTTTCAATTTCCAGTTCGTCGTACAAAAGATTAAACAGTATCTTTATCGCTCGTTATGAATATTGCAGTCGATTTATTGTATGCAAATTTGATAAAAACCGGTTAAGTAGTTTAGGATTCCATCGCGGACAAACAACGTGACATGTAATTTATGTACCTATATTAAGAAAGATTATATCTATTTCTGTAGAATAGATCGACTCTGCACCGATCTATTCTAGTAGGAAGTATTATTGACGTGATAGTCGTTTATAAATTTGATAAAGAAATCTAGAAGGAATCGTGTTAAATGAACCATTTATAACCTTACCTTGATGTATTGGTTTCATTTATTTAACACTAGCTTTTGCCCGCGGCTCCGCCCGCGTGTATGTCGGCTATCGCGACCAAACATAGCCTATGTTCTTTCTCATGGTCTAATCTACCCCTATACCAAATTTCATCAAAATCGGTGCAGTGGTTTAGGCGTGAAAGCGTAACATACAGACAGACAGACAGACAGACAGAGTTACTTTCGCATTTATAATATTAGTGTGGATTATTGCTTACTCGTTAATGAGTAGTACGTAGACCATTTAAGGTAAATAGTAGGCACATAAATTGCGTGCAATTTTATCATTGCTAATGTGACGTACCTACGTCCGGTTTACTTGGATTAGTACTTTATTCAATTAGTTATTGGACACGTGAGCTCAACGCGTGGTGTGCGGCGTGATCGCTACCTACCTGGGCCACCTGGGGACTTTCTACTACTGAGATTGAAAGAAAGAAAGAAAAATATTTTATTTTCGTTTCCCACAGTGTGCATCTCACTAAAGTACAAATAATTATTACAATTTTATACATATCATGATATGGTATGATATGACACTGTGCGAACGCAAATAGGGCCCCATCTCAGCACTGAATGCTGCGCATACCCTTGCGTTGAGTATGCACAGTGCTGGTTTTCAGATGGGGCCACTAGGTAGCGCTGACGCCACGCATCCTTTTATAGGTACAGTACTTACATTCGATTATATAACTAAGTACGAATTACACGTATTATATGAAGCAGGTAAGCTTGAGGTAAACGTTAAGAATATGTATCATCAATATGGAAATATCGGTTGAAATAGATACTACAGCAATAAATACTGCATACTCAATTATATGCTTTAACTTGAACATTCTTAGCCACTGATGTTGGTACATAGATCTGGCCCGATCAGATAACATCAATAGCAGTGGCCCTATCTTTATAGGGCGATCTATATCGGGTAATTTTAGACTTGGTTGATCGTCGCTTAGATATGTGTAGATTAGAGCTGGTATGTCAATTATTAAATGGTTAGGTCAGCTTAGTTAAATGTCGTAATAGAGGGTTTAAAAGATATGTGACGAAAACGATATAATTTGAGGGCAAAAAAGATTCTAAGACTTCATAAAATAATCAAACTGGAAATACCCATCATCCGAGCACCAATCCCGGCTGCTTCCAAAGCTTGCCCTGTTTTTTTTATATCGCGCGAAAAATACCCACGGATACCACCCCCCCCCCGGAGCCGGTGGAGGTGTTTATATCGGACTCGAACCGACTAAAACGCACGCCGTCTTTAGGTCTTTGGTTGCCATAGGTGAGAATGCAGGAAACATATCTCCCGTGCCTCGGCAGACAAAGGACCATCTCTTTCGAGATCGAAAAAGCTTGCACTATGGATATTCACTGGAGCTACAGCAGCAATTTGACTGCCTAACCCTGAGAGGAAATCTTTTGAGAGATCTTGGTGAACTGATGCAGAAAGAAAAGATGTATGCCCATGAACTTACTTTTCAGTACTACTGCAGTTAAATATTTCGACAGTTCACAACACATTATAAGAACGTGAGCGTGTTTATGATATACCTAGGATCCATCCTGATTCACATTTCATCAGCCTGATCGATTATTCAAAAGTCAAACCTTTGAGGATCGTGGTATAAATATGAACTCTTCGCCAATGCGGTTCCTAGATTAGCATACAAATCGAAACCTTTGATGCTGGGGTCCTCCCTAGAGAGCACTACGAGCTGCGGACCCGCGACCCCAGTGACCTATTTTTAGGTTTTTAGAATGTGTGTGGGTAGTAACCTAATAACGGCTATGAATCTGGGGAGCTGTAAGGTATACCCTTGCAGATATGAAGATATTGATTTTTTGGTTATATCGATGGGTAGATTTTTGATACCGCGTAAATCCGGCGTAAATTTTAGGTACGAGTACATTGTAGATATTCCTATTGCTTGCATGGCAAAATATTGTCCCGTCCCGAGTACACAGCAATCTCATATGTCCTATCCTATCTATACCTTTTTTAAATGTCACTTCAATTTGACTTCACCTTGCCTGATGGTAATTTAAAGGGAAAGTCACGGAAAGAGGGTCACCATCGTAAACATGTGACCATGTTAGCAATAACTTGGCAGAATTTTATCGCAATCGGGTGAACAGCAGTAGGTACATAAAATATGTACCAATAAACAAACATTGATTTTATTTTATGTATTAGATACAGAAGTAACTACCCCATAATCGTGGAAAGGAAAGAGCCAAAAACGATTAAAATTAACGGCTGCCTGTAAAAGGTTTAAAAGTAAACAATACAAATCACGAAACAGTTGAACGCGGTCTCGTACACGAACAACATTCAGCGCGCGAAATATTTGTTTTCATATTAAACAACAGCCATTAATTCAGACACGCCATGTGGCTGCGACACTTCAGAGACTAAGTAATAAATGATACAGACACGACAGCCACTTTGAAACATTATACGGACACGAGAGCTGTCTCTTAAAAGTGATGGAGGACGTACGAGATTTACGCCTGTCTGGCCCGCAGAAAAATTAAGAAATGTGGTTAATGTTGGGCTGGAAGCAGCGAAAAGAAAATGTTTTCGACAAACATTTATAATTTCAGTGTGTGGATTTTATAAGCTTACATTGTAATTGATTTAAACATAAACTGGACCAAAATGAAGAATGGTATACATATACGTATAATGTAGGTAGATGGCAGATGCCAGATAGTTCGGACCCGTAAGGGATTATCGAAAGAAGAATATTAAAACAAAAGGCTGAAAATGGGCTTGCTCAGCAGTGACAATATTTTTTTACATTCTAGATTTCCTGCCTGTACTTTAAAACATTGACTCGGCTCTCATGAATCCGCTGGGGCCCGTCGTATCACGGTACTCAATATCATAACCAGTATATAGCGACTCTTCTCAACCTTTTCAAATTTGTCTTGCCCGCTCTTATGGTTCGAAACGGCGTCATAATTATTGTGTTTATACCCGACGACCACACTATAGTCTAAAAGAGTCCATCTTTACGATATGTCATGTGTTTATTAACATAAATTCTTTCATTCACGACCTTGGGTCGGTTACTTTCACTTTTTTCGCGGAAGCTTCTATTTTCTCGACATGGATCTACATTAATTAGTGTTGTATAATAAGACATTATATTATTATTATAGTCTAGTTTCAATGTGTTATCTATATTGTGTTGTTTGCAATCCGAAGTCGTTAGACTCGTTCGTTACGGTCTGTTTCCGACAGAGATTAACTCGAACCAAATTTGGTCGTGACCTGTCGCTCCCAGAGACAATAAAGTAATCTGTTAAACAGATTTTTCATATCTATACGGTCAATGTATTTTTAACTAACTGTCCGAGGGACCGAGACTTCGCACGCGTGAAATACTGTTCCCGTTACCAGGAACTTGATATAAATACCCGCGGTGCTGAACCAAACTTGGTCAAGCCTGTCCAGTACACACCGGCTGATTGATAAATAAATATTCCACAACATTCTACACAACGCTATCTAGACCCATGGTAAGCTTTTATAGCTTGTGTTATGGAATCAAGAATGCGGATAAACATACTTATGTACTTTTTTTTGTAAATACATACATATTATACATAGGAACACCCAGACCAATGCAAATAGCCATATTCATGCATACAAATATTTGCACTGAGCGGGAATCGAACCCGCGCCTCCTACGTGGCAGTCGCGTGCACTACCGACACGCCACAGAGGCTGTCTCGGTGATAGGTGAAGCTTTCGTCTCGGAGCTAGGAGGTCAAACGGCAGACGCTAAACATAGCAGCTAAAATGTTCACTGTAGAGCTTGAACTATACTATATCTTGGACCTAAACCGCAAGATATATAAAAGTCCCTGGCGCGCGCAGATTGTTTCGTATTTTTTTAAGTGCTTTATATCTAGCAATATGCCTAGGTGTCAGGCATTAAGCTAGAGGTTATAAAAGAATGTAACAATCTATTATTGGTGAATTCGAGCTCGTCTGCCTCAGTAGCAACCCGTGCTATCCTCAAACTACATCCAATAAACGTGTACAGTACTGCACGTATAGAGCACAATTTAGGTCTAAGATCGAGCTATATTTGCACTAAATGAATGTTTCTTTCCTTTTTTCTTCCTTCTTTCCTTTTTTCTCTACCTTTCTTTCTTTCTTTTTCTTTTTTTTTCTATAATAGCTTTTGCCCGCGGCTCCGCCCGCGTGGATGTCGGTTATCGCGACCAAACATAGCCTATGTCCTTTCTCAAGGTCTAATCTACCCCTATACCAAATTTCATCAAAATCGGTTCAGTGGTTTAGGCGTGAAAGCGTAACATACAGACAGAGAGACAGACAGACAGACAGAAAGACAGACAGAGACAGACAGAGTTACTTTCGCATTTATAATATTAGTATGGATTACTTTTATACAATGTCGCTATAACAGTAGATGTAATTACGTGTACTATGTAACATTGTTCCACTTAGCTTTTACGAGTATTATTTTGATTTTTACCAGGCGTTTTATCGGCTTCATACATTGTTTTGCAGCATTATAATATTACTAGCTTTTGCCCACGGCTCCGCCCGCGTTGATGTCGGTTGTCGCGACCAAACATACCCTATGTCCTTTCTCATGGTCTAATCTACCCCTATACCAAATTTAATCAAAATCGGTTCAGTGGTTCAGGCGTGAAAGCGTAACATACAGACAGACAGACAGACAGACAGACAGAGTTACTTTCGCATTTATAATATTAGTATGGATGTTTTTAAATAATTGGTTACACTGAATGTTCTTTCACCAGGAAGGTCTTGATAATGATTTGTGTGCATTCGGTTCGTTGTCCTAACTGTTTACAGTATACACTGCACGTGTGAACTGATATTAAACACTCGATTTAAATAATATCTTATCTTTTTAATTATCAGATATTGCGTAAATGTATTATATTTTCTTCTTTGTTTGTTTCAGGTAACATTGGATTCCCGATAGCGAAATATACTTCAATCAAATATATAGTAAGTACGGTATGGTCTAAGCTAAGGTCCTTGTGGTATCCCAGTCACTATTGTATGATTTATGACAGTTGTCATTTTGTCCGTGTGAATATCAGACGCGGAAGAAGTTGTGGGCAGAAATAACCTGGAAACTTATCCAGGCCTTATCTACCTGGAAGTGCAGTTGCATTACGATCAAATCAGAATTAATTCGAAAACAAAGTTTTGAATTCATAATGAATATCTGACCCGGCAAACTTCGCACCGCCAATTATTTTCCACCCGCGTGGCGTCCGATCCCGTTACCGCTGCACCCTCTTATACAATAATATAGTTATCTAAACAGCAACAGAAATAACCACACTGTCACTTCTGCGTATATGCGGATGCCGGCCGAATTTGTTGACATTAATAAGCACTGCTCCGTTCCCTTGAGTAGTAGCGTGATGATATATAGCCTGTGTGTTATTCTGATGTATAAACTATATATTGAAAATGTTCCATTCAGTAGTTTTTAGGTGAAAGAGTAACAAACATCCGTACATACATCCATCCATACTCACAAACTTTCTCGTTTATAATATGAGTAGGATCTTTATCCATCAATGAAATGAATGAAACAATCTGGTGCACTGCGTATTTATTCGCATGCCTAATCAAAATCTAAATTAGGTATATCAAACGCAAGTTGCTTACTAATTCTGACCCTATTTCGCACAGAACGACTTATTTCAACCCACCGCACGTTTCCCTCCAATTCGCACCGTAGCAACAAGTGAAGAATTTCACTTTCGCGATTGTCGGGTCATTGAACTGACCATGTTTGCCCTAAAGGCTCGGAAAATCAAAGCTGATATCTAACTTATGACTGAAAGAAATAGCCTTTATTCCAATTGAGTAGGGTTTAGAATGAAAGGCTTTATAATATTTATGAGCATAGCTAATGTTGTTAGAAGGTTACCGTCAGTCGATTTGCCTAATCTTATAAGCGTATTGATAGTGGAATAATAGTTGATAGTAGTTTAATATTAACTATACTATTGTTATTATACTGATTGGTATCAACTTGGTATCTGGAAGTATTGTGTAATGTTATTGAAGAAACGAAATAATTAACCTATCAATTTTGAAGTGATAAAATGCTCTATTTAAATTTGCCAAGAAATGTACTTCAGTTAACAGTTGCAAGATATTAATAATGTCGAAGTTTAAATTAGGAATCGTATGCTCTCTTTTTTTTAGTTGGACAAGAAAATAATACGTCACCCGCATACCACGCGACTTGAAGAGGCGGAAAGCACTATGTCAACAACAACGTAGCTTGTAATAATGTGTTCTAGAATGCAGATAAACATACTTTTTAAATGTATGTAACATAGGTTCTACATATAGGTATTCTATACATAAACAGACTAATGCAAATTTAAATTCATGCATACAGATGTATGCATTAAGCGGTATGATAAGAGTTAAATGAAGTCAAGGTATACGCCTTCATTTAAATGCAACACAGATATCCGTGAAATGCAATGATTAAAATGGTTGCAGATCGTAACTCTACTAAACCTAGTTAAGCTAGTTCACAGTAATGTGGTCTTGCTCTATTTGGTGGCCTCTTATCACAAGAACATCTATCTATACATATAAAATTACTTATCCCGACTGTCTGACTGACTGATTCATCAACGCAGAGCCTAAACCGCTAGACCTAAAAATTTGAAAGATTGACAGTAGATGCATTTTATGATGTAAGCATCCACTAAGAAAGGAGTTTTGGAAATTCTGCTAAAGGGGTAAAATAAGGGATGGAAGTTTGTATGGAAAGTTTGTCATTTTCAAAGTTAGAAGCATGAAACGTCGTACACCTACGTCTTTTGAAAGAAATGTTTTGGCGCGATAACCGATATCCACGCGGGCGAAGCCGCGGGCAAAAGCTTGCTATAAGGCTACTTTAAAATAATTATTACTCGTAAAAAGTAAATACATACACAGATATATTATATTCTGCAGTTAGACCAGTTGATGGACTTTTTATATCTCCGCCAATCCGTAACGCCTCACTAATCTCTGCATCACCCTAAGGTGATGGACTAAATGCCGTGGGCATTTTCTACCAGTCAGGTAGAAAATACCCACAGCATCAAGTCCGACTTTGTACGTATACATATTTCATACTAGCTTTTGCCCGCGGCTCCGCCCGCGTGGATGTCGCTTATCGCGACCAAACATAGCCTATGTCCTTTCTCAAGGTCTAATCTACCCCTATACCAAATTTCATCAAAATTGGTTCAGTGGTTAAAGCGTGAAAGCGTAACATACAGACAGACAAACAGAGTTACTTTCGCATTTATAATATTAGCATGAAGAATAAATAAATATCACCTATTTTACTTTCTTAGCAGTTCAATTTTGAAAATTAACTTGAAAAAATCCTGCGTTAGTTTTGATTATTGACCTTTAAGTTAATTAGATGTTAATCTTGCTTAAGTTATTATATAAGGTACATTTAATATTTATAATATGTAAATGTAGGTTGCTAACCTATCCCAACATAATAGTTCTCGAGACACCTCTATGTAAATGTTGATATCGACTTCTCAATGAATATGAAACGATTACATCGAATACATCTACGAGCAAATTTAATGGCTAAAAAGATTTAATATTGTACTAAGAAGTATCATTAGATCTTATGTTGTAAATATTTATTTTATAAAAGTATTTGCTATAAATTTCAAATGCGGCTTTAATGGTTTCACTCATTTATTTCTAAAATAAATGAAGTAGTACTTATCTAATAAATGCAGTGTTATATTAAGATTTTTTCTTTTTTTTTCTCTCTCTGACGTAAATAGTTTTTTTGTGTATTTGGTTTGCTATTTCGCGCTCATTCCCAATAAACGAGTTTTCTTTCTTTCTTTCTCTCTTTCTTTCTTTCTTTCTTTCAAGTTAATAAATAATAATAAATAATAGTTACATTATAACTTGTAACGAGAGAATTTTAACTAATTTCTGACGCCTGTCTTGTATAATTGCGATTCTATTGTTGGTTTTGAAATTGCACTGTAAGTTTGCAGACAGCTGGAATCCTTGCATTTGAAACATGAAACATACCTAATTATAATATGAGCTATAATATTGTCTTTACGCTTTATTCAGAAAGGATACATTGCAAAAAATAGGTTGTGGTTCATAATTTAACAAAAATTAACACAGGTCGGCATGAGAATGAAAAAGCACATTGAATATTCTTAAAAAAAAGATTCAAAACACAAATGTAATACATACCTTATTGCTTTTTCTTTCATTTTTACAGTATAATATATTTATGGTCAGAATATTTACGATGGATATTTGTGTCATTATTGGTTTCCTGTTATAATTCAACAATTATTCGTTTTCCTGAACATTCGATTGGATGTGCTGGCTTTAAATAATAACAAGTATAATAATTAAAATTAATGTTTGATATCAGAATTCAGGTTAAGGTACATGGCGTGTTTACAGTTCATGTGTAAAACAGATTCACTGGAAACTTTTATCTCGATATATAATAATATTTTTGAATTTATTTACTTATGAGTTTTAGGCACAATTTTATTATTATATTTATTAATTACTAGCTGTTAACCGCGACTTCACCCGCGTGGATGTCGGTTATCGTATCAAATATAGACTATGTCCTTTCTCTAGGTCTAATCTACCCCTGTATCAAATTTCATCTAAATCAGATCGGTCCTTTAGGCGTGTGAAAGCAAACATAACAGACAGACAAGAGTTACTTTTGAATTTATAATATTATTGTAGATAAAACAATAAACTTACATACATAAAACTACGCCTGATTCCAATAGGGGTAGGCAGAGATCACGGATCTCCATTTGCTACGATCCTGACATACTACTCTCGCTTCATTCTTCCGATCTCTACCCACAAAACTCGACCAAAAACAAAACACAAGCATTTTTTTCCAATCTCTAGCCACAGGTCCTTCCACATTCTACCCACGAAAATAAATTTCATTATTTTTTCCTTATTCTACCCAAAACATATGTCGATCTCTACCCTCTGTCATTTACCATCAACTTATAACTATATAGGTACAGACAGAAAATAACTTCGGATAATAGAAAACTTCAACATATAAAATATTAGCTATTGCCCGCAGCTCCACTCGCATGCTGATGTGCACTGTATATGGTATAAAATATGCTGTGCAGGACTCCTTCCATCCCCTACATGAAACTTTAGTTTAAAAATAGTCATACATATAATCACGCCTTTATCCCCAGGAGGGTTGGGCAGAGGTGAATCATCAAATCAAAATCATAACGCTAGACCGATACGTTTTAGCAGATTATGGCATACAGCTATACGCGCGGCATAGTAATGTGGTTAATTCTATGTAGGTATGTAGTTACATAATGTTCCACTGTACCTCCTAAGAATCGTAAGATCCTAGAAAAGCGGGGCGTGAAAAGGCATCTGATGTGGCCGTCAAGCCGAGTGCCACCATTGATGCCGAGTGCCACGCCATGGTACATGTTTATAATGGTGACCCTCCGAGAATTTGCCTCTAGCTTACCATCAGGCTAAGTGAAGTCAAATAAAGTTGACGTGTCCTATATATATATATCCTATGTATACCTATAAAAGAAAGTCGTTTTAGTTACACTATTTATAACTCAAGAACGGCTGTACCGATTGCTGAATGGAACGCTACGTAGGAGGCGCGGGTTCGATCACCGCTCAATGCTAATATTTGTATGCATAAATATGGGTATTTGCATTGGCCTGGTCATGGCTCTGAGAGCACATTAAGCCGTCGGTCCTGGTTACCATACAAACACCTATTATAGCAGTCGTTACGGGTAGTAAAAGTCCAACAACTGGTCTAGCTGCAATGCTTCGATATCGCCTTCGGGTTGTGGTGGTCAGATGGCAATCGCTTCACAGAAAATATCTAAGTTTAGCTAAATCTGCAGTTAGACTAGTAAAGCGGACCCCAGACTCCAAGTTGAAAGCTTCCGATGTGACTGGGATTAACGCTAAGATATTGGGACTACCTATTTCGGGTCAGGAAATAGTCAATATCTGAGTGTCATCACAGTGATGAGAGCGAGGACTCAGGGCTGCACACACTAGCCGGGAACCTGGCACAGAGTACATTTGTTGGAGTCCATCAAGAGACGCCGTGATGGACCTTACACGTTGCCCTTTAAGTGAGTATCCTCTCGCTAAGGAGGGTGTAGAGTGCGAACATGGGCTGCTGCCGCCTCCTTCTACGAGCAAGTAATGCTCGATAGGGAGTGCGAGGAGCGGGTCCGGGAGAGACTTGAGATTCGCATAGTTCGTGAGGTGCGGTGGCAACCTAGAATGGTATCGAAGGTTGCTTAACAACCTTCTACCTCCATGAGCGTGAATCCAGGGGTAACACGTGGAGTCCAATTATATTATTGCACTTACTGTGTCCAGGGGTAACACCATCAGCCTAACAGTAGCAGCCTAGGCGGTGGCACGATTTTTTTTTTATCGTGCGATAAATCCCCACGGAGCCGGTGGAGGTGGTTATGTCGGCTCGAACCGACTAAAACGCACGCCGTCTTGGGTCCTTGGTTGCCGGAGTTTAGATTGCCAAAAGCATATCTCTCGCACCCCAGCAGACCCAGGACCATCTCTTTCGAGATTGCCCCCTTCGGGTTGTGGGGACCACAGTGTACCCATCTAGCCCCGGTTACGGGGAGGCGCACTTTGTGCCGCCGCTGCGGCCTGCTTCTGCTAGGGTGACAGGCGGCTCCACCGTCACCCCCAGGCCAGCGCTCATGGAGGACGGAGGTCGTTCTGCGACCTCCGACGACGTCCGGTTCGCCTTCGCTCTGCGCGGGTTTCCGGCACCCGTTGTTGTGCGCCCCTTTCCGGGAGCAAGACGTAGACACCGTGCTTTCTACACCTGAGGGGAGCACCTCGAAACCCGGAGGCCCCTTGTCGGGGGAGGAAGGAGGCGTCATCACGTTGCCACTCCGACTTGCTTCTGCTAGGGTAACAGTGACCTCACTATACCAGCGCTCATGGCGGACGGAGGTTAATTCCCGTTATCACTATTGTATATCTTGGAGCGCAAGATTTTAAAAGTTAGTGAGTAGAAACTGCAGCCGTCACCTATATGTGTGCACTGCACACAAGGCAAATGGGGTTGATTTTGGCCCGAAGATCTTGGTGGGACTCCCGATATTCCATCCATTATCTTTTTCCTTTATGCCACCCTTACGAGACAAGTTACAGGTTTTTGGACAAAGTCAGCATAGGTTATAGGTAAATAGGGGAGGCACAATCGGCACTGCAAACGGGGTGCGGTCCAATAACTAGCGATGGATCTACTTATGCACTAAGTGCAATAATATAATTATTAGGTAGGTCATTATTTGGAGAGCACTTTAAGCCATCGGTCCCGGTTCCTAATTTATTCTGTGCCCCGGTTGTAATACGAATATCTGTTGCAGTGATTGTTTAGTGAGCCCGAAACAATGCCCAACAACACTGGTCTAATTGCAGAACTTCGATATCGCCAAGGGGTTGGTTGTGTAGGTTAGATAGTAGTCGCTTCCTGGGAAATGTAAAAGTTCAGCCGCGATGCAGTTAGACTGGAAGCCGACCCTAACCTTAGTCGGGAAAAGACTAGGATACCAGCAAAAGACAACGTTACTTGTTTCAATATATTTATTTATCTTCTTTATATATTTTATTATATATTGTGTTATATAAATGGATAGATAATTTTTAACGATGCTCTTATCCCCTAATTCAAAATAATCGTTATAACACTGCAAATACAAAAATCAACGGACTTGTTGTGGAACTACTCTATTTATAAAAAATTTAATGATTGACAGTATAATTTCAGTAGAATTTTCTCTTAGAATAGGGCATCATTGACTATTTGCAGTAGAACAACCATATAACAGGCAAACATCTGTTTGGATCACAGCTACAATCTGGTCTATGTATAGCATCCTTCACAGCGGCTCTAGCATATTACTCAAAACAGCATCTTCTTCGGTAATCTGAAAAAAGATTGAAATTATATATAATATAGGAGTATATAAATACGAGTATATGCCTACAGTGAAGTTCCTTGTATATTGTTTTAGAAAATGAAAAAATAAAAGAGTATACTTAATGCACTGTTTATAAACTGTTCCTCAATATTTATTTTATTTATTTAAGTATTTAGCACACTGATTCATATAACTGTTACAGTTACACCGTATGAGCCAAACAAGTTTCTGTACACAACCTAGAAGGCTAGTGGAATCCGCTGCCTGCAACTTGAGGAAACTCGAGCATCGGAGGTCGCAGAATGACCTCCTCCCCCATGAGCACGGGCTTGGGGGTGATATGTGGAGTCGCCTATTACCCTAGAAGTAGCAGGCTTTGCGCGCCTTAAAAGATATTTAAAAAGCCGCGTACTGTGCATTTATAGAATATTTTGCCGGTAACGACGCAAGGAACTGGGACCGACTAGCTCCTGCTCACTGTAATAGTAGTACACCTACCCGTATGAATTTAAATATTGGATTTTATTACTTATTATGATCATTACACTAGACCTTAAACTTGTTGTGTCGTTTTCATAGATAAAATAATAAATAAGGATAGGTACTTACTGTTTTTGGATATATCCAGCTTAGAGTAAAATGCTGTCACTCTTGTATTTATTGCCAAGGTATGATAACTCAGTTTATACTTAAAAATCGTGTGGCTATGTTGTCCTTATAATATAAAACTCACCAAAAACTAATTACCTACAAAATCACCTTGTAAAAGAACACTGATCGTGGCAGGATCAATCAGAGGGTGACATTTGAATGACACATATGTAAACAAAAAATATTTTTTACAATGAAAGATTTAATGGCTACACGACGGCTACACGTGACGTGAACTATATTATACTGGAAAATAGTGATTAAAAGAGGTTTAATATGTTTTAATTTCTCATAACACACATACCAAACTACAAAATTTAAGATCCAATATCAAAATCAAGGCATAACGATGTATTGGATCAATCAATCAATCAATTATAGTCTGCTGGACCAATGCCAGTCTCTCCCAATGTACACCATTGCTCAAGATCCCTCGCCTTTCGAATCCAGTCTGTCCCAGCCACATTTGTCTAAGGGGTGTTCAGCTTTTAAAACTCGTTTGCTCCAACGGCTATCGCTCCTGCAACAGATGTGGCCAGCCACTTCAGCTTGTTTATTCTACTAGCTATGTCGGGTGACCTCGTTACGAATTCTATCCTTTAAAGAAACTCCAAGCATAGTTAGCAACTATGACGATGTCGTCGGCGAATCGAAAATGCGAGAAGTACACACCGTTTATATGTTGATACCCCGGTGTGGAGCCCGGGCCTGTACAATGACGACCAACAGGAGGACCTTCCGATCTAGTCGCATAAGCACCCAGTGAGACTCGGGTGGAACTGGCATGAGAGTTTCAACAATGCCATGTCGCACAGTAGCACGTCCTGGTCAGGCCCTGGATACCAAGAGAGTCCGGCCTAGAGCCCTCTCTGCTAGACCTTCTGTTGACGAGTCGCCCGGACCAGTACAGTGTCTCGGTGAGTGCTGCTTTAGGTAACTCCGACCACTGTCTGGTCCGCTCCACCGTGCCCATTGTAGCGCCCCCACGACCCGTGCAGGGGAAGAGGCGTCTATGGCACTACTCGTCAGCGGACTGGGATGGATTGCGCGACTATTATGCGTCCATCCCGTGGGTTGAACGCTGCTTTGAGGGTAAGAACCCATCTGAGAGCGCTACTGCCGTCGCCGGTGAGATCGGTCTAGGTATGGAATACTATATCCCATACACCGATGTCACCGGAGTCCGCGGAGCGCGTCCGTGGTTCGGGCGCGAGTGGGGCCGTTCAAGTATTACGTAAGCACCAAGGGGGGGTGGGGGGTCTCTGTTTTGCTTATTTTGGATGACATGGGGGGTGGGGGGGTCTAGATGATGATTACGTCATCGTTACTTATTTCAGTTTTTTCGGGGATTCCCGCAAATAATACATAGGCACTCGCTTTGAGAACTGATTAGGGGAATTACCGCGCATTAGGGAAATTACCGTGCGCTATTCATTTGTCTAATAATTCACTCTCGTGCCGGCCGGCTGCAAGTGCGCATCTATCAGTATTGTTTTGTTTGGATTCTAAACGTATTGTAAGCATTGAAAGTTATCATTTGTGTTTATGTTGATGCAATTAGCCAAAGTTTAACGTTTTAATTAGTTAAATTTAAATATATTATTAGAATGTCATATCATATAGACAAATCCAAGTTATACCAAAAACTGTTCGAAAGTTTTAAAAAATCTCATACTGGGACGAAAGTGCAAAATGTACAAAAGTTAGTTAACGAAGTTTGGCGAAATTATAAATTACAAGCAAAGTCAGATAAGGAACTAGATATTATTGTATCTAAGAGAATTGAAGAAGAATTGCAAGCGGCGACTAAAAATAAATCCAATCTGCTTCATTTTTTTTCCAAGGTGAGTAAATATAAGTACAAAGTTTCTCTTTACGTTCTGTAACAATTAAAACGATTTATGAGTAAAAAATATGATGGCCTATCACAAAGTAAAAAGGTAAATGATTGATATTTTATTTCTTAAGATCGACTCCGGCAATTGGTCACAAAATACACGGTGTTTTCAATATCTGTATGTGAAGAGTTTCTGTGGGGAAAAGCTTTCAATAATATTTAAACGCTGGTTTTATTAAATACGGTGAATTTATGTAGCTTAATAAGAGAATATCCAGCAGAACTCTTAGAAATTTTTCATTTTTAGGCAACGTCTTCTACCAGTAAACCTGCAGAAAAAACACAAATTATACAGCCATTTTCTAACATTGAAAAACAGAAAGAAGATAAAATTAAAACCGGCAATGAATCACAAGAGCAATGCGAAAATAATAATAATGCAGATAAACAAAGAGCAAAACCTTCTCAAGAAGCTTTATAAAATAAGATTACTCTACTCGAAAAAAATCTGAACGCTTTGTATTCTGCCAGAGATACTATGCCAAATTGCGCTGAAGTTGATAAACAGATCATTAAGTTGCGCGAGGAACTAAAAACAGCAAAAAATACTTTAAACAGGAAGATTCAAAACGCAGTTGCCCAGAAGAAACACAGGGATGTTATGAAAAGAAAGTTAGAAGATATTTGTCAGGAAAATCCTGAAATAAAAAGAAGACTATCTCTGAGGGATTCAGTAGGACATCCTAAACTTGAAAGCGATCAACCATTACTATTGAAAACAATTGCGGATATAGCTTTATTTGGGAGTGCATGTGATGACAGGAGACGAACGGAATCTATTCGCAGCGTAAAAACTCTTGACGAACTCACACAAGAACTGCGTAAACTAGGATTTGACATTAGTCGCAGTGCGACATATCTTCGTTTGATTCCCAGAAAATCGAATTCTACAGAGGGACGAAGACATGTATCGACAGTCCCTGTTAGGCTCATTCGTGCTCAAACTGATCACCACAAGAGCCACTTAGATAGCAAGTTCGCTGAAACATCAATCCATTATTTAGAGAACATAGCATCCATACTTGGACCAGATCAAGTATTTTTCTTATCTCAAGATGACAAAGCTCGAGTCCCTATTGGCGTCACTGCGGCAAATAAGCAAGCACCTCTTTTAATGCTTATGGAATATAGAATCAAATTACCTGACCACGATTGGGTAATCGCTGAGCGTCATAAATTAATACCATCTGTTTATGCTGGTATCAAAGTTACTTCCAATATGCTAGGACAACCGCAAGCCGTCGGATATTCTGGGCCAACATTCATCGCTATTCGAAGTGGAAAGCATAGTTCATCTACTGCTAATACTCATGCTCAGGATTTCGAGACGCTTCTCGAACTTGAAGAGTTTCGACCATTAGCAAAAACTGACCATGAACTAGTAAAACCAGTAGTAATTATGACGGTTGATGGAGGGCCAGATGAAAATCCGCGTTATCAAAAAGTCATAGGGTTTGCTATACAACATTTTAAACGACATGATCTCGATGCATTGTTTATAGCTACCAATGCTCCTGGAAGGAGTGCGTATAACAGAGTAGAGCGAAGAATGGCTCCTCTGAGTCGGGAACTGGCTGGTTTAATACTGCCTCATGACCATTTTGGGTCTCATTTGGATGAACGTGGCATTACAATTGATGAACAATTAGAAAGATATAATTTCGAATTTGCAGGAAATGTATTAGCTGAAGTCATCATCATCATCCACATAGAGACGTTAGTCCTGATTGCATCCGAGGCCACGGTGCCCTCGGAGCTCAGGGTCCGCCTTCCGGCTCTTCCTCCTCCACTTCGCACGATCTTGGGCGTCCAAGGTAGTGAGACCGTTTTCACGCATGTCACCCTCCACGACGCCAAGCCAGCACTTCTTGGGCCTACCCCTTCTACCTGGACCGGGTGGGGGCGCCATTGCCAGGCATTTGTTACCCACGTAGCTGGGCGGTTTCCGCAAGACGTGGCCGCACTGCATTTTATCTGCGATGTCACGGACATGGAGGCTGCCGCGGATGCGCGAGTTCCTCACGCGATCTTTACGCGTGACTCCACACATCCACCGCAGCATTTTCATCTCTGTGACACGCAGCATCTGCTTGTGTCGCTCCAACAGCGGCCACGCCTCACAGCCGTGTAAGAGGACAGGTCTAATTATTGTTTTATAGACCTGCCCCGATCAGCCTGACTGGCATTATGGTGTCGCAAGTGACGCCAGTCATTTCCCGCCACTTAGCCCACGCGGCGGCAATACGTGCCTTGACGTCGTGGTCGATGTCACCAGTAACGTGAAGTACAGATCCCAGGTACTTAACCTGATCTGTGCGCTCGACCAAGTCATCGCCTATGCGAACGGGTGTGGGATCTGTTGAGTTTAACGCCAAGTACTCTGTCTTCGCCACATTTAGCTTCAGACCGCCGTTCTCAAGCGCCTCCTTCCACACTTTCACACGTCGCACCAATCTGTTCCTGTCTGCGTCCATCAGCGCAATGTCATCAGCATACATAAGCAACCATGGAGGCTGCTCATGTGAGTCTCTGATACTGTCCGACAAAACGTCTAACACCAAGCCGAATAGGTAGGGACTAAGTACGGATCCTTGGTGTACCCCGACGGTGATGGGGAAGGTTTTCGTGTCGCCAACAGCGGTCCGAACCACGGAACCGGAATCTTGGTACATGTCTCGGATGGTGTCGATGTAAGCCTCTGGGACTCCTTTGGACCGCAGTGCCCACCAGATCATCGCGCGAGGCACACAGTCGAAGGCCTTCTGCATGTCTAGGAATAGACAGTACAGGGGCGTGTTCCTCGCCCTGTATCTCTCCACGACGATCCTTAGGGCGAACGCCGGATCCATAGTCCCGTGTCCGGGGCGGAACCCATACTGACACTCCGAGAGGGTACTCTCCTGTCGGATCCGGGAATCGATTATCCGCTCGTAAAGCTTCATGGTGTGGGACATTATCTTAATACCTCGGTAACTGGTCACTGGTTTGGGATTTTACCGGTGAGGAGGATACGGTTATAAAGATTAGCCAGGATGCCCACACCACGGGCACCCATTGCCTTCCAAGCCTCGATGGGGACTTCGTCGGGTCCGACAGCTTTCCGGTTCTTCATGCGACGAATGGCAGTCTGAACTTCAGCAGGCGTTATCGGTGGCACTAGTCCTTGATTTGGAGGGAGATCTGGTGGCTGCACCTCTTTATGCTGCTTATTCAGCAGATCGTGGAAGTATGAGCGCCATCTCTCCTTCACCGCGACTTCCTCGTACAACAGGTTTCCTCCAGGGTCTTTGATGCAGCGGCACTTGGTTATAGCCTGCACCGCTTTGGCCCTGGAGCGCGCCAACTTGTAGATGAGCTTTTGCCCCTCAGACGATTCCAACTTGTTGTATAGCGGTTGCAAGTGGTCTCGTCTGGCCCTGGCTACGGCTCTCCTAGTGGCGCGTTTAGCCTGTTTGTACTCGTCGTGGTCTTCGGGAGATTTGGACGCTTGCCACTTTTTAAAGAGGGCTTTCTTCACCCTGATCTCCTTCTGGACTGTGTCGTTCCACCACCAGGTGTCCTTGTCACACTTGCGTCCACCCTTAGACGTGCCGAGCACTGCCTTCCCCGCCTCAAATGTATTAGCTGAAGTATGGAGTTCAATGGAAATTGATGGCTATAATGTTATTGCAAAATATGTTGAGGCTGATGAACAAGATGTTCCTGAATTTCCAGACATTAAATGGTACTCAGAACATGTGCGTGAAAGCCAATACTTGCTTCAAATTGTAAAATGTAAAAATACAGAATGCTGTCGTCCAAGAAGTGGCCTATTCAGATTACTAGACAACAGGTTTCTTCCACCACCTGCAAAAGTAAAACAAACAGTTGATGACTTGGTTTTGGATGAAGGAGGACAATTTCTTGATCTTCCAGTCAATTTAGCTCTACGCTTGAGTACTACCCTCAAAGATTTTTTGCAAATGCCCTACGATTATTTTTGTCCGACGGTAAAATTGAGGCTCTCAAGCCGAACATGCAAAACGTGTGGTCTTTATCATGCTTCCGTCAAATCATTAAATCGTCACATCGAGAAGATCCATAAAAAAGTAAACACGCCCACAGAGGGAAAAGTTAGACCTGTAAGAGTCGCTGCTCGTCGTGCTAATGAACTGATGTGCATTATTCAAAATTTAGGGCACCAAGATGTTGAATGGCTCGATGAGAGTGACGTAGACATTCCAAAATCGGATGAAAGTGAGCAGACTCACAACACTGAGCAGCAATCCAATGTCATCGATAACTTAGAATCATGGATTCAGGTTTCATGGACTGAAGACTGTTAATGTGTTCCGAAAATATTCTTTATGTTAGTTATGTTCTTTATTGCTGATTATATTTTTTTGTCATTTACTCTATGTGTATCAGTTAAACCTAATATTTTCATGAATTTTCCTATTTTAAAAATAACAATATAAAAAAACATTTATTACTAAAAATGTTTACGTAAGCATAGGGGGAGGGGGTAAGTGCTTTGCTTACTTTTGATGACAAGGGGGGCGGGGGGGTAAAAAATGGTAAGAAATCTGCTCACGTAATACTTGAACGGCCCCAGTGCGCGGAGGCTGTTGAGCATAAACAGTTTGCGTACCGCGCCTGGGTGCGGGCGCGCGCCACGCGCGATCCCAACGTGGGTCACTTCAAGGCGGCGTACAACAGAGCCACAAAGGTCTGCAAGAGGGCATGCGTCAGAGCGGATGCCCAGCGCATAGCACGGCTGGGCCAAGAGCTAGTGGCGCATCCCACGAGTAGCCGTGGCTACTGGCAACTGGCCAAAGCCGTGCAAGCCAACTTCTGCCAGCCCTCGCTGCCCCCGCTGAGCAATCCCGATGGATCTCTGGCCCATGAGCCGCAAGAGAAAGCAAATTTGCTGGTCAATCTCTTCGCGGCCAACTCCCGAGTCGATGATTGTGGTATGCAACCACGGACAATGCCCACTGGTGACCACGCAATGCCTGATATACGTATCAGGCAACGCGATGTCCGTGCAGTACTGCAATCACTCGATGTCCGGAAAGCCAGTGGTCCTGATGGTATTCCAGCGGTCGTACTTAAAAAATGTGCAGCGGAGTTATCTCCTATGCTAACGCGGCTGTACCGACTGTCCTACAGTTCGGGTACAGTGCCTTCGGCTTGGAAGGAGGCGAATGTCCAGCCGATCCCCAAGAAGGGGGATCGCTCGGACCCAGCCAACTATCGACCCATAGCCGTCACCTCAGTGCTGTGCAAGGTGTTCGAGCACATAATTAACACACAGCTCATGCGCCACCTAGAGGATCACTCCTTGCTTAGTGACCGGCAATACGGTTTCAGACCGAAACGGTCAACGGGTGATCTTCTGGCGTACATGACCCACCTTTGGGGTGAGGCTATGGAGAAGCACGGTGAGTCACTGGCAATTAGTCTTGACATCGCCAAAGCTTTCGATAGGGTATGGCACAAATCGCTTCTTTCCAAGCTACCAGCCTTCGGCCTGCCTCCTAGACTGTGTAACTGGGTTGCAAGCTTCCTGCAGGGGCGCCGTATTCGCGTCCTTTGTGATGGACGAGCTTCGGAATTCTTGCAGGTAAATGCTGGCGTGCCGCAGGGTTCCGTTTTATCTCCCACTCTCTTTCTTCTGCATATCAATGACATGCTCTGTAACGGAAACATTCACTGCTATGCAGACGACAGCACCTTACACGGGAGTTATTACGCACATCCTGCGGCCAAGCAGTCTGATATCGCGGAAAAAAGGCAGCTTCTTGTCACTGAGCTGGACCGGATCCTGGACCACATTTCTCCATGGGGCGCTAGGAACCTGGTCGAGTTCAATGCCAAGAAGACCCAGGCATGTGCGTTTACAGCAAAAGTATCTCCTTTCCTTCCCCTTCCCACTCTTCAGAGCACACCACTGCCACTGCAGGATCACCTCACTATCCTCGGTATGGATGTTCGCTGCAAACTGAACAACAAAAACTATATCGAGAGTATCATCAAATCAGCCTCGCGTAAACTCGGAGTCCTGAACAGAGTGAGACGTTTTTTCACGCCGGAGCAGCGGTGTCTTCTATACAAGACCCAAATTCGTTCCTGCGTGGAATACTGCTCACATCTCTGGGACGGCTCCGCAAAGTACTTATTAGATGCTCTCGACAGGTTGCAGCGACGTGCGGTCCGCATTATTGGGGATCCTGAGGTCACGAACACCCTCGAGCCTTTGCAGATGCGTAGAGATGTTGCGTCTTTGGCAGTTTTCTACCGTCTCTACCATGGTGAATGTTCTGACGAGCTCTTCCAATTAGTCCCACCCTCCCCTTTCCTTCACAGGACGACACGTGCAGGGCTAAGATGTCATCCATTTACGGTGCAGAGTATACCTGCTAGAACCAAGCGTTTCAGTGATTCATTCCTATGCCGCACCACTAAGACCTGGAATTCCCTGCCAGCTCACGTGTTTCCTTCTTCCTACAGTCCCGGGTCCTTTAAGCGGGGCGTGAAAAGGCATCTAATGAGGCCGTCAAGTTGAGTGCCACCACTGTCAACATGGTAAATGTTTACGATGGTGACCCTCTTTCCGAGACTTTGCCTTTAGCTTAACATCAGGCGAGGTGAAGTCAAATTGACGTGTCCTGTGTAAAAAAAAAAAAAAAAAAAAACGGTCTGGTGCCTTTTTTTTAACGTGCGAAAAATCCCCATGGATACCACCCCCCCGGAGCCGGTGGAGGTTAGGAGTTATGTCGGACTCGAACAGACTAAAACGCACACCGTCTTTGGGTCTTTGGTTGGCAGAGGTGAGATTGCAGAAAACATATCTCTCGCACCCCGGCAAACCCAGGACCATATCTTTCGAGATAGCCCCCTTCGGGTTGTGGGGTCCGTAGTGTCCCCATCTAGCCCCGGGTACGGGGAGGCGCACTTTGCGCCGCCGTCGCGGCCTGTTTCTGCTAGGGTGACAGGCGGCTCCATCGATCATCCCCAGGCCAGCGCTCATGGAGGACGGACCCGACCGGCCGCCTCCTTCTCGAACATTACTTGCTCGCAAAAGGAGGCGTCCGCACTCCAAGCGTTCGCGCTGCTGTGAGCAAAGTGGCGAGCGTGAGGACTCCCACCCCCAGAGCCGCCACTAGGACCCGCCTCGGCGTGTCCCACGCTGGGCACACGGTCAGCGTGTGCAGCTCCGTGTCCTCGCTCGCATCACAGTGATGGCACTTGGACGTTGGCTCCTTTTGTATCTGACGCAGGTACTTCCCGAAACCGTAATCACCTGCATCAGCCGGTACGAAAGGCTACCGTGTGGCCTCTCTAGCCAGTCCCCCATAATGGCTCTTACCGCCGCTAGGGTTCCAGCAAGGAGACTCGCCGCCTCAAACGATATCGTGCGGTACCCCCTAATGGCCCTGCTGACCATTGCACGCTGCGGAGCACGCAGCAGTGGTGCATTGGTGGCGGCAGTTAGGGTCTCCGCCCCGGCAGCGCGCTGAAAGAAGCGCGCCCATTCCGGGGGAGAGTCGGGGACAGCGTTTCCCCCCTCCTCATGGTCAGCCGGGGTGTGAGGGATATGTCGATGACAACCCCACCTCCGGCCTAGCACCACGACCCACAGTCGGCGTGCGGTTTTAGTCGGTTTGAGTCCGACATAACCTCCCCTTCCGGCTCCGGCAGGAATCCGAGGTATCCGAGGGGAATTCCGCACGTAAAAAAAGGGTCTCCGCCCATATTGGGCACCCATTTAGGGTCATGGACCGCACGACTCCAGCGTAGAGTCTCCTGCAGGAGTCATCTGGACCCCTCATGTTTGACAGCAGTCGCGCCAAAGCGCCAGCTGTGTCCCTCAATTTGGGGGCCAGTCTCCGGAGATGCTCCTGGAAGTTGAACACCACAACATTGGCGTTATCGAAGCATTGCAGTTACACTAGTTGTTGAATTTTTAGAACTCCATATACTCGCAACAACTGGCCCTCGATTCTACTAAAGCTAAACCATCGTGGTGCCATTGTCAGCGAAAAAAATTACATTAAATTTTAGACTTTATTTCTATACGCATAAAGTCCAAAATGAAATGAGAAAAGTTTCATTACACTTTTCCATTCACTTTGCAAAAAGTCGTTTAATTTTGAACTTTAAAAACATTAGTTTAAAGTCTATTATTTAATGCCGCTTTCTGCAATCGCTGCGGCACGTCTATAGTTTGGCTTTAGTAGAATCGAGGCCCTGGTATTCGTATGGCAACATAGAAGTGCGTATGGCAACCGGGACCAATGGCTTTACGTGCTCTTCGAGGCACGACCAGACTAATGCAAATACCCATATTCATGCATAAAAATATTTCCACGCGGGATCAAACCCGCGCCTCCTGCGTAGCAATGATTATTTAAATGAACAGCCAAGCCAACATTCTTGCCGGACACTTTTTAGAGACATGCACCAGTTGATATAGGGGCCATTAATCGTCACACACACGTTCAAACGTTCAAAAAGCGGCTTTATACAATATGAGGTGACCGCCCATCTTGCACCCAGGTGATGCCTTTATTAATATATTGTTAGGAACTCATTACCACAGTAATATTAATAGTTATGTTTGGTATATATCTTCAAATTTACCCCTGATATAACATAGGTTTTATGTCAATGAATTAGCCTATTGCAGTCCACTGCTGGACATAGGCCTCTCCCAATGTGCGCCATTTCTGCCTATCCTCCCTCTGCCTCTGTTTAAATATTTTGAACAAGTATCAAACTATTACTTTGTTTGCTGACGGTGCGTACTGATGAATATCATAAACAATTGCCTATCTACAATACGTCAGGGTAGAATGTGGAATGAAATTTTGCAGGAGGTAGAATAAGGAATAATTATTATTATTTTAGCTTGTGGGTACAGTTTTGTGGGTACAATGTGGAAACACTCCATTCTTCATGCATGCTCGTCGGTTTAAAACAATAAAACATATAAGAATATTGAAATACTGTGCGCAATTTTGCATGTAGTCGTGTGTCCCAGCGAAAGTGCGACACGATTTTAAATTCGATTTTGGCTACAAAAATATTCACACCAAGTGCTCACTGAGACAGGCCTGGTATTAGTAAGATGTCAGGAAATTGAGGTCATTTGAACGCCAGTAGCGGATGTTTTTTTTTAAATCGCTTGTAATTCATTAAAGGTCATTGCCATGATGCTTAAGAAGTCAGGCCTATTGAGGTTTTGTGTTCAAGTGATTTATAGGAGAAAACTGAGAATGGTTTGTTTATACTACAGAATGTAAAATTAAGAGGAAGTGGCCTTAAAACTATGTAAAGGACTGCTGATTAACCACATAATAGATAACAGTTAATAACCAAACTCACATATGTCAGCAGGCTTATTCCACTTTTCCCCGTTGACAATCCCCGTTGATGGGGATTATTTAACTTTTTGTTCACTATTCCCCGTTGATGCACAAAAATAAATATAATGGGGATAAGTGAACTAAAAAGTTCACTAATCCCCATTAGTTACGTTAAAAATTTAATACTATAAATGAATCATCTACTTTTTATTTAAGGGCTGAATTATTGATTATTTTTATAAAAACATAACCTAACCAAGCTGAGGTAAATATTCATCAACCTTTTTAATGAAAGGTACGTATGTACCTATACCATGATCGCGTTAATTCCCGTTATTATTATTGTATAAATCAGCCCTTACCTTGTAAAAAATTAAAAGTAGATAATTCACTTACAGTATTTTATTTTAACGTACCTAATGGGTATTGTTGAACTTTTTAGTGCTAATTGAATTAATTTTTAACTACCTAATTAGCGAACTAAAAAGTTCACTAATCCCCATTAATTTATTTTTGTGCATCAACGGGGAATAGTGAATAAAAAGTTCAATAATCCCCATCAACGGGGATTATCAACGGGGAAAAGTGGAATAAGCCATGTCAGCATACGTCACTTAGTCTTTTTAGTCAATTTTTTCTGTCGTAAATAGTTTTTTTTGTGTATTTTGTGTGCCATTTTGCGCTGATTCCCAATAAACGACTTTTCTTTCTTTCTTTCTGATCGTGCCATGATTGTTCGTCTCGTGTTGGTTCCCGGTGGCGTAAAATAGGGCCACTCCATCTCTTTCTGTGTGTGTCGTCATAGGCGATAAAGGGATAGGGCTGTTCTCCATCCAACTGTAAAGACAAAATGCCCACTATTACAATGACGATTAATACTAAAGCCGGTCTGAGCAATGACGATAAATCCATAGGTCTGAGTTGTGCTAGTTACATAGTTAAGATTTAAATTTGACCGATATAGACTATAGGATAATAGATTTATTGGTGTATTTCTAGTAACACCCAAACGAGTTACACTGTTCGGTGTTGGGGAAGAAATTCCCAACGCGTCACAGGTGTTAATGGATGTTACTGTATGGAAATTGTAATGTTGTAAAGTTGATGATTTTATATCATTGAAATAAAACAACGGCAACGTTGTAAAGGATTGTTGCTGAACGTACAGAACAGGCTGCGGTCAAACTACGGCCTCCAGACGTTCACACGCTCTTATTTCACTTGCACTTAAGGCCAGGTATTCCAGCAGAGGCCGCATTTTGAGTTTTTTAAAAGCATTTGAATCATAGGAAAAAGCATTTTAAATTTCTAAAAAAAGATATATATTAGTTAAGGATCGAGTCTAGTCAAATTCACATTCAGTTGCCAGATCTGATGAACTTCACTCGATAGAAAAAAATCCCAAAGTTACCCCTTTTCGTTATTTTTTTTTGAATATTATGACTAAATTACTTATGCTTTCTATAAAATTTTTGTACTAAACTAAAGCCACTACATATGTCTAGACATTTTCGCAGATTTTGACTATATTATGAAATAATTTTTAAAGTTATATTTAAATATCTACTAAATTCGCGCGCCGCTGAGGCCCGAAAAGTTGCGCCAGTCGCGCGCTGGCGCTTACATACATCTAACATATAAAATTCTCGTGTCACAGTTTTTGTTGCCATACTCCTCCGAAACGGCTTGACCGATTTTGATGAAATTTTGTGAGCATATTGAGTAGGTCTGAGAATCGGCCAACATCTATTTTTCATCCCCCTAAATGTTAGGGGTAGTCCACCCCTAAATTTTAATTTTTTATTTTTTAGACAAAATTTTTAATTTCTATTTTTTTATGATACAACACAAAAATACATACAATCCTCAATTTTCACCTTTCTACGATCAACCCTTATTTTTTAATAGCCATTTTAGTAATTTAATCAATTTTTCTTTCCGGTAGAAAAATGATCAATCGTCATTTAATTATTATATTAATTTATATCTATAATATAAAAATGAATCGCTAAATGTGTTGGTAAGCGCATAACTCAACAACGCCTGGACCAATTGGGCCAATTCTTTTTTTTAAATGTTCGTTGAAGTTCAAGGATGGTTTTTACGGCGAAAAAAATCGAATAATTGCCGGGAACCGACATCCACGCAGGCGGAGTCGCGGGCAAAAGCTAGTCTTTAATATAAAAATAAATCGCTAAATGTGTTGGTAAGCGCATAACTCAACAACGCCTGGACCAATTTCGCCAATTCTTTTTTTTAAATGTTCGTTGAAGTTCAAGGATGGTTTTTAAGGGGAAAAAAAACGAATTGCCGGGAACCGACATGCACGCGGGCGGAGCCGTGGGCAAAAGCTAGTTGTATATAAAATTCTCGTGTCACAGTTTTCGTTGCCATACTCCTCCGAAACGGCTTGTCCGATTTTGATGAAATTTTTTTGTGCTTATCCGGTATCTATGAGAATCGGCCAACATCTATTTTTCATCCCCCTAAATGGTGCAGCGGGAACGGGATCTGACGCCACGGGGTGCAGGGAAAAATTGGCGGTACGAAGTTCGCCGGGACAGCTAGTAAATATTATAAAAATAAATTAGTATCCACGAATAGCACCTGCCAAAAATCTTGTTATGTTCTCTTCGTGAACATGGCTAGGTGCTATTCGCACAGGTGATATTCAGCTGGGCTCTAAGTGGACTATACCATAATTAGCAGAACAATCAGGTACAGAGTTTCAGTGGAAGCGGCACGGATTTTGCCGAACTAAGATATATCACAACTTACAATTGGCTATTGGAACGTACAATTGGCTATTTGACTGATATGCCTTGCAAAATAAAATATTGCTGAACTAAACGAAAATATGACATTTCATTACATATTTGAAATTTTCAAAAAAGTCAAAATATAAACAATCAAATACAGTTCAAATTTATAACTTTTTAGATTCCTCATTCAATTTCAAATTACCTTTATTATGAAAATTAAACTTTACAGTTCATAATATTATTACAAAGAGGTAATTTTTCGAAAGTAAAAAAAAAGTAGTCAAATACCCAATTACAGTAGGTATACATTTCAGTATGAATATACTAATAATACGGCATCCTAAAAAAATAAGTATGTATGAGGGTTGTATTTCCCCGGTCATAATTATTTTCAGTCATAATTTATTCCACCACAATTCTTCCACATAGACAGCCCCTTAGGCTAACGTACTCTGAATATTTGTGCCTTCAACCTCGGACCGTTACCACGTAGGTCATTTACCGCGGTCGCCCGAGGGTACATTCGTCATCGACAGATGCCTGTTTATGTCAGGCGCACCTACCTACAGTAGTCGAAGTAGTTTCTTGGTTTGATGGTGGAGTTACAAGTGTTCGAATGAATAGTCCCGGGAGCGGGATTTGTGTTCAGTAGATCGATAGTGATCAAATAAATTTATGATGATGGATGTACAGAGTAGACGTTTGGAAATAAAAGTCGTAAGCATCAAAGAACCCGTTATTTATGTTAAGTTTAGAAAAGTGTAAATCCACATAGCGTACACGATGTTCCGCCTTTTATATGGCGAAAATAACTTTATACACTGATTTTTAAGACTACCAACATCTTCTACTCATCTCCAAAGAATCAGTTATAGCTACAAATAGTCTATTTATAAATTAGCTTAATAGGACATAAAAACATTTTTTAGATTGAAATGAGATATTATAACAACTGAACGATTTCAGCACAGTAATCTTTTAAGTCTCTCAGCCACGTTTCTTAAAATTACTAAAACTAACCCAGTAACACCGTCTGACAAGGCAATCAACCCAAATTAGGTAACTCACGATCGCACGCAAACAAGCTCAAAACGTACATATTTGTTGTAAACATTAACTAAAACACCTCCTATTATAAAGCCCAACATGCATTCTACAGGTTTGTGACGTAACACGTGAGTACGACTCCTTTGTGCTTCGCCCTTGGCGCGTCGATCATGGCCGTTATGTGGGTTAACAGAGCGGCAAGCCTGTCGCACGACACGGTTGTGCATCATAAAAAATATATTATCTCGTTTCTCTTTCTTTGCACTTTCACCATTTTCCGGATAAGTAGTATTGGTGTAGGATTTCTAGAAGATTGCTGTTGGATAAGAAAGTACAGGCAACGAGAAAACTTTTTGTGATTGCTTGATGGTTGATGTGTTGTGGATATCTCTTTTCATAAAGCCTACCGCCTACCGGGTGATGCATAGCCTGCGGTAACCTCTTTCCATCAGATTGATCGTATGCTTGTCCACAAAAACGGTATAAAATATAGACACATTTTGCGTAGAAGCTAACTGTCTATTTCATTCTATGTATCCAAATTATATTAATGAAAAAAGTAAGAGGCTTATCTATAGTATAAAAATGAATCGCTTAATGTGTTGGTAAGCGCATAACTCAACAACGCCTGGACCTTTAAATGTTCGTTTTACGGCGAGAAAAATTCGACTAATTGCCGATAAAACCCTAAAAACAGCCTTCCAGCCATTTTGTCAGGGAATAGGTATTTCTGTGAGCCTGATACTACTTTTTACCGGAAATAGGTTCCTATGATTGATTTGCAAGAATGGAATCACGGTCCACACGGGCGAAGCCGGGGACATCAGATAGTTCAATAGTTAATCTACGTTTTAAAATCTAGTGTTCCATCAACACAAATTAATGTACATATAATTGATGGTACTTAGATGCTGCTGAGAGCAAACGTCCTCTAATGAGTTCATGAGGACTAGGCTGCTTGTATTACACATTTTTGTTATATAACTGCGCACACGCATTCAATAACATGTTAACATGTAATCATCAACTTAGAACTAGGCATTCAGTTCTGCTCACATAATTGTATATGAATGAAGGACAGTTAAATTACTCTGTGTACTCGTTACACTTAATGGTGATGCTCTCTGAGTTATTTAACCGACTTAAAAAAAGAGGGTGTTCAATTTGTTGTAAACAGCGACAGTTCTTTGACCATAATATCAGATTTCTGATACCTTTTTTTGTTAGAAAGGGGATAACGTAGAAATTTCGCATAAAAATTTTGTACTTTCTCAAGATTATTTTAGTAAATGGTCAATGCAACCTGGTCGTTACATCAGACAGTTCAAATGACCGTATTAACTTCCGTAAACATAATTTTATACCTCTGTACACCCGCGAAGGTTAGTAACTCAAAAATAAAAGGAAAAACACTTAAAAACTGCAAAGGGCATTGCATCATCAATAAGCTCTAAAAGCTGTTTTATTGAACACGGGACCACACGCGCAGTGACAGAAAGGCTAACAAGTATCCAAACATAGTCCAATAACAAAATAATATAACGAGGTACCACATGGTACAGTCAACGGCAGAAATATCTTGACGATAAAGTCTCAAAATGATCTTAAAACTCTCGTATTTAGAGGAAATCAAACTATTTTATTGATTTAAATGGTAATATTGTCGGACCTAAAGGTGTGTGCCAAATATCAGAAAACTTAGTTGACTGGGTGGGGAAGGGAGGGGGTGGGGGTTGGGTAAAAAACAGAAATTAATATATATTTGACTACTTTGTTCATAATATTTTTTAAAGTTTACGATGATGTCACTCACTGAAATAAAACCTCTTTTTACGGATTCTATCGCGTTATATTTGTTAATATTTACTTTTAAACCGACGTTTCGTCTGCTTTTCAGCAACCATGATCGCGGTGTAAAATCAGCCGAAACGTCGAAAATATCGCGATACAATCCGTTAAAAGTGATTCTAATGATAGAGATCTTTCTGATGCTGACTGTACTACGGTCAACGCAGTTGCGTGTTTATACGCTTTGACAATTACCTATAATTATGCCTGCGTGTGATTGAGTGTACGCTATCGCTTATTGTGAGCTGAAATCTGTACCTATCTGTGGCATTGTAATATCAATCAAATTATTTATTACAGTCTACGCCTGAACAAAGGTATGTAGGTACACTATATACTTCCACATCCAGTATATCCCAGCAACTACTATGTGGTTGGAGGGCGCCCTCACTTTGAGTTTGCCGATTGTAAAATTTTCTACAGAGATGCTTTGCCAATACGAGGTCCGAGCCTAGAACTAGCTAATATTAATAATATAAAAGCAGAGCCCGAGGATTTGACTTCTAAGTAAAAGAAAGAAAATTAATTCGTATACCTCAGTGAATGATGAGCGGAGGCCGAAGGGTGTTTGGTACCCAGGGCGGCCACGACTGTTATTTTATCTAGAATTGTACATACCTAGGTAAATTTAAGTTAATACGTAGTGTAGCACGTTATGTACATGTGTAGCAATAATAATGAATAATAGTAAATAAATGTACCTATACCACAGCCTATACATACTTAACTCATTTTCATTATCTATCTATACATATAAAATTACTTGTCCTGACTGACTGACTGATTCATCAACGCAGAACCTAAGCCGCTAGACAGTAGATGCATTTTATGATATAAGCATCCACTAAGATAGGATTTTTGGAAATTCTGCTACTAAAGGGGTAAAATAAGGGATGGAAGTTCGTCATTTTCTGAGCTAGATGCACTAAATTTCATAAACCTGTGTCTTCTAAGCAATAAATAAACACATATCAGCGTTTTTAAAAAACTACTAAGAGGATAAAATAGGTGATAAACGTTTGTATGGAAATTTCGTCATTTTCAAATTTTGAGGCATGAAACTTTGTACACCTACGTCTTTTGAGAAATGTTTTGTTGCGATAACCGCCATCCACGCGAGCGAAGCCGCGGGCAAAAGCTAGTTTTAGTTATATAAATCAGTAACAATACCAATACTATGAAAGAATGCGTAGTTAGGGTATTGTTTTAATAATTATCCTGTATTATTGTTTTTATCAACTGCGCAGTTGTGGGTGGTTAGTCACTTGTCATAGTTGGCATGCTAGTACTATGTCAGTTTGATTGATTCATGTGTTGTGGAAACACACTGATCTTGAAATTGAGGCGCACACGTTATTAAGTGTGCTCCAAGATACGCACCTCCTGCCTCCTGGTGTATGTAGAATATTGTAGAATGTAATAATAGATGCTATAAAGCTATTCTGATATTTACCATAGATTCCGGCGCTGTTGCAAGCAAGCATCATGATCACTAGGAACTGGAGTATTGGCGGTAAACAGTGAAAAAGTTTTTAGGAGTAAATATATTGATATTCCAAACAATAGTATACACTACAACAATAGAATACAACTAATAGTATAAGATACGTTATGGAAGCTGTGCTTTAGTTAGTGTGATCTATATTCATATTTGGTTATATGCAAAAGTCCCTGGGTCAGCCGGGGTGCGAGGGATATGTCGAAAACAACCTCACCTCCAGCCTAGCACAACGACCCTCAGTCGGCGTGCGGTTTTAGTCGGTTCGAGTGTTGACATAACCTCCTCTTCCGGGCCGGCGGGGGAGGTATACGTGGGGATTTCCGCACCAAAAATAATAAAAAAGTTTAAATGTAAAAGTCATTTATCTATTTGCTACGCTTTTACTTTGAAACTACTGTACTGATTTGGAAGAAATTTGGTTAGTACAGAGGTGGAGTAGAACTTGGGAGATGAGTAATCTTTGGTCACAATAACCATGTGTTCGAACCATATTCGGTGGATAGCAACAAATTCGCTCTTTTTTCCGTCGGCAGCTAAATAAATTAAAAGCGATATACCGGTGTGATAACACCCCTGCCTATCTCTTCGGGATATTAATTTTCATTTGATGCACTTACTCGTATTTTATTTTTTTAATTATACGTTGTTAGATTTATCTTATCTAAGTAACAACGTATAATTCTTCAAAAACAGCTCAACCGTTCAGTAGGTAAGTAGTTACAAGTTCACCACAGGCAGATAAAAAAGTATTTTTAATTATTCCATCCCAAATACATTGTCAGTGGGAAGACCAAAAGGGTTCACCTGATTTGTCTTCTGCACTGACGGCACAGAAACCCTCTGTTCTTACAGGGTCGGCAGCACGAGTGTGACGCCCCTGGGGTTGCACAGGTCCATAGGCCACGGAAACCACTTCCCATCAGCCCCTATAGACAAGTAGCAATTCACTGGCTGGCGTATCGTGGAATAGAATGACAAATGTATGGAATTTGACGTATATGACATGGTCAACGAATGTCATTGTTATTTTATGCCAGTTCGGGACTTCACGCGATAAAAACTTTCACTTACTTTTTGCCCACGGTTCGGGTGCGATGCTTTACCCGTGGTCACGACTTGACTGGCCGGCGAGAGTCGCGCCGCGCGGTGTGCGCGGAACATTTTTTGTGCGTCTACCCTCAGTTACTTTCAGAATGAAAGTAAGGCTGGCGACACACTACACCCACTACGTCAGTTTTGGACGAATGTCATATACGTCAAATCCCATAAATTCGTCATTCTATTCTACGATACTCCAGCCAGCGAGTTGACACTTGTCTAAGGGGGCAAGTCTGCTTGTCTGTCACCTAATTGGTATAAAAAAAAGTAATTAGCAATATTTAAAGGTGTAGGTATTGTTTTATAAATGTTAAATATTTAAAAGAGTATCTTAAGTTACCTACCATTAAACGATTTTCGTGTAAAACATCTGCGATTTATTAACATCGTTGAGTTTATTCGCTTCGTAAACTATCTTTTTCAACAGTTTTTTTTCTGTGCGGAAATCCCCTCAGATACCCCCCCCCCCCCCCTTCCGGAGCCGGAAGGGGAGGTAATGTCGGACTCGAACCTACTTAAACCGCACGCCGACTGTGGGTCGCCGTGCACAACCTCACCTGCGGCCTACGCAGGTGAGGTTGTCATCGACATTATCTTTTTCAACATTTGCAAGCGTACTTTCATCTGTTTAATTTAAATAATACAATTACAGTATGAAAAAAAAAACATTAAACTTTTAAAGGGTTTTGTTCAATCATACAAGGTGATAGAGACAAAATAAATTAAAGAAAATAAAGATATAAATAAAATATTAAACTTAACTACAAGTTACTTATTTGTACTGATACTGCCTTTGCCTATTATCTCTATATACTCTATATACTTTAAATGAGAATGAATGTCTCCCATTTACGGGTTTGCCTCTTTAATGATATCGTTAACGAAATCCTAAAGCGGACATTAAAAGCCTTCACTATTGCCTTCAGTAGTTACAGAACCGTTTTAGGTCCCACTGTTAGAATACTGGTACCGTAAAATTACAGTCGATTTAGCAAATTGTCCTGAAGCAATTTATGTTACTAATTTATATTATAATGGTTTCTAAACGTTTTCTCAGTAATCTGTGTGAAACTTCTGTTGAAACATTTCGCTGTAAGACGACGAATACTTATGGTTTCTTGTGCTTCAGAGAGCTCGAAGTCAATTCTAATTCGGTTAAGGGTTGAATTCACTAATGAAAGTAATTGTAATGAAATGAAAATAAACGAGGTTATCACGTTTCAGTGTATGATTTAATTTAGGTTGAATTTTAACAGTGAATAGAACCCAGTTTATATTATTAAGTTAGAAGTTCAACTAATAAAATAATTAAGATAAGTTTTACTCTGCTGGCTTTTCACACTTTCGTTTTTTTGGTATTTATGGGATAAAACGTGATAATACAGCTTAGGACAATTTGAGTGATCAAATTACCATACCATTTAGGTTATATTTCCCCAATGAAAAGATAATATAACCGTAAAATTAAAAAATCCGGCACACCCCATCTTCACTTTACCTAACCTCTATACCTTTTGAACGGCTCAACCGATTGTCATCAAACATATATCTAAGAACACTCGTACATAAATCACCATTAATACGGAAAGAAACTAAATTGAAATCGCTTCATCCGTTCGGGAGCTGTTATGCCACAGACGGACACGTGAAACTTATAACACCCCTCTCTTTGCGCCGGGGGTTAATAATTGAATTTGAATAATATTTTCACTAGTGAAAAACCAAACTGGTATGTAACCAACCCAACTGTATGGTAACCATTTAATGTTCATTACAATAGCTTTCCTTTACGAAATACGTCAGCATCCTAAATCGATTTAAGTTGACTTAAGAGGACTTCTTAGCTAGTGAATAATCCTGAACCTGTCATTTGAACGTCACTATTGCCGTCGCCCCCGTCTCATTCCTGTCCCCGTAGAGTGCGATAAGGATAGCCGCAGCTCAGACCGATTTTATCACAATTTTTATGGGCAAAATCGAGGTTTCGTATCTCCCGTTTTTTTCAGCGAAAACTACGCCGATTTAATTTTTTTTTGACACCGTTTGATTAGGGAATAGCGTATCCATATTCCTGTTATTTTTTCTAACGTTAAAACCTCTTCCAATTCATCTGGTAGTCCTCCAAACATGCCAGTAAGAATTAGTCATTTTTTTATCATGTTTTGACGATCATATTTTCTTATTTTATTGACTGCCGACAAAAATAAAATAACAGGGACATGCGTACAGAAGACCTTGATTTTACGAAAACAAAAATATTGTTCTAGAAGCAATATTCAGGGAGGAAAAAGGGGAGAACGGTACTATGGAGAAACAGATGCTAGGAAGTCCTCTTAACATGTTCTTCGAAGCACGAAAAACGATAAGTGAATATTCTTCATTTTCAGCGAAATGTTTGACGAGATAGCGATTGCATTACATTGTTCGGGTACCGGTATAAGCATCAACTTCCCAACTCGTCAGCAAAGTTTGCTTTCGGAGAGGTTTCGGGAGAAGGCTCCTAACTACATAAATTCGGCGCAAATTCGTGTAAAAGTTAAGCCAAATTGAACCGTCGGAATACGATTTATAAGTTTCTATTAGGGTTTTACGTTTTCCTCGTGGAATATATCTACTCGTTCAATCACGCTTTTATATTTGTGTATCTGAGGCCCTATAAAAGTCTACGCGGCCCATAGTGCCGGTACATATGCTGGGCCTCGATTCTGCTAATGCCAAACCAGAGTGGTGCCGCAGCCACTGCAAAAAACGGCATTAAATAATAGACTTTAAACCGATGCTGTTAAAGTTCAATTTTCGCAGCGTAATTGAAAAGGTTTAATGAACCTTTTTTCATTTGATTTTGGATTTTAGGTGTATAGAAATAAAGTCTAAAATTTAATGTCATTTTTTGCAGTGTCTGTGGCACCACAATGTTTGAGCTTTAGTAGAATCGAGGGCCTGATTGACTGACGAGCCTCGGGCGCAGGTTTTCCACTAGGGTTTGGAGTTCAGACAAAGCAATAAAAGACTCGCCTTTCGCCTCTATCCCCTATCTGAAAACCTAAATATTTATATATGTACTAGCTTTGGCTGCGGCTCTGCCCACGTAGATTTATCGCGATCAAACCTTTCTCAAGGTCTAATCTACCCTCATACCAAATTTCATTAAAATCGGTTCACTGGTTTAGGCGTGAAACATACAGATTACAGACAGACCGAGCTACTTCCACGTGAAACAGTGTATTATCAAAGAAACTACCTTTAATATCCTTATACTTATATTGTCTCAAACTTAAAATTACTCATAACAACTTCTTTTAACAAAACTAAACATGACTCTTCACTTACTTCACTAAATCTGTTCTTTTTTCAACCCCCAGCTTATTCGCTCGATAAAATGGCGCCAACTCTTCTACTGTCAACCGCGCGTTGTCTATTTCTCCTTTTTAGAACATAGCGTAGGAACCATGTTATCGAACGAACAAGGGTTGAATCAAGTTACTTCCTCAAACTTTACATCAGCTTTGTATCTTTATATTTTACATTTTCACAGCATTATTATCACAGTATAATATAATTAATTTATTTATGTAATTACTAACTTGCAAATACACTGTTTATTTCGAAGATACTTTTTATTTAATTAGTCTCACAACTGGTCTCGTCTCTGATATTCAACTTACAGGAAGAAATCAAATACCATACTCGTAACTGAATTACTTCAGACTCTTAATGTTTTACATTTCTTATATGTTAATAGAATGTTATAATACAATTTATTTGTTTTTATAATTGCCAAATTTGTAAATACACTGTAAATGTGACAAACATATTTTCCAATCTAACAGCTCGTCCATCCTGATACTCGTTCACGTCCCCGTGAACATGAAGTTTACTAACTTTTGCGGTTTCTACAGTCGCCATAGGCAGGTACCAGCTAACGATTTTGCGTCAGTGTTCAGCAACTTCCGAGGGCGACTGTACCTACTTCACAACATCAAACAATCGATAATGCAAAATAATCTGGTATTTGTACACTTTATAGGCATTTTTGCTAATATGTATTTCATCAACTGACTATTGATTTTTAAATTAAAAACTTATTAAGAGAATCCTTAAGTTAACAATTCTTTTTATATAATTTATTAGACGAGTTGTTCAGTAACTATTACTTTTATCAAGTTGTTGTATTTATTAATACAAAGGGTATTAATAAATACAACAACTCTTTCGTACAATTTTTAAGCTTAATGTATAACATAGTGTACAGCACGTCTCGTGTGACACAATTATCACATGACACACTTTGTGCAAATCAAGCACGCCTTCGTGCATGACAGACTCAACATTTAACACATTTTGTGCACATCAAGCACGCCTTCGTGTATGACATACTCAACACTTGACACATTTTAAGTCCATCAAGCACGCCTTCGTGCATGACAGACCCATCATTTGACACACTTTGTGCACATCAAGCACGCCTTTGTGCATGACATACTCAACACTTGACACATTTTAAGCCCATCAAGCACGCCTTCGTGCATGACAGACCCAACATTTGACACACTTTGTGCACATCAAGCACGCCTTTGTGCATGACATACTCAACACTTGACACATTTTAAGCCCATCAAGCACGCCTTCGTGCATGACAGACCCAACATTTGACACACTTTGTGCACATCAAGCACGCCTTCGTGCATGACATACTCAATATTTGACACATTTTGTGCACATCAAGCACGCCTTCGTGCATTATTCAAACTTCTGAAAACAATAATTATGTTAACCGTTTATACATTTTACTAATCAGCCTCTTACTTAATTCGGCTAATGCTACCAATCCCGACTAGTAACATTCCTTTCGAGTGAAACATTTGTAACACTCTCAACACAAACAGCAGTGCATCTTCAATTTAATTGTTTCAATAATGGTTATACTTTTATCATATTTTAACATTTTATAATCATTTATTTTGAACCAGTCTATATCATTATTTCTAATTCTAATCAGATGTATACTTTAATTGGTACAATGGATCATTTAAATTTAACTCCCTGTCCTTCATAAGCACAACCATAGGTGTTTGATCACAACTTAGCACAAGTTGTTCTGTGTAGCTGTTCATTGTCACTATCCCTCGCCATCAGAGCTATCGGAGGAAATACCTTTTTCCTTTGCGTTAAAACATAACCATGGGAATATTTTATTGACTGAGTAAACACCGGTATATGTATTTTTTCCCTTTTTGGTTATGGGTGTATCAATAATTTCATATCGGTCGTTACCTAACACTTTAGTTATCTTATATGGACCAGACAACTTTGGTAACAGCTTTCTACTTTTATCTACTGTATGTGATGTTCTCTCTACTCTAACTAAATCCCCTATACTATACTTCCTAGCTTCTTTTCGTTTCTTGTCAAAATAATCTTTCTGTTTCTTTTGTAAGTCGTGTACAAGCCTATCTACTTCTAATCTAGCTTTCAATATATTCTGCTCTACACTACTAGTCTGAGTTTCATCTGTTTGGCTTTCACCTGGGGTATAACTACCTATCTCATTAGTAACCTGACTATCAACAGCGACATCTGGCCGATCTATGTCTCTTGTTTCATTTCTAGCCTCACCTATGTCGAACCGAATCTCGGGTACGATATAACCCTCCTTTGAACTAATAAGTTTAAGACCGAACAGAACTTCCGATGGAGATTTTCCTGTACCTTTATTTATAGTATTGTTTAAGCCCCATTGTACTTGTAATAATGTATCGTCCCACAATTTTTCATCTTGACCATGATTTTGTGCCGCTACAGAATCCAATATGGTACGATTATATCGTTCCACTTGGCCATTAGCTCGTGGACAAGCAACAGCATTTTGTATGTGCCGTATCCCCAGTTCTTGTATAAAGGCCTTAAACTTTGAACTTGTAAATGAGGTGCCCCGATCACTTATTAAGCGAACAGGTAATCCAAACGTACCAAAATAATCGCGTAGTACAGCAATTGTAGCATTCGATTTTGTATTTTTGACAGCCTTTAACACTATGAACTTAGAATACGCGTCAATTAACACGAGAATGTATGAATTTTTCCGCTTACTAGTAACAAAAGGACCCACATGGTCAATGTGAATAGTGTGAAATGGGGTAGCTATTTTAGGTATCGGGTGAAGAAACCCCTCTTTCCTTCCCGCAGGGACTTTATTGTGTGCACACTCTAAGCACGATGTCACATATTTTTTTACTAATTTTCGCATGCGGGTGAACCAATAATGTTCTTTAATTCTATCATAAGTTTTTTCAAAGCCAAAGTGTCCTATTTCATCGTGATTTCTCTGCAGTATTTGCCATCTACAATTCTTAGGCACTACCCACCTTAATCCCTCTTCAGTTATTCTATAAAGCCGATCTCTTTTCAACACAAAATTCTTTCTTATATCAACTATATTTTTAAAATCTGGATTATTTAGAATATCCTTTATACGTTGTAACTCTGAGTCATTCGACTGAACCGTTACTAACCAGTCATTATTAATGTTAAGAACATCGTGAGTTTCAATAGTAGAAATTAACCCAACTTCGTCACTAACTGGGTTCCGACTTAATGCATCTACATGGGTCATTTTGTTACCAGCTCTTTATACCACTTCACAACTATACTCTTGGATTAAGCTCCACCACCTTGCTACACGAGGAATCATATCACGTTTCTGGAAAGTAGCCCTAAGGGAGTTACAATCTGTCACTATGGTAAAATGTAACCCTAGAACATATGGTCTAAACTTCAATAACGATTGTATGACCGCTAGAGTCTCTAGTTCATAAGAAGAAAAATGAGATTCTTCTGGAGAAGTTTGTCTACTATAATATGCTACTGGTTTAAAATTAGTGCAATGTTGTTTTTGCATTAATACACCGCCTATCCCATGTTTGCTTGCGTCGGTATGTATCTGAGTTTCTGCTTTCGGATTGTATAATGCAAGTACCGGCCTAGATACCAAAATATTTTTGATTTCATTAAAAGATTGTTCCTGTTCACTACTCCATTCCCATACAGCATTTTTCTTTAATAACTTAGTTAATGGTCTAGCTATTTCTGCAAATCCTTTAATGAAGCGCCTGAAGAAACTTGCCAGTCCTATTATTTGTCGTACATTATGCACATCCTTAGGATGAGGAAAATTCTTGACTGCTTCTACTTTGTATTCACCTGGCTTTATACCTTCTTCAGACACTTCAAACCCTAAATAATCGACTTTTTGTTTAAAGAAATGGCATTTCTGGGGCTTAAGAGTCAACCCAGCTTGTCTAAGTTTCTCAAAAACTATCTGCAGCCGTGCTAATCCTTGTTCAAAGCTTTCTGAAGGCACTAATATATCATCCATATATGCTAGAGCTGTATCAAATTGAGCATTACCTAATACTATATTTATAGCCCTCTGAAACACTGCTGGCCCATTAGCCAGGCCAAAGGGAAGTCGATTGAACTCAAACTGACCATCGGGGGTAACAAAAGCAGTCTTTGATTTGGAATCCTCATCAAGCGATATTTGATAATACCCGGAAGCTAAATCTAATGCACTAAAGTATTTATTACCTGCCAGCCTATCAATCTGATCCTCAATGCGAGGTATGGGGTAGTGTTGTTTAACTGTCTTCCTGTTTAGTGCACGATAATCTACACAGAGACGTTTGTCACCAGTCTTCTTCTTTACCAATATAACTGGTGATGCATAGGGGGAACATGACTCTCTAATAATTTTATACTGTAACAGTTCGTCCACCATTGACCTTACTTCTGCTCTTTCAGTGTGACTTAACCTATATGGGCGATATATAACTGGGCTTGTTTCCTTCAATTCAATTTCCATTTTAACTACACTAGTACAACCAAGCTCTGATAAATTTCTAGCAAAACAGCTCCTATAATCATTTATTAACTTTAACAACTGCTTTATCTCATTTTCACTTAGACTATTTCCTATATGTAATTCCTCTAACTGTATTGCCTGGTCTCCTGTACATATCTTGTTAACATGAAAATATTTTGAATCGTTTTCATCATGCACAATTCGGCGGCAAATAATATCTCCTTTTCTAAAATGCAACATGCTGTTTTTAAAATTAATAATTGTTACATAACCTATGCCATTTTTTAATATGACCCGTCCACACTCTAATTTATATTGTACCCTCTGGCTACCTTCTATATATACATCTTTGGTTGACTTAAAATTTGCTATGACTTTAATTGCTCCACTACCATACATTTTAACTGTACTGAAAATTCTTAGAACCATACGCTCATCACTTATAGGTATCTTAGTTTTAACAATTAAGCACTCACTGTCTTTGTGTACCTCAATATAGGGTTGTTCTGTCACAGTTTGTCCCACCAAAACATCATAACTGAGATAGTGATCAGGCACAATTACTAACTCTGCATTTACTAGTATACCGTCAATTATTAGATCACTCTTACAAGTACCTACTGAACGTATCGTAGCATTACCAAACCCACGCAAGTGTGGAAGATTCTCTCGGCACCATTCATTAATATTAAATAATCTTGTGGCAACAGATTCCTGAATCAATGAACATTGACTGCCGAAATCTACATACCCCTTTAATTCTGACCCTTTTATTATTACAGTCTTTTTAAATTTATTGTCTGCTTGTTCACTAACCTCGGCTAGTCATAAGGACTTAACGTCTCTCCTGTCCTTCAACTTTATCCTTGTGCAATTTGGGTCGTTGTGACCATAACGCAAACACTTTTCGCACCTAACTACCGGTTTTGTGCATTCTTTCATTCTATGCCCTACACTATTACAGTTGAAACATTTAACTAGTCTATTATTATCGGACTTTATATGTTTTTGACCAGCTTCAGTGCTTGTCTTGTTTACCCATTTCTTATGTTTATCAAATCTTTCATACTTCACACTCCTAAGGTATCCTAGTAGTTTGTCGGTGTCTTCGAAGCCAGCCGCTTCCGCCCCATAGCGGATGGACCTATCTTCAATACCACAAACTATGCAATCTATGGCATTTTTTTCCGTTATGCTACAACGATTCAATACTATCATTTTTTCGTGAAAGTACTCCTCTAGGTCTTCCCCAAACTTTGCCCTTATACTTAACATATCATTCAATAACAGACCATAGTTTTCATATACAGGAAATGCAGATCTAAGCTTTTCCTGCCATATGTCCCATGAGTGCAACACCGATGGTTGCCCTTCGTACCATCGCTTGGCCACCCCCATAAGTATTGGCAGAGCACAGTGTGCGGTTTGTTTGCTGTCCCAATTGTAAATCTCTGCACATTCATTTACTTTATTCAGCCATGAAACAATAGTTTGATTCTTGGCCTTAGGATCAAACTCTGGCACTACGTTAACCACTGGAAACTTTTCCTTATTGTGTGGGTTCATGGTAACTACAGTCTGTAAAACTTTATTCAAACTATCAACTAAATCCGCATGGTTATCTAACTGTATTGGGTGCGAATCATATTTATTACCTTTCTCCGAATGAGGAACATCTGTCCCTAACCTTGAACATGAAGCGCGTGGACTTCTGGACTGCAACCGGCGCTTCATGCTGTTCCGCCAGGCCTGTCGTCCTCCGGAATGCGACCTGCGTCTCGTGCTGTCCCACGAGGTCTGCCGTCCTGCAGACCGCGACTGGCGGCGCCTCGTGCTGTCCCGCGAGGCCTGCCGTCCTGCAGACCGCGACCGGCGGCGCCTCGTGCTGTCCCGCGAGGCCTGCCTTCCTGCAGACCGCGACCGGCGGCGCCTCGTGCTGTCCCGCGAGGCCTGCCGTCCTGCAGACCGCGACCGGCGGCGCCTCGTGCTGTCCCGCGAGGCCTGCCTTCCTGCAGACCGCGACTGGCGGCACCTCGTGCTGTCTCGCGAGGCCTGCCGTCCTGCAGACCGCGACCGGCGGCGCCTCGTGCTGTCCCGCGAGGCCTGCCGTCCTGCAGACCGCGCCCGGCGGCGCCTCGTGCTGTTCCGCGAGGCCTGCCGGCCTGCAGACCGCGACCGGCGGCGCCTCGTGCTGTCCCGCGAGGCCTGCCGTCCTGCAGACCGCGCCCGGCGGCGCCTCGTGCTGTTCCGCGAGGCCTGCCGGCCTGCAGACCGCGACCGGCGGCGCCTCGTGCTGTTCCGCGAGGCCTGCCTTCCTGCAGACCGCGACCGGCGACTCGTGCTGACTTGCGAGGCGTGCCGTCCTGTAGACAGCTGCCGGCACCTCGTGCTAGTCCGCGAGGCATGCCGTTCTGTTGACTGTGACCGGCCTCTCATTGTGGACCGCGAGGTCCGCCGTACTGTTGACTGTGACCGGCCTCTCGTCGTGGACCGCGAGGCATGCCGTCTTTTTCGTCGCGATGGCATTGTCAAACAATGACAACCTGAATTATTAAGAACTATTACAGTAATTGTGCGATTTACCGAAATTCACACCTGAAAAATCGTTCTATCACCAACTCGATAGGTACCTCGTTCTTATTTATTACCTAGTAGGTAAGAATTTTTATCTTTTGAAACAACTAAACTTGCATACTTTAATTATTCACTTTTTTTATTTTGTTATACTTATAATCATAAAAAAAGATTTTGTATTTCACCACCTCAACTTATTTCAAATGAGGTGTGTACATGTATACAACTGCGTACCTATCTACTCTGTTATACCTAGTATTCTGTATTCCTCTTAAATTTTCAGGAAGCACCAAGTAATAAAACAATTTTGACTCACCATATTGTTTGTTCATAATATTTTAAGTACTTTACCCGCTTTACAAACAAAGGCATGGTTCTACACACTTCTGAAGTTGAAACAGTGTATTATCAAAGAAACTACCTTTAATATCCTTATACTTATATTGTCTCAAACTTACTTACTCATAACAACTTCTTTTAACAAAACTAAACATGACTCTTCACTTACTTCACTAAATCTGTTCTTTTTTCAACCCCCAGCTTATTCGCTCGATAAAATGGCGCCAACTCTTCTACTGTCAACCGCGCGTTGTCTATTTCTCCTTTTTAGAACATAGCGTAGGAACCATGTTATCGAACGAACAAGGGTTGAATCAAGTTACTTCCTCAAACTTTACATCAGCTTTGTATCTTTATATTTTACATTTTCACAGCATTATTATCACAGTATAATATAATTAATTTATTTATGTAATTACTAACTTGCAAATACACTGTTTATTTCGAAGATACTTTTTATTTAATTAGTCTCACAACTGGTCTCGTCTCTGATATTCAACTTACAGGAAGAAATCAAATACCATACTCGTAACTGAATTACTTCAGACTCTTAATGTTTTACATTTCTTATATGTTAATAGAATGTTATAATACAATTTATTTGTTTTTATAATTGCCAAATTTGTAAATACACTGTAAATGTGACAAACATATTTTCCAATCTAACACACGTTTATAATATTAGTATGGATTTATTGAAATATGATTGATGAAATGTGACAAGGATGCTACTCCTGTGATATACAGGTTTGTACACGCTCTATAAAATGAGATATTCGCAACAGAATAAAATATATATAACACCAAACGAAGGAGGTAATTAGAACAAGGCCAGGAAACGATGAAAATGAGAAATTCGTTCCAACTTCCGTTGCAGTGATATTACAGTGTAAATGTTGCAAAAATTTGCATCTGCGTGCATTTCCACAGTAATAAAATGTTTCACTAAATATTCTACCACAAATGGGTACGAAATTCATAATATGGAAATGTTACACGAAATGTCGAGTGCTTCCATTCTAATAGGTATTTCAGTGAATTCAAACCAATCTGTGGTAGACTTGCATTACACACTATTAATTTTATGAAATATATAGTAGTATAGTACATTTCAAATTATATTAGATCCGAAATACATCGGGAAAAAGAACCGCGCAAGTGGGAAAAAAAAAGTTAGCATAATAAATGCTATAAAAATTTCATTCACATAATTTAGATCCCTTAATGGTATGCTTTACTCATCCCAATAGAACGCTATTTATCGTGATAAGTAAAGCGTACCATTCACGTATATCATCCCGTATGTTTTCGTTTAAGCTAATGAAACGTATGGGGCCAATGATTCGATTTGTCACACTAATGACACTGTTTGTTTTTGCCGTCGGCTGTAGTTATTCACTTAACTTATAAGCTACTATCATGTAGTATATGTATGAGTTGTGTACGAAAGCCGTGCAGTCAGAAAAAGCCGGCCAAGTGCGAGTCGGACTCTCGCACCGAGGGTTCCATAACTTAAACCACAATATATTAGGATTGCGTTGACTTAGAAGTTTGATTTTTGCACAGCTTTAAGATTTATCCATATCCATACTAATATTATAAATGCGAAAGTAACTCTGTCTGTCTGTCTGTCTGTGTCTGTATGTCACGCTGTCACGCCTGAACCACTGAACCGATTTTGATGAAATTTGGTATAGGGGTAGATTAGACCATGAGAAAGGACATAGGCTATGTTTGGTCGCGATAACCGACATCCACGCGGGCGGAGCCGCGGGCAAAAGCTAGTAATTTTATAAATTTTTAAGACTTGAGTATGTGGTATGAATTTCAACTCGACGCATGCCTGCGAAAAAGGTCTTGACAGACAGGCGAACGGATAGACAGACGGACATCGAAGTGATCCTATAAGGGTTCTATTTTTTCCTCTGCTACTTCAACACTTGATATTTTATGTTATAATTAAATAAATAAATAAATATTCCACAACAATCTACACGACGCTATCTAGACCCATGGTAAGCTTTTATAGCATGTGTTATGGAATCTAGAATGCGGATAAACATGCTTATACAAAGAAACACACAGACCAATGCAAATAGCCATATTCAAGCATACAAATATTTGCACTGAGCGGGAATCGAACCCGCGCCTCCTGCGTGGCAGTCGCGTGCACTACCACCACACCACAGAGGCTGGTGAATTGATTAAGGTCTAAATGAAACTGAATTAATGTCTTGTACATATAGAAAAATGTAGACACAGGTGTATTATGAACTTACATTTCGCCACTGCATGAGCTTACTGCCATCAATCGGGCTTTTTTATAGGTTACATATCTATAATAAAATTTGTGAAATAGACAATTAATCTTTAGTCTTGTATTGCCTACACATTACTAGGAACTAAACAGCAATGTTGCATTTGAATAAAGTAACGTCATACCAAAAGAAAAAAAAACTCCTAAAACTAAATCCTCCAACAGTCGTGTGAACAGGCAAGCTCGTCTCATATACAATTGCATAATGAGTCCCGACCGGTGTTGCTCGTCCGGTGCTAACGTACTGTCGTGACTCACTGAGCCGTACTATGCACTTGCTTTGAAATAGCAAACAAATTGCCCATGATACTGTGAGTAATCCACTCGGTATGTGTCTTTTTAACACGTTTATTAGTCTCACCTGGGACTAACCAGACTAATAGTAAATTTCGGAACCGTGATACACGAACAACGAATAGGTCTCAAATACCTGCCTTGCCTGACTTAGGTCTTGCAAGCGCAAGACTTAAGTCAGTTATTTGAGGCCGATCATGCGCATGCTGTCACGTGCTGATGATAAGGGCCAACTTTTTTTTATTTGCACGTGATTCCGTGGCACGTGCAGTGAAAAAGGTATTTACCCAAAAAGAAGGGAATAAAGGGTTGAGGCTGTCCAAAATTTAACAAGCTTTAAGAAATTAAATGAATGTCTACATTAAGTTGGAGGGTACCCAAGTAGCACAGATAGCTGTATAACTACTCACTTTAAGACTTATTTGAAACTCTGTGCGTATTAAGACGCTTCTAAGAGTACACTGGTGATGCTACAGTTGTATAATAGCGGTCAGTGATATTTATACAGCTTTAGCTAATTAAAAGCTGTATTAAGGCTGATTAAGACCAACAAAACCACCATTTATACGCTAAGAGTGCTATAAAGGTATGTTTTTGATTACTCTATTCAGCTTCTAACCTTTTCTATTGCCTAAACCGTGGTAAGGCCTGTTTAGTGCATAAAATTACGCCAAATGCTGTTTAAGAAGATATTTGTGAACTCCTATTACACTGACTTATTAAAGGGGCACGTGTGAACTATTTTGAAGTGAATAGCTGTATAATGGACGATATGTGGCCCATATTACAGCTTATACCTGAATATGTCTACCGCTAATCAGCCTTTATACTGCAATTGATAGTATCTGCATAGCGGCTATTTAAACATTCACTAGATGCCTCGCAGCTGCTAAGAGACTCACTAGTGTATAGAATTAACGGCTTCTACTTTATAATGGTTCACTTAAGTACCTTAAATCCGACGTTATCTGAATAAAAGTAACATATGTGGTACTGTAATCAGTCAGTGGAACTAAGTTGAGACCATATCCAACGTATTTTTATTTGCTATATACACTGACGGACTCATAAACTGCATCAAAGTTCAGGTTTACTCTAAAAGGATTTTTTATAATAAGTATGCAAACTTTTTAGATTAAATTATATAAATATGGAAAGACTGGCTCTTAATCTTAAAAAAAAAAAAAAATTTAAAAATAGAACTGCAGTAAAACAAATGAATATAGCCGGGAAAAGAAAATTTACTTGTAGTATCAGATTTGCGTGTTATTTATAGCAAAGTTTTAAATTGATTCTCATTGATTTTTTTTGTTTTGTCAATTGAATTATTGTTACCAGCATAATTGTTGGGTTAGTTTTTTAACACATCGAGAGTTTTTGAACCATAATATGGATACTTCGTCCGAACAAGCGGCACAAATTGTAGCATTGGTGCGGGAGGGCTTGGATCAACGAACGATTGGTAGAAATTTAAATTTAAACCAGTCTACGGTTTCTAGAATATACAGAAGGTTTGTAGAGACAGGTTCTTACAGGAGGAGACGTGGTACAGGCAGAACTCGAGCAACCACAGGTCGTGATGACCGATTTATTGTTATAACTTCCCTGCGAAATCGTTTCCTCACGTCAGTTAACATCAAAACCGAGCTTAATGAAGTGCGTGGAGTAAACGTGTGTGCACGAACAATAAGAAGAAGGTTAAAGGAAGCGGATATCACCCCTTTTAGACCAGCAAATGGTCCAAAGTTGTCTACAGCTCACAGACAAGCTCGCTTAAGATTTGCGCGTCATCACCTGAATTGGACAGAAGAGCAGTGGGCCTCTGTATTGTTCACGGACGAGTGTAGGACATGTTTATATGGTGCAGATGGTCGCAGAAGAGTCTATCGTCGACGTGGGGAGCGATATGCTCAAAGTTGCATTGAGGAGCGTGTTCCTTTTGGAGGCGGTTCATGTATGGTCTGGGGTGGCATATCGATGAACGGGCGAACAGAACTTGTGTTCATAGACATGGTCCGTCAAAACGGTAATAGAGGGGGTTTGACAGCACATCGCTACATAACAGAGATATTAGAAGATCACCTGGTGCCTTACATGGGATTCATAGGCGAAAATTTTACTTTAATGCAGGATAATGCCCGGCCGCATGCAGCTGCACAAGTTCAACATTATTGCGAAGAGGTTGGGATACGTACAATGAATTGGCCAGCACGCAGCCCGGATCTTAATCCCATCGAGCATGTTTGGGACAATTTAAAAAGAGCTGTATATGCGAGAAACCCTTCGCCCACGACAGTGGCAGCACTAAGAACAGCACTTTCAGAAGAATGGGACAATATTTCGCATGATCTTTTAAAAACCCTTATAAAATCTATGCGGAACCGATTAGAATCCGTAATAAGGGCACGTGGGGGTAATACACCTTATTAAAACACAAATAAACCCTTGCATAAAGTTTGTGTCTATTGTTAAAACCAATTTTTTAATTAAACCAATTTTTCTTAAATTTCTGTTTTTTCTTCAAAAAAAGTCTTAAGGTCCTTTCCAGTACATAAACTTAAACTTAACTTTATGACCCTACGCTGTTTTAAAGTTCACGAACCAATCTAGAGGTTTCAATTTAAATCTGTATAGAAAGTATGCATACTTGGTTAAAATATTTATTTCAAAGTCGTCTATTACTTTGATGCAGTTTATGAGTCCGTCAGTGTATTAAAATGAATTCGCGTAATTCGTGGAAATTGAAAGCAAGAACAGGAGGCATTAGAAGAAAATTATCGAAAGAGTATCAAAGAATTATAAAGGTAGAAGAAATAAAACCTTCAAGTCGGGACGTAACGCAAAGCTTGACAAATAGTTTGAAACAGGATGGTTCCGTACAAAATATGAATAACTCCGAAGATGATGTTTAGGATGAAATATTGCGTTTATTTTGTTGTACAATTTAATTTTACAATAAAAAACAATAAATATATTAATTATATATTACTATATCTTACTACCCAACTTGAAAGGTTCGCACACGCGTAAAATAGTGTTCTAAATAATACCGCTTTGACAATTTTGTAATGGAAGTCCATGCGGTGGTTTTAGATTTAATACTAGGGATCTCTAAAGAGTCGGTATAATAACTGTTTAATTGTTCACATCATGGCTAAAGGTAGTGCTTGTGAACAATTAAAAGTAAAGAAAACAGCTTATAGCTGTATACAGTTCACATGTGTAATATTATTCAGTTTTTTTTGTAGAATAACAGCGCACTAGTGAACTATTAGACAGCCTGTTGTAGAATATAAGAGTTTTAACTATTCACGTTACTGTTTAACATAAATCCACCATTTTATTTTATAACCTAAACATATTCTGACTGATTTTTCAACTTTTCCGATGTTTTGTGCAAGAAATAAAATGTATTGCACTAGTTTTTACTTCCTAATATCATAATAATAACTTTTTATCTTATAATTCTTTTCAAAGCACTACAAATTATTTAGTCATAGTTTACATCACAGCTTATTTATATCACAAAACTAATTAAAAACAAAATATTTTCATGGCGCACTAAAATTTTCTTAGATAATATATATGTATAATGTCAGTAAAATTAAATTCCCAATCATTTTTCCCTTAATACTATGTAAAACAATGTACTTATCAGGGATATGAATATATTATCCACCATTAATTTCGTTTCCAATATTCACTTCACGTAACAAAGTGCAATGTCCATCAAGGCAGCTAGAAGCACCGGTAAATTGCTTAAACCCAGTATTGCATGTTCATTAATTTTACACAGGTCGCAATTAAGTAGCGTTTCGCGGTTTACAATATGTATAGAGCGCGCATTACAGACATATTTGCTGAATAAAGAGTAACTTGTGATCTCTTAGTCAGTCGGATTTCAGCGCAAAGTACTGTCGATACCCTTTATAACACTGTTACATTTCTGCTACACAGCTCATAAGGAGCTATGTGAACTTGAGGCTAAATAATTTGTGCTGTTACCCTTGATAACACTGTTAAGTTGCTGCTACACAGCTCTTAAGCAGCTATGTGAACCCAAGGCTGAATAATTTGTGCCCATTTAAGAGTTATAAGAGCTGAATAAGGTCGTATACAGACTTAATGCAGCTTCCTTATTTGGCTTTAAGCGTTTTGGAAATCCTTTGGCTATTAAGCAGCCTCGTGTGCTGCTTGGGTACTACTTCCGTAATGGTAGAAGAGGTAAAAACTGCTAACAAAAGACCTACTCTAGATACAATACAAAATATTTGATTATTACTTAAAAAGTTCGAGTAAGGCACAAAGGCAACAAACAATATACATATCAGATTAGTGTAGGTACCGTAGCTGCGTAGCGTAATGTATGACGGTTCAGCTGTTGATACAAAACAGTACTGACGACTGGCTCCAAGCCAGACCTGACCGAATCACTCTAATATACGAGAAAATAACTCATAAAAACTAGAATCATAAAAAGAACATTTCGCATCGACAATGTCTCGTAATTTGCGACTTTCGTACAACTTCGGTAAATGACTAAACTTGCCGAGGTATGTTTGTAAAGTTACTTAACTAAATTGGTAGATTTACTTTATAGTTTTTAAATAGCGCCATGTTAGCAAGTTTTCTTCGTGAATTGAATCAAATGAAGGTGAAATAAAGTTTATCTAGGGCAGTTCAGGGAACTACGGGACGTCATTTGGGCACGGGCGCCTAATAAAATGTTAGTGATTACGTAATAACTAAAAAAATTACTTATTCAGTATAATTGAATTGTTGGAAATACTTATTTTTGATAACACTTTTTGATACTCAATCGTGTAAAAACGGCTGTACCTATAGATTTGGCTGAAGATAAATACAGGCAGAGATTGATAGGGACTTGTATACTATGTGGATACTTGTAGGTTGCGGAACAAATCAGTAAGTATTCCATGGGGGTAGCACCGCGGGCAAACAGCTCGTAATTCGATAAACACGCATGTGTGAATATCGAATTACTAGCCTGATATCGAATTGTCTGTTTATACCAATATTGGCTATGACGTTGAACTAATAATAAGGATTTTGCGGAGTCCAACCCTTAGATGTGATATACCATTATGTATACGCAACACTAAAATCAATATAAGGATAAGCAAACTGTCATAGGCGGAAAGATCATCTTGACTTTCTCGAGATTCTTCGCAACGTTTATAAGGAAATATCCTTCGGATGTCACAGCCTATTTACTACGAGACTGATGGCATTACAGGAAAATATATAAAAGATAGATGATAAATTAGGAGTGGCACATATGAATTTTACCTTAGTCAAATGAAGCTAAAAAGACAATATTGAAGTTCGTATTTTCTTTTTTATTTCCACTCACTAAATAATAAGCAAAGTCGCAAACATGTCGGAAAACCTAATATATTTTTTTATGTAGATAACTTGTTTTTTCTTGTTTTTGAAATACCTGCTCAATTGTGTTTATTATTGTTTCAGGTAATGTAACTTTTAAGAAGATGACAGCTATATTCGTGGGTGTTCACAACCCATGAAACTTCATGGGTTGTGAACACCCAATGATGACAGAGGTTTCCTCTGTCAAAATGTCTGAAAATGTAAGTACCTACATTTCAACTGCGGCAGTATGTTATGTAATTGTCCATGGTAGTGAGACCATTTGTACGCACATCACCCTTCACGACGTTAAGCCAGGACTACTTGGGCCAGCATTTGTTATCCACGTAGCCTAGCGGTTACCACAAAACGTGGCCGCACCAAGGAAGGTGACTCTCTTGCATTTATTTTATCTGCGATGTGATGTGAAGGACATGAACATGAAAGAAAACTGTAATCACAGGGAGCTCATTTAATAAACGAAATATTTAATATCTAAATTATATCACTTCAAACTAAAAAGAAACAGTAATCTATAACACGGCAAAGCTAGTTCTTTTGAAAAGCCTTATGATAACTTTAGCAACTTCATCGCATTCCAGTTCGCGAGTTCCGCCCACGCAATTCAACCATCCATAATGGCAAGTGGGCGAATCGCTTTTATTTCTTATTGAATAGAGGAACAACTCGCTACTTCAATCCTACGTAGATTATTGACCTGATAATTTTGCATAATTAAGGCACTGGTAACCGGGTTCTCTAACTTTTACCCAGTTTCTCATGCAGAGATCCTTTACGACTTCACGGTCCCCTCTGAGTGTGTTAAAATATGTAATAGTACACCTACCTTCCTTCTGACTAAAGGGAGACAGCATTATATTGGTCCTATTTATTATCAAAATCCAGTTCTGATGAATTCTTTAAAAAATAGGACATACTAGCTTTTGCCCGCGGCTCCGCCCGCGTGGATGTCGGTTATCGCGACCAATCATAGCCTATGTCCTTTCTCAAAGTCTAATCTACCCTTATACCAAATTTCATCAAAATCGGTTCAGTGGTTTAAGCGTGAAAGCATAACATACAAACAGACAGACAGTTACTATCATCATCATCATAAACTCATGCCTATATTCCCCGAAGGGGTAGACAGAGGTGCTAGCACCCACATTTCGCCACTACCGTTATTATCGTATTTATAATATTACTAGCTTTTGCCCGCGGCTCCGCCCGCGTGGATGTCGGTTATCGCGACCAAACATAGCCTATGTCCTTTCTCAAGGTCTTGTCTACCCATGTACCAAATTTCATCTAAATCGGTTCAGTGGTTTAGACGTGAAAGCGTAACATACAGACAGACAGACAGAGTTACTTTCGCATTTATAATATTACTAGCTTTTGCCCGCGGCTCCGCCCGCGTGGAGGTCGGTTATCGCGACCAAACATAGCCTATGTCCTTTCTCAAGGTCTTGTCTACCCATGTACCAAATTTCATCAAAATCGGTTCAGTGGTTTAGACGTGAAAGCGTAACATACAGACAGACAGAGTTACTTTCGCATTTATAATATTAGTATGGAAGTATGGATATTTAGTATTTTCTTGCAGAGATCAAGTCAAACATTGGCATTCAGAAAGCATTATTTTGTCAAGTGGAACTGGTGGAGAAGATCACAGTATGTCAAAGTATCAAGTCAATAAAATGTACATTTACGTAGTTTCCGTTTTCAACCCACGAATCTTTTTTTCCGGTACGACACAGACGTTATTCCTTTTTCTACCTTAGGTTATTGAAGTAGATTTCGATTGTTAAATTGCTCGGTATATGCTCCGTGACTTTTACAAAGAATTGGTAAAACCATTTTCTTTGTGTACCTGATTTGTTATTCGCTCAGTATCAATATGTTTAACAATTGTATGAGCGTACCCGTAACCCTCTTCTACATTATATGAGCGTACCCGTGAGTCTATAATGGTTTCTGACTGGTATTCGTAGTAAGCTCTCCGTATCGCACATGTAAGGACGAGACAGACATGCGACTCAAATAATAGTGTAATCTGACAAAAAGACAGTATTTTTTATTTTTTATTTTTTATTATTGTGTCAAACATATCTCTTATATCTACTGTTTGAATAAAATTACATATGTATTATATTACAAGGGTTACCTGAAAGAGATCACAAAACCCGATATGACCGCCAATTTCATACAACAGCTTTAGATTTTAGATTACTTACATATATTTTATCTTTAGGTTGGCGTACAAAAAGCGTACCTATCTATCTATAAAGGTAAGAACAATGCCTTTGTAACAACTTACTTATCTTTTATTTGTGTACTTCCACACGGAAGTATTCAATGTGAGTTTCCTAAATTGGATGTTTAAAAATCGACTATCTGACATGACTAAGTTCCGATGGTTTCTTGAATGACGTTCAAGAAACCATCGGAACTATATAAACATCTAATAGTAACCAAAATGCACGTCCTAGCGAAATCAAAAGACGAAATCGTGCAAGCTCTTCCAAAAGACCAAAGTACTAAAGAGCTCGAGTCGCGCCTCCAATTCCATAAAAAATTCATGATAGGCTCGCAGACTGGTAGGGTAGGTTTGGGTAATACTAGGAGGCAGTCAGACAAAGACATAACAAAATCTTTTCTTCAAGTAGATGAAAATAATACCTACAAAGTGCACGCAATGAACCTAGAAGTACAAAACGAATGGTTAACACTAGGTGAATTTTGTATTCCCATAGCCTTAAAATGGCGTACCTTAATATACGACTGGTCACCGGCTCTCCTTAAATTCTATCTCAATGCATTCCAGTTGACCCTCCCCGACCAAAGCAATCTTGTCAGATGGGGAAAAGCCACAGATAAAACATGTAACTCATGTGGTGAAGCAATTGGTACTGCTAGGCACCTACTGGTGGGTTGTAGGACGCTATTAGACCGGGGTCATTACTCGCGCCGACATGATAAGGTATTAGAAATCGTACGTGAGGCGGTAAGTTTGGCGGTAGCTAGAGCGAAAAAGGGTTTAACCACAAACCAAAGAAATGACGTCGCGTTTGTAAAGGAAGGCTGCTCAAAAAAGACAAATCAAAAGCCGTACTCAATTTTGATAGCAGCCGCTGACTGGACATTACTCGCAGATTCGTATGAGAAACACTATAAAATACCGGAGGATGTTTGTGCCTCGTCATCCAGACCCGATATATTCCTATTTTCAAAACAGCAAAAGCGTGCAGTACTAGTAGAACTCACAGTACCGTGGGAAACTAACATACCTAAAGACCACGCTATAAAAATAAACAAATACTTTGACCTGACCAACGAGTTAACCAAAAATGGCTATGTGGTTAAACTCTACGCCGTGGAAGTAGGAGCAAGGGGAATTCCAGCTAAATCCCTGTATAACTTATTTAAAGACCTCGGATTGCCAAGAGCTTCAGTAAGCTCTTTACTCAAACGAATATCTAAAACGGCGTTGATAGGATCTTACCAAATTTGGATAGGTAGAGGGGGGAACACGACTGACGGTGGAGGTGAGCGCTGATGCATCACAAGGTGGCCACCCTAAACCTACACCTGGGTCGCAAGTCCCAGGCGCCGTCACAGTGTTCCTCTCTGTACCACGCCATGGACCCGGCGACCGCACGGTGAATCCATGGAATGCTAAGAACCGGATCTCTAAAGCTTCGCGTTGTCCTTCCTGAGACTGTAATACGTCTGTTGCCGGCTTTAGTCCGTCGGTCTGTACGTCTGTACAATAGGAAACGTTGACCGGCTAGAGTTATTGAATGTTAATGAGGTAGGCAGTGTCGGTGAACCTTTAGGGACGTATTGGTGTCAATTGATGGATATCTGTGGTTGTTACGAGGTCTCATTAACCAGCATTCCTTTCATATTAGTAACATATCAGTTGGAAGAACATTCCCTATGTAAGGGAAAGGTCGTGGGTTCAAGTCCCACTTGAACGCTTCTTTTTACCGATGTATTTCGAACTGTATTATATTATGTATTTCGAAAAGTTAGTATAATAAATACTATAAAAATTTCATTCAAACTATTGATGGTTAAAACTTGACTTTACTAAAATATTGACTAGTTTTCTTATAAGGAGTGGGTTTCTTAGGAGTTAACTTTGATATGAGGAAGAGATCTTTGAAAACAAATTCAAACTTATTTCAAACATCGTAAAGGCGTATTTGCGACAACCTATTGATTTTGCTATATCTGTAAGAAGATGAAAATATATCCTAAATCTTATTTTTATGTTATCGCGGTGTAACTATACGGGGACATCACGCGATAGGCAAAAGTAAGTCAAATTTTTTTTATCGCGTGAAGTCCCGAATAGTTTTATATAACCATATCCTAAATCTGTTCGTTCGTTCGTCGTTAGTGACCGCTATGTCGCATAATTACGAGTATGCAGATAAAGATAAGGAAAACAAAAGTATAAGTAAAAATGCAGCCTTTACCACTAATGTATACGTAATGATACTTTAGTTACTCATTTATAGCCATATAAAGTTGCTAGGGTTGGCACTTGGCAGGTCATTAATAAAATATTACCAAATATTTTTATTAGTACAATACAATAGTAGATTGTACACCAAGGGGATAAAGCACTGTATTATGTCACGGGCGCGATATTGAATCCTGAGCGTAACGAAGGACTCCAGATTTAACTCCCGAGCGTAGCGAGGGGGTTTTGAGTTGATTCCCGAGCGAAGTGAGGGAATTAAAATGGAGTCCTGAGAGCAGTGAAGGATTTAAGCGCGCCCAAGGCAAAATCAGTTTTATAGTGTGAGTGTTATTTTATAGTATACTCTACTTTTCTCACCTTTTGCGAGACAATAAAAACCAGGGCTACTAGAAAAAGTATTTTAATTATTAAAATACTATTTCGTCACTCGACATTTTCTTAATGTTTTATTCTATCTTCTTTTGCAGTTTTGTCTGATACTGATTGCACCGTATTGAAATACTCGCGGCTTTTGTTTTAAGTATTGATTTTTTTTCGTTCGGCTTGCCATGGCGTGGCCAGCTCGATTTTCGAATAAGTTCGATTTTCAAATAAATGAAATATTTGACGAAATTAGACTTTAAATGCATAACAATAAGAACTAAGAGAAGTGAGAATCACACTACTGCCCGGCGGGTTATAATGAAATTCAGTACAACATTACACCCCGGCAAAAGACAAGGGCTATAATGATTTACTTTGAGTAAGGTTTGCATGATATATAATGAGGCATTGTCGAGCAGGTGGTGTGAAAATATAATTATAAGGATATTCCGCTCATACTCAATCCACATTTATCTAATATAGAGCTAGTTATTTAAAAAGCCTTTCATTTAAAATATCTTTTCAGTTAACCCAAGTTTCAAAGTGACCTTCGTTAACTCATCTTAGAATTTTCAGTTTCACTTTTACTTATATACCTAAGTAACACAATAATTGAACAAGTTAATCCTTATTTTCAATTGTTGTAACTTTCTACGTGCCGAAAAGACTGGATAATTGGGGTCACGACAACACGTGTTATGAGTCAGCATGCACCCTATACATCCCAACACTAGCCTAGGTGCTCTTCGTGGACAATGTTGTAAAAATAAATTAGTATCCACGAATAGCACCTGCCAAAAATCTTGATATTCAGCTGGGTGCTTTAAGTGGACTACACCAATATGCCGACTTCAAAAATAAATTTCAGTCTAATGTTTCCCAGTTGCCAACCCTAAGCGTGTACCGATAAAGACATGTTTAAATGGAGTCATAGTCGATCGCCTGTGAATGAGATATGACTGTAGTTATGTTTGTAAAAATGACTTGTCGATAAGAAAGAATTTCTATGATATCGAACACAAAAGAAAGGAAAACATTCTATTGTAGTCGATACCGTGGTACAAGAATGTTTTTCTTTTAGGAATAAAAGTTAATCAGTCATGAAGATAAAGTATGGATTAATTGGCTTATTAAAACCGTATGGTGTTCCACAAACAATGACTTCATATTTGATATTAAAAAGTAAGAATGCTTAGGCATATTCCGACGGGGCATCTCGATGGCCTAGTCATCTAGGGCGTGAGTGACTAATGACCCAAGTAGGCGTGCGGTTTTAGTCGGTTCGAATCCGACATAACCATCCTCGATGACTCCAGTTTACTTGGAAGTTGACGATTCCTCGTTGCTTATATAATTACTAAGCTTTCAGGTCAGCTAACGCCTTCACGACAAATTCGATAACCGCGGCATCTTAATGACATAAAATCTCTATATCGTGCAATTTCCCTCGAGGTCTCGTAGATAATAGCCAAGAAAGGTAATTACGTCTTGTCACAGTACATCTAATAGTATTAGGTGGCTAATGGAAGAATACTTCGGGTAGCACGTTGAAAGGAAACTTACTTCCTAATCATCTGTTTTTTTTTCATATCCTTTTGAAATACGTTAACAAAGAGAACAAAAAATTAAAGTATGATATCATTATTTTAACGTCTGTGGTACGGTATGACTGGCAAACTAATTCAACACGAGTTAAGTCATTTTTAGGGGTCCAGACCTCAAAAAAAAAACGAAATCCTTATTCACTTCGTTGTTCGCCTGTCAGTCTGTTTGTTTCGACAGCGTTTGACCGGTTTTTATTAGTATAAAGTTTAAAAATAACATACACTCAGCTCAGAAAGCTGGTCTGGCATTTCATATCAGAAACCACCACGTTATGTTATAGACACTAAGCCAAAACGAGTAGATAGAAAATGTGCAATCTATTACAGGTTTGTGTCAGATTGAGTTATGAGCCCGTAATGTATCGGCGGTAATGGAGCGAATCTGCTGTCATTTATCACGCATCGGGGCGGTATATGACGTTTATTACGTGTTCAATGTGATGTGGGCTTCGTTGAATTTCTATTTGTTTTTATTTATACCGGTAAACGAAGAACCAGAGCAAGCATAATTAAATAAGCTAACTTTGTGAAAGCAAAGAAGAAATATTTTATCTATGACATCAGGAACTAATGCGCCCTAGCTTATGTATTGTTAAAGTCGGTTAGACCACAACACGATTTAGGAGAATACCTTTCGCAATGCTTACAAAAAGACCCATCAAAGAATCCCAACAGTAAAAGAGACTTGCCTTTTTCAATTTTGAAAATAGAAGACATTATTGACGTTATCATATAATGAATGTAATAAACAGCTACGCCCAACATCTAATGGAAAAGATTGAATGCTTTTTCGATTGTAAATACATTAGCGTGCTGTGACTTTGAACGGTGGTGCAGAACCATTTTGATTACATAAATAATAATGTATTTTTATAACATGAATAATGTAATCAAAACGGTTTCGATTGCGTAACAAGCGATTAAAATCTGCTACTTTGATTTGTTTGTTTTTATTTTACGTATTTAAAAAACTATTTTCCATCTTGTATATTTTTACAAGTTACTGTTTATTTCCACGTGTAATAAGACAGTTTAATTATATTTGATAATAATTTGATAAAAATATTGAACATTTATCGATTTGTATTGTATATTTACTTAATTTGAATGGCAATAAGCTAAACAAAATTGTTTATCTGCTTGTCTATTTAAATTATGAATGTTATTATAACAAACGTTTTTAAATTTCAACAGTGTTACGAAACCGCAAAACAAGAAGGCGTACTCCAAAAATAATTTAGGCTCGCCTTTATTTAACAAAATGGCAATTTAGTAAGTATGATAACGTCAAGATCTGAAATAGGTTCGTGACATTTTATTCCACGCAAAATGAACTGTTCAATTAGGGACTACCCATTAACAAGCCTTTAGAAACGATCATATTTCCTTTTTGCTCCAAAGTAATTAAAGCTTGCTAATTATTCATAATTATAAATTTAAGTGGGGTCGTAATGTATGTTAAAATAAACGATTGCTGCCTCTTAGCCCTGGCCCTACAGAATATATTACAGACGACATTAACGAGAGAGGTAGAAGCTGAAAAATTAGAAAAATGAAAACGCAAATCATATCTGTCTCTTTTATTTCTTTTAAAAAGATAAATTCTAAAGACAAATATCGTGTAACATTAGCAATGTTACACGACATTTGCTGAATGAGAGAATTGTGGACCCTCTTTGCAATATTGATGAGTTTATTTAGTGTTCCTTTCAGCAAAGTAGAGCAGTCTGTGACCTGGTTTGTCCGTGTTTTCAGCTCATTAAAATTCCTAACATTGTTCACTAATAACCCGGCTGAGTGCACTTGACCGCGCAATTGTGCAATCCAACCGCCAAACCCGGCAACTAGAACATCGACGATTATGAATAAACCACGTGGTTTAGTTTTCAACTTAGGAGCAGCAATAATTAATTGAGTTTTAAATAAATAGGGACCATCGTAGGACCTAAATTAAGTGTTAAATGACTTTAATTAGGTTGGAGTTCCAGAGATATATTAAAGTGCTATTTTAGACAAATTTGTAACGTGTGGTACCTGGACGATGCATGGCACAATCGGGGGCAAACCGGAAGACGTTCTACAGGATCTGGAGGCCTTAATTCCAAGTTTTAAAGACCAGGTCTTCTCCAGGTCTGGAGGTGAACCCCATGAAATGCGAGTTTTTCCCCTGTGGTACTGAGGCTCGATCACGGATTGACATTCTGGACAACTTTTCAAAGTCGCTGCTGTTAATCTTTGATATAATTTATGTATACAGGTTTGAGTACAGCAGATAAATGCTATAATGCATTTCAATTGCATTTTAGCATTTATCTGCTGTACTCAAACAGTTTTAGAACAGTATACCGACACAAAATTAAACTAACACTTGTCCACAAGTTTACACAGTACACATTAATTTTGTCTCGGAAATGGCGAGCAACGAACATTAATTTGTTATTTAATTTGTGACTTCCGATAGTGGAGGTTCAATTTCGACAATAAATTACGTCACTAATATTATTGTTAGTTAGTCTCAATTACAATTTTTCGCCCTACAGTTCATTTATTGATCCTGTGAGCTACTACTGCAGAAAACAAAGACGGAATTAAAGTGCGCCATGGTTAACGAGTAGCAGAAAATAAAATGCAATGAGAGGCGACACGACAAGGACACTGCAGTCGAAACGAAGGTCATGGTGTAAAATTGTAAACCTTCTCCTTGCATCCTCAGAAAGCCATGGTCATTGCAAGTATAATGGAGAATATGATTTATGTATGTTGAGGGCTATAATATAATATAATAAATGTACAGTACCTAAGGCTGCGTTTTCACAAGAGATGTGCGAGGATGTGTAGGGAGTGATGTGTTTATTAAGAACTATTAGTACACTTCATTTATAAAGCCTCGCTCAGCGCATCTCTAGTGGTATGCGGATCGATATTTTTCTCCACGCAAAACAAGGGAAGAATGTGTCCTACAGATACAAGGGATGTGTTGCACGAGATGTGTGCGAGGGATGTGTTGCGAGGGTTCCGTTTCTACTATACATCACACCCTACTCGCATCGGAAACAAGCCTGCTTCATTTCCTTGCAACTCCCATCCGCGTAGGTATCGTTTAAAAGTGTTCCGTCGATACTAGCTCACTTCGCTAAGCTGTGGGAACGCTCACACTGGTTCACAGCCTCCTTACACATTTTGGCACCGCCTAGCTACCTCGTATATCTCTGGTGGAAACGCAGCCTAATGTACCATATGCCGCAGCGACAAGGACACCGCCGATGTTCAGACACGGTCAACATTTTAGCAAGTGGTTTCACGTATCCACCCCTCAATAACTGTATCGTGCCGATTCGTGCCTGTTTACAAGTAACATGTAGATTCTTCGAATATCATGAAATGCAGATGTAGGTATGTTTTCATTCTTGAGAGTACAATGCATTCGTATGAAAAGTGGCATATGATGTAATGCTGCTGAATATGTGACAGACATTTTAATTGTTAAACGTATTTTGAATGTATTGTCAATATGACATTGACTTTTTGTGCATTTTGCAACAAAGACTCAGAGGTCAAGTTGACACAAATGTTTCAGTGAAACTTGTGTCGAGTTGACCTCTAATTTTGTTGAGAGTAAATCGAAAAAGGATGCTCTTTCTTTTATTTCAAAAGGTTCAAAAGACGATAAGGTGACACCTAGACTAATGTCTGAAAGTTAGAATTAAGTTTCTAGAGGTGTTTGATCCTTACTTTAAGCCAGTAATACTAATGGTAGGTACTCGTTCCCGAGCATAAAGCAGAGGTCATTCATCAATCAAATATGTATTTTTTTTTATTACACCGAGTTTGAAAGTGACTACTTATGGAAGACTTTTGTTCTTAGATATAACATTGGCCTTTAAAATCTTTGAGCTTCATGAAAATCAATATAAAATGTCAATCAAATCAATTTCATGTAATTTATATATATTTAAATATTCCACACCATTCCACACCATATTCTACACCACGCTATCTAGACCCATGATAAGCTTTTATAGCTTGTGTTATGGAATCTAGAATGCGGATAAACATACTTATATACTTTTTTTTTTGGAAATATATACATATTATACATAGTAACACCCAGACCAATGCAAGTAGCCATATTCATGCATACAAATATTTGCACTGTGCGGGAATCGAACCCGCGCCTCCTGCATAGCAGTCGCGTGCACTACCGCCACGCCACAGAGGCTGTCCTTATTATTTAATGTAATAAATAAAGGTAAATTGAATGAGAAGACTAGTACTTACTTTAGTTACTTGTAAATAAGCTTAGGTAATAATTATGTAATTTCACTTTCTTCAAATTACATGATTAATACAACCGTTACCACCTCAATTCTACTATTATGGATATAATAGACGAACTTGCAATGGAACTAGTTTATAGTCATAATTAAAAAAAAAGCTTGCCTAAGAGCCAGAGTATGTAAATTTTCGTATGTAATTGCAAACAAGTAGGTAAAATTGATGAAATCCAAAAAAGTGGTTGTTATTGAAGATTACAATTTTACTTTTTTTATAATAGTTTCTTGTTAAATATAGAATAATCTTGTTTTAATTTCAAAAAATCAAGCTCTAGTTTACGTTAGGATAAATATCAGTTGAAATAACAGTATTGAACCGCTTCTAAATGTAAACTTTGTTCTCGACTGATATAAATCTGAAGCCGAATCTTCGAGAAAGAACATTGGAAAATTCGTTCGAAATGTACGTGACATTTATCACCAACATTTTGCGCATTGCACGCAGTATTTAGATTTTCTGATAGTATTTATAAAATAAATAATAGTCGGAAAACTAAATACCACCTGTATATAGGAAGGGGCTGTATATGAATAGTATTGTAGTTACAAAATATTTTGCTGGCAAACTTTTCTTCAAGAAATACTAATGCGAATCTGTCCGGTTTTCTGCAGGATGCGTTTGTGATCTGCCGGCAACCGGACTACAACCCGCATTGCGCATAGTGTGTGACGCTTAAGATAATTTCAAGTGATTTGCAAGTAGGTAAAAGTATGTCTGCTTCATTGGATGAACAAAATTGTTTAAGCTGATATCTCAGTTTGTCTGTGTAATTCTTTAATCAATGCGGTATACTTACGAAAAGGTTCCGCATAAATTGCATAGTATTTAGTTACCCAAAAGTTATGAAATTTATGCGGAACCTTCCACCTTTTGTTACGGTCTTTACTCCCAGTTCTAATTGTAGATGAACAAGATCAAAGGATATTTAGCTTAGAATTTTCTTTACGTAAACTATGTTTTATGAAGATAGGGTTTTGTATTCTCATTGAAAATATAGTTTTAAGGTCGAATATTACATGAAAGTACCTAATTGGTTTCAACATCACATTTACCACAGAATTTGGCGAATTTAATTCAGTAAGATTTATTAATTCAGTCAGTTTTACAGGTACAGTTCCTACATTTATAAAGACGTTTATAGAAATTTTGTTGCAATACTTAATATTGTATTCTTTCTATTACAGGTAATTTCCAATTCAACGAAAACCCTTGGTCGCGTTATAGTTGATTAGTGCGAATAAGGGGGCTGAAGGTGAGCACATACTTGATCAACTTCCATTTAAAATATAATTGGTCTCCTATCGGGTGACCAATACACCGGGGGACAAATTTTAAGGGACCAGTGAGTTTGAATTAGCCTCTAGGAAGGAGAAATCCTTCTCTAACAGGACTGCCCCAAATTCGAGTAAAGCAATCTCGCTATGATATCTTTACCTACCCTAGATTAGAACTCCCTATCTTGACCATCTAATTCCAAATCTATTAAGGTCAGCTTCTTATCCAACCCCATCAAATACTAAATAATAAAAAAACCGCGCTTATAAATAAAATGGGTGATAAATTCAGTCTAGTCCAATTACTTAGAGTTCCCATCAATGTCTGGTCCCACCCTCCGAACTAAATGGGCTTCATTGTTCGAACCTAGCGAGGCTTGCTATAAGGGCTATCAGGGTAGATTGAATCTATTCAGTAAGCTCGTCCCTTAAACTTTTGATTTAATTTAAATTGTTTAATACGATTTGCGTAGGTAGGTTTGAAACACGGTTAAATTAGCAGTGAATAGGAATCAAAGGGTAAATAGAGATGTAATCCTGGCCTACTAATATGTATATGTATATGTTACCGGAAATGTGTATAATCCGGAATTCTATACAATGCCGAGTGCGCAGCAGGTAATGTATGAAATGGTATCAAAGAATATTGATGGTGGTTATAAAAAATGCAACCACTTAGGCTAATGCTGGAGCCTCGCTTTCGCTTCAGTCTTCTAACCTATAATATATCCAGGTCGGGGCGCAGTGTCCACACCACGCAATTTAACTTGGATAGATTAGGTTAGAAGCGGAGCGGAGCGAAGCTCCCGCATTAATCTTCGTGGTTATTTTTTTTTATTCATTCAAAAATATAAATTTTCCACAAAATCATCCGCAAATATAGACAATAACCCATTTATTTCACACATTTCCGGTGGAACTGCAGGAATTCTATGTATTAACACACATTTCCTAGGATTTGTATACAATTCCTTGATTTCATACATTTCCGGTAACATATATACTAATATACCTAAATGTGAATGTTAGTGAAGATGTTGGGATATTTGTTAGTCTCATGTTCTAACGGCAATACGCATCTGGCTGACATTCGGTACAGTGATGTACCGAATGTCAGCCAGGTAGTCTGGTGGTACACATAGGCAAGTTTAGATTGGGAGTAGGTCTCCATGGGTTGCAGCCACGGGATCAAAATTTTACGCTAGCTTGTGAATTGTCGTAACGTCCGCCAGCGTGACTGTATATCTCGAAAAAAATTTAATGACGGCTCGGAAGTTAGAAGGAGTGCTGGTTCAGGCCAATGGCGTTTGAGAAAGAGAGCGAGTCAAACGCCGATTGGCCTGAATCCGCACACGTACGAACTTCCGAGGTATACGTGCGGTACAATGACACGAGTTCCATGATTTTCGTTCGTCCAAAAGTTGCTCAACAAAGTGCTCAGCTAAAGGAAGTTATCACTTCGGAAATGCTCTTGACACCACTGATACGGGCAAACATCGATAAACATGCGATCCATTTTTCACAGAGTAAGCCATTACCCGCCATTCCAATGCGCTAACTAGGCCAAGTGGCCACTATATTGTGTCCATTCCTCGTTCTCCAGGCCGCTCCCCCTCTCGTGCCACCTGCACATTACGGCAATGTTACGTCCTCTAGCCAAGTTCAAGAAAAATACTATAGTTTCTATACTGAGTATTAAAAAAAAAGTGAATTAGTCGTGTCTGTACGTTGGAGATAAACTGGGTTCTATTAAATATTATCGATTCTCAATCTATTTAGGAAATACTTGTCGTTTTGTTCGCGGTGCATGCAAAAAGTAATGAACGGATTTCGATGTTTTCGAAAGGTCTTGATCAGACGCAAAATTTGTCGAGTGTTTGATCATAATTTGCTGACTAGAAGGTATATCCGTAAGTGGTAAACAACATCGACGAAATCGGAGTCTCGTGCATCAGCTAGTTTTAATAATAAGTAGCTTTTTTTCTTTCTTGTTTTTTTGTTCAAATGGCGCCTGTAATACTTGGAACAATTTGCTTTTTTTACAAATTCAGCATTTTATTTTACAGGGTGTTAAGCTAGATTAAAAATGTTTTAAACGAAATCTCGAGGTTGGATTATTTCATTTACATAATTTTGTTTTAAACATCGTAGGCAAATAATATAGTATTATAGATGCTTGTGTGAAGTTTCAGTCTCTTACTTTCTTTATTTCAATAAATAAAGACTATGACATTGCTTGACGTTACTGAAAAATGTTTTTTTTTTTTTTTTAATATTCTACGTAGCGCCATCTAGACCCTAACTAAGTATAGCCTAACTAGTCTTATGGGTTTAAGAATGTAAATTTCTTATAAGTAAAATTCTAAATTTGCCTGACCGAGGAGCAAAATTATTGAAGCCTCAACGAAGGGCCCTAATATGCGTCCCTGTGGAATACCTTTATGAAATCTGATATTTAGTAAAAATCGACTTCAAGCTATCCTTGAAAAAACACTTTCACTTCTATGATCTTGGAACGTGAATGTTTATGCTTTGTGTCCGCCTTATCTTTACGACTAGCTTTACAGCAAAGCAGTGCACTTAAGTTTAACGTACCGTACATCTATCATGTCAGTTCACTTCTCAAGTGAAAGGAGATAGGCAATACGCAACCTTTCACCGAGTGGAGCCAAGTTCACGGTCACGATGTCATGGCGTCTAGGTCTTATGACAATATCGTACGATTCATATTTCATGTCGGCTATTTCAGAGGGACCGTTAGAATTCACCATTTTTAGAAAGGGGACGTGCATGATTGATGACGAATTGTTACGGTTGACTGAACGGCTGAGCGGACCTAGTCTTGTTCTTATTTATTCTAAAGTGATGATGCTAGGTAAATAAATGGTACAGGAACATCGATGATTTTAGACCTGGCTAGAAAAAAGTACATAATTCGCATATCATGCGTGATACACGATTGCGAATTGAGGTCCACTAAAACAATTATATATGCACTAGGAAGGATAAAACGCTTGTAGTGGGTTGCAATTTTCGAAGGAGAAGCATTAAAATAACTGGCCCAGGGCATAATAAAGATTGAGAAACCTTTACATGATTATGTTCCATATTAATGACCGAAAGTAGAACAAACCCGGAAATTGAAAACTCGAAATGAAGTTTTACGATATTATAAACTTGCGTTATTTTTATACAATGCGTACGCATCAGATTTCAAAATAAACCTACAAACAAAACGTAAAAGTAGAATTCTCAAACAAAAATACAATGGAATGGTATTCTGTATTTAAAAATTCCATGGAATTTAAACAGTAAAATAAGCGGCTACACTTTCATGGCGTGAAGCAGTCCTAACTCTACACTCATAAAAACATTGTTTATGATTGGTTCGAGCAAATTGGCATTACTGAAGCCTACGAAATGGCTCGACTAATTAGTAAAATTGCTGGAGATGCATACGGTACGCACGTAAAGTTGTACACTGTTTAACCACCTTTGGCTTAAAGTAGACCTAAATCTCAAACATGTTGGAGCAAGTCAAATAATCGTTAGCGTCCTACTACGAGTAATATTATAAACGCGAAAGTTTGTGAGTATGGATGGATGTATGTTTGTTACTCTTTCACGTAAAAACTACTGAATGGATTTTCATGTAACTTTACAATAATATAGCTTATACATCAGAATAACACATAGGCTATATATCATCACGCTACTACTCAAGGGAGCAGAGCAGTGATAATTAATGTCAACAAATTCGGCCGGCATCGGCATTTACGCAGAAGTGACAGTGTGGTTATATTTCTGTTGCTGTTTAGATAACTATATCATTGTATAAGACGGTGAAGCGGGAACGGGATCGAACGTCACGCGGATGGAGAATAATTGGCGGTACGAAGTTCGCCGGGTCCGGTCAGCTAGGTATACATAATTTTGCTTGTATTGTTAGAACCAAGCGGTTCGCTAAATCTTTTCTTTGCCGCTCCAAAAAGTCTTGAAATTCATTACCAGCATATATGTTGTTTACTTCTACCTACAGTCCTGGGTCCTTTAAGCAGGGCGTGAAAAAGCATCTGATGAGGCTGTTTGTAATAGTGACCCTCTTTCCTACACTCTGAGGTGAACTCATATAAAAAAACATGTTCTATATAAAAAAAATCTTTGAAGAGGCGAGGATAATCGTCATAATATGTTGGTTAGACGGTGAAGAAGTCTATGCTAATAGTTATGCTTCAATTTGTAAAGATGTTAAGACAATGTGTAATATATTCACCGTGAAAAAACATCTACGGTAATTACTCGAATTGACGTATTATGTTAAATAGGTGATATCATCGGCTCACATGTATTGTATATGTTACAAGCATATTATGTATTTAATACATTGTAAACTTGAAATTATGAAATTGTGAAATTTTGTACTTTTCACCTGTACCATCTACTATAAATGGTACAGGTGAAAAGTACAAGTAAACCAATTCCTTAGCCTTAGGGAATTCGAACGTACCCTACTGCAAGTGATGTGTCGGTTACCGTAGATATGTAGTATTCATTACAAGTTAAACAAATCATTTTAATAATATTTTGTAATGCATTAACTGATATAATGAATTTTATCAATGTTTGAATATCCGTACTTGCGTATTTGAAGCACTAATGATTAGATAATATTATGTAGAGGCGAAACATGAACATTTTGAGAAGATTTAAGCTAAGAAGGGAAGTAGATAAACGTGTTTTGTTTTTAAATTAGGGAGGTAGACACTTAGTTAAAAAATAACGACCTACGATTCTATACAGCACTGAATGGTTCAGTTTTTCTTTCATACCCTACCGTAAAGACTTGGAATTATTTACCAATAAACTTGTTCCTCTCATTCTACAATACGGGATTTAATTTAACCAGGGTCAAATTTGATGTTTTCGTGAGTACGTTCCATACCCGTTTGATCCAAATGTAGGTAGATAAATCTCATTAAGTAAAGTGTATTGTTACATTCGTTACATAGCTATCCCAAATCGGAACAATACCTACTACATGTTAATTGTCAATGAAGAACAAAGGGGAATTATAAAACAAGTATGGCAACCTCGTTTCACAAAGAAAGATATGAGCAATTTATGCTAATACCGCTCAATATGGCGAGATGAGGAAGCAAAAAATGTTAACGTTATATGCGATCCTTTAATAACGCCATCTGCTGAGAATAATCTTCGAAATAATTCATTCTACATTGCGCTATATAAGCACATACACGTGTAGTTGTACATCTCATCACCAAGTTTCATATCGACAGTGGTGATCACTGATCACGTAGCCTAGTCGGAGGCTCCTTTCTGTTATTCCTCCCTTCCATTTTAAAAGTTAGTTTTAACCAATTTATATTTCACTACCTTTTGTCCGCGGCTCCGCCTACGTGGATGTCGGTTATCGCGACCAAACATAGCCTATGTCCTTTCTGATGGTCTAGTCTACCCCTATACCAAATTTCATCTAAATCGATTCAGTGGTTTAGGCCTGAAAGCGTAACATACAGACATACAGTCAGACAGGCAGAGTTACTTTCGCATTTATAATAATAGTATGGATAGTGTGGATTGTCGTATCGATTCAAACAGACCGAATCTGATCGATAGCATTCATTTGACAGCATTGATATTAATTTATCTGACGATGAAGCCAGAAAGCGGGTATTGGAACTCTTCCACAGTTTCTAGAAAACTCTTCGAATTAACCATCATACTATATTTTTAAAGTAGTGTCACAAATGTCACAATACCATCACAATATTTATAATCATTCATCTTCCAAGGCTTCGACTTCGATCTCTAAATAGGCCTCTCTGACCTTTTGGAGTTATTTGCACATAATCATAAATGTATCTTGTAGTTTAACAATGAAGTACAAAAGAAACTGCGTATTTGACCTTATGAACTGGGAAGATACACGTGCTATTATGTATTTTATTCAAATACGCCTGTAAACAATAAGCTGTTCGGCTAACCTAAGAACAGGCTCGGAGGATGAATTTGAAAAAAAATCTCTGCTGTGATTTTCCCAAGCGACTACAATATGGGGTTTCTTCAGGGTCGGCAGCACAGATGTCAGCTATACACTGGTGTTGTCCATATGGTCCTTAGGCTACGGTAACCACTTTCATCAGGTGGGGCCGTGTGTCCGGCATGAGCCGGACCGAAGCTGGAGCTAGTGGCGGCCCTGGGAGTGAGAGTTCTCACCATCGCCACCCTGCTCACTGCAATGGTCCGCTGTGCGAACGCGTGGGCGGCTTCAGCGAGCAGGTAATGGTCGTGAAGGAGACGGCAGAACGGGAGAGGCGGCGCGAGCGAGAGAGACTCGCGGATCGCGCCGCCCACGCGCGCAGGCAACTCGGGCGTCGGAGGGCAGTCAGTGCTCTCCGAGCCCTCCGTCCCCCATGAGCGCGGGCCTGGGGGTGACGGGTGGAGCCGCCTGTTACCCCAGCAGAAGCAGGCCACGGCGGGGTGGCGATGGCCCTAGGTCAGCCGGGGTGCGAGGGATATGTCGATGACAACCTCACCTCCGGCCCACAGTCGGCGCGCGGTTTTAGTCGGTTCGAGTCCGACATAACCTCCCCTTCCGGCTCAGGCAGGGGAGGTATCCGAGGGGATTTCCGCACGAAAAAAAAAAGGTGGGGTCGTGTGTGCATATCTGCCATCTATAAAAAAACTAGCAAATATCTTCGCTCCAGTGCATTCAGGATTTTACAATATCTACCTAATTTCTTACGGTGTTCGGTGTTGTCTCAATTCGGCCTTTGCCAATTCAATGTTCAATGAGTTCATGCATATTAGGGTGTATGTTTGTATGTATATGTAGACGAGCGCTAGGTTTCCTTTGAAGCTCAAACTGAGCGTGAACAAATGCTATTTGTACGACTGATATGAGTTTGGTGTGTGGTTTATCGTTTATCCAGTCGCTGAATACGTCATTCACGAAAAATATAAATAGGATTCTACTAAGTTTGCCTTTAGCTTACCATCATTCGAAGTAAAGTCAAATTGACGTGTCCTATAAAATAAAAAGTTATTTTAATGTAGACAGAGGGTGTTATTGAATAGTCTTCCAAAGGAAAAACGAGTAAAAATTCCCTTCTTTGAGAATGACGAAAGCTTTATTTATATTTTGTATAGAAATGCAACGTAGTGCTTTCAAAAGTCAATATTAAGGTATAAGTTTGTTTGAGTAAACTTGAAAGCATAATGCTGTGTATTGCAATAGCTTGCCAAATCGAATTTTTACATCGACAATTGGAGAACTCGAAATCTGGCTCAAACGGATCGAACGGATTTGAGTGCTTAAAAGTGTACGCTTGCATTGCAATTTATCGTTGACTAGTTTTTGCTTTCGTTTTGAGAATATTGGATCATTGCATTCGTTTCTTTTTATGTTCATTTTGTGTATTTTAATGGTATGGGAAGAGAACATTTGGCGTACTTACGGATATTTATTTGTTTCCTGCAAAAGCCAATATTTTTTTTATTCTAAACTGGAGTGCTGAATCTAGATCCGCATAACCAGACGCAAACATGAATGTTGACTAGGACGACAACAATAAAAAGCAATATATTATTATCAAAAAAAGCTTCATTCGCATTTGGCAGAATGTAGAATGTTTGACAACAAATACCTCTAAATGAAATCATGTTAAAAGCTTTCATTTAAATCTACAAATAACGACAAAAAGGAAACATCGAAAATTAGCAAAGAACACACTCAACCGCCACAACATATTTTTCCATCAGGGAAAGACAACAATCGGAATCGACGTTCGAGTTTCAATACAAAATACAATCACGTTTGATGTGATTCACTCTGATCGCGTAAACATCGATATCATTCAATAAATGCGATTATAGAATCGATTACAGATCGGAACGCTGCCAGCAATGATGTTTGAATTATCGCGATCGGGTTTGGTTGCATATAGGGGCGTGTGTTGTGACTCCACTGAGTCACTAAAGTGGTTTTATGCATTAGGGCTTCACTTTTTTATAGGGGTGGCTAAAACATTATGAACTTCGCCTAAATATTGTCAAGGCTCTATACTAAGGGATAAGTTTGCGTCTACCGGGCTATTTTCAGACATCGTACTTTATTATCAGCAAATGTGCTGGAGTGTTGAAATATAGAATTGGATTGGTAGCGTGAACAGATTAAATGCATGTGTAAATGGTTGGTTAATTGCATGTGAGGCTAATAAAAACTCTATAATCCTCATTTATTAAGGTGAGGTATTGCAAAATATCTCCATAGGGATCCAATAAATTTTTACTTTCTTTTTAATACTTTCGCTACGGTTCACGTATTCACTTACACAAGCTGCACAAGTACAGGTATTTTATTATGTTATTTTATTGACGAGATAATGTAGTTACGAGAATGATATGAGGTGATGAGAGCTTCTGAGAGACTCCGTCCAAAATCGGTTCAATGGTTTAGGCGTGTAAGCATAGAAGACATACAGACAGACAGAATATTTAGATAGATTGACGGTATGGGCTCATTCCAGTAGTTCCATTAATAGTACTATTGGGAATTTTTGTTCCACTAGTATCATTGTACACTATACTAGTATTGCAACCGGGCTTCCATACTTAATTAAATGCGACAGTGGGGTCACCCGAATGTAGACTTCTGACGTTAGCGCTCCAGCATTATTCACTCTGTATCTGTGTACCCAGTTTCTCATTAAAACAGTGTTTGCGTTTGTAGGTATACAATAGATAGTAATAACGACTAACGTAATCTTCTGTTTCAATATTAAATTCGACCGACAATAGTACATGAATATTAACTTGTTGAATTATATTCCAATTATGCCGCCTTCCCACACAGGGTAATTTTAGTAATTACATCGTTTAGTACGTTCGCTTTTGTTTGTGTAAGAGACATTTGGCCCTCGTAGTGGCAATGTGTGGTTACGACTTCATTATTTGTGATGGTATGGAATTTAATAATGAGATAATTGGTTTTACGGACACTGTTCGTATCAGCTATAGCTAAATAGTGCAAATGACATCGAATTTTTAAAGAAAAAAGATCTTTCCTTATAAGCTGTATAAGCCAAATCTGAAGAAGGAGAGAATCAGCGGTCACCATGCTAGGAGCTGAAAACCTTTGATGCAACCGGGTGCAACGCAAAGATGACGATAATAGATAATATACTGAATGATAATCGACTTGTTTAGGATTATAACAGTTAATAGTAGATTAGTAGCCAGGGCTGTAAGGCATCAATTGCAGCCCTTGCAATTGGTACTTACACCCGAGCTAACTATTCTGCTATACATCTCGATTGTGAGGTAAGTAGAACAAAACCGGCATCACGAGAATAAAACATTCTATTTATTGAAATTTGTAGTGAAATGAGAACAATTTTCAAATTTTAAGGACAGGTGTTTTTTGGGTATGTTAATAGTTTGAGATGTTTTTTCCTAATTAGCACGTAATTATTAAAAAAAAAAACCGAAAACAAACAATATCTAAAGTAAAAGTTTTCTATTCCCACAATAGCAAAGTGACCTCTTTGGTCATTGGGCAGAATGCATGATGTCTATTGCCAGTATGATGCTTGGATGTACGCGAACTTTTTGAAAGAAAGAAGTTTTTTTTTTAATTACTTACCGCCCTAGGCCGACTTTTCTAGCTACATTATTACCCTAGAGTGCTAATTAGTCACCTACAAGCCCCATTTGGAGGTAATAAAGAACCTAATTACCAAACATGAGAGATGTAAATATCATTAGTATTCTATGTATACTTATAGTGATTGATTAACAAATAACCCAGGATTTCCAAACGAGTGTTAACGTACTGTTAACTTCTTAATAGAATAAATACTCTATTAAGAAGTTAACAGTACGTTAACACTAGCTGTTATAAAAAAAACTGCGTACATTATCGATTTCGCCATATTTTATTACTCTGCGCTATTTCAACGTAGCTCTTCATAAAAATCTGCTTACTTTTTAAGCTGGCGAGCAGTCACTCGGGATTCTCGGGAATGGAAATAACTTAAAAGAGTTAGCTTTTTAAAATTTTTCAATTCCCGAGCGCGTCGTCACTGACTTAGCGTTCATTTTATTTTTGGTAGCTGAAGAGAGAAGCTTTATCCTGTAAGCATAAGCCTACTCGTCCGGGGCAGTATCGCTGTCACAGTCTAAATGGAATTAAAGATTACGTCCTATTTCATTGGGTACGTATGTGACAATAGGATCATGCTAAGCTTTGCGGAATTATTAGTGTACGTTATTTTATTAAATATTTTCGGGTTCATATTACGAACCCTAAAATTTTAGAGCGTGGGTGTGCCGTGCCACAACATAATTTCCAATCCATTGGTCTTTTCCATTCATTTTTACGATGCATCGAAGAAAGCAGTGGATGTTACTATCGAAGTCATTTCTCGAATTACCTTGAAATATTAAACTTCACCATCCGTTTACAGAATTTAAGTGTAGTATAAAAACGTTAATAATTCACATACTTACATTGATTGTTAATAGAAAATTTTTATAATAAAACTCGTGATAAAGCGAAATGAGAACACATAAAAATACGAATAATACAAGTTTAATGCAGGGTAGATACTGCTTCCCCGTACCATATCTACTATATAAAAATAAGTCGGGTTTTCCTTCCTGACGCTATAACTCCAGAACGCACGAACCGATTTGGCTAATTTTGGTCTTGAATTATTTGTGGAAGTCCAGGGAAGGTTTGTACGTTGAGAAAAATTCGAATAATTGCCGCGAACCGACATCCAAGCGAGCGGAGCCGCGGGCAAAAGCTAGTAGCTAATAAAATAACCTATATTTTAAATAAAAATATAGCTAACAAAACCACCTTGCTGCTTCAAGTCTGTTCAAGTTTGAAATGGCTACCTACACACTCGTACCTCCAACGTTGGCTCCAATGGGATGAAAACCCGAGGGAGTTGCCGCACGGCACAAGTCTAGATGACTGCCCTTACAGTTAAAGTACCGCCTAAGCCAAGTTAACGGGTACAAGCATCTAGTGGAGACACAAACCTTTGCCTTGTGACACAAACATTGTACTAAACACCTTGTCAAGTAGGTAATTAGTTATACATAATATATATAATTATTAATAAATGGATCCGTTTCTACTGTTATAACAAATACTATACCAAGTGGTATATCAGTAACTTAAATAATTTAAAAAAAAGCCCCGTGGTTAGGATAGGGGACTCTTTTATCAGCACTTAGCCTCTCTTTTTGGGCCGTTGTACGTGGTTCTCGGCAGAGTAGTAGAATTTGGGCCACCCCATTTCTTCCCATGCGGTGTAGTACAAGGCGACTAAGGGATAGTGTTGTTTAATATCAGACAGATATATACAGCCCAGACTCAGGCTCAGATGCAAGGCTGAGTTTTGAGTCAACAATAGTGCCTGGAATGAGGCAATAGGCTCACGTTCTAATACGTGGGACCAAATGCATTTTTTGATGAAATGTGGGTGTCAATTCACCTCTGTCTAACCCTCCGGGCATAAAGGCTTGATTATATAAATGAGTAAATAATAAAGCTCAGCTCCTCACATAAATATTTTGCTTTTATTTTTTCTTTCAAGCTATACACAAATGGCTTTGGCATTCTCGGTAACCCTGCACTTTATGTTCGCTTTAACTGCAGCTAAAGAGCTTTGGTCGTGTCGAAATTGTTTATTTGCTTTACTAAGCTTTAGGAGAATTCATTTTTAGTGAGCTGGCATTTGTTCAGTTTTAGTCTGCTTTTTAGGGTAGGGGAGGCTTTCGGGACCTGGACCACGGTCGCTTATTCCCCTTTTTAAAATCGTTTATTATTTTTGGGGAGGATTTTAGGACCACAAGAAAAATGTTCAATTCATACGTATGTACGTATGATAAATTATGAGAAATATGATATATATGATATTATATATGATGAATTTCCGGGAGAGAAAGCCAGAAGTGTTGTAGCAGAATTAATGAAAAGAAAAAACATGGTATGAATTAGGTTGGCAGGCTTATTAACCAAGATATCGCAGTTTTATCCGACCTATTAACTGAAAAAGGCACAGTTCTAACATTTCATACTAATTTGTCCAAGAATTTCCAAACTGTTTTCTACTACGAGAAAAATCCATTAAAATAATTCATACCACGATAATTATGGTTTTGTGGTCTAATGTAATGAAGGCAACCAAATTGCTTCTGCAATAATGAGATGCGAAAAGGCATTCGCGCTGCGGTTTTTAACGAATTTTAGCTGTCGAGGTAAAGTCATGTCTCTGTGTTGTGTTGCAATTGTTACAAACCTGTGTAGTCTTCTGGTCTTCTCATCCCTACAGTCCATCGCATTTTTTTTATCGTGCGAAATATCCCCACGGATACTACCCCCACGGAGCCGGTGGAGCCCGTGGAGCTGGTTACGTCGGACTCGAACAGACTAAAACGCACGCCGTCTTGGGTCTTTGGTTGCCGGAGGTGAGATTGCCGAAAGCATATCTCTCGCATCCCCGCAGACCCATGACCATCTCTTTCGAGATGGCCCCCTTCGGTCAATCCATCGCATAATCTTTAGTTTCACGTTTAAATTTGTATAGGTAGGTCACGGCTAACGATGATATTATTATAGGTGAAAGGTAGGCCTGTTCGCCACTTTAGTGGTATTAAAATGTTAGAAAAGTAAAATAAAGGGATGGCGATAATGTCGTTTTTGTCATCACAGCAGAGTGTGTCGGCTATCCAATAAATATAAAATCAACCACGGGACGTCACGTAACGTGTAATATCTCAACAGTAAATAATTAATATCCAACAGGATATTGACACATTAAAAAAACATAGGCAATCATGGGGACTACCTACACATGTAAAAATATTCTTTACAGGAATCCCTAGGGGATATACTATTAACGTAATCATGTGATGTCGCTGACTCGAACCCCTTACAAAAATCAATTGACACCCCTTAAAAAGTATTCCTTTCAAAATTGTTTACGCTTATGGTATTTACTTCCTCACAGTTTTGGTCGGTTGGTCACTAAGGCAACAGGCACGAGCCACAATAACTTCTTACTAGGTTACTCTGTCAATAACCTAGGGGTGAAACTGGGCTATCGATTTGGTACCATCACGCTTATTCCACGTTATGCGACGGAAATAGACGTCGCGACGTCTAACTTGGAACACTTTCATTCACAAGTTTCACTTAGTCATGCTGTTTAATGGAATTTTGTCCGACACACGATTTGTTACTATTTGTTATATTAAATTCAGTCTACTGTACAGTCAGTGACAAAATTAATAGTCATTCCATTTTATAGGTCAACCTTGCTTCAAAACTTTGATGTTTGGATTAATGGTTGCTTGTTACTTGATTCCGTTAGCACGCCTGAATTGATCTGGATGAGCTTTGGATAGATTGTAGTTTGGAATAGCGCATAGGCTATGGCTTTTATCCCAGGTATAGGTTCCTGTACATGTAGTATGTTCTATCGGCATCCTGAATTATAACGAACTAAGCCGAGCAGATAAGCTGTTTCTTGTTATTTCCTATTCGATATGAGCGTATTACATTTTGTAAGAGGTATTATTGAGGCCAGGAGTTAACTCGTATTATCTATTGCAGTTCAAAGGTCGGTCTGAGTACAATGGGCTCGATAGTAATGGTGCCAATAGGTATCTAAGGACAACTATACAAATACATATATTTGAAGGGGTATATCAACGCACGTTTCAGTATAATTATACTTCTGAGGACTAGTGTATTGCCCTCAACAGAGCACTGCTTAATAGGCACTGTTTACAACCTGACTTCCCAACCCCGAAAGGATTGCCTGCCCAAGAGCCTGGTCTTGCAGGAGATGTTGACTTGTATTCTGATTGCCTTGCTAATGTTATTTTTAAATTATCGCGGGGTAGAGATCCGGTTCTTAGCATTCCATGGATTCACAGTGCGGTCGCCGGGTCCATGGCGTGGTACAGAGAGGAACACTGTGACGGCGCCTGGGACTTGCGACCCAGGTGTAGGTTTAGGGTGGCCACCATGTGATGCATCAGCGCTCACCTCCACCGTCAGTCGTGTTCCCCCCTCTACCTATCCAAATTTGGTAAGATCCTATCAACGCCGTTTTAGATATTCGTTTGAGTAAAGAGCTTACTGAAGCTCTTGGCAATCCGAGGTCTTTAAATAAGTTATACAGGGATTTAGCTAGAATTCCCCTTGCCCCTACTTCCACGGCGTAGAGTTTAACCACATAGCCATTTTTGGTTAACTCGTTGGTCAGGTCAAAGTATTTGTTTATTTTTATAGCGTGGTCTTTAGGTATGTTAGTTTCCCACGGTACTGTGAGTTCTACTAGTACTGCAAGCTTTTGCTGTTTTGAAAATAGGAATATATCGGGTCTGGATGACAAACATCCTTCGGTATTTTATAGTGTTTCTCATACGAATCTGCGAGTAATGTCAATTGAAAATTGAGTACGGCTTTTGGTTTGTCTTTTTTGAGCAGCCTTCCTTTACAAACGCGACGTCATTTCTTTGGTTTGTGGTTAAACCCTTTTTCGCTCTAACTACCGCCAAACTTACCGCCTCACGTACGGGTTCGGGTGGTTCGGCGTATATAAACTTACTCGTATATAATAGTTCGGGATTTCCCAAGTCCGGAACTATTATAATGTTTTCCATTTTTCCATTTTTTTCCAAAAGGTATCGCGTGACGTCCCCAACTTTTGTAAACTATGAAAGCCTTGGTAGTTTACTACGTTTCCATATTTGACTCAACCCCTTCATGGTCAACTGAGCCAACATCCTAACACAGTTTAGTTCGCCTCGATCTTAGTTCCTATACTCGCGTTGTTGAAATCCAGCTCGAGGCCTGGAGTCAACTGTTCAGTCCTGTTTGTTACTCGTAAATAAAATCACTTAGGGGACCACACGCAAAAGCATGCACTAAGCACACACTACACAACAAGCAAATTGGCCTACATTTACGCAGCTAATACTTCTTGAAATCTCTTGTCAAGATGCATAATATACGGAAATTTGCTTGGTTGAGCGTGTGTGGCCACCCCTCTAGCGACGATCCTTCGACCTATAAATAAACTTATAATAGCAATTCCCACAGATAAAACATATCTAAAGTAGCATACTTGAAGTGCCTCTTCAACTCGTAACTCGTTATAATTAACAAAAGATAGCACCAAGCTTGGGTTATCAGCTGGCGAGTTGAAGGCAGCCGTTATGGCATGAGGCATGATGGCATGATGGCATGAATCACTTTGTTGTTTATCTTATCAATTAATTGATGGGAACTGGGAACCGATGGTCTTGTTTACTCTTTGTATAGGGTGTTTGAAATTGAAGACAATGTTCTTTGTTATTGTTACGATAATGTATGTGTGAACATATCTGGTTATTTTTGAACGTATTATGATATCAGCTTCCTCAAAGACTGTATAAAAACAGAGATTACCTAATTACGTTTTTGTTTAGGTACTGTTTTGCGTTTAAATTGGGTCATTTGGTTAAACAAAGATATGGTCACGTTTAATAAAACTTATTTCTCGGCACCGATTCGCGTTTCATCTATAGAAAATGGTTATTTTTAAAAACATTCACATTTTTATGTTTTGTTCCGCATTCACTTTACCTTGTAAAGAAAATTTCTCATTTACATTTCATTTTATTCCTCTTTCGTTTCGGATATTATTTTAATACAAAGATTGACATAAATAAAGTTTCTATTGGCGAATTTTATTAGACAACTGCGGGAATTCAGTAATAATAATTGTATAACATTGGTATGACTAGTATTTACTCTATAAATAATACAATTAAAAGGCCTAACTAAATATATCCTCTACTCCCAAAATCCGGCGAATAACATATGAGTTCGTATACAAATGTGGTGAGTTGTAAGGGCGGGTGTAGACACTATAAATTAAGGCGAATGTGACAGATTAAATAAAAAAGCTTCAGTTATTTTATTCGTATACGAAGTGAAGGATAACATTACTGAAATATCTGTAATAATGTGGGTAATGCCCTTACAACATAGATACAGGGTCACGTAAATAGAGTTAAAAATATATAAGATACTACACACATATTTTTGTATTATCTATACTAGTTTAATAAAAGGGTAACAGTAGGATTATGGTAAAGAAATTTCATTATTTAAATTTCTATGGTATTGTAAAGAATCTTATTCCTGCTTCATTAGAGCTAAATAAAAATGCTAAGTATCCTTAGGATGACATTATTAGTAAGCTTAACATCTATTACTGTTGAAGTGTGACAACCAATAATATCGAATTGTAAATAAGAAAATCATTTAATCCTTTATCTGACTAAACATTCCTACGACGATATCGGGAAACCCCGAGATTCCTAACTGCCTATACATATTTTTCAACGTATGTACCCGACTGGCATAAAATAACAGTGTGTACCCGACTTATAACTTTTTATGTTACAGTGTAAACAAATACGGTATAATTAAATCTAATGGCGTATCTTTATCCACGGACTTCACACGTGGGTAGCATGTTTACCCATCGCCACTTGTGTTTAGCTTTTGGTCGGTGGAATTCGTCGCCTCCATTATTATGACAGACCATTGTATTCGCGAACGTTGTGTTAAGTATTACAAAATATAAGCAATATACTGCTTTGAAGTTATAAAGAGAGTGGATTCTCGTTATTTCTCAGGTTAGAATAGCAATGATGAGACAAAAGATACCTTCAGAAGGTCCAATTTTTGTAATGTTCAAATACCATCACAGAACGAAAAATTATTATTCTGAGATATTTGAAAGTAACTGTTGCTGTTCCATCCGCATGGAATATTGATTCCGTGCCCACAACCGAAATTAATACCGAGCAAAAAGTCTATTGGAGTCGATTATAGTCTATGCCTGTACAAATACCAACCAGAACTGATCAGCTGTCAAAGACTAATTGAATAACAAGCATCCAAACATCTTTACGGATCTTCACAAACATTTACTTATTTTAGCAGTAGGATTGAATTATAAATTGACTGAAAGATCAAGAGTATTCGCAGGCATCGGCAGGCTTGTTTGCGCTTTAGAAGTTTTAACAAATGTTTGATCAAAGATTAACTAATATTCTTCTATAGTGGCGATGGCGCCTCGGCCCTCAAATTATCTTCTCTTAGTGTGCTGTCACCTGTATCGCCATACAGGTTTCTCGGAGGCGCACATAAGTTCCTGCGGTGTACATGTGTATGGGCATTTAACACGTTTACAGATGGGTTATTGCCTGTGGGTTCACTCTACATTTACATCGCAGGTCCGCCCCCTCCGAGAATCTGGCCCGGCATTCCTTGCTTTTGCCGACCCGAGTCCAGAATTTATTTAATGACTTCCATCAGATCATGTCCAGGCGGGAGTTCCTCCAAAAGCGGGACGAAAGGGGCCCTGATATCTCCAGTGTTCCATTCTGGCTTGGGAGGGGTCACCGACATTTGGGCCAACGCTCGCCCAGAATCAATAACAATAATGGTTAAGGATGCGTAGCTATGTCGACCTGATGTGCAGCCGCACTACTAATTGTCATCATATTATTATACTGACGCACTGTCTCCCGAACAATTATCACGCATTTATTTATCGCCACCACAGAATATTTAAGTGTTAAACTCGCAACTATGAAATGGACCCGTTACGGAAATATCTTCGGGCAAATCACGGCCAAAACCATAGTACCCTGAATACTAGGAAGCCCGCACAAATATCCATGGCCGGTACCCGGCAAACTAATAAATATTCACAGAGTACGTCCAAGTCGTACGTCTATTTTAGTTCCTAGGAAGTGTTTCATTATGCTCAGTCGGCACAGTTACGCGAACTCGTTGCGTGACGACGAGGGTTCGTTCCCACGTTTTTGCTCTACGAAACCATCTTTTTAATTATGGGAATAGTCTGTGTATAGTGTGTATGCCGTTTGGGGATATTTTTTTTATTATTACGCAGGTTTTTTCGATTAGCGATAAGTAGAAGTGCAGTCAACGGTATTTTGGGTTCGATATAATATTGAGTGAGCATATTGCTGTCAACAAGGGCCAGACCCCGTGCCGGTACTGTAAGAAACGTATAAATAATATTGAAGAGAGCTTAATCCCTGTAGCTGTTGCCAATGGAGTGCCTACTATATTTTATATTTTAAAATATTTTTTTTTTGTAAATCAGTATATTTTTTAATTTGAAAAATGTTTAAAATAAAGATATTATCTATAATTATTTTATCACCATACAATTTTGCATACCTATCAGTTATACATATATTTGCATCAAATATTGCTCAGGTAACGACCATATGAAACATAATATAAATGAGATTAATTATAAAATTATATACATGTACATTATTTAATAATTAATTACGGTTTATTATCAGATATCATTTTTCATTTTCATTTTAGCTTTGTTCATATGCCCTTCACGACTCTAATTAATTCTTTGTTATAAAATTGAAACTCGTCCAAAGAAAACTTATTGTTCACGATGATTAATGCTTAAAAATACTTGAGAGCTTCAGATACATTTAGCTTCTCTCATTACTGTATTCCTTTAATTTCAAAAGCTTTTAAACGAACCTATTAGTTCATAGCATGCTACGACTAAAGCGACTTTGCTTTCTACTATGTAGTTTTTTTTTATCGTGCGATAAATCCCCACGGATACCACCCCCACGGAGCCGGTGGAGGTGGTTATGTCGGACTCGAACCGACTAAAACGCACGCCGTCTTGGGTCCTTGGTTGCCGGAGGTGAGATTGCCAAAAGCATATCTCTCGCACCCCGGCAGACCCAGGACCATCTCTTTCGAGATGGCCCCCTTCGGGTTGTGGGGACCGCAGGGTCCCCATCTAGCCCCGGTTACGGGGAGGCGCACTTTGCGCCGCCGCCGCGGCCTGCTTCTGCTAGGGTGACAGGCGGCTCCACCGGTCACCCCCAGGCCAGCGCTCATGGAGGACGGAGGTCGTTCTGCGACCTCCGACGTCCGGTTCGCCTTCGCTCTTTATACTATGTAGTGAACATAGTATAAAGCAAGGTCGCTTTCCGCGTCCCTATGTCCCTATGTATGCTTATATCTTCAAAACTACGATACAGATTTTGTTGCGGTTTCTTGTAATAGATAGAGTAATTCAAGAAGAAGGTTTATATGTATAACTAGCAGCCCGTCCCGGCTTCGCACGGGGTAGACAATTATTTATAGTTTCGGCAGCGCATTCGACGAAAGACATTTTAAGACTCATTTTTCTACACCTTCGGTTACATTGTTCAAATTTTACCAGGGATCCCTAATTTTTTTCAAAATGAAATGTAGCCTATGTCAAATTGGAAGAATGTAGCATTCTATTGGTGAAAGAATTTTTTTAAATCGGCCCAGTACTTTTTGAGCCTATTCATTACAAACATACAAAAATAGGTACAAATCTTTCCTCTTTATAATATTAGTGTAGATACATGCTTAATATAGAAGACGGTGCAGCGGGAACGGAATCGGACGCCACGCGGGCGGTAAAAAATTGGCGTAACGAAGTTCACCGGGTCCGCTAGTTTCCTATAAATTTCGGTACTTAACATCCAGGTGAGGATAGAGGATAGAGGATAGAGGTTGTCATTAGTCGAACTGGGTGACGTCACTGGAGATAGACAGCGGTGTGCTTGACGTTGGATATTTGGAGAATTGGACAGCAGGAATGGACTTGGACAGTCCCATTCTGGGGTTCCAGATAACTCAATTGGATTGATCAATTGATCACCGGAGGAATTGGCACCTCAAAGCATGATTTGAGAGTCGAAACGCGATAGAAGAAGAAGAAGAAGTCATGTTTGTTAAGTCTCATGCCGGTGTTATGCATCATAGCTTGTGTACTTGAAGTCATATAAATGTACTGTAACGTAATATAATTAACATCACATTGTTTTATTAATAGATATACCGCGTACGTGATACGACCTTCAATTAGCAGGCAGTTAAACTATTGTTAGGTATATTCTCTTATAACTAACCGAATATACTTCACTAAGGCCTGTGGGACCAATGCCAGCCTCATCTGTACCCTTGTCAGGGTACACAGGATTATTCTCGATCCCCCTTTTAACCGAATCTTACCAAAAATTATTACTAAGTAACGGAGTAGAATCTGGTGCAGGTATTCTTGGGGTATACCCCAAAACCTTGAGAGACGATATACTTAGTCGCTCGCAAAACTCAAATCAAGATAAAGAAAGAGTAGGAGAGGAGATTCCGGACTTCAAAGTACATGGTTACATTTGGGTCTATTGAGCAAACACTATAAATATAGATAAGCAACCGGTACCATGAAACGCATTATCCTGCAATCGGGCTCAAAGACAACACTGTCATGTTTAGGGACGCAAGGCCCACACACACCCAAATGACAAACACGACTACATTCGGCGAAAAAAATCCGTAGTAACATCATTGTATGTAAACTCTATGTCTTTCATTAGTTTTTCGTGAGAGAAGAGGGATTTGTTTTAAGTTTGACGTGTCTGTCTGTCTGTGGCATCATAGCTCCCGAACGGATGAAGCGATTTCAATTTAGTTTTTTTTTGTATTAAAAGTTACTTAGGTGCGAGTGTACTTAGACAAGTTTGATGAAAATCGGTTGAGCCGTTTAAAAGGTTTTTAAATTTTTAATTTTATGATTATAGATGTAGCTTTCGTGGTAGCTCGTGAATTAAGTACAGAGTACTGTGTGTTAATTTTACGAGATTTGCTTTACATTTACCACCATTTTCTGAAAGCCCTTGTCTTTCGTAGTTATGGCCGATAAATATTAGCGTCAGTCGTAAAATTATGTTTCTATTTACTCCGTCTTTATATTTTCGTATACCTTGAAAGACCTATAAAGTATTCAACAATATTTTATAGAGCTTTTCACTGTTTTACACTTGACTTTACTTGACTAGTCGCCAATAACTATGAAGGCATTTAACTAAAAAACTCATTTTATTAGCTTCACTTGTATATGTAAGAAAATCTTGGAATCTTAATTTGACCCGATCCACTTCCCGGTCTTAGGATGAAATTTTGCACACGCTCTGAGTTCTGATGATAATACATGACTAGCTACTCACAGCGATGGTACGATGCGCGAACGCTTGGGGTGCGGCCGCCTCCTTCTGCGAGCAAGTAATGCTCGAGAAGGAGGCGGCCGGTCGGGTCCGGACCAGACTCCGGGCCCGGGAAGCCCGCGCAGAGCGAAGACGAACCGGACGTCGGAGGTCGCAGAACGACCTCCGTCCTCCATGAGCGCTGGCCTGGGCGTGACCGGTGGAGCCGCCTGTCACCCTAGCAGAAGCAGGCCGCGGCGGCGGCGCAAAATGCGCCTCCCCGTAACCGGGGCTAGATGGGGACACTGTGGTCCCCACAACCCGAAGGGGGCCATCTCGATAGAGATGGTCCTGGGTCTGCCGGGGTGCGAGAGATATGCTTTTGGCAATCTCACCTCCGGCAACCAAGGACCCAAGACGGCGTGCGTTTTAGTCGGTTCGAGTCCGACATAACCGCCTCCACCGGCTCCGTGGGGGTGGTATCCGTGGGGATTTTTCGCACGATAAAAAAAAAAAAAATACATGACTAGCTAAGAGACGTCATTACAAATCCAATATGGCTGTTTGAAATACACCCCCATGACATGGGTATTAAATGAAAGGATTTGCTGTCAGGAATACGAAAAAAAATAGTCACGTGACTTAAATCCAATATGGCGGACGTCTAAGAAGGCGGACTGGCTATAATTTTTATTACGTGCTAAAAGCGTGTTTTATAGTTTTTTAAACTATTTTATAAAGTTATTGAATTTCAGTAAATAAAATACGAGTATCTAGTACTTAGTTGGGGAAATTCAGCCTTCATAACGCTAGTTATAGTGACCATACCTTTTGTTAAAGCATCCACTATGCTAACTATGGTATCTTTTCGGTCTTGTTCATTAGACGAGCCATCGACTTCAATTGGGCTCATTTGTCCGACTCAGTGCTATTACATAGCATTTTCAAATATAATACAGATCCGAGAATTGAACCTCATACCTGACAGTAGTCCAACGCTCATGAAGTATTTCTATTATTAAAATTACAAGTAAGTACATCATTAAATTAGACAGCTTCTGAGGAGGCGCGTGTTCCATCCCCGCTCATGGCAAATATTTGTATGCATAGATATAGGTTTTTGCATCGGAGACCCTGTTAAGCCGTCGGTCCCGGTGGCACAATTGTGGGTGGATCAACGCTAAGATGAAAAAAAAAAAACAAGCAAGTACATCAATCAACGTCATAACAACATTTTTTTTAAATTATAATTTCATTACCTACACCCAGCATCATTAATTTTATTATTGTAAGAGGCTTCGCAATATAATTCGGAGTTCGTAAACAAGAGAAAAGTTCTAAATGAAAATGGAGTCTCAAATTCAGTTAAACTTCGCTCCCGTCTCCCATTACACAGAACTGTGTTTAATCAGAGATATTAGTCGGCCATTTTGTCGAAGTAATTTCTTGGATGATAATTGAGATTGATCCCTCTTCAAATCTAGTTTGAAGATCGCTATTAAATTACGTAATATCCACGATGCGATGTCCACCCTGTCTCTTCGCATGCGATATCGTACAAGGCGACTAAGGGTTGGGCTGTTTAATATCAGATAGATATATACAGCCCAGACTCAGCCTCAGATATAGGCTCGAGTCAACAATAGTGCCCAGAACATTATGGCAATAGGGTCACCCACTATTACACGGGACCGACTACGTTTATTGATGAAATGTGGGTGTTATTCACCTCTGCCTAACCCTCCGGGGATGTATGTAATATCTATGTGTAAAGGATATGTTTGTACAAACTTTAAATTTATTACCTGTTTGTTTGAGACTCGCCTCAAGATCGGTATGTACGTGTACCGATAGTGAGCAAAAGAGATAAGTATACACCTTATACACCTTCACATGTAAAGGCGTATACTTATTTCTTTGGCCATCCTTTCACTGAACTCTGCAGTGAATATAGTGTATTGGTATTATCAGTTTTTTTTTTAATAAATAAAACGTCAATTTAACTTCACCTTTGCCTGATGGTAGCTGAAGGCAAAGTCTCGGAAGGAGGGCTCACCATTACAAGCATGTGCCATGTAACAATGGTGGCACTCAGCTTGACGGCCTCATCAGATACTTTTTCCCGCCTCGCTTAAAGGTCCCGGAACTGGCTTTTCGGACGATTAGCACGAATTGAACTCGCACAAAACGTGCGAAGGCTCTGTAGGAAGAAAAAAAAAACAGTATCGATCAACATCGCTGCAGGATATTGCCTCTTACACGATTTGTCTCTTTCGTTATTATTCACCTTACCGTGGGAAACATTTGACTTTGCAAAAGTTCATACCACTGGGTCCTGCGCTTGCTTGCTAAAAATTCAAACATACAATTAAAAGTAAAAGAAAAAGTGATTGAAGAATCCGAAATTGCTAATGTTACAAACAATTAAAAAATATTTTACGCAACTCTATAACGAAGAACTTAACAAACAACAACATACGTAGCGATAAAGTTACCTCAATATCATTTCAAAGACTAAATGAGTACCTAAGAGCCCTTGTACAGAATCTACGTGCCCCATATTCTGCTGAGCTAATAAGAATATTAATATATTTCTTCATTAGTACTCCAAATACGTACCAGGTTGTTTGTTTAAAACATTAAATATACCTTAGGAATTGAAGATGTGCACATGGCAGGCAAATTGTTTGTGACAAAGTGTATGCTGGTATGTTACGTAAATTATATGCAGTATGCGTGACCAATGAAATTAATCTTCCAAATAGTATATGTTGATGGTTCATTATTTATTTGTTATCTCCAAATTGACTATGTAAATTAAGTAATTAATTATAGCCAAAATACAGCCAACCGCCGTTTGTATTATACTTAAGTAACTGCAAATATATCAAGCAAAATATAGCAAGACTTCAGATAATATTTTTTTAATTAACTGTCAAAGGATTTTTACAGTGAAAACTTGAGTTGAGAACTTTGTGGGTCAAAAAAATCGTCACTGTCAATCAACGCTTTTTTTTTTACCGTGGGGGGAAATCCTTCATGGATGATAACATCCATAAGCCGGGCTCCTACCGACTTAAAACCCCCACGGTAACGCCCAGCAGCCTATGTTTGGGTGCCCCGGGTAAGTAGGACTCCCATCAGACCTACGGCTACAATTTCGGCGCTTGGACTGGCACCGAAGCATCACTTCCACGTCACGTCAGTCGTCGTCTGACGTCAGGACGATGCCATTCACAAGTTTCTTAGGGCCTTTGCATACGTGGCGGGTTTTGTTGTTTTCATTCTATCGGCAGTCCCCAAAAACTACCACTCATGTTGTTTTTGTTATACTCGTATAGGTACGCATATATTTCATCTTAGCCAATTGATTTGTGCCTGTGCTTTCTTGGGGACTGTCTACTTACCGCCCTTTCACACGGTAGTCCAGATTTTTGTAGGATCCCGTTTTCTGCTGGATCCCGTTTGATGGCGAATGTGTTTATATGCTAGCGTTCATACGAGCATCCGGCATGCGTGATCCTGCATAAAACCGATCCTGTCGAATTGTGTCATTCGGTTTTGTCACTAGAAACTGGATCCGTAGTCCAGTAAAAAGCGGGCTCCCGTTTAATGACACATATATTTCAATAGCAGTGTTCACGCGGCTTCATGCGTGTGGCTTCTTGCTGGACACAGATTTTTGCGGTATAGTAGAGTGGTGGCAGCCCCCGCCCCGCGCCCTCCGCGCTACCAAACGCATGGGTAGCGCTCGCTCATTAACTCTTTTGCGGAGCGCCGAGAAATTATGATTCTGAATAATACTCAAATTCGAGCGTTGTGTCAGAATAGGATGAATCCAGAATCTTCTATTTTGCTACCGACGACGCCGATAATACCAATAGAATATGAGGAAAGTATTCACGTCCATTTCACCTGATAACCGGCGTACGAATGGTCAAAAACAGGATGCAACCGTGTTCCTACGGTAGTAAAGTTTTGCGGGATTAGCTTTTTACTGGATCCAGCAAAGCTGAACTGCCATGCGAACACAGTGTCCGTTTTTAAAAAGTCGGTCCTGCAAAACTGAACTACTGTGTGAAAGGACTGTTACGGTTCTATTGACAGCTCAGTGAGAACTTACGTGCAGGTACGCGGCCTTCGATAGGGACCTACCGTTGCCCTTAAAGAACATCCTTTGTCTATACGCATGAGCGCTTCCAATGATTTCTGATTCGTTCATGCCAAGGCTGGTAACTTGAGATGATTATTATGGACACTGTATTCTTGAATAAATGCGTGTTATATGACTCTAATATAGTTAGCGGCTTATATCTTGACCCCAGTCTCGTCACAAAATGTAATGTCGACATATGAGGACTCGAGCAGAGGCCATACGAAATGATGATGATGGGTGCCTTTCGAGGGATAGCATGGGGTATTATAACAGCGGCGGTGGAGCTTAAGTCCACCAATCTCCAACGGGTTAATTTCTCTCGCGGTATCAAGATATGATACACCTGTAACTATACACTATTTCGGGCTGGAAAAATTATATTAAAAATATTTTGTATACTACTGTAAACAATATTTCGATGATTTTCCCAACTCTATGCGCAGGACTATCGATTGTGTGAAGTGATCGATAAGGATACAACTATTCGGGACAGCATAGGAGTGTGACGTGTGGCCGCTCCCTTTTAATTTTAATATACCTAATTATGTTATCGTGTCAGTACTTTAATTTCTATCTAAAACTACCAAAAGTGTAAACAAATTCTTATACTAAGCGAATGCCGTAGCCATTTTTTTTCCATTTAATTTATTCACGAACACTTTGTTAAAACTGTGTCTGAGTCTGCAATACATCAGTATAAAACATAGTAAAGCATAGTTGAAAAAATAATATTATGCTAAACATATGCACGTTGGTGTGTTTACAATAAAATTAGCATTAAATTAATCTGAATATTTTTTTAAAACTATAAATTCAGAATATAGTCAAACAATATAATTATTTATAAAGTTAGTCAATTAATAAAGAAATTATGAAATTATCCTGTGCTGTGCTTCTTAGTTTCTGGTTCATTTATGTGATCACAGAGTTGTCCACTGACCTGCAAACTTCATAATAAAGGTGGCATTCACCACAGAACTGATAAACAGGCAGGGAATTCATCCTCACACGCTGCGAGTAGTTCCTTTCATATCTGACTAGGTATGAAAGAAACTTCATGTCGCACCCTCTTGATATTATAAATGCGAAAGTAACTCTGTCTGTCTGTTATGTTCGCTTTCACGCCTAAACCACTGAACCGATTTTGATGAAATTTGATTTATGGGAAGATTAGACCTTGAGAAAGGACATAGGCTATGTTTGGTCGCGATAACCAACATCCACGCGGGCGGAGCCACGGGCAAAAGTTAGTATAAAATATTGGGTTCTTCAAGAAGAGCATACCTTCTGACAGGGTTGGTTACCCAAGTGTGTTGCCCCTGGTGTTGCACACTTCCGTATGCCACGTCGACTACTTCCCATCAGGTGGGCCGTGTGCTTGTCTGCTACCTAAGTGGTATAAATCCATTATGATTAGGTCTCTGGCAATAACCACTGATAAAATCGAGTTGTACTGTATCATACACAATAGTCAGTACAAGATAATGCCTTTCGGACCCTAGCGGTTCTGGCGGACGTATAAAACGGTAATGGACTGCACCGATACTTTCAGGCGGTCAAGGTCGGACTTAAAGGTTCATTTAGCGAAGGGTACTCCGTCGCAGATAAAGCTGTCTTTGTTTAACGTGGAGAGATAAAACCGAAAACTTCTAAATATATCAGGCTGGTTGCACAGTACTAATTGCGCACTTAGGTAAGGTCAGTTGTACCTACATTACTTGTAAGACGTACCTACTGGGCCCTTATTCATTTTGGCAAACCGTAACCTAACTACGCGCGTTTGTATTAGTAATATTTCCATCAGGTGGGCCGTGTGCTTGTCTGCCACCTAAACGGTATAAAAAAAAGTTAGTCGAGTTTTACTCCAGAAGGCCAATTCTACTAATAAAAATCCATTCAAAATTTAGCATCGACTAGTCCAAATGAAATGTGAAAATTGGTCACGATTTCAAAGCAAAGAGGACCAAATTATTAACTTTTTTTTCTTCAAAATTAAACTTCTACGAGTATCTATGTCAGAGACGATCACGATGTCAATATTATTTAATGAAAAATGTGTTATGCAAAAAAAAACCTTTTTGACATTTCATTTGATTTTGATAGATTGAAACTGAATATTGAAAGGATTATTATTAGGAGAATTGGCTTTCAGTTCTATCTTCTATGAGTCTTCTCACGTTACGATTGTGATTAATACTCATTGTCAAGCAGAATTATGCCCCTGTAGAGTAGAAATTAAAAGACAAAGTAGCTTTGAAGCGCCGTAATTCACAATTCTACTAATAACTTCTAATGAATTCGCTACTTTACAACCATTGCTTAACTAGAATCTAATTTGAACTTTTCGTTATAGAGATAAACCTACTATACTGTGTTTCATTCACTTGTGAAATCGACATGTACTAAAATAGAATCAATTATAAAATAAATATTGACATCGCGTGTGTTTCAATAATAGACTCTATTATACTTTTAATAATGTCTTTGTCTATACATGCTAGAATCTTTTAAGTTGCTTGGGCTCTTCAATATTAAATCGACAGGATGCGTTGTAAAACTCATTAGTATAGAAAATGAAAATATCAGCAAACTGACACATATGACCAGTCAGTAAAACAGTGGCAAAATTTCCAACAGAGAGCCCTAAACGAATCCCAGAAGCCTGAATGTAAATGTTAATAAAATTAGTCTGCCGAATCGTGTTGCGAATTATTCTGAACAAATGTACAGTATTGTCTTTCGTGGGCTCTACAGTAATTAGTGTAATTACTCATGTATACAATCTCAAAATAAGCAACGCAAAAAAATGTAACGTTTTTCGACAAAACAGCAAATAAGTAATTGCGTCTTTATTCCGTCGGATGAGCAAAGTCCTACAAAGACGATTTTGCAGAAAACAATTTTAGATATCCCTCCATATCAAAGAACACCAAACCATTCGTACAAAAATATCGTGTGACAAAGTAATCTTTTATTGTCTTCCTGACCTTTTACGGTATAAGAATAAATCGTGACGTGTCGTTATAAAAAGTTATTCTTTCGGGGATCAGGTTCCTTGTTCAGTTTTATTTGGTGTGCCGAAGGATACACGATTATAGATTCACCGGTATAGATTTACGAGCTCTTAAGGTTCAATTTTGTTTGTCAAACAATCGAGAAAGTTCTTATTAGGCGATCAATAAAATCTGAGGTTGACAGCCAACTGTTTTTGATAGGAGGAAATTGTTTTTGCAAATTATTTTCGAGGAAATATATTCAGTAGCTAAATAAATGATGAGGTTGCATTTTCGAAACTCATTCAATACACCTTAATAAAGTTTAATATTTCGCTTTTGCTTAAGTACATACTTATAATATAATCCCTACTTCGAAAAGTTAACGAAAATATCAGAAAAGTATTAGCCCCTCGTCTGTGGAGGATACCATTATGGCACTTTTTAAAAAGTGCTTGTCTGTGGCGCCTCCCGTGGTGGGACTCGCCACTTGACCTACCAGATGTTAATTTCGCGCCTTATTTTAACAAGTAAAGAGGATTCTTACTCTTTCGCACACGTTAAAAATCGTATAAGAATGAACGACTTTTCCCTCTGACATGCAACGTTACACGTCTGTGGTACGAAAAAAATGATTTTTTTTAGTTTAATCTGTGACCTGTTCAGTCATAGATTGCCGCGCATCTTTAAAAACAGGTGTGGTATAAAAAAAATGTATTGGAACATAAAGCCATTTGGTTTTATTTTATTAAGTATGTAAGATTGTATATAAAATATATAATATTATATCCAGCCGGCGTTTTATTTTTTATTAATTAGAAAATAAAAGTTAAGTTCTGGGTAACCCATATTATTTCTCTTATAACGGTTACAAGGCAATTCAAAGTCAAGTGTAGTGTAAGGAATAAGAAAAAGACATTTATTAAAATGATAATTCCAATAGGAATTACTCTAAATTCCAATTAGATTTAGAGAAAATAATGTTTTTCTACTCCCATGTTTGCAAAAAATGTGCTAAAACCCCTATCTGTTGAAAGTCCATTAATGGGATCCACAGATAGGGCATAATGACATTTTGACACTCCACGGACGAAAGGTTAAACTCCTTCACCTGACGCGTGGTTGCAGACCGCATGCATTCTCTATCTTAAGTATAGCTTTATATTTTGCGAATTTCGCCTCCATCAGGTATATTGTGCCTTCACCGTAAAAGCAAGTGTTAATTAATTTCCAATGCGATGAACTTTGAACAGCCAGAGGTGAGTGACTGGGGATCGATTTGACCACTCGGCCATTACCCCTTTGCAATTTTAATGCACTTTGGACGTTGAAAAGCTTTTTAAATTTTATGTCTACTTTGTGTATTCTGTGGCTTCAGTTTGCGTTTTTGTATGGGTGCGATCGTGTAGTGTTATTAAGTAATTTGCAGATATAATCACTTCTTATGACTGACAGTAGTGACAGCTTCATCAATACAGAGCAGCATTAATGATGATGAATGAACTCTAAGCCGCTGGTAGCATTAATTATTTAGGCATTAAACTTGAAATTTTGGCACTTGACTTTACGATGTGAGTATTTCACGAAATTTCATACCTGAAGGCGTCAGGCATAAGGGATTAAGTCCCATCTTTTTTCAATATTATTAATTTAAACTGAACGATATTTCATATAGGTAAACTGTACCTTGTTGCAAATAAATATACCTACAGCTATATTAGGCTTCAATCAAACTATTCCTCCTATGAGTGTAACTAAGAGGGGGAAGAGGGTGACAGTTTGTCACTTGAACGAAGGCTTGAAATGGGTACGAACACCCTGGTCCCTCAAATTGTACCCACTAACTCTTCGCCCAACTGTGTGACAATTTTTCTAAACCTCTAGTATTTGGTCCTATAACTGTACAAGTTAGTTTATGTAAAGTACTTCCCAAAAATCTTTACAAGACCTCTTCTTGTATAACGTTACGTGAGTGTGTCTTTGAGAGGCAGCCATGTGAAAGATGACGAGGGCGGCCCTCCGGCACTCTGCGAGATTAATGCACCCTTTTATATATTTGATACGGATGAGCCACGATGTGACATACGACACATTTATCCAGTTTTATTATTGGTGATATTTTGTATACTTTGGTGTTATTCCGTGATTTGATTTGTAAGAACTTTTTAGTATGTAGGAGTAGATAAGGTATGAAATTTTGTTTTTACTGAAAGTGTCTAGCGCTGTCACCAAGAGCCTCGAAGCATGACACTGTAGAACATGTCTTTCCAAATTGACGCGTTTCATTAGTCGAAGAAACTAGAGAAACTTGTGAAAACAATTCTGTTTAAAAGAACTATAATACATTTTTATCTCTAACCACATCTGTATCCCTGAAAGGTTTGGTTGGTAAGTGCTCGTTTGCTGTATGATTATAACGCACAATTCGTTCAATATTAGTATTTCGGTTCCTATTAACAGAAGGTAAGTCTAATGCCATCAGTTGGGTATTTCATTCTGTCTCCGTCTTGTCTCTGAAAATTTTCTTCTTCAAGTTGGAATTTGAACTCTGAACCTCCTTTGCTACTGTAGATGAAAACATCCGTCAAACCATTAAGAATTACATTCCAATACGAACGAAACCTAATCTATTGCCCTTCTTAAAATGTAACGATCCCTTACTTATACATCTACTTTGAGTAGGATGATATCATAGCCACTCTTGCGGTTTACCACCAAGGGTGAGGGGTTGAGGACTAACATAAATTACCGCGTCGGGGTTATTAACAGGAGCCCGGTAATAAATGGTGGCAGTCGGAAGTTCTCGAATATCACCGAGTGCATTTATTTAAACGGCCCTTTTGTCATTGTGACGGATTTGGGTCAGCCTGTGTCATGTTGGATTCGGAATTAGCGGCTTGTAACAACATTTTAGTGGAGAAAGTTTTGGTGAAACGTTTTTATATCTTTTACATTGTTTCATCTTCTCTTTTTTGTTGATGTCCTTCCATACTTTTTGTCTGACTGACAGTCATTGCTTTCTTTGCCATGTTCACTGTCAGGCAATCCGTTCATCTTTTGGCGACATTCAACACACTTACGATCGGACGTAAATTGCAAATTTACAATTTTAAAACTGCGCAAAGTTACTATACTGAAATAACAGTTCAGAATATAGTGTCTCATTTAATACCAATATAAGATTACCATCTTAAGTCGTTATTTCCCATGGGAAACTGATAATAGTTATATCAAAGTTATCAAACTACCCCACCTCAATCTTACTAGTTTCGCGCTTGACCGATTCTCTAATTAAGTACTACGTATTACGTAATAATTCCTGCTGTTATATTGTTTCGTGTTCCACAAAACCTTTTTCCGCACAGTAAACATCCCTCATAGCGGCAAGTAGGTATATGACGTCATAATTATTTCCTGTCTTAATATCACGTACTGTGTGTCGTGTATTTCGAGGACACATTATTATTATATTTCAATAGGGTCTGTCCCTTCTCCTTCTTTAATGCCGACTTAACTAGCAATGTAAGTTTTGTATTTTCTGTTCAGTGTCACATGCGTTGTGGCCTTGAAGGTGAAATCTTCAAGGCTTTTGATAATTTTTACGGATAATTATTGGAACGACGATTCAAGTTACGTAAAGTTTAATAGCTATCCACAGTAACGCATAATCCATACTTCCATACTAATATTATAAATGCGAAACTAACTCTGTCTGTCTATCTGTCTGTATGTTACGCTTTCACGCCTAAACCACTGAACGGATTTTGATGAAACTTGGTATAGGGGTAGATTAGACCATGAGAAAGGACATAGGCTATGTTTGGTCGCGATAACCGACATCCACGCGGGCGGAGCCGTGGGAAAAAACTAATGGAGAAATAAAGGAATATGATATTCATATTTATATTTTTTTCACAATATAGTCTTGTAAATTCATGAATATTTAATTGATAGCCGAGCAGTTCTATAGAGATTGTTGTATGTAACAGCAGTCAGCACCAAGCGGTCCCTACAACACGATTCCTACCGGCTTGCCCTGCAATTGGGTGCCGTGGTAGAGATGTTTACAATAATCCAACTAGCTTTTGCCCGTGGCTCCGCCCGCGTGGAAGTCGGTTATCGTGATCAAACATAGTTTATGTCTTATCTCATGGTCTAATCTCTATTTATTTATTTATTATATTAGTATGGATATTTCCAGCGGTTTGCTTTTTGAAAATTGTCACCCTTCGCCACTGGTATGTAGCACCGATTGTTTCGCTTGCGCAGTCTATTATGCATTTTTTTTATTATAATTTCCAGAATCAGTCAAACTTAATCCCGAAAATTTCGGAATCGGATCTGAAAAGCGGTCGGATTCCTGATTTACGTGATACCGGGATCCAACCCTCGATTTCCAATAAATAAACCGGTTGTTAGAGCCCTTATAAAATATCCCTAATTAATTTCAGGTCGGTACACACAAGTTAATTATTTCGTTTCTCTAATTAATAGAGGTCCAGTATTGATGATATTAAATTAATGGTAAAATTACGGGTCTCTTTGGCAGGTGTAGTTTTCAACAAGGGATCGAGATAAGAGATAATTAATTTAATGGGAGTCCAGAGGTCTGAGGGCGGCGATGGGATTAGTGAGATAACGTGATCATCCAGGGTAATTTAAATATTGGGAAAGTAATTATGTATTTAAATGACAATCACAGTTTTAACCATATTGAAGGATACGATACGATGGTAGCAATTAATCGAATCCCGACTTCTGGTATAGCAGTCGTAAGGAAGAGCCAGAAAGAAACCAGCCGTCTCGAGTAGGGAATATAATCAATAATATGTTGTTATTGAGTTACGTGGCTAGTAATTCTATATCAAAAAGTCTTGAAATACAAATACTTGATGTACCCAGTCACGTATGTTACCCAAAGTTGTTCCAAAGGGTTAATAAAAATATAATTCATTTGAATGAAGAAAATATTATGAAGAACGCCGAACGCTGCTGGAACTTATTTAAAACTAACTGACCCCGCGAACTTCGTACCGCCAATTTCTCCCGCTCGCGTGGCGCTGCACCCTCTACTATATTAAGCATGTAGTACCTATACATATAAACCTTCCTCTAGATTCAATTTATCTATTAAAAAGAATCCCATCAAAATCCTTGGCGTAGTTTTAAAGATCTCAGCATACATAGAGACGGACAGACTCGGAAAGTGACTTTGTTTTATAATATGAAGTGATAGAAACAGATTTTCTACTTGTGATTAGTAGTAACAACTTGCTGCTCAATGCTAAGAAAACAAAATGTGTAAAGTTTACTATGCCTAATGTAAAACAGGTTGATACTAGTATTACAATGAACGATGAATCTGTTAAAATAGTTGATACCACAGTTTTTCTTGGAATAACTATAGATAATAAACTGCAATGGGGTTCTCATATCACAGCCTTAGCAGGAAGACTTAGCTCAGCTGCCTATGCGGTTAGAAAAATGAGGTCATTAACTGATGAGGAAACGGCACGATTAGTTTATTTTAGCTACTTTCATAGCGTTATGTCGTATGGTCTGATGCTGTGGGGCTCAGCTGCCGATATTGAGACTATTTTCATATTACAGAAACGCGCGATACGAGCAATCTATGGCCTCGGACCCCGTGACTCGCTGAGAGAAGTTTTTAAGGAAATTAATATTTTAACAGTTGCTTCCCAATACATTTATGATAATATCTTATATGTACGCAAGAATCTAGATCTCTTCAAAAAAAACTCTGACCAACACAATTATAATACCAGAAACAAAAATAAACTTGCAGTGCCAAAACTCTGGCTTCATAAGGTTGGTAATTCGTTTGTAGGCAATTGTATAAAATTGTTTAATAAAATGCCTCAGGATCTGATAGACATGCCACTTAATAAATTTAAAATTCAAGTGAAAAATTGCTTAATAAAAAAAGGTTACTATAAATTAGACGAATATTTAAATGATAAAGATGCATGGTCATCCTAATCTCATCTCTTGCTCGCACTGTAAAAAATTGCTATAAATAAAACCATATTTAAAATAAAAAAAAAGAAGGATAATCGAGTTCACTGAGTTTCTTGCTGGTCTCTTCTCAGTAGAACCACCTACCGAACCAGCGAAAGAATCATTTTCTAATGATTTATTTTATTTATTTTTTCTGTGATTGACATTACCTACTTGTAAAATTCTGACGTTCATATGTGCTCTTTATGTGCCTAAACTGAATAAATGAAATTGATTCTTTGATTCTTTGATTCTTATTTCGAAATTCCTTGAAATTGCATAAAATAATTAATGACTTACTTTTTTATTTGTAGTCCCAATAACGTTAGTGTCAGTTCATTGACTGACTTGACCGTTTATCTGGAGGTTATGTTATTGGGAATGGCAATAAATGGACTACACCAAATATTTGTTCAGACCGTATATTGTTCTATGTTTATTGTTTAATTATGTCTAGAATACTCTTTTTATTTACTAGATTGTAACTTTTCTGCAATAAAATTTCAGGGACCATAAAAATGCTTATTATAAAGGCGTAGCCCGCTGCTCCGCTAGTGTCTCCGCTGCTCCGCTAATGTCTCCACAGTATTCATATAGAATCTGTATCTCCAGAACAAACGAAAGGAACATTTTTGAATAGGTATCCAAACTAATACAAATAGACGAGGCCGGACTCGTGCTTCACCTAGGTTCTCCACCTGGGTGAAGCACCCCGAAGCACTTGCAAGGTCCCGTGCTCCAACTGATGACGTGATTGTACAGTTAACCAGTATGTATTTAATATATATGCTTACAAGCTTTTGTGATACACAGAATATTACGAGTATTACGAGTATATGTATACAAACCTTTTTGGAGCATAAAATTAATAAAAACTAAATTATGGCGTCTGCTCGAGTCTTTACATATTTTATTCCTAAAAACTAATATTTGCACTATCCAAAAACGTCACAGTTTTGCCGCGTCAAATACTTCATCACCCGTTTAATTTCATACCACCCACACATTCAATCCCTGCAGTAACCTACGCTACATTCGACCCTCTTTAGCCATATTTTATGAGCTGAACTTATTAAATCTTACAACGTACTACGTACGACCGTTGTTCGCTCCTCGTAGTTCACTCGCCCCCTGCAGACGTCCCACGCTTTCTTTTGTGCCTAGCGCTCCTGCGTCAGAATTAGTTGACATACCCTCTGTCTTCGGACCCACGCTGTTCTAGCTTCAATTCTCTGAAGTCTCATTGTGTTGTGTCGTTGTAGTAAATAGCCCTTATACTTCCATACTAATATTATAAATGCGAAAGTAACTCTGTCTGTCTGTATGTTACGCTTTCACGCCTAAATCACAGAACCGATTTTGATAAAATTTGGTATAGGGGTAGATTAGATCATGAGAAAGGACATAGGCTATGTTTGGTCGTGATAACCGACATCCACGTGGGCGGAGCCGCGGGCAAAAGCTAGTATATATAAACAAACTATGTGGGAGATAATGGCAGCAATCGGCCAACTCAACTAGTATCTGTAGACAAAGTGACATTCTATTATTAGTTATCAATGGGAACGAATTCGCGTATAAACGTTTCCACTGATGTTATCTATAGAGTTTTATTGAATACGTAGGGAAAATAGATTCTTCTTGGGCGGGACCCGAACCCGCGATCTTTCCCTTACAGGGGGCCTTGACCAACTCTCTTTAAGGCGACGGTCCCGCCCGAGAAGATTCCTTTTCCCTATGTATTCGATTTGTATAGTTAACATACTTAATGCTGTAAAATTCATTCGATATCGGGCGTGTCTCGGTAGCCGAATTGGTCAGGCATTCCCCCTGTAAGGGAAAGACTGCGGGTTCGAGTCTCGCCCGAGAAGATTCTTTTCCCTATGTATTCGATTCATTCGATAGAGTTTTACTTTTTTTTAGTAAAGTTTTGCAAGTTTTGGGTATAGATGCCTGTGACTCGCGAGAATCGGATCAGTATTTCACGGGAAATAATTTGGTCTAATTCTATAGGTAAGATACGAATTGAAGCTTACTAATTTGCAATTATCTTTTTTTACAGGTAAATACATCTGACACAACATCACAGTGTTGCCATTCAAAAAAGTTTGGTAAGAATATTTGATAATGAAGCAATCTAACTCGCTAAGTAAATATAATTGAAAGAGGAATAGGTAGGTACAATTTTATATGAGGTGAAAGTAGTACATTTAAAAATAAAATTCAAAAGCTTTATATATTCTTTTGTATTTTTGATAAAATCACGTAACTTAAATATTCTATCACCTGTCCACTCAGCTGCGGCAGATGTAGGTGATGGTAACCTACGTCGTTATGCATAACCACAGAAGTGAGATCATTCTGTATGATATTATCAAATTTACACGTCCATTTAAAAGCTTGCTTCGGCAATGGCAGCTGGGAAACCTTTTATTGCGTTGCTTTTATTGTGGTGTGTATTTGTTCGTGTCCATAGTACCTTTTGTCTAACTGGTCTCCTACCAGGGGAGTAACGAACTTAGGGATCGGATCTACAACTTTGATACATAGTCACGTCTCTGAAAACCAGCGCTGTCCGCCTGCACTACAACGCGGACAGCATTAAGCTGAGAGGCGGCCGTTTATTTCAACTTGGCAGTGTGTCAATTTCACGGTTCCTAGAGTTAAGTGTGTATCCTAAGTCTATGTTACAATAATTAAAGTAAGGAATTATATTATGTTGCATGATATGTCGAATACTGCCAAGCGAAATAAAAAATATTTTCTTTCTTTTCTTTCTTTCTAACTTTATATTGGGAGACGAATTTCAGAAGACCAGTGGATTCGTCGTTCTCTGTCCGGAGTCTATTTTATACTATTTTGTTTCTAATGTCGGTTAAGATTTCTTCTTTGATATTGAGGTGGGCTACGAAACAATTTAACTTTTTCTGTCTTATCAGTGTCATTGCTCCTGAACATGATGTACAAGAATCACAGCAACATCCTCTGATCTGAGATTAGTTTAGTAAAAATGACAACCAGTAATAATTCGCTGTTGTTTATAAATAAGACTAAGAATTTTGATGCCAACTGATGGTGTTTTCCAAAGCGTGGTGATCCCATCCTTTCCTGATCATATTACCTAAAAAGCAAATTGCCACTAAAGAAAGAGTGACTAATTTTTAATTCGCCTATGAAGCAAAATGCCTAAATCGCTAAACGACTTATTTTCAGAATGCCGTTAGAGTAAATAGACTAGCTTACTAGAAAGACTAAAACTTGAAATGACTACGTTATAAAATGATAAACGTAAAATGACTACTTTTTAAATGTATGACGAGCGATAAAATATTCTATCTCAAGATGTAATATACATATATCCCATAGTCAAAAGCCGACTTTGTTATTATTTTAGGCATTTTTCTCGGTAGGCTTTCTGGTTCTGAGACATGTTTAGACATGATTAATTTTAGGCAATTTGCTTCGTAAGCTTTTTGCTTTATAGGCTCCATAATTTTTAGCCAACTTGCTGTTTGGGCATACTGAGTTTTAGGTAATTTGCTTTATAGGGATTTAGCTTTTTAGACTTGAACTTTAGGCATTTTGCTTCGTAGTCAACTTGATTTTTAGGCAACATGATCAGGACTCATTTATCAAATGAATGTTCCTATACTTCAGTTAGGGCGTAACCTTGACTTATCACTTATCTTTCTTTTCAGTACCAGACACGATTGACCTTTTAGATTTCGAATCTGTATTAATGATTTTGATTGAACCGAACATGAACCTTATAACAATTTGACAGACTAAATATCTAGAATAGATAGGTAATATGATTCAAGGTCGCTAGATTTATCGAATCGTTGCCGATAGACAGATCGACTGATTCGTACTTGCCGCAATCAGACAACTGAAACAAATAAATTTACGCTACTAATATTATAAACGTGAATGTTTGTAAGTATGGATGGATGGATGTTTAATGTTCTAAATTATCACAATTAAAATGTAGTAAATTCACGAAATAATGTAATATTTATGAAAATACGATGTACGAGGGCGCCATTATCGCTAACAAGATTGTAGTCATGACAACGGGAGTCAAAATGTATTGAGTTAGAGGTATGGAGTTAGACACCCTTGTTTTTTTTTTTTTTTTCGTGCGGAAATCCCCTCGGATACCCCCCCTGCCGGAGACGGAAGGGGAGGTTATGTCGGACTCGAACCGACTAAAACCGCACGCTGACTGTGGGTCTTGGTGCTAGGCCGGAGGTGAGGTTGTCAAAGACATATCCCTCGCACCCCGGCTGACCCAGGGCCATCCCTTACGGTCTGGCCCTCCTCAGGAGGGGGGACAACGGTGTCCCCAGCTCGCCCCCGGAATGGGGAGGCGCACTATTCAGCGCGCCGCCGCCGTGGCCTGCTTCTGCTGGGGTGACAGGCGGCTCCACCCGTCACCCCCAGGCCCGCGCTCATGGGGGACGGAGGTCAGTCAGTGCCCTCCGACGCCCGAGTTGCCTGCGCGCGCGGGTGGCGCGATCCGCGAGTCTTTCTCGCTCACGCCGCCTCTCCCGCTCCGCCGTCTCCTTCACGACCATTACCTGCTCGCTGAAGGAGACGCCGGCCGCCCACACGTCCGCGCAGCGGACCATTGCTGTGAGCAGGGTGGCGAGGGTGAGAACTCTCACTCCCAGGGCCGCCACTAGCTCCCGCCTCGGTCCGGCCCATGCCGGGCATGTTAGACACCCTGGATTGACACAATACATAGACTATGTTAGGTCGCAATAGCCGACATCCACGTGGCTGGAGCCGCGGGCAAAAGCTAGTAATCCATAAAAAGCCCGCAGTCCTCATAAGTATTTTTATTAGATACAAAACAATCCGCAGTTAGACTGGTAGAACGGACCCCAGACTCCAAGCTGAAAAAGCTTCGGATGGGACTGGGATTAGGGAAGAGGATGAAGAAGGCAAAAACAATTCTGCTAATACTCCTTAAAGACTCATCGCTTTGTGAACCAGTGCTTTATTTGAGAAATAGAAGGAATCTAATACTATTTCTTAATTTTAATTTTGTAAGTGCCATTAATATGAACTTTAATACAAAATAATATTTTTTTGGCTTTGACATTGTCCTAGTACAAACGAAATATTGTAAGAAGTATCAACAACAGCTTGAGAACACCATTGCCAAGATACAAGAATATCAATTAATTTTATAGTTGATACATATTGTACTGAAGACGACAGCTGCTGCCCATTCAACAAATTTGGCACAATTTTTGAACTTAACATGCCAATGAGTCTTCCGGATTCCTTCAATTATAAACTCTATCTTAATGAGTTAAAGTTCATGGTTCATTTTGGCATTGGTAGTTAGGTTTGTGGTATTGAAATGATGTTGGCAAGCGTGGCATAGAAACATACGGAACCGGTGCCAAGCGGTATCTATCCGTGCTTAGTAATAAAATGTCTGGATGTCATCCAAAATGTGTGGCATATCTTCCGTTTTTGTACACATTCTGGATCGGAGATTACCTCGTGTTTACAATATTAAATCGTTCGCATAGTATCTATAAATATTTAAAGCCATATATAAACTTGACCTGTAACAATTTTATTGTTACTATAATGGTGGCAAACTGTCATGATCCATGAAAATTAGGCAATTTTCGTGGTTACTGCTGTAGTAGTACATTGGACGTCCGAAAAAATCCTATTAACAAATTGACACCTATTGTAACCTAGTGGTATGGGTAATGGACTGCTGAGACGAGGTCTCGGGTTCGATCCCAGGTTTACCATGGCGCACACCAATGACTTATCGATGCTTTTCGAAGTTATGTGTGTATTTATCGCAGGTTTATAAGTGCCCGGTTAATGGCAATAGGCTCGCCACCTATTACATTGGGACCTAAACATAAACTGGCGAAATGTGGGTGCTAGCACCTCTGCCTATCCCTTCGTGGAATACAGGCGTGATTTTATGTTATGTTATGAATCTAAAAGACGTACAACAGGCGACGATCCCACTCTTCTCCTCAAATCCTTTCCCCAGATATGATTTCACAAAATTTTAGCGCAGTTGTGTAAAAGCTACATCGTCAGCGCCAATAAACAAGGTATAATACCAAACATTAATTTTTGTATAGATATTATCCCAACTTTCGTTTACCCATGATTGATGTAAACGAATCACATGCTCCCTTAAGGGATTACGAGAGATGATTAATAATATGATTACATTCTTTTATAACAAAGCCAGATTCCATTAGCAGCTCTTGCATCGTTCTTATTCAATATTTATGTATCATTCAGTTAGTTTGCTTCAGATGATTGATGTCGTACAACTTCTGCGGAGTATGTAATGCTACTTACGTGATGGATCTGAGAATTATGATCTTGAAGAATCGATTACGGCCGTGTTTCTGTTTCACGAGAAAATGTAGAAGCGTTAATCTGTCTACACATTCAATATCACTCTTAATGGCAAAGTAATTTATTGCTCTTCGGTTGAAAGAAATACGTGTCAGAGTAAAACTAATTCCATTTATTCTCACATTTAGCTGATGTGATCTTAATCTTTTTCTTTCATGTAGGATTCGTGTTTTTTCTTTTTACGAGGTGATGGACTTTACGAGGTGTTTCAGACTTCACCAAGATCTTGGAGGGCAAACTAATCTCGCGGGCTTTCCTCTCTGATTAGAGCTTGAAAGTAATACACGCACCTATATGTTAGAATCCAACTAACCGTCTACGTCCAATATAGATCAATGCAAAAATCTTAAAAAAAAAAAAAAATACAATATGATGTCTATTTGCTTTTAAGGAAATAATCCAAAAAAATAACAGATATTTTCAATTTGTCCTCGAGAGCTGTACAATCGAGCAATCAAAGCTTTCAACGGCCGAGCAATCTGTTCCGAAAATTGCGCGCCATTGTAAAACTGTATTTTCTTTTCAATCGGCTATGTTACGTAGTGTTTTAAAACTGTATCTTCAGGCGACCCAAATTCGGCGCGTTGTCGCACCGTTAGATCTATTTCCAAAGCAAATGAGGTTAAGTTTAACGCGATCGATGCGTATCCCGGTCGTGTGTATACTACTGCCCCTGACATTCAGCCAGACAGAATTATATTTTGTATTTATGTAACACGCTACCGATATACATTTTGAGTACTATGTTAACACAGATATACGCTTTTAGCACAGTATTTTCTGTTTGCTATATAAATCTTGAAGAGTTTAAACATTTGTTTAATAAATTAAAATCTCTAGACTTACAAATGAATGAAAATGTTTAGGATTTTGAATTTCTTTAGGTAGACTTGACTTGGGGGTAAGTTAGTGAATGCGTTACGTGAACGTTTACACAGGTTTCTATACAGTCAGTAGTAGGTACCTATTTGACAAATTGTGACAATTCACATGTGACACTGGTAGTAAAAAACTTTTTAGACGCGTTGAGCGCTTATTGTGAAGTTAATCGTTAGTGCCCGTATTACTACTAATCTTCCTACTAGCAGTAACACCGGTAATTGATTTACCCTTCTTACTACTAAAGTTGAAAAATACCTTTTACTTTCTATACAAACTGTTTTCACTCCTCTAACTTTTAAACTCTCGCGTTCCATGATATACAATAATAATAACGGGAATTTACGCGATCATTGTACAGGTACTTACGTATTTTTGATTTGCCTGTCGTTTCGACCAGGTTACATCGGCCGTGGTCACAGGCTGACTTTTCCTGTGATTATTATTGTTTTCGCTTCTTTCGGCATTCCCGGAGTGCCATAATTATCTTGTATGTTGATATATCTCATAACTGGTACCTATTCAAAGTTGTCACGGTCTTTAGAATTGTGACGTCACGTTCTTGCGCACGATGGTTGGACGGCATCCACATGCATGTTGGTAAACATTTGTGACGCATGCCAATACCGCGGTAACCCCAACAGAAAACATTGTTATTATCTGAGACCAAAATATGAACTCGCCATGTGTACACTCGCTATCGGTATTGGCGGGTGTACACAATGTACACATGCTGATGTATTACATTCCAAGTTACCGACTATATTAATGTCCTCAAAGGCCTGCCGTGAAAAAGATCTGATGAGGCTGTCAGACTGAGGGCCACCATAATAATAACATTGTTGGTTTTTTTTTTTATACAGGACACGTCAATTTGACTTCACCTCGCCTGATGTTAAGCTAAAGGCAAAGTCTCGGAAAGAGGGTCACCATCGTAAACATTTACCATGTTAACAGTGGTGGCACTCAGCTTGACGGCCTCATTAGATGCCTCATTAGAGGCCTCATTAGGTGTCAGTAATGGTGACACTCTTTTCTGAAACTTTGCCTACAGCTTATCATTAAGAGAAGTTTTTTTTTATATAAAAGAACACGTCAATTTGACTTTACCTCGCCTGTTCGTAAACTAAAGGCAAAGTCTTGGAAAGAGGGTCACCATCATATACCATGTAAACAACAATGGTAGCACTCAGCTTGACGGCCTCATCACGTCTCGCTAAGGACTGTAGGAAGAAGGAAACACGTGAGCTGGGAGGGTATTGAACTTATATTGTGTGTTCTATATAAAAAGAAGCTTTACTTAAAATGATGAAATTTACTCTATGTAGATTAACATAATAAACATCACTAATTAATTATTTAATTTAATGTAAAGCTGGTAAAGCTGTTAAGATTGTAAATTTGTTAGTGTCAACTTCTCAAGGCGACTGTACCTAATTCTTCAAGTTCAAGTCTTTTAACAATAATAGCTTAATTGAGAATGTTTTATTACTACGCATATACAAAATCATATAATTTAAGTGACTTAATGATCGACTTCGATATTATTGATATTTGGGTTAAATAGTCGTCAGTCTTCTTCTTTCTTTCTTTTACGTCAGTCAGTCAGTCTTTTACGAATATCAAATCAGTCATCCAGATATTTCCGTCCCAAATGTCCGTACATGTTTAAAAATTCAGCACTGACGCTAACGGTGAAAAGGGTTCCACGATTTATCCACGAATTGGCATCACTGTGAACGAACTTGATCCAATTCTTTTCACAAACAATTGTAAATATTGTAATGGCTTTTTGAAACCTAATACAAGTGACTTTTTGGCTGTGGATCAAAAGAATACTTCCAAATTTATGCACGCAGAAATTGTAGATATCTATTTAAATAGTGAGTTGTCTATGGTCGTTGATAAAGCTATAAATTAGTAAGTCTTGGTATAAGGGGATAGTTTTGTCTACAACTTTTCCTTTGTTATTTATTGTACATTGATTTAAGAAATAAATTATTACTTTCCTCTTTCCTCTTCCTCTTATCTCAGACTAAAGATAACTCGTAAAATTTCCTTTTTTGCGCAGAAATCTTGGATATTAGGTATAGAACAAAAACAACCATATATAGATTAAAAACAGGAGTTCTCGGTACTCTCGGGGAACTTGTTAGATATCTGTTGTCATTTCCTTTGCTTTTTAACAATTATCTCACTGTATCACTGAACATTCGAAGTGTGTGTAGACATGTGATGTTCTTCTTTGGGAAAGGAAATTACCAAAGTCCAAAGTTTCAGAGTTCCTCTTCAAAATTTCAATTTATTTTTAAACATTTTGAACACCATGAAAACTGAATACTCCTAATCTGATTGAAGTCGTTTTAGCAACACAGCCACAGCAGTTAATTGGTGTTAAATCCTCGATACGGCAATTACTTTGGCTTTCATACACTTTTATGGCTTAACTGATTACGCACGGCTTTTGCTAATGAAGCTTTGTTGTTAGATATACACGGAATGTAGCATCAAGGTGAAGAGCTGAGTACCACAAATAATGTACATATGAACCGCGTAATTCGAGAATTTCTACTAGTCTTAATGCCATCATCAGTCATCATTATCATCATCATCATCATAATCTTAGCGTTGTTTCTGATTGCATCCGAGGCTTTCATCTCGAAGCCTGCACTCACATACTTATTTGTAGGACGGACGGACGATATTGACTAAAATCGCACGCCGCATTTGTGTCTTCCCTTGCCGGAGATGAGATAGCCAGAAAAATAAATCTTTTGCACCCTTTTTTTCGTGCGGAAATTCCCGCGGATACTTCCCCCGCCGGAGCCGGAAGGGGAGGTTATATCGGACTCGAACCGACTGAGGGTCGAGGTGCTAGGCCGGAGGTGAGGTTATCTTCGACATATCCCTCGCACCCCGGCTGACCCAGGGACATCCCTAACGGTCTGGCCCCCCTCTCTTTTGCACACCGGTTGTAGGCTGTGGTATTCCTACGAAATATACGTACAAAACAGTTTTTCTTAGTGCGAGCAACTTTTGACACTGACTGTACTTTTTTACTTATATCTGTACACCTAATATTTATTTAACTGACAGAAGCAGATTTATTAAATCATTCCTACCCTCATCCAACATAAAAATTGTTTTCGCCTTTTTATCGCGGCGTAAATTGTGAAAATGTCAGAAAATGTCTCTGTTTTTGTTGGACCCTCGTTAAGCTCCAATGACGTTTTACCGAAAATGTATAATAGAAAACTTGTTATTTATGATTGGAAAAATATTAGTTGGACATCTGAGTGCGTTGACTTGGGGACAAAAGGTCGCCGACGACGGACGGCGAGACGAGAAATAATAAAAACAAGAAAGTAATGTTCTGCTTCGTAAGTTTATTTTAAGTACAAGCTCTTTTGACTTAGCTACGCAGTGGCTGTAATCAGGTAAGTGAGCTGTAACTATTTAACATAATTGCAAAATAGTCATTACCTGTAATGGTTAAAGAGATTTTGATATTTTGTTTTAAACCGACTAAATGATAAGACGGGCTATGATAATGCGCCAGCCGTTGCCTGACATACTTACCGTTCTCAGTATTTTTATTATTATCTGAATATATGAGAATATATATAAAAGAATATATATATAAAAGAAATTAAGATGTACAATTGTGTTGTGACAACTGTCAGTATTATAACAACTGTCATATAACTAAGCTGTTAAAAACTAGGCCAGAGACGCGGCGTGCTCGATGGATATTATAAACGCGAAAGTTTGTGAGTATGGATGGATGTTTGTTACTCTTTCACGTAAAAACTACTGAATGGATTTTCATGAAAATTTACAATAATATAGCTTATACATCAGAATAACAAATAGGCTATATATTATCACGCTACTACTTAAGGGAACGGAGCAGTGATCATTAATATCAACAAATTCGGCCGGCATCGGCATATACGCAGAAGTGACAGTGGGGTTATTTCTGTTGCTGTTTAGATAACTATATCATTGTATAAGAGGGTGCAGCGGGAATGGGATCCGACGCCACGCAGGCAGAAAATAACTGGCGGAACGAAGTTCGCCGGGTCAGCTAGTAATAAAATAATCTTGGATTAGATAATTTTTGCTAAACCAAAACAGCTTTTATTCTATTTCATAGAATTCCATACAACAATACCGTGAGTAAGTTCTGAATGTAAATTATTTTTCATCTTATGAACCTATTCAGTTTCTAGAATCAGACAGCGACGCAGCAGAGACAATTACGTCGGCTAGTAGCCGGCTAGTAGCTCATAAGCTGATTTCAAAAGAAAGTGCACTGAGAAAATAAACTTGCAATGAGTCAGAATCTAATTATGCCATTTATATGTGCACGTCTTTCTTTCTTCCTGTACAGCTTCTAAAGCTTTCTAAAATAATCTTGTATGAGGTGTGAAGCGGCCTTTTCACGGCCCACGTATTCCCGAAAAAAAAAACGTAACTACAAAAAAAGCCCGTGCTTAGCGCCATTTGTTTTTATGTCTAGTGATGTTTTTTAATGAAATTACCGTTTCATTTAACTTTACTAACACCTAATACTATTATCTATTCTGTACTTACACGATGGAGAGTAAATAATGCTACTTAAATAAAAAATAAAATATATTTTTTTTGTCCAAATCGTATTTTATGCCAATATGGAGTACTACTAGGGACCTTCGTCTTCGGGAGCGTTCCCCTTACACCCGGTATTATACACGATTATTTACACGCCACAATAAAATGTTATAGCCATATCACAAGAAACATAAAGCAATCTAGAATTGATATCAAATACATAGGGAAAATGAATCTTCTCGGACGGGACTTGAACCCGCGATCTTTCCCATAGAAGGGATTCTGAATACATACTAGCCTAGCCTAGTATATGTATTCGATTTGTATAGTTAGCATACTTAATGCTAAAAAATTCGTTTAAATATCATTGATATTTATTATTATTTATTATTATAAGTATGATGATTGATGATAAAGGAAAATATTTTGCAGAACACGTATTTAAGTACATAATTTTTCAATGACAGTTCAACATTTTACATTTTCTTACTAATCTGTAGAATATACAAATGCTATTTTGATAAGCATCAATGAATAATTTATGTTAAAGTTGCCAGACCCGAATATTTGAAGCTCTGATATTCCCAAAAAAAAAAAAAAAATATACAACAAATATACCCAAACCTGATACGAATTTTATTCGAGGACCGTACTGGATTATTTTTTATCCAAACGTCTTCATCAGCTGTTGGTCTAGGATGAATTTAATAAAAATATTTACATAATCAATAAAATATTCTTCGGGCGACACTTTGTGGCAATAAATCGTGGCTTGGGGGCCTACTATCATCTCTCGAAGTAATATTATTTGAATTTTACTTTATCCTCAAAGTGTGATTCGAACTCGAACCATTGTCGTCCGTCGGGCTATTTAGACGTGCGAGGGATATGTCGAAGACAACCTCACTTTCGGCCTACGACACGCAGACGGCCGGCGTGCGGTTTTCGTTGGTTCGACTCCGACATAACCTCCGGCTCCGGCGGGGGAGGTATCCGATATCCTCACGTAAAAAAGGGGATATCTAGCTATACTGACAGATCTGACAGATATTCTATACAATCTGTCCGTAGATAAATCGAGAATAAGAACAAAGTACCAATTTAGAATAGGTACATTAAGATTAAAGTGTTGCTGGAGTTGGTAGTAGCCCCCTTGTTCATAAACACCGGTTTTATCTAGTTCCTTGTCTAGTGACCTTGGTCCCATAAAGTGTGGAAGTTGGCCTAGACCGTGGACTCGAGCATCCAGTGATAAGTATGGCGCCGTTATTATTAGACGAGGTGTCGCCGACGGGCGTTGCCCGGACCGGATGGTTGCTCAGACGTCTAGTCTGACACTAATATTGGGATACTTATAGACATAGGGATGTTCAAAACTACTATAATATAGTAATCCTACTAATGCAAAAAATATCGAAAGTTTGTGAAGATGTATGTGGATGATTGTTACTTTTTCACAGAAAAAGGGCTGAACGATCTGAATGAAATTAATTACAGAGATAAACCCTGTACTGAGCGTGGTTCCCGGCAAAGTAGAATTTGGGCTACCCTATCTCTTGCTATGCGGGTCACCGCATGGGAAGAGTATAGGGCTGTTTAACATCAGACAGATATATACTGCCCAGACTCAACTTCAGATATAGACTCGAGTCAACAATAGTACCCGGAATATGGCAATAGGCTCACCCCCTATTACGTGGGACCGAATACATGATTGTTGAAATGTAGGTGTTCACCTCTGCCTAACCCTCCGGGGATAAATATGTATGTATATGTTAAACCATTTTTTGGATAGCTAATAAGTTACAATTTTTCCCAGGCTTGGGCTTGCTGGCTTGGTAACAGACATACAACTTACGACCCCTCTCAATATGCGCAATAGCACCCGGCCCTCCGCCTTCCGTATTCAGTTACACTTAAAATAATCTTGTTATATCCTTGTATTAAAAAAGTTCCGGAAAAAAAATTGCAAGCGATATAATAAAAGTTTATACTTCGAGGACATGCCCTCAAACTTTTACTTCTAAAGAGATTTTACTTATAGAATTCCGAGAAAGTATATTTTCTTGTCGAGAAACAACTTGTCTCCCTCTCGTAAAGTATGCATGTCTTGTATGAAACTTGGCGAGAGACCTTTAACTTTATTTCTGACAAGTTTTCTACTTAAGGGCTTCTTACACCAACTAGAACGAACACGACAGATAAGTTATGAAACTCAGACTAACTAGCAAGTGAAACCGCGACAAGGAATACTAAAGTAGTGCCATCTCGCTCGTGCTCGTGCTTGCTCACAAAGAGTGCGAGCGAGAAGGGGCTACTTTAGTGTTCCTTTTGTGGATTCACTTGTTAGTTTTATTAGCTGCCTGAGTTATGAAATTAGCTTTCACCATTGAGTTCATTTAATCAAGTGAAAGAACTTAAGTCCACCATGTCATCATCATTATCCTCAAAGCTATTTCCTAGTTCCGTCAAATGTTTGCACTTTGGATGAAGCCGGGTACCAACCCCGGGAGGAAAAAATACGCCATTGAAGTTTGTGATCTGATTTAAATAATGACCAAACATTTCATTTCAATTATACCTTCTATAAAATAAAATACGGTTCCTGTATATAGTCCGCAAGTAAGAAAGAATCGGAGCAGGCAATGGATTGAAACAGCGAAGCAGTTAGTTAACATAATTTATATAATACTAACTTTTGCCCGCGGCTCCGCCCGCGTGGGTGTCGTTTATCGCGACCAAACATAGTCTATGTATTAATCCAGCGTGTCAGCTAACTCCATACCAAATTTGATTAAAATCGCTTCAGTTGTTTAGTCGTGAAAGAGTAACAAACATCCATCCATTCATACTTACAAACTTTCGCGTTTATAATATTAGTAGACATAGAAAGAAGAAAGAAAGAAAGAAAGAAATTTATTTGGCAATCACTCACACATATTACGAGCATATTATTTTATAAACATCCTACTTTCTTTAATATCAAAATATTAATGAATTATGAATTAAATACCGTCCCTGATGTAATTGAATATTCTCAGCTAATTAGGGTTATGTGCGTAGATGCGTCGGACCCCTGCCGCGTTTAGTTATTAACCACATACAGTTTTACGAGCTAATTTAGCCAATAAATTAGCCGAATTTAGTCATTGATGGTAAATTTCTTTGTAGCTTTTGGTTACATTGATCATATCCTAGTAATACATGTTCATAATGTGAAAGTTCGTGAAGATGTTGCGATGATTGGATATTTATTATCCTATCACATTCAAACGGCTGAACGGATCTGGCTGAACTTGATGCTTATAGTCTGGAATCCATACTAATATTATAAATGCGAAAGTAACTCTGTCTGCCTGTCCGTTTGTCGATCTGTCTGTCTGTATGTTACGCTTTCACGCCAAAACCACTGAACCGATTTTGATGAATTTGGTATAAGGGTAGATTAGACCTTGAGAAAGGACATAGGCTATGTTTGGTCGAGATAGCCGACATCCACGCGGGCGGAGCCGCGGCCAAAAGCTAGTGTTAACTAAATCTTTGATAGACGGTCATGATACAATAACACAGGGCATATTTAATAGGTTGTACTGCCCGCCAAGTTAGTCCAATCATCATAATAAAAGCATTGCTATACTAGCTATAAATCCAACCATAAAATATCAGAAACAAGACTTCTACTTTGGAGTCCGGGTTGTGTTTTCTTGCTTCATCATATCCCTGTTAATAAAACCATGCCATCCTTCACGCCAGCGCTTTAAGGGTCTACCCCTCCTACCAGACATTTGTTGCCCATATTTTATAACAAAAATTATTACGTAATTTCGCTAACAAGCACTTGCCGTCATACATACAATTAGTGCTAAAACACTAATTAATTCGCTTACCAAATTTCACTGCAGCATTCTACAAAACGCGAGTTGAAGGTCGCGAACTTGGCGCGAAGCCTCTCCCGAACTACATTAATTACTTGCAGCCAAGGGTTGTTTGTTTTTGACAGTTTTAATAGCCGTTTGTCATATTTCAAACTTGGAACGTTCAGCTACTTGAAATTTAAGTTGACGTTCCATTTGGAGAACTGTGTTATTGAAGTTTGCGCTGCAGTGGTGAGGACATTGAGAATTCTAGGAAAGGACCTGTGCCCCAGCCAGATGGACTGATGACCTGAAAAGGTGACTGGGATAGAATGAATGCGGGTAGACAGAGGTTCGGGAGCAATAGCGCACATTAGGAGAGGCCTATCTCCAGCAATAGACTGCAATAGGCTAATTGAATGCTTGAGTAACATTAGATAAGGTTTCTACGTTGGATGCACTTATAATGGAAATGAAATCCATACTAATATTATAAATGCAAAAGACACTCTGCCTGTCTGTATGTTAAACTTTCAGGCCTAAACCACTGAACCGATTTTAACCCCCGACCCGACGCAAAGAGAGGAGTGTTATAAGTATAACGTGTCTATCCATCATCATAGCTCCTGAACGGATGAAGCGATTGCAATTTCTTTTTTTTTGTATTAAAGGTGACCTATGTGCGAGTGTTCTTAGACATGTTTGATGAGAATCGGTTGCGCCGTTTAAAAGTTATAGGGGTTAAAGTGACGATGTGGAGTGTCGGGGGATTGTTCAAATTTTTTGATGAAATATTAGGTATACAGGTAGATTAGACCTGGAGGATATAGGCTATGTATGGACGCAATAATCGATATGCATAACCAGAGCTGCGGGCAAAAGCTAGTATAACCTGTCATTCTACACATAGAATATTAGCTATTATCAACATAACATAACACCATCAGGGTGCAGTATAATGAATGACGCATTCCGTATCCTCATGAAGCCTCCGCGTAACTGTAGTGCGTCGAGCATGTTTGCTGAGGCGCGGTTGCCCGATTTCTTCGTTGTTGTTAGGGTGCGAGTGGCATCTTTTTGGGAGACTGCGTTGTTTTAGTAACACAATACTACAAGCCATATGGCTTGTACGACTGACGACTATACGTGCCCAATTGCTAAATATTGGTTAAATATGCACCGGGATGCCAATCGTAAGTAAATGTGGGTTCGTTGTTAAATTAAGTGTAAATTTCATATTTGTATTTGAAATGGGACCCGTGCCTGAATAAAGAAATAAATTATTAATTATAATGCGCAAAAAAGAAACAATGTTTGAGTTGCCTTAAGGAAGTTCCTGTAAGAAATTACTCATATCTCTGTGATCGATCACATTTTTTTAATACTTCTCGAGAATTATTATTTTAATAGAAGTAATATCAATGACAAAAGTCGTATATCAACAAGTCGTAAACGTCAAGGAGAATGTGCTGCAATAATGTTTCTAGCTCGCTAACTGAAACGTATATCACTGAAATTAAATTGAGCATTGTGAAATATGTAGCTGTTTTATTTTATAAATCAACTCACAATTGTATATGAATCTACTATAAATGTACAATGAATTTATTTTTAAATAACATGGCATTTATATGTATGGTTTTGTGGACTCATATCTATCGGGCTTTATCTACCAACGGCATTACAGCGAAATCAATTCCGTACCCAAAATGACACATTTCATTGGTCCAAGATCCATAAACAGTGCGGTACTAAGGGAGAGAGTTAGTAATTTTGTCGTAACTTCTTCGAACCGACTTCAGTCTGGTACGTGAAAAGCAAATTGGACTCCTAGACGATTGGACTAAGTTTAGCTTTAATGGCAGCGATTACATTCATTAATGAAATCGGGTCTAAGTCCTCGTCGCAGTTTTAAGTGACTGAGTCACTATGTTTACAAACTGTTCCTAATTTGAATGCATTTTTTATAGTATTTACCTATTATGCTAACTTTTAAAATTCGGATACATCGTCGCCCTTAACGACGGTCACGACGGATTTAAAGAGAAGGGAAATTTGAAATGTTCCTAATTTGTATGAACAATCTACCCTCTAGAAATAGTGGTAGCTTTAGTAGTTTTGAAAATACATATAGGACAAAATTTGGAGCGTGATTCTGTAGATTTTATCACACACGGAAGGCAGCCACGGACAGACGATACCTCTGCGGAGTTGTCTGCTGTTCCTCAGTGCGAGTGCGGCCTGGTCCGTCTCCGATAATGGCTATTTCACCTCTGTAACTGAAGACCTAAGATGGCTTACGCTTTTAGTCGGTTTGAATGCGACTCAACTACCCCCGTTTGCGTTGGTTGGTTGGAGAGGGTGTATCCTAGGGGATTTTCTATCTATAAAAAAACATGTAATCCATAAGGTGCTATACGAAGTTATGAACACTTCAATTAATTAGCCCACCGCAGTCCACTGCTGGACGTAGGGCTCTCCCAATGTGCGCCATTTCACCCGGTCTTCCGCCTTCCGTATCCACTCTGTCCCAGCCACCTTTTTCAGGTCGTCAGTACATCTGGCTAGGGGATGACCTACCTTCCGTATGCCTTCTCGCGGTCTCCACTCTAGGACTCGTCTGCTCCAACGGCCATCGGTCCTTCGACAGACGTGGCCAGCCCATTGCCACTTGAGCTTGCTTATTTTAACCACCGCAATAACCGACTAAAACCGCACGTCGACTGTGGGTCGTGGTGCTAGGCCGGAGGTGAGGTTGTCTTCGACATATACCTCGCACCCCGGCTGACCCAGGAGCATCCCTTACGGTCTGGCCCTCCTCGGGCTACTACGAGTATTTCCTTTTGTATATAAACATTGTATCGTTTGTATCGTTTGTGTGTATAGTCGGCGTCTGAAGTTCAAAGCGACGACTCACATGCTACGAACCATGTTGCTACTTAGTACAGTGATAACAGAAATAAACCAGTCGTTGCACTCGATGACGTGGCTGACCGCACGTCTCACTGTTCGAATCCTTTGAACATCATCCAAATATAACTTTTAAACTCTCGCGTTCCATGATATACAATAACAATAATGAGAATTAACGCGATCATGGTATAGTTACATACATACCTTTGATCCACCTGACACACAGCTGAGCTTATCACCCGCCCGGTTAAAAAAAACGGCGTCCCCACTGGAAGTAGTTGTTAGCAGTATTGTTGACTATCAGACATGTTGGAAACGTGATTTAAGCTGTGTTGAGAATTTTCAGACTGAAAGAAACTATAAAAACTTGTTGTTTGACACCGGATTAGATACTTACCAGAATTCCATGTAAACATAAGCGTAAACTTATGCTTGCGATGGCTTTGTCTTGAATAAAATAATAACCATGATATTTTCTAAAGTTTACGCGAATGTCACTCATTATTATTATTTAAATTAAAAAACACCCAAATTTTAATAGAGAGGATGGATGGAACGTACCACCAGCTTGGGACCCAGTCATCCACTTAATCAAACCCAGTAAGCAGCAAAATCCAGCAAGACTTAACAACACAGTGAGCTCATTGTGCGTAAATATGAACACCAATAATTCACCATGATTCGGGTATTTTGAGATAACTTATACCTACTTCAAACTATGTGACAACTACCATCGTGAGTCACACCGCGAAAATGGCTGCTGCAAAGCAACCGAAACGTCGGGTTAAAAAGTAATAATAACAAATATATCGCGATAGAATCCCTAAAAAGTGGTTTTATTTCAAAAAATAATAACCTATTTTAAAACATTCACATTCATTCTTTAAAGAGCTTTAGATATCTTACCATCACTGGAATTGCGCATATTTGAACTGCGGGATTCTGTAAGCGGCAATAGTTCCCCAGACACTCATTCCAAAAGCAATGAGAAATAACAAAAGCCACAAGCAACTCCAGTTACCATGTTGGTACTATGTTCATCGATATAGCTTTAATAGAAACATCCCAGTCGGTATAAAACTTTCAACAAAACTACCAAAACGTAATTATTATGAAGGCCTGAAGCTACAGCTCTAAATATTTTCCACAAACATGATTTATTTGATAAGGTTACTGAAAATTCCTAATGAATTCTGTTTATAACAATAACATTACATTCAACACTATTTTTAATAGATCATAAAATAAAAATGCGGTTAATTAAAACCCACACATCCACACACGTCATTAAAATAGGCGATGTGTTATTTAAGGACAAGTCCTGAATATGCATATCATTTGTAGCTAATAATAAGCTTTTACGATTCACGATACATTGAACATGAATGCCCATCCTTACATTAATTTTCACTGAAATTTATTTCGACACTTTTGGGTAAATTCAAAACTAATTTGGTCATGTAGAGCGTATGGATGAGTCTAGAGTTTTAAGACATCCATCCACTTTGCCTGTTGGTTCGTGATAGCGCAATAAATACTAAAAAAATCTGGCGCGTTTAATTTAGAATGACAGACTTAAAATCTTACGTTCGTTTGTACAATTGCCCTTGCAAGTAGATGATTAACATTTGCCAGATGTAGTTAGCAAAATGTGTTCACAGCCTTAGTTATATGAATGTGTGCGCGTGCGTGTGTGCTTAATTACAGCTTGTGCGTATTGTTTCGACGTGCGTTGAATTCAACGTAGCGTTATTTATAAACCCCAAACTATTTATACCCCCTCTGAGTTGTAAACGTTGATTACGTTCAACTCGCGTGTGTATACCGTACTATACATACATGTGTACACCACACTATACATGTGTATATCACACTATACATGTGTACTTCAGTAGTAACTACTATTAAACTTTAGATTATGTAGAAATAGCTTTTGTTCACGTACACTGTTTTTGTTGTTGGGGTAAAATACTCGAATGAATTACGCAATACCCTGTTTTTTAAATAGCTTTCTCTAGCACTTGACGGTAATGAGTGTATCGGAAATCAAGAACATCTTATAAAGACACGCAATAATCGGTGGGATAACGGAGACATTGATACTTCAATCAATGTCTCAGTTTCGGAGACGGATGGGGTTGACCATGTTTAGTAACGTAGGGTTACGTTTTTATTCGTTTTGAGGTGAGTCTAACCATACCTTACGTTTCTTAACATAGATTGGCAATTCGAAATACATCAGAAAAAAAAAGCCCTAAAAGACGGATATTAAGATAAGGGAAATTTTATTAGAAGTGATTCAGGTGTGGCTCAATAGCTCAGTTGGAAGAGCATTCCACCTGTAAGGGAAAGGTCGTGGGTTCAAGTCCCATTGGAGCGCTTCTTTTTCCCAATATATTTCGAATTTAAAAGTTAGCATTATAAATGCTATATAAATTTCATTCAAATGGATTGGCAATGCCAAGAGAACAATGGGATAGGTTCGTACGAAGAAGTAACAGTAGATACCAACACCAGATTCTAACCAATTATCATCTTTATATGACATACTATTGCATACATGCTGCATTTCGTACACTGTATTAATAAATATTCGATGAAATCTTCCATAGCACCTAGGCAGATCTATACTAATCTTGAATATGAATATGGATTCTAATTGTGATCCATTAAATATACTTATCATTATATACATCTGCGGTAGCCTAGTGGTATGGGTAATGGACTGCTGAGACGAGGTCTCGGGTTCGATCCCAGGGTTACCATGGCACACACCAATGACTTTTCCATGCTTTTCGAAGTTATGTGTGTATTTATCGCAGGTTTATAAGTGCCCGGTTAATGGCAATAGGCTCGCCACCTATTACATTGGGACCTAAACATAAACTGGCGAAATGTGGGTGCTAGCACCTCTGCCTACCCCTTCGGGGAATACGGGCGTGAGTTTATGTTATGTTATGTACATCGCTTTCCGCGTCTGTCTGTCCTTATGTATGCTTAGATCTTTAAAACTACACAAATAATTTTGATGCGGTATTTTATAAAGATAAAGTAATTCAAGAGGAAGGTTTATATGTATAATACATGCATAATATAGTAGAGAGTGCAACGGGAACAGTATCTGACGTCACGCGGGCGGAAAAAAATAGGTGGTACGAAGTTCGCCGGGTCAGCTAGTGAGTAATATTCGCGTACATTTTCGAAGATATCATCTATATCCATGTTCATAACTGGGTGTAGCCCCTTTTGATAAGGAGCTTAGGCTCGTTCCACACTGAGAATGGGAGCACTTGCTTGAAAGATAATCATACCAGCTGCTGCGATTGCTTGAACAATAGTCGTACCAGCTGCCGCATGCGATTCCCTTTCGATTTCGTTTCCGTGTTGTATAATCTACTGATGTATACGTATACCTACCGTTTACTAATGATATACACTACTATAGATGTTAGACTTATACCTACCTAATCCATTCACGTAGCACATTCATACTGTGTATACTGTTGATTGGTGGCACTTGGTGGACTCTGCTACACTTGATATTTTCTAAAGTTTACGCGAATGTCACTCATTGAAATAAAACCACTTTTTACGAATTCTATCGCGATATATTTATTTACTTTTTACCCGACTACGGCGAAGCCAAAACGAGGGTTATGATTTTAACAGGCTATGTATGTATGTATGTATGTATGTATGTATGTATGTATGTATGTATGTATGTATGTATGTATGTTCATTTGTTCCCTCATAGCTCCTCAAATACCTATTAGAACTGGACAAATGAGGTATCGTTACAAGCGGCTTGATCGTCCGATGGTTATAGGCTATATGACGTGTCACCCAATCTTATGTGGCGCCCTCTAGCGCTCATTTGAGATAAATATGCCGTGTTTGGTATCAAATGAAAGTGCATAATGAGCACATTTCAAATATGTGTAAATTATTAGCTTTACTTTGCCTCAAAATTTTAAATAAAAAATAAAGTTTAAACTAAAACCCGACTACCGAAAAATCACGCTTTAAAGAGTGAAAAACAAGAAAATATCAAGGATAGCCGTGGTCGTATGCCACTTTTCCCTAGAATATATTGTTTTGATATTTTCTTGTTTTTCACTCTTTAAAGCGTGATTTTTCGGTAGTCGGGTTTTAGTTTAAACTTTATTTTAAACCGACGTTTCGGCTGCTTTTCAGCAGCCATGATCGCGGTGTGACTCGTGATGGTAGTTGTCACATAGTTTGAAGTGTAAGTTAAGTATCTCAAAATACCCGAATCATGGTGAATTATTGGTGTTCCCATTTTAAAAGTAAATGAAGTATTTAAAAGTAAATAATAACAAATATATCGCGATAGAATTCGTTGAAAGAGGTTTTATTTCAATCTGCTACACATATTGAGTAAGACACTACTTTTCCACTATATTTTATTTTTCACCTGACCGGTTTTGCCTCACGGCATTCTCAAAGGTATGATGTAAAGTGACTGTTTCTAAGATCTTGGAAAAGTACAAAGTGTCTTACTCAATATGCATCACATTCACATTTATAAGCGCGCGGCGTGGATCTGTAAGGAGCTTTGAAATTCTTCTGGTCAAAGATAACAAGAATATTTTAGTTGGTAAACAAACTATGGGTAATTCTATTTAGAATTGGGTCAATAATTTCCGATATTATGTTAGGATTATGAAGCTTTTGTTTACATTCAATTTGAAACTACAAAGTTCTGTTGATGATAATAAAGCATTAGGCTTGCAACTCTGATACTGTAGTGCCTATGTCTACAGCTTCGAGGATTTAAAAGCGTGAATACATGTATGTATCTAAATGGTCCACCTATGGTAGTGGTAATGGTCTAACTCTAGTTAGAACCAGTAAAGATTGCACCTACACCCTCTCATTTAATACTTTTTATAGGAGATAATTATATTTGGTACGATTACCTTTCTCGAGCAAGGAAACGGCAATATGTTTATTTAAATTTTTTAAGATTCTAATAATGATATGGTCACTATAAGATGTTGTTAGCGTAGGTAATTACGTAACAACTTAAAACAGATTAAGGTCCCTTAAGTAGGGATTGAATAAATTAATTAGGGGGTCGAATACATAGGGAAAAAGAATCTTCTCGGGCGGGACTCGAACCCGCAGTCTTTCCCTTACAGGGGGAATGCCTGACCAATTCGGCTACCGAGACACGCCCGATATGATTCAAATTTCCCACCTTATACGTCTTTGAGGCGACGTAGCGTCATCTACCGATTTTCTTACGAACTATCGGTAGCCGAATTGGTCAGGCATTCCCCCTGTAAGGGAAAGACTGCGGGTTCGAGTCCCGCCCGAGAAGATTCTTTTTCCCTATGTATTCGATTTCTATAGTTAGCATACTTAATGCTATAAAAATTCCTTCAATTAATTAGGGGGTTTTTAGGGGATTTTAATTAATACCCTAAATTAAAAAATAATCACAACATACTAGACCAAATGGTCTAACGTAAATATTGTCCCATGTGGTTTCTATGTCAAGGATACAACTCTCTGTCTTTGAACTTGTGGTAGTGTACTTTTTTCTTCTTCTTCTTCTACTTGTAGGGAAACGACTGTACTCATCTTGGAGAATAATATTCTTAATGCATTCGAGTATCGTTAACAGTGTATTTTCCTTACAATCTGTATCACCGTTCTAACTTATCCTAATGAAACTAAACTGCCCTGAATTTCTAGAAAACCTCTTAAACTTGTCTTAATTAATATCACATACCTAGTAAAAGAAAAGATGTACAATGCGAGTGGTTTTCCCACAGCAGGTAGAGCGTGTCGCCGGCGATGTGTGACTCATGAGTCACTTCGTCTGCTTGTCGTCTACCCGCCTGTCTAACCCAGCTGGTTCTAGGGTTGCCCCAAACCCGCTTCTGTAGTTTACGGGTGGAACCGTAAAGAATGAGCATTTAAATTGTGATTATGTTCATACCTATAGCATACTTTTTTAGCTTTATATTATTTCTTGTGAAGTTTTCTTAAATTTATTTTAGTAAACATTTTGTGTTACACATTGGTAGTATAATAGTTTGATGATATAATAATAGATACTAAGTCTGTAAGCAGATTATTTGTGAAAATTATAGACTTCATTGTCGTCTTAGCTCAAAGATAATAAGGGGTGAACGACATTGGTCAAATCTGATATTAGTCAAATCGGCATTTCGTCCAATGTGGCAATGGTCAAAGCTGTAGTTCGTCAAATCGTCTGTTTGTCTAATTATGAAATTTGCCATATACGCTATTGGTCAAGTTATTTTAGTACAACCAACCACAAAAATGAAAGTACCATAGCAGTTTTAATTATTTATTCAATTCATATTTATTTACAGAATTCATACCCAACACAACTGTTTTAAACACTGTAACGCGTCTGATTTTCCATTCAATAATAATACTCCCATAATGACTATATATAGCTTGCCATTGCATTTAATAAAGATCAACTTACATGAAGATATTCCAGGATAAAACTCAACAAAGTCATGCAACAACGAACCGAACAATGATACGGTAATGACTCCGGAATTAAATTCAGCTTGTTATAAACATAATACTCAAATGAATACCAAATCTAATGCAAAGGATTAAAAATCTTAACAAGCCAATTATTACCAATCATGTATGCAAATGTCAGGGGCATCCCTAACGCGGGCAACGAGCATGACCTCGCGATGCGTCGATAATTGTAGACCGGTACCGCAGGTATTCTGACAAGACTGACTGACATCATTTTTATTGCTTCCTGTCATGAGAACTTCCTATTGTTCAGTTTTAATTAATATGTGAAATATTTTTAGACTGAGTACTTAATTAAATTGACCATTTAAACGTGTATTACTTTCTATTCATTGCCATTCTAGTTTTAATACCGATCGCGACTCCGAATCATTCACCTCGGGAGTTCGAAATCTGCCTATTCCAACTGCTCCTAAAATCCCGCCAAATTATTTTATGCCTCTGTACAACGTATTTAAGGTTACAATTATTTTTTACCCGACTACGGTGAAGCCAAAAGGAGGGTTATGATTTTGACAGGCTATGTATGTATGTATGTATGTATGTATGTTCATTTGTTCCCTCATAGTTCCTCAACTACTAATTAGAACTGGACAAATGAAGTATCGTTACAAGCGGCTTTATCGTCCGATGGTTATAGGCTATATAACGTGTCACTCAATCTTATAGCGCTCCCTCTAGCGCTCATAAGGTACTGTGATAAAAAATAAATTTGAGATAAATATGCCGTGTTTGGTATCAAATGGAAGGGCTTAATAAGCACATTTCGAATATGTATAAATTATTAGCTTTACCTTGCCCCAAAATAATATAAATAAAAAATAAAGTTAAAAACTAAAACCCGACTACCGAAAAATCACGCTCTAAAAGTAACAAACAAGAAAATATCAAGGATAGCCGTGGTCGTATGCCACTTACTCTGACCAAACAATATATGTATTCTAGGGAAAAGTAGCATACGACCACGGCTATCCTTGATATTTTCTTGTTTGTTAATTTTATATGTTTTTATGTGTCATTGCTTTGTACCTTATATGAGAATAAATTATTCTTATTCTTCTTATTCTTTCTTCTATTGAGGGTCTGTTTCTGAACTTTCGTATCTGATAAAAAGGTCTGCGTAAATAGTAATCAGCGCGGTCTATAGCGGTGGCCTGTGGATGACTGGGTATGCCCAGTAACTGCAATCAATTCATCTACGAAGGAATAGTGATGTGATATAAGGTTGAGCCCGTACGCTACCTTGGCGATAAATGTACAAAGTCGTGTGCCACAACAAAAAATTCTTAAAGTTAAATTCAAATACTGTTCCAGGAATCGAACTCGGGCCCATTTGCGTAGCACTCGCAGGTTTGTATAGCACTCGTCGGCTTGCATAGCACTTGCACGTAGCACTCACTGTCACTTTGCCACTGCACGGTAGCGCTATTGCGATCTGTGAGTGTTCCTATGCAATATTGTCTTACCTAACTTTGAATGATGATCACAACAACTATCGTTTGAATGAATTTTTACGGCATTAAATATACTAACTATACAAATAGAATACAGGGACCCGAACCCGCAGTCTTTCCCTTACAGGGGGAACGCCTTGACCAATTCGGCTACCTTTTTTTTTTTTTTTTTTTTTCGTGCGGAAATCCCCACGGATACCCCCCCTGCCAGAGCCGGAAGGGGAGGTTATGTCGGACTCGAACCGACTAAAACCGCACGCCGACTGTGGGTCTTGGTGCTAGGCCGGAGGTGAGGTTGTCAAAGACATCCCTCGCACCCCGGCTAACCCAGGGCCATCCCTTACGGTCTGGCCCTCCTCAGGAGGGGGGACAACGGTGTCCCCAACTCGCCCCCGGAATGGGGAGGCGCGCTATTCAGCGCGCCGCTGCCGTGGCCTGCTTCTGCTGGGGTGACAGGCGGCTCCACCCGTCACCCCTAGGCCCAACCAATTCGGCTACCAAGACACTACCGATGTGATTCAAATTTCCCATCTTTCACGTCTTCAATCTACCGATTTTCTTACGAACTATCGTCACTGCAATAATATTTTCATACCATTTCAAAACTTTAGGTAGAAATGGTAAACTAAGTACGGTAACTTAGCGTCACGTAGGCACGTATCACCCCTGTACTTATGCCCTCCACAATCGCCATTTTTTTTTGTAAAGAAGGTGGCAAGAGTTTAATTGGCATTCAAGTACGTATTGTTATTCATGTCGTAGTACCATAACTGCCTTAATTTTTAAATTTTCCCCTGATATAGCAATAAAGAGTTGTAGATAATATCTAAAACAATTAAGGTAAAAAATTTAAGTTATTAGAATGGGTTACATACAAAGGGGTAAGGACAAAAGAGTTGTTATCACTATACTTTATATGCAAATGTTTTAGATAAATAACCGGTCCCTACAAAACACGGAAAAAGAAATTACACGCAAGTCTCTGTAAATACACCGTACATATCTTTAAACTATTTGGAAAACAGTAGGAACTGTAGTAGCAGTTGACTTGAATAGGCGAAAGGCCTGGAACTCCCTGCCAGCCCACGTGTTTCCTTCTTCCTACAGTCCCGGGTCCTTTAAGCGCGGCGTGTAAAGGCATCCAATGAGGCCGTCAAGCTGAGTGCCACCACTGTTAACATGGTAAATTTTTACGATGGTGACCCTCTTTCCGAGACTTTGCCTTTAGAAACAGGCGAGGTGAAGTCAAATTGAAGAGTTCTTTTTATAATAATAGCCTCTCTTAATGATAAGCTGTAGGTATAATTCAGAAAAGCAAGTGCCTTTGCTTAACATCAGGCGAGGTGAAGTCGAATTGACGGGTTCTATATAAAAATAAAAAAATTGAAGGAATTTTTACAGCATTAAGTATGCTAAATATATAATATATGACAGCCTTCGTGGCGTGGTGGTAGTGAACGCGACTGCCACGCAGGAGGCGCGGGTTCGATTCCCGCTCAGTGCAAATATTTGTATGCATGAATATGGCTATTTGCATTGGTCTGGGTGTTTCTATGTATATTATGTATGTATTTACAAAAAAAAAATGTATTTAAGTATGTTTATCCGCATTCTAGATTCCATAACACAAGCTAGTTAAGCTATGCTTACCATGGGTCTAGATAGCGTTGTGTAGAATGTTGGGAAATATTTATTATTTATTATTATTATATAAAATAAATAAAATAAAAAAAATCGAACTCCCGAGGTGATAACTTCGGATGTGATCGGGATTAACGCTAGAATGGCGATGAAAATAGTAGAAAGTCCTCATGATATAAATGTCCTCTGGTTGCTTTGCCTCTGGGGTTTTTCTCCGTCAACAAGCAGGTGTACCAAGTTAGTTTGCTGTTGAGATTAACTTTGTCTCCGAATATTTTAGTAACACCCGAAAAACATTCGGACAACACCAAGAATTATGTAAAGAAATTCTTACACTACATACCATACCTCCCACACGCCTATCGCCTGTAAACTATTTAGCATAGTGTTACCACATTACGTATTCTGTGTAGTTACATGCCACTCGGGGGAACTATACGGATATTGCGGAACTTGTGTCAATTAAGGGGAATTTCCGTATGTTACGGGGTTTCTATCTTATATAATGTGGATATAAGATATTTGAATTTTGGGATAAGGACAGGCGGATGATGACGCTTTTGAGATTATGAATGTTTTGAAAATCAAATATTTTGATTTTAATCACGGGCCAAATTCTTATGGGTACGTGGCTAGCCAGGCGAAAAGGCTAGCAAGTACCTACTATTATTTCAAGCTGGATGGTTGAACCGCGGGCGACAGCTAGTATTCGTTAAACTATTTTAATTACAAACAATTTTAAAACAACTTACAGATCAGGTGACGAGTGCGAGCCTCAAATAATTGAGGTGACGAGTGGGCATTTGGTACTAATTATAGGAGACGGGTGCGCCCGTTCGTACCCAAAATCCCGTAAACTGTACTTTGAAACACGCCCTGTAATGAAAAGGAAACCACGCTCGCTGATTCTTTATTAACTTCCACTGTCGTCGTCGTTCAAAAACTTTTACTGCCAGTTTTAAATATTAGCATTTCAAATAAAGTTTACCATTCCAAGCATGAATGTTTTATGCTCAAACTTTTGTAAGACAATAACTTGGAACTCGAAGAAAGCTTTTCGCTTCATTCATACATTTTTAAATCCAGATCTTTTAGTCCGATAGACATATTATTAAAGACAGACTGTTTTTATAGTTGATAGTTAGTCAAGTGTGATAATGTTCTTAGGTTAGGGGCATTGCCTATCACTGGCCGAACTTTTTTTCGGTTAGTAAGACAATAAAATTGGATGTAAAAAACTATCATGAAAAGATAATGGTATTTCAGTTTTTCATGTCTCATTCTTTTTATTACATTACAATTTTAAGAATCTGAATATTATTGGCACTTTAAGACATTTGACACATTAAGAAAATGTTTGGACAATCAGATGAAGTCCACCTTAACGAAACCAAACCCAATTGTTTCAATCAATTAGTTACAAGAATACTAATTCCGTTTTCATCCCACTGCAAAAATCGATTCCATTTTCATCCCAGAAGTATTGTGGCTACGTACTTATTTAGCATAGCGTAGCGAAGCATTCATAAATACGCACAACTTTTACTCCCAAGTTTCGAATACGCATCGGTAAATATTTCCAGCGAAGATCTGTATGCTCATTTCGTGACAACAGAGCAAATTATTCAATTGAATCGATTAGAAAAAGAAAACAATGACATCGTGCGAATTCACACAATTGAATGTTACACGTATTGCGCGAGGACGCTTGTGCGCGTGGCAACAGCTAACCCATTGTTTGCGAGTCGCGTCTTTGCGATCTTCTTCATTGTGTCGGTGGCAACAATCACATAATATCTAGATGCGCCCAGCCCAAAACTCGCCAACATTGATTCCGCTGCTTCCTTCAGGTCGGTATATGGGCACAGAGGGCACGACAGAAGGTGTTCACCATCAGCTAAGGTGTCCATCGTCAGCTAAGGTGCATCAAAGTCACAATTACCATTATCGACACAGTATTATCTCAATATATCGATATTGAGATAATATTATAGTACTTATCGATCAGTAGTGATTATTTTCAATGTTGATTTAGTTCATATGACAATTAATGTTATGCAGGATCTGAATCAAGATTCTGGATTAGCTTCATATAAAGGAAATTACGATCAACAGCAGCAGCAAACACCTAATAAATAGGGGTATAGAATATCTTATAAGAAATTTTATCTCTTTGTTTTGTATGATCAGAGAGTGTTCTGAGAATTAGTTATAATGTCCATGTTACTTTCTACCATTGCACTGTTAGCCACGAGCAAAGGTACGATAGTCACAGTACTGTGGTGTACAGACTTCAATAATACTATATTTTCCCTGAGATTCAAATCCGAAACCTCATACACAGCATTATCAACCGCTACGCGTCATCAAACCAATTAAATAACATATCAGTGTGTATAATGCACTCTTCGTCCGCAACGAGAGTGCGTTACCCGCACTAAGGAGCACAGCGATCGATTGCGTGCTGCAATTAGCTGGTGTAATCAACAATGAACGTTATGTAACTATCGTGGATGCGGCCATTGTGTGTTCATCGTGCGTGCTCGTAATTTACGTGTTATATACGCAGAGCTAATGCCAGATAAATAATTAGTGAAGTATTCATTTTGCTTGCAACAGTAACTCTTTATAGTCGTGAAAAGTACGTATTTAGAGTTAAACGAACACTTTTAAGCCCACAGGCAATTCAGCCTACGAGCTCAGGGGCCTTACTCCGAAAAACGAACGAACGTTCGAACGAACGAACGACGACCCGAACGAACACGATCCATTAAAGTTACTCCGAAAACCTTTCGTTGACGACTGACGGATTCCGCCGTTTTAGTGATCATAGACAAACGTTCGAATCTAGATAAATAGTTTGGACCAATATACTTTAAAAATCTAAAAACCGTTAACAAATGAAAAATCAAAAAATATAGTTGTATTCTTATGAAAACAGCGTCAAGATAAAATATGTATGAGATTTTGGTTCCAAAGTTGCCGTTAGATCACCAAAATGTAATTTTTCAAGGATTTACGTGATTTAATGTGAACGAACTTAAAAACCCTTGTGCCATAATATTGTTCCATGGTTTTGGTCCAACAATAAAAATCTCGCCATTTTATTCGATTAAAATTCAACTCCAAAAGTCTTACGATAGTTATATAGACGTCGTTGAAAAAGGGTAAGCAGGGGTAATGGCGCTCACCCCTGTAACTCTGTCAACGCAATGCAATGTAGCAACACGAAACGCCGAGTGAGATACGCGGGGTATATAGAAGCCTCTAACAGATTGGGATGCAAACGGCCAGTCAACGCATGTCATGCGACTGTAAAGTGCGTTTTTTTTATTGTGGCCGCACTGATGTAATTTTTGGTTACGTGGTGTTGTTGGTAAGTTAAGAACTATGATTGTTAATTAGTTTTTACTTTTACTTTTCTGACAGTAAAACTGCAATTTTGTGATAGTAAAATAAATTTTCAATAAGTGGGTATGGTTTCTAAAAATAAATAAAAAATCTATTTTAAAATTATTAATAGGTAAAAGATATATGCTTTTGTTGTTGAAATGTTGATTCCTCGATAGTTGAAGACTTTGTTACATTTCTTAATTATGATTTTTAATAGATATTTTAAAAAATATACCGTGTTTGCCATAAGTGAACGCCATTCCCCCTGCTTACCCTAATAATCCGCAAGATTACTTGTCAAACAACGACTGACAACGACTACGAAAACGTCAAATGTATTTTGGGAGTAGGTACACTGACAACGATCGACAACGTCAATGTCAAACGTACGAAGACGGATTCGAAGCCCGACACGAAACACTTTCGGGGTAGCTAAATGACAGAAACGTCAACGGATACGAATAGTTTCGTTTTTCGGAGTAAGCCCCCAGTTGACCATTTACAGTTATATTTTTGTTACATGCCAGAATCAGGTGATTTAGATTGAGAAGTAACCGCTCACCTAAGCTAAGGTGTGAATTAGGAAAAGGTGAACGAGAGGTAATAAGGACACCCCCGCCCTCCAGTCCCACTCAACAAATGTACTTACTTGTATTTTCTATGTTACAGGTAACCGAATCACATCTGTACCTAATCGTCTGTTGGTATGTACGTCTCGTATCATATTATTATAATCGTTGGCATAACGCACCGGCACTAATAACATCAACTTGTAGAAAAATTAACCGCATTACTCAACAAATTATGTTATGTTATTTATTTTAATAGTAAAATTCATACACTAAAACCTTGCTCAAAGTATAGAAATTAGGTTGATAAGGGAATCTGGTTAGGCTAGAGCCCCCTTTTTGAAATTACTTATTAATAATCACTGCTGCAAATACCCATGAACCGTATACCTATGGTACTGCCACTGCGTGTAGATATTGATCTGAACTCATCAATTCCAAAAAATGCTCGAGGTGGTAGAGAACGGTTGCTTTAAACTCGAATAGATTTTAATGATGCCTCCGGGCTGTGTCCGCACTTCGCAGTAACCCAATATCCTTGTGAATTCGCGCATCCTTGTGAAAGCGCACACAGCTGGACAACTTGGGGAACTTCTGCCCGGGCCTTTTAGTACTTATCCTTGAATTTATTGCACACACTAAATTCTGCTCGCGATTTTATCTGCGGTTTGCTTTCTAGGAATAAAGCGTTTTATGTTTGAGCTATCTTTGTCCCAATCCCGGATTATAAACGCCAGCGTAAATGCCCTTAAACCACGTTGCGAAACTTTTAAATAAATCAGGGATAATCTCGTGGATGCCCAAGTCCGTGCGAAGCGGTAGTGGAATAGCCGGAAAGCGAACTCTGGACTCCAAGGTGAGCTCAAGAGCTGATATGATGATGAAGATCGCCACATAAAAGGGTGGCGTAATTATTTATACTCTTCAACAGAGAATAGCATTAAAGTAATTTTCATTTTTTTCTAATTTGCTCTGTAAATTATGTTGAATATCTACTGCATTGTGGCACCCAAGGGATAACTACGGGGGATCTTCTCTTGATGATATTACATGTCGTGATTTATAACCCACGACTAAAAGATACTAGAAAAATAATATTTGACCACTTTTTTTCTCAAAATACCAGTCTACATAAAGATTAATGTGAAGCATAAATCGCACCCTCCATATCCGAAGTCTGCGGAGCGGAGAACAATGGGGTCAAGGCGTAACACTTTATTGTATTGCCCATAGGCACCCGACCCTTCGGCCGTATGAGAGCTCGTAACACCGTCTTATACTCAGTACTATTTTGAAGTATAACCTTTTTATTATCACTCCTCTGAGAGCCGTTCCAAAAAGATAAAGACCGATTAGATTAAAAAGAAGTCGTTAGAGTCGCCTTAGAGCCTTTCTTTCGTATATTCTTTGAGAGCGTCGTAGTTAACGCTAAAAAAGTAGATATTTTGTGTGAAGTTCAATCAATTAGTTCTTGCAGTGCAGTGCTGGACATAGGGCACTTCTAATATGCGCCAATAGTACCCTGTCATCCACCTTGCATATCCAGTCTATCCCAGTTACTTTTGTAGGTCGTCAGTCCATCTGACTGGTCTCCACTCTAGGGCTCGTTTCAACCAACTATCTAGCCAGCCTCTTGCCACTACACTTTGTTTATTTTGTGAGCTTCGCCGGTTGCTTTAGTTTTCTTGTCGAAAGTCCTCATTCCGGATTCGCCATCTCTCTTATATTCTCATTTACTTTTCAAGTAAGTCAAATGCATGCGTTAGAAGCGAATTCTTTGTTCAAGAATACAGTATTTTTTAATATGTGTATTAATCACAGTTAATCGCTAGCACAGTGAGCTGAGCTCGGGGGCTGGTAGAGCGTTTATCATTAAAATAGACATCGTTTACAACTTTAATAGCTTCTCTGAAGATATGCGAGCAAATATGTCCCAGGCACGCAATGAGAAATGTTAAGAGTGATTATATTAAGTGCGGGAGCTGGCTCGTGTTTATTTGATGTACCTCTATGTGCCGACTATATATGATGTTTACGCAAATAAATCTTAACATACTATCTCATACGGAGTGGATATGAAAATGATGAGGTTCTTCCATGCGTATATTTTGTCATATTATATGGTATTTTGTCCACGGTTCCGCCCGCGCGGATGTCGGTTATCGCGACCAAATCTCATGGTCTAATCTACCCATATACCAAATTTCATCAAAATCGTTTCAGTGGTTTAGGCCTGAAAGCATAACATACAGACAGACAGACTGAGTTACTATCACAATTTGTAATATTAAAGATAACCATTGTCGTGATAACCTACCTACCTATAACTCTAGGGTAATTCTGTGTAAATCCAGAAATTATACTTTTATTTTACAACTTATAACTGGATTGGAGTTTCAGTAGTAAGTAGGACATGTCATTGTATCAATACGGTTAAAACAGCGAGTTTACTACAAGTATCTGTTGCCCGAGACTCCGCCCGTGTGAGTGACAACTGCCATTGTTTATGGTTGTTTTAAGGCCGTTGCATACGTGACGGGTTTTTGCGCGGACGTGGAGGGCACGTGGCTAAATGTGGTTTGATAGTGATTCGGATCTAACGTTGTGAACTAATGTTTTAAATAAGGAAAGATTAAATTTTAATTTCAACAATTATCTTTAAACTTAAACAACGTCAGCGACGAGACTTTTCCCACCATGCAAGTGCCAAGTTCCCATCCCGTCCGTGCAATAATCCGTCACGTATACAAAGGCCTTTACTTTAGTAGTGTACCACCCAACCGTCAGCTACCTGGCGACAAAGCCAGTGGCGATAACTGGGAATAGACGTTCTGTAACTCACCACCTGCAGAGAGTAGTTGGCAAAGGACTTTGAATAAGAATTAAAAAATGTTCGTACTAAAGAAGCTTCTCTAAAACACATATTTCTTTCTGTCCGTAAACCTTTTAGCGTCGCAGCTGTTTCTACGTCCGTTGAACTTAAAATTCCATTATGTAGCGTGTGTTTGCATTTACAAATATGTTTCACGTGCTCTCAGGTATTCATGAAGGTGCAATCAAAATACTGCGCGAGGCACATTCACAAGACAGGTGCCATAGCGTTGTCATTTTATGTCTTTCAATGCTTGCTGGTAAATGTAGAAGCTGTCGTTATGAGTGTGCGAATTTGCAATCTTTGGAATGGCGGGATCCAACTTAACCTGATACTCTACTGAAATAACTTTTACGTTACGTTACTGTCCGCCTAGTGTCTTTTAGGGATAAAACAAGTTTTGCATAATTGTTTCTTTCATCTTTTGGGCCTAGTATTTAAGAGCGAACCTTTTATGGCCTTCCTGGCATGCTCCTTGGCTGTTATTGAGGATTATCTAACGGAATACGCAAACCTAATAAGACAATTCAATTATGGGATTGAACCCAACACCTCAATCTTGAGATCGCCCAAATACTTAAAGCAACACTCTCTTCTTCTTCTTTGGCCTCGCCTTTTCCCGTTACGCGGGGTCGGCTTTCCTGGTGCTGAGGCGCCACTTATTCCGCTGGTATGCGTTGTCATCTGAAAGCCCCAACTGCTTCATGTCCTTGCGAACATTCGACATCCACGTAGTTGGGGGCCTTCCCCTCCCTCTCTCCTTTGTAGCCATGGAAAGGCACTTTTTCACGACATGGTCGTCTGGTCTTCGCTGTATATGACCGGTACCATTTCAGCCTTAAAGCAACTTAAAGCAACACTCAACAAAAAATTTATATGGCTATATATTATATATATATATCATTTAGGGTCGCTATCTATGTAACTTTCAGTCATAAGTTATTTAACACAAACTTAAAGCGAAAATATTTTCAAGTGTGTTAGAATAACATACATAATAAGGGTTCATTTTGATAAAGGTGCGATCTAATTATTACAAAGATAGGATGAGAATCCTACGTGTCCTCGCATCAACATTTTGGCTCCGGATCCCGTGCGACGTGTCTGCTTCGACGTGACCGGCATCTCAAGCGAGTTCTATAGACGTGCTTAGACAACAGACTCGTTAGATAGATAGACTCTTTAATGACTTTTGAAATGGGAATAATACTACCACCCGCACACTAGTGTGACTTAAGGAACACTCTTGTCACTCAAATATCTACGATGTCCTCACCCGAGTTCTGGACTAGGTACAGGGCCTTTCCAACATTTCTTGAATCCCTTACCTACAAGTCGATGCAACTATTGAACAACGGACGAGGTTTGACACAAGTTGTTCTATTAGGATTACCGGTTGGACGGTAATAGCTTCCGGAAAAGCCGACATCTTTATCCGTAATTAAAAAACAAAAAACTGACCGCGGGTTACAAAACTACGACACCAACCAACTTTGGTCACAATTGGGAACTCGTTATGAGGATGTAGGAGGACAGAATGTTGATGATTCTTCCATAAACATAAAATTTACTGGATCTGCCATCACTTGCAAAGAATATTATTCCTTATTTATAGGAGGATATGCATTAAAACTCAAGTTTACAATAATTTAGAAATAAGTTTACTGGTAAAAGAGATAATAACAAATAGAAAAATTTACTTCATGCGTTGAATCAATGACGATACCAAATCTGGACGGTCTTCATGCGTTTGACCTTTCTGCTGAGAACGAGCATGGCGTACAGAAGCGCTTCAGCCGTTGGTGGACAACCAGGCACGTAAATATCAACCTGTAAGTGTTTATCCTCATAAGTAAAAACTTCGGTACATCTATACACTGAACTTCTACTAAAAGGCTTAGCCGATTTTGATAAATTTTGAAGAAAATTGAATTGAACCCAGTGCAGGTAGCACTGCAATCTGCTTCTAGAGGTTTTTATTTGTAATGAAGTGTATTTGAGTGGGTTTCGCACTGCAATAAAGTGCCTTTTATTACTTTCCTGTCGGGATTGTGAGGTCAGATGACAGTCGCTCTCGTAACAGCCAAACAAACGTAACGCGAACCCCGGTCTTCCAGGTGAAAACCTCAGATGCGACCAAGATCGTCCCTATGTTGATGGTGTAAATACACTCGCATTGAATAAGATAAAAATACTACTTACAGGCACAATCCTATCACAACCCCGAACAGTACAATATGTGTAGTGGTAGTACCCCCCACCATTGGCGCAGCTGCCCATTGACACCACCCACTTGGGGTCAGGCATCATGTCATAGGTCTTGCGGAAGATGGGCGCCATTTTGTTGGTGACAGTACCAGCTACTATGATGACGTCAGTCTGTCGGGGTGTACCGCGGAACACCATGCCGTAGCGGTCCATGTCGTATCTAAAAAAGGTAATTTACCCACGAGAGTAGTTCCCATAAAAGATAATACACATACATGTAACTTTAACATGTCAACAGTATCCAAAACCGGCGAGCGTGATGTACGTAAACAATTTTGAAAGTAGAAGAAGCGAAAGATCTATGCCAGGATCGTAGCAAGTGACAAACTCCAGTCTCTGCCTACCCCACTGGGAAAAGGCGTGACTGAATGTATGTATGTAACTTTACACCTTTTTTTTTTTTTTTTTTCGTGCGGAAATCCCCTCGGATACCTCCCCTGCCGGAGCCGGAAGAGGAGGTTATGTCAGACTCGAACCGACTAAAACCGCACGCCGACTGTGGGTCTTGGTGCTAGGCCGGAGGTGAGGTTGTCGTCGACATATCCTTCGCACCCCGGCTGACCCAGGGCCATCCCTTACGGTCTGGCCCTCCTCAGGAGGGGGGACAACGGTGTCCCCAACTCGCCCCCGGAATGGGGAGGCGCGCTTCTGAGCGCGCCGCCGCCGTAGCCTGCTTCTGCTGGGGTGACAGGCGGCTCCACCCGTCACCCCCAGGCCCGCGCTCATGGCGGACGGAGGTCTGTCAGTGCCCTATGTAACTTTACACCAGGAAGAGAAAGTGTAGGAGACTAAACCCTGGGCCTTGGATGCATCTGGGTTAACCGCTGCGTGCTGGGAGGATTTTTGTTCTATACTGGTTTTTACTCGACTTGTGTAAATAATTTTAGCCAACTCTGCGATTAAGAGAACAAAGCCACAAAAATATGCATGAAAGGACATTATTATTTATGTGAAAACTAACTGACCAGGCGAACTTAGTAAGTACCGCCAATTTTTCCCGCTCGCGAGGCGTTAGATGCCGTTACCGCTGCACCCTCTAATATATTAAACATGTGTAATACATAGGGATGAAACGATACGAGTAAATACAAGTACACACTCGATACTTCTTTTTGATACCAAGTACTTTTAGTATCGATACTTTGTAAATAAGTATCGAGTAGGTATCGGTCAAAAGTACTCATATCAGTATGCCAATGTTAATTTCATTTAACATTGATAAAAAATTGCATATCTTAAATTTAAGTTTTTGAACGCATCCTAGTCTTAGTTTTGTCAAGTTGGCAATAGTGGAAATGGAAACGCCGCCATAATGTTTTGTCGTCATTGACATTATTTTCGTTCGTTGCGTATTCGTTTGTTCCATGTTTGTTAATTCTAATTATATTGAGTGATTGAAAATGGGACCTCCGAAGTCTAGTGTGTGGCAATATTTTACAAGAAGAGACGAGAAAACCGCAAGCTGCAAAAAATGCTTTAAAATCGTGCGATATTGTGGCAATACTTCTAATTTGCATAAGCATTTAAAAAGCCACCCTAATTATATTCCACCTGTTAATGATAACGACAAGATTTCAATGTAAGTTCATACGACATTTATATTTACAAATTATCAGGTACTTATTATATGTTGCTGTCAATTATGAGTAGTGTTGTGTGTTATTTTATCGATATTGATTAACGTTATAAAGAAAGTATTGGCTGGTATCGATTAAGTCAAAATAATCGCATTTACCTTCAACTAATTAATATTTTATCTGCCTTGTTGTGATAACGAAGTATATAGTTGATAGTAATAATAAATTGTTACACTTATTTTATGAAGATTAAGTGTATTTCAATTATTTTTAGGAGAAAAAAAAAGGAAACTAATCAAATTGCAGAAGTTAGAAGTCTAAATAAACAAATAGTTTCTGAATCCCCTGAAGCCTCGACATCGACATCCACAAAGTCTAATTTTAATAAACAGTCTGACTCTGATCTGCACCTAATGCATGGTGATAATACATTGAAATGTATGTTCGAAAACATTTCTTCACAAAAAAGTAAGTAACTACAAAAAGGAAATACATAAATCTGTATGGTTAATATTTAATTACATGTGCGAAATTTTCTTTGTTTCAGAGGGTGGCACAAAATATAATAATATAAATATGTGCATTTTGTATTTTATATGCAAGGATATGCGACCTTTCAATGTTGTTGAAGGAGAAGGTTTTTTGAAATTAATGAAGGAATTGGCTCCTTATTACAAAGTACCTTCGTCGACACACTTTAAAAAGTTGCTCAGTGACAAATACGATATTGTGAAGATGGAGTATGTTTCAAGATTATTTAATGCAACTGAGCTATGTGTAACTCTTGATATTTGGACGGAAACCATGAACGAAAAGAGTTTTTTGGGAGTTACAGTACATTTTTTAGAGAAAACAGCCCTTACCAGTTCGAATATTGCTACCAGGGAACTCCAATCAAATCATACTGCAGAGTACATATCGGACGTATTTAGCGATATTCTTAAAGATTGGGATATACCACTGTCTAAAGTAACTTGCGCAGTTACAGACAATGGCGCTAATATTGTTGCTGCTATTAAAAAAACTCTTGGTGATGCAAAACATTTGCCGTGTTTTGCTCATACAATAAATTTAATAGTAGATTCATCATTAAAAAATACCTCGACTACAATAATTAATATTATAAGTAAGGTTAGAGATACTGTAAAATGGATTAAAAACAGTGTAATACAATCAGACAAACTAAGAAAAATCCAGATTGACAGTGGAGTTCCTGAGGGCTGTACTAAAAAAATTATTCTTGACGTTAAGACGCGCTGGAATTCACTATATTATATGATCGATAGATTTTTAGATATGTCTAAAATTGCTGCACAATTATTACTTGATTCTACAGACAGTCCTGAATTGGTAACTGGACATGAAATTGAAATATTGAAACAGTTGATACCGTTGTTACAACCTTTCGAATTTGTTACAAGAGAATCATCAGGCCAGAATTATGTTACCATATCCAAAATCATACCCATGATTAATTGTCTCACTATGCAGCTAACGAAATTTTCATCATCAATAGAATGTATCACTCAGTTGCAAACAAAACTACTGGCTGAATGTAAAAAAAGATTTGGTCTCATTGAATTTAACACACTTGCAGCTTTAGCAACAATTTTAGACCCACGGTTCAAAAACCTCCACTTTCAAGATGCAAGTGCATGTGGGAGGGCAATACAAAAGTTAAAAAACATTGTTACAGAAGATTTAACTACGTCTGCCAGTGGGTCTGAAGATGAAATCGCCAACGAAGATTTCGATTTTTGGTCACATCACAAAGAACTCGCAGTTGGCCAAAAGCGGAGGCGTACTTCGTCAAAAGATGAAGTATCAATTTATTTGGCTAATCCAGTCTGCGCTTTAAAAGCCAAGCCATTAGAGGAATGGGAGGATGTAAAGCCCGTGTTCCCAGCGTTATATAAACAAGCGCGCATATATCTGAATATAGTAGGTACTTCGGTACCTTGCGAAAGACTGTTTTCCAAAGCTGGCGCAACAGTCACTGCTTCCAGAAATCGCTTATCAGGCAAACATTTGGAAAAATTAATATTTTTAGGAAGTGCTACAAAAACAGACTTTTTTTCATAAATTCTTATAATTTTGTACTTATTAATAAAGAAAATTAACACTTGTTACGGTTTTCACTCGATTCGATACGAGTAAGTATCGATACTTTTCAATTTTTACTGAGTAAGTATTGATACTTGACGACCGATACTGTATCGAGTAAAAGTATCGATACCTCCATGGTATCGTTTCATCCCTAATACATATAAACGTTCCTCTTGATTTAATCTATCTATTAAAAAACCGTATCAAAATCCTTGGCGTAGTTTCAAAGATCTAAGCATACATAGGGACGGACAGGCGCGGAAAGCGACTTAGCTTTATACTATGTTGTGAAGATATCTTTTGATTGAGACTTTAATCTCTAAAGTATACAACATATCTATTATTTTGTATACTTTGGTCTCAATACCCCTGGCTACCGCGCCCTGGCATGGATTTTCACCCAACAATAAGTTAATTAATAATGATCTCTTGACATTATTGCACTGACATTTCGTATGAATGTCATGCCCCAACCTTTGTGGGTCGAATCGTGAAGAAGCTCCAATGACTTTAAATATAGATAAGTTATTGTGTTATAGGGCTGAACTACGAGTACAGTCAACGCCATAAGTTGATTAACACTAAAATATTTTACAAATCTTTTTATAATGGAATGCATCTGTCTATAGTAAATGTAGTGTTATGATTCCCCGAAGACAAACTTAATTTACGTATTCAATGTTTTTTTTCTCAATTTTATGTAAGGTTTATGGACCACAGTGTTCAATAAATTAGAATTTGTTAACCTACTTTTGTAGTTGACTGTACATCCAACAGTATTAAAGGGTCTCAGCGTGAGCCGTGAGTCAAGAAAATATGTCCAGTAAACGGCTATACGCGGACCCCATATTACGTGGGACCGAGTAGAAAGATTGAACCATTGAACTGATATTAATGATATGTACAAAAATAAACTAGTCACTAGAAGATTAAAGGACTTGCTCATGATAACCGACAACCATGCGAGCGGAGCCACGGGCAACAGTTACAGCTATATTATTGTCAATAATTTTATTACGTATTGTATCGGTAGGTACGGTAGGTACAATCGCACGTTTACCTTGAATGTAAAAAGAAAGGGAAAGCTATCAAATGAATAAATACATTTCCTTTTCACCGACGTTCTCCTTTGTATACGACTTCTTTGTGTAAATAGGACAAATAAATACAAATTGATTACGTCCTTTTGTACCGTTTGTGTCAGAGAAAATTGAATTGGGGCACGAGGAAGCTAGGTATCGTTTTCTTTTAAGATGTTTAAGTTGACTGGGTTGTGGGGCTTAACCAAGATTTCAGAGTTGATGTACAACTTCACGGGCTAGCCTGTAAGTAAAGTAGCTAAAGCTTACAGTAGCAAGGTACACCTGCTCATTGATGGGCAAGGATCTTGCTCGAAATTGCTTCTGGGAGGTTGGGAACAAGCGGTAATCGCTAATGTAAAAACACCAGGGTTTCTTTTCGTGTTGAATACCCCTCGGGTTCATCCCCCACAGGGCTAACGAAATCAAATCGACTAAAACCACTCGGTATAGCAAGGAACCCTGTTTATAGAAAATTCCCAGACACCCCATGGTACCAGCCCAGTCATTATTAAGCTGACGTTTGTAATATCTGTAATAGTATTACCTGGGACCAGCATAGTGCATCATCTCCAAAGCACAGCAGGCAAGCCCGAACGTTAAGGGCCATAGGGAGCCTTTCCGACCCCAATTAAGGATATCGTCCACTCGAGCGACCACCCATTCCACAGTGCTCTGAAATATTCAATAGTCTTATATGATTTTTTACAACTTTATTTTTATACGTCTGCGGCAGACCTGGTAGACGTATGCAACACCAGGGGCGTAACACTCGCACTGCCTACCCTGAAGAAACATTCTAGTGCCCGTCTTGAAGAACCCCATATTGTAGTCGCTTGGGAACTTATACCAATCATCTGCCTCTAGCGCATTTTCTGTTCGAACAACAAACGCAACACGAATTTCATGTTCCTAGTGATATCTCAACGATTGAAAATAGTGAACAAAATAAAAACAGTTGCCGAATTTCACACAGAATTAATTGGTCAATATACTTCAGTCCACATGAAGTAGATGATAAGTATCGCCAAAGTTTAAAGCGGATATTCGGACAAGAGCTGCACTGCAAATGATTAATGAATGCAATTTTATTTTTTGTTTTGATTTAGACCATTGGTATTATTTTAGGTTAAGAGATAATTTTTATTTTAAATCTATATTTATTTTCAAATCTGTAAGCAATCGCAATATGGATAAAAATGTAGAGAAATGTCCTTTTTGGGAAGTGGGCCATTTGGGAATGGTCGTTTTGCGAAGTGGGCGATTTGGGAATTGACCTTTTGGGAAGTGGTTCTTATGAGTCAAAATGATGTAAACATCATTCTAAATAATAGGTACCTTATGTAATTTACTCTAGGGGCAATCCTAGTCTGTAAGCACTTATAATTATGATGAACCAATATAGCTATTTGAACTAATATTGAACGTAGGAACGCAGCTCTAGTTTATACTTAGTCATTTGATTATAGTGAACGAATATTATTATTGGAACCGAAATCGAAGTGTTAAATAATATTTATCCGCAAGTGTATTTTCCATTAAAAAAATAATTATGATTTAACGGTCGGGAAATTGAATTTCGTTCGGGATGGTTTGTATTCGACGTTTAAAATAACAGACTTTTTGATGTTTTACCAAATGCTTATACGATAATGAATGTTTATGGACGACACATTTTTTGGAAATATTCCATTCGATTGAACACAAATATGGTAGGTGTAAATGGATTCAATTTGCACGTTTTTCTTTTCATCTTTATCAAGATTGACTTGGTAAGCAGCGGTAGTGAGGCAGATAAATATACAGCATTTAAATTGGCACGCAAGTAACTGTCTGCCTGCGCACTTCAAACAAAAGTGTATAATCCATACTTCCATACTAATATTATAAATGCGAAAGTAACTCTGTATGTCTGTCTGTCTGTCTGTATGTTACGCTTTCACGCCTAAACCACTGAACCGATTTTGATGAAATTTGGTATAGGGATAGATTAGACCTTGAGAAAGGACATAGGCTATGTTTTGTCGCGATAACCGACATCCACGCGGGTGGAGCCGTGGGCAAAAGCTAGTAATATTATAAATGCGAAAGTAACTCTGTCTGTCTGTCTGTCTGTTACGCTTTCACGCCTAAACCACTGATCCGATTTTGATGAAATTTGGTATAGGGGTAGATTAGACCATGAGAAAGGACATAGGCTATGTTTGGTCACGATAACCGACATCCAGGCATGCGGAGCCGCGGTTTAAAGCTGGGTTTAACATAATTGTTTACTTAAATGTTTCAATCGATAACCAGACATGGAACAACTCTTTATTTCGTAGATTGTATTTATTAATTCGCGAGAATCGAACCGATGTAAGTTATAGTGTGGTCGGCCACAAATTATGACGGTTCATCTGCAATACGAACACGGCTGCTATCTATTCGTAGAGATCGACGCATTGTGCTGTTTTATGATTGCAATCGTTGACGTCTTATTGGGTTTTGCAGCTCACACCACGTAGTAGGTACAGTTCCCAGTTCCCGGAATACATCTTGTTTCCAAGTTGCGAGAGACACGAAGCCCTGGGGCGCGCGGAATGGTTTTTTATAATCTAATTAGATTTGAGCTCCTCCACTGTCGTAGCACCCCATGCTATCCTCATAGGACACCCAAGAAACGCGTACTGCGCATAAAGAAAGTCAAGTCTAAGGCATATATCAAGGTCAAGAAATATGCCAGTAACAATAATAACAATTTCTTTACCTAGAAATTTCTGGTACCTTAAGATGTAAATAACTTACTGAAAATCAAATTTTTTTTGATGATTTATATTACAATTTAGCAAGCAAACTTTTGGTCAATTATAATACTACCTTTTGCCCGCGGCTCCGCCCACGTGGATGTCGATTATCGCGGGCAAACATTGCCTATGTCCTTTCTCAAGGTCTAATATACCCCTATACCAAATTTCATCAAAATCGGATCAGTGGTTTAGGCGTGAAAGCGTAACATACAGACAGAGTTACTTTCAGCATTTATAATATTAGTATGGATTACTTAAAGGTCAGACGGTCTTAGAGATGAGTTCTCATCTATCTCTTCACATAAATATGAATAAGAATACGCCCTAGAGATAATGTAATTGAAGCCAACGTTTACATTCCTTTATTTTTCGTTTAGAAATATGACTGACATTGCCTAATAAATATGTCACTTTCTTTTTGTATTATTTCTTGTACCGAGGTCCGAGGAGGGAGTTTTCCTTCTCAATCTATCAAATTTACCTGATGTAGCTTCTAAATAATAGCATTTCATTGGATTATAAAACAACTTTATATTTGAATTTATTTACTTCGTTATTAACATAATGCTTATAGCTTTTAATCTGGTAGACAAACATAGATTGCATACGTCCTCACCCTGCGACGCGACGACCAAATAAGTTGACACGACCGAATTGGATTTATTTTTTGTTGTGTTCTTAATTGTTAGGGTCAGGACAAATCTAGGAACAAATTTTGATTTCAGGCGACGGACACCAGCCATATACAACTAGCAACAATAATCATTATTATTTCTGTAGCACTAAGTGACATTGGTCTATTTTCGCGACTTCATATCTGAGCGTTCGCCATTTCCAACACAAAACAAAAGACTTGGGTACTTATTTCAGTTCTAATAACTCCGAATTGCAATCTGGGCAACAGATAACAACCCCGGGCCGGACCTCACGTTGCCTAGATTCCCGGATAGCACTCCATTCTGTAGCGTAATTGGAATCCGGATAGGGTTGTCGTAAAAAAATATTTGGGCACGGGTAATAGGCATTTTTGGTAGGAGCTATTTTAAAAATAATTATATGTGTTGGTCCTTTTTAGGTTTCTGGACTTGCAAATTTATCGTTATAAAAGTTAGGTATTAAATAAAGACTGAATAGTAATCACGATATAAAATATAAAAATATTAATTTTGGATTTTTTTGTTAAAGTTATTATTATTATTATTATTTATTAATACACTAGCAGCCTAAGCTGATGCGTGTATATCACTGCACTTGTGTTTTTAAAATTGTATAATGTTTGTCCAGTCTATTTTTAAAAATGTTTACGTTAGGAGCACTTATCACACTTTCTGGTAGGGAGTTCCACATTTGCACCACGCGGTTGGGCAGGAAGTTATACCTAGGGTTGCTGGCACACCGAGGCTTACTTAGTTTCAGTGAGTGGCCTCTTAGATGTCTGTTGGAGTTCATGGTGTAGATGCTTTCAAGGTTTGATACATTGTAATGTTTGCTAAGGATTTTGTAAGTTTCTATGAGATCTCCTCTCTTCCTTCTCTCTTCCAGTGTGGTTAGATTGAGTTCTAGGAGGCGTTTTTCGTACGACATCTCTTTCAAACCAGTGACCATTTTAGTGGCTCTTCTTTGCACTCTTTCTAATAATAGGATGTCTTTTTTAAAGTATGGACTCCAAATTTGGAAGGCGTATTCCAGCAGAGGTCGTATGTATGTTTTGTAAATATTAAGAAACAATTCCTTGGTGATAACATAAAACGCTTTTCTGATCATGTACATCATGGAATTTGCCTTTTTGATAATGTTCATGATGTGCTCTTCCCACTTGAGGTTATGTGTGATGGTTACCCCTAGATCCTTCTGGGAGCTTACGGGTTGCATTACCACTGAGTCTATGGTGTATTGCAATTTTGGGTTGTTACTGCCAATATGTAGGACTGTGCACTTTGCTGCGTTTAGTGTTATAAGCCAGTCCTTTGTCCATTGTACTACGCGATCTAGGTCTTGCTGTATAATATTGTGACTGATAAGAGGATTGCCCATTATTTTGGTATCATCTGCAAATAAAAACAAGTCCGATTTGATAATGCTTCGGAGGTCAGTAATGAAAATACCAAATAGGATAGGTCCAATCACAGATCCTTGAGGAACGCCACTGTGTACACTGTGGGCTTCTGAAAGTATGTCCCCCACTCTAACCTTGAATTTTCTATTTGTTAGGAAGTCAGATATCCACTGCAGGAGCTGCCCACGGATTCCAAAATGCTCAAGTTTAGTTAATAACCTTCTGATAGGCACTCGATCGAACGCTTTCTCATAGTCCAAGTAAATAGTGTCAGTTGGTTGGTTATTATTCCAATTCAACGTCCATTTGTCAAGACACGTAAGTAGATTTGTGACAGTGGATCTTTTGGGTACAAACCCATGTTGTTCATCTATTATAATGTTCTCCTTACTGATAAATTTCCGTATTTCTGCCGCTAATATTTTCTCCATGGTTTTACACGCTATACTTGTTAGGCTGATGGGACGGTAGTTGGCTGCCAGGCACTTGTCACCCTTTTTGTATATAGGAGTGACATGTGCCTCTTTCCACTCCTGAGGTAGCTTTCCGGTTTTGAGAGATATATTCATTATATTTGACAATGGATGGCAGAGCACCATGCCACATCGCTTCAAAACTATCGAGGGCAAGGAATCAGGTCCCATAGATGTAGTATCACTAAATGTTTTGAGGGTTTTGTATACAATGTCTGGTGTAATTGTAATTGTCTCAATAGAGTCAACAATGCGAGGCATGTTTATAGGTGGAATTGGGGTGTGCAGTGGTTCTACAGTGTAAGACTTTTCAAATTGCTTGGCGAACAGATTGGCCACTGTGTTCTGGTCATTTGTTAAGTTCATAGTATCGTCCTTCAGTGAAGGGGGTACAGCTATCGTTGAAGAAAGTTGTTTAGACTCATGGAATCCTTAGTTTTGCATAATGGACAAAACTAACTGGGATTAGAGTTTTTCTTAGCTTTAAATAAATCGCGTACTAATTAGCCTGACATAATCTCATTGGATTTGTCAAGTTGTGATGGGTGGATGGCGTCTTGTTTAGCAAGTGACAAGTTATAATCCTCTAGCGTCGCGAGCGTTTTTAGTCGCTTCTTTTACAATTTTTCAAATCAATATAACCACGTAGCCCAGCTGTGTAACAATCTTACAAGCAAACATTTCTTCGAACTTTTATTCCCAATTATGATTCTCATAACGTGACAACCCTGGTAATTCGGTAACACAAAAAAACATTACCATCGAAACTTCGGGAACGTACACCCGGCCCTATTGCTCGATTAATTTCTCTTTAGTCCAGCACCATTAATCCCGGATTACTCTAGTGCTGTCCGTAGTTTGCCGGAGATTACCTGCCACACTGTAACCGGGCTTATGTATAGTAAGTAGTTTGTCGATAGATTAATGTAAGAATCGTGTGTTGAGGCCATTATTTTAGAAATGCCGTAGATAAATATAATGATTATTCTCGGATTCTCGGTGTGTACGAGGAAGATAAGTTATACCTCTTTGTTTTTTATGTCTTGTTCTTGTTTTCCTTTCTATTACGTCTGTTTAGATGGGATTGTAGATTATTGTACATCAACCAAAATAAAGTAAAATGAAAATATTTTTTTTGTAGTTTAAAGTCTAAAGCGACTTTATCGTTTGCAACCCCATTGTCGGCCGAAAGGTTCGAGTACACCATTTGTTAGGAAAAGAGGAAAATTTCAAAGGAATATGCATTCAACTATTGTAACATTTCCGGACTACGTATATCATAAATTATACAAATATTCTTGTAATATTAAACATCCTTAACAAAATTATGTGTAGGTTCATGTCGAGCCGTCCATTACACAAGATACATTGTCCAGGCGGAACGCAGCAATGTATACTCTACCTCACTTTGCTATTATAGTTTACAATTTCCGATGACAGTTTGGTAAACACACTGAATATACGGCATTTACTGTAATGGTAGATCTACATCAAGAGATGACTAAAGTAAAGTCAACGAAGCGAGAGAAAAAAGGTAAACAATGTTTCAGCGGTTCCAAACTTTATTTGAAAATGATTAATGAAATTGCTAATAGTAATGGTCGCATTGTTTACCTTTTTTCTCTCGTCTCGTTGGCTTTACTTTAGAGTTTAAAATAGGTAGAAAATATAGTTGGAGAAGTTGCAATAAAAGTTTACACTTATAATTTGGAACACGGCTTCCGCTTATTATTTTGACTGACTTTTACGAGCGTGACTCCTCTCTGAGTGAAAAGCCTGCGTCAGTACCTCCTCCGTTGTTTAACAGGTGTGGTTAATTTGGGTACCCTACCTAGGTAGGTACTCTAAACATCAGAAGATCAAAGTGAAACAAGTACCTACCTATTTAAACCTACATTTCTACGGGAGACTGAAACCACTATTGGTTCTATAAAACCGAATTATATAACACTTGTTGTCATACTTGTAAGTTAATATAGTTATTACTACACCAACTGTGTAATTAGTCATTATATAGTATCATATTTATGTATTCATCAAAACTATCGCTCACTATATCAAATCATATAGTTTTCTAAACAGAATACACGCAAACAAAACTTAATAACCTTTATTAAAAACATTACACCAAATATGTCTAAATCCTTTACCTGTTTAGGGGCATGGAAGGGCGAGTATCTCCTAGTGTCGGACAACTTATACGCCTTCCCGTAATGGTTGGGGACGGGAGGGATGCTCTTACGGTGAGGCACTTGTGGGATCTTCTTGTCCTTCGTTTTAAGTGTTGCGCAAGGATCGTTTGAGGCACTCCTTTTAGCAGTTTCATCGTATGCTGGCGCATTTCGGTCTAAATTCGGTCGTATATCCGTTCTCCAATTGTGTTCTTTGGTCAGATACGGGAATGTTTTAAATGGCTTCTTGTCCTGTCTGTGAAGTTATAGAGAAAATTGTAATTACTATAATAATTAATATATCCTATCAAATCTATTTAGGCAGTGGGGGGAACCCCTCCTGATCTAAAGGTCCAAGTAGCTGAATGACCAACATCACAAAAAGGTCTAAGAAGCATTAAGTCTAATAGCACAAAGTCCAAAACGTCCAACTATCAGATAGTCTATATAGCAGAATGGCTATTTAGCAAATAGTCAGTTATCAATCAAGGTTGTCATTCATAGAAATCTCAGTTTAGTAGAACGAATTTACGCTGGTGAAATTCAGTCTACAAAGATTTATAGTATAAGCTGATGGTCCCACAAAAATATACGAAAACAATTAGGATAGAAGACGTAAAAGGTGGTAGTATCGTAGCAGAAGAAAACATGTGGTCTCTGCTTATCCCTATAGGAAAAGAACAGATCTATTTTATTGGGTAGCTTGCAAACAAAATGTCTATCAAGTAAATACGGGACAAAGTGTTTTCTGTTTGCCAAATAAACAGCTTATTTGAAATTCTAGTGAATGTGTCGCGGTGTTTCCACGCCAAATTTTGGCTTCGCGTTTGTATTTTTATCGGACATCAAAGAAAGGAGAGTTTTCAATTTGTCGACATATGTTTTGTACGATCAGTTTTGTACAGTCAATCTTTAAGTTATTCAAATCATCATTGGCAATTTTATTAAGAACTAGCTTTTGCCCGCGGCTCCGCCCGCGTGGATTTCGATTATCGCGACCAAACATAGCCTATGTCCTTTCTCATGGTCTAATCTACCCCTATACCAAATTTCATCAAAATCGGTTCAGTAGTTAAGGCTTGAAAGCGTAACATACAGACAGACAGACAGACAGACAGACAGACAGACAGACAGACAGAGTTACTTTCGCATTTATAATATTAGTATGGATTACCCGATGTCAGGTAAGTATCAACGCACATGGCAGTTTGGCAGTTTACTTTTCCAAGGTCTAATCTACCTCTGTACCAAATTTTATCAAAATCGGTTGAGTGGTTCAGACGTAAAAGAGTATTATATAGACATATAGAAATTAACAAGCAATACAAAAAAGAACTTTTAGTATTTTTTGTGTGTATTTATTTGTAAGATTTGTGGTGTGTATTTATTTTCTAAATGATGATGCTCATTCATCTGTCTGTTAAACAACTCAAGAAACTTTTTTATTCGAGCACAATTTATTTAATAGAAATACAAGAGTCTCACAATTAATTTTATGATCCAAAGACGTCTTCCGTAAATAGACAATAGCTATGTTTTTTTTTTCATATTTCCAAGTGTTTCACTTGAGACTTTAGACTGACGTTTCACTTGACATTGACGTTAATCAAACTGTCAAACTTTCTTCGTCCAAAGTGGATATGTAGACGTGTGTCATGTCGACATCTACATATTAGAATATACATACATATATTAACGAATGTAAAACTCCGAGGGGGTAGGCAGTGGGGTAATAACACTCACATTTCAAAATAGACCATCGGGTAGATCTTGTGTATAGCCTGAATATGTAATAACTGAGCATGAAAATGATGACGCATTGATTCTCCCTACTAAATATGTACAATTATCCTGTCTTGGCCAAAATTTCGGGGTATTTCTGTAACAAAAGCTGGTAACCCTACAGTAGGGATGTAAAAACAGCCACTAATGGTAGTGATTAGTCTTCCTAATGGGTGTAATTAGTTTCAATTACCTTTTGATGTATCAACAGTTTGATTGAATGAGACGTTGGGTACGTAATTATAGGGTTGAAGTGAAGTACTCATGAGTAATATGTTTAATGCTATGAAACGAGTATTTATTACTTAGTATTTATTTATACTTATTTATATTTATTTTTATTTATCAGAGAAACTGTTCTTAAGATTTAGATAATGATTAAGATAAGGTTACCTTTTTAAATCTATCTGTACATATAAAAATAAAGTTTATAACTAAAACCCGACTACTGAAAAATCATACTCTAAAATGTAACAAACAAGAAAATATCAAGGATAGCCGTGGTCGTATGCCACTTTACCCTAGAATATATTGTTTTGTTAGAGTAAGTGGCATACGACCACGGCTATCCTTGATATTTTCTTGTTTGTTACATTTTAGAGTATGATTTTTCAGTAGTCGGGTTTTAGTTATAAACTTTATTTTTTATTTACATTATTTTGGGGCAAGGTAAAGCTAATAATTTATACATATTTGAAATGTACTTCTTAAGCCCTTTCATTTGATACCAAACACGGCATATTTATCTCAAATTTATTTTTTTGCACAGCACCTTATGAGCGCTAGAGGGCGCCACACAAGATTGAGTGACACGTCATATAGCCTATAACCATCGGACGACAAAGTCGCTTGTAACGATACCTCATTTGTCTAGTTCTAATAAGTAGTTGAGGAGCTATGAGGGAACAAATGAACATACATACATACATACATACATACATACATACATACATAGCCTGTCAAAATCATAACCCTCCTTTTGGCTTCGCCGTAGTCGGGTAAAAATTACTCGTCCCGACTGACTGACTGATTTATCAACGCAAAGCCTAAACAGCTGCACCTACAAACTTAAAATTTTGACAGAAGATGCATTTTATGATGTAAACATCCACTAAGAAAGGTTTTTGGAAATTCTGCTATTAAAGGGGTAAAATAAGGGATGGAAGTTGGTATGAAAGTCCGTAATTTTCAGAGTTAGGTGTACTAAATTTCATAAACCTGTGTCTCTTAAGAAATAAAATCAAAACTTAATTACTAAGAGGGTAAAATAGGTGATAAACGTTTGTATGGAAAGTTTGTCATTTTCGTCATGCTACTATCCGGCATCTCAAATCTCTGCGAGATGCATCCATAGTTTGCACTTTTGCATACATAATACTCACTCCTTTTATAGGTTTTATAGGATTTTGAGGTAGGCAGGGACAACAGCCTTTACTTATATCCTTACACACTTTATCGAACTTCCTCTACTGTCCGTAAATCTTTCTTACATATTACCCATTTCACACCGAATTTTGTGAACGAAACAATTCAATAAGGCTTGACTCGACACGAGAATTGAACCCTCTTCAACAGCCAACGCACATATTATCTAGAAAGCCTGTTGAAATGTATATATCTAAACAAACCACAGAACTAATACAACAGTTAGAAGTTTCACAAATTTATAGTAAATTTACCTCCATGGTATACCTCTTAATGCGGGCCTCGACAACCGCAACATTACTTCGATATATATCCAATATTATGACTATATTTTACTAATATATACAATATTATGATTATATTTTACTGTTAAATGTTTGTTTTGAAATTCGTTCAAAGCTCCGCCCGTACTGCCTTTGACAAGTTGACGTTGACACGTAAGTGGTCGTTCGGAATTCGAAACTTGTCGTTTGGAAATAAAAACTTTGTAGGTTGTTTTGAGTTTGAGGTTTTATGTATGCATGCAATTTAAAGTTTTGGGGCTGCTAGGAACATTTCGCGAATGTTTTTAATCGAATTGTGTAGGTATATAAACGCCATGAAGCATGAAGGTATATATGATATGTATAAGGTATAAAGGGTATGTATAATCAATCACAAGATGCAAGTATCACAGGATCCACCGCGAGATTCGGTGGATCATAGTGAACTTCGGCGTACCATTGAATCTACTGGTGGATCGAGATAGTGGATCCTACTGAACAGAGGGCACTTTTATAGCATTGTTTCGATTGCTCAGTGGGTCTCAAATTTTTGACGTTTCTTGAATATTCTCTGTAATATGGTAGGTACATTTTTACGATGGTGACCATCTTTCCGAGACTTTACCTTTCAGGCAATTCAGGCGAGGTGAAGTCAAATTGACGTGCCCTCAAAAAAAAATTAAGTTGTAGAATTAGAATATTTTACAATTTGTGACTTGTAACTGTTTTTCAGAATCACTGAAAGATCAGTGACAAAATTTAGAATACTGCGGTTGCCTCACCCGTTGCCCAAGTCGAGTTCATTGAATGTAATAATTTAAGTCATAATTAAACTGTTATAATTTATAACTGTCACGAATATTTCATATCAAGATTTATATGAAAATTGCATCAGATAATAGACGGAACTCAAATAGTTCGGTTGGCAATATGCCCGAATGGCTACTATAGGCACCGAGTCTTCCAAAAAGTCATCCAAACAATAATACTTTGTTCATCTATATTTTATTTCAATGTTTTCGCTTACAATGTGATAACATGATACAAACACAATATAAACAGTATAATACTGAAATGATTACGCTCTTTTTATGTTTTATTTAGCAGTTTGTGACTATAAAGTGCGAAGCAGCGTGAAAAATAATTATTTGAAACGTAGACGTTTAACAAAATGATTGCCTAATAAAAATATGTAAATGGACAACGTTTCAGCGCGTACATTTACTTTTATATCTTTACGAAGGAAACGACAGGAAAGTCTGATATGAAAATTGAATTTTTCTCCCAAATTCGTCTCCGGTTTTCTCCGTGACTGTTCTTGAGTGAATCGCTTTACTTTTATACATTATTTACTCGTACCAAGTTGTTTTTTTATTAAGTTTCGTTGTATATGATAAAAAAAGAGAAACATATTTTTATCGAGTACAAGAAATAAAATGGATTGGTATAAATTAGTTTCGTACATTGCCGTGAGAACTTTTTGTTCTTGAATCTGGAACTCCTGCTCTGGAAGCGTTTCTACGCGTGCATAGGCTATTTTCTTATATTTCAAACTTCTAATTTTGTGGTAGGTAAGTACCTATTATTTTCTTAACCATGACAGTTAACTTCGCAAGGTTTCACCGATTGTCATGTCCAATGTACCCATGGCCCATGTCTGACTCTGATTCACCCCAAACTGATTTCACACTTAGAATTTTATTCCAACAACCTATGCTATATATATATCGTAAAAATTGTCTAAAAGGCTTTTAGTACGGCAATGGCTTTTCGTAAACAATTTGTTGCTACTTAACTTTGTGGGTCAATTTAATTTGCGGAATCCGTGTATACGGAGGTACCTATATAGAATAAGGGTGGGTCTGTGCAGTGAACACGTGTATTGATTACTTATTAGGACGATCTATATTGAAAAAAATAGAGCATATTTTATAGCATATTTTATACATACGTAAAAATTTCAAACAATTTTTACGTATGTTTAACACAGGAAATGAAAAATCACTTTTAGTGATAAGGCCGCCTATTGTGCATTTAACTGTATCCATGTACCATAATTTGTAATAATGTTGATGTACAATACTTTCCCGCTGCACCATTTAGGGGGATGAAAAATAGATGTTGGCCGATTCTCAGACCTACTCAATATGCTCACAAAATTTCATCAAAATCGGTCAAGCCGTTTCGGAGGAGTATGGCAACGAAAACTGTGACACGAGAATTTTATATATTAGATCTATAACACACATAATCACACCTTTATCCCCGGAGGGTTACGCAGAGGTGAATTAACACCTACATTTCACCAAAAATTGTATTCGGTCCCACGTAATAAGGGGTGAGCCTATTGCCGTGTGTTGTTGACTTGAGCCATGCAACTGAGGCTGAGTCTCGGCTGTATATATCTTTCTAATGTTAAACAGCCCTTAGTCGCCCTGTATGACACCGCATAAGAAGAGCTGGGGTGGCCCAAATTCTAATCTGTCCGGAACCACGCGGCTATGGTAAGTTTAAATACATAGTTTTAAGACTAAAACTCCTACAAGAACATAAAAGAAAAGGTTAAATATTTGATTATTATTATTAAGTCACCATGGTAACATATAACATTTATAAAAAAAACATTGTGTGCTTTACTTAAATTACTTACCACTCATTATCCATAACTATTTAACATGCAAAACAGGCTGAAAATGTTATGATATAAGCTAATCTATGCTTAATAAATCATAACATAACCCCTCGGAGTTTTGCGTTTTATAACTGAGGGTTAATACTAATATATTCATGGTTTTCCCAGCCCATGTGGGAAATACCACCCTCTCACTCAACATCGACCCTTATTAACAATATGCTGCACTTCATACAGTATGTGACTGCTTTATTACGTGGGACTAAGACCTACACCTCTACCTACCTCTTTGGCGATATACAGACTGGTTCATTTTGCATTTTTTACATTTTAAAACGCAAAATGAATCACCGTACCCATTAAATCTTTTTACGGTTGTTTGAATTAAACGTAAACTGCCTGAAAACTCATAAAAAGGACCTCCAATATATTTGTCAGAAAAATGGCCCATGGCTCATGGCTCTGAAAGGGATGCTCTTATAAAAGAGGGACTTGGACAGCGGTACAATAGACAACTTTTTAAGCGTGTAACTTTTTTTGTGAGCTACTGAAACGAGGCGGGATTTGCTGTCAGCAGTTCGGAAGACCGATTAATGGTTCATAAATTAATAAAATATCGCAACAAAAGCAAATTGAAACAATGGAATATAATTATTTTATGCTTTATAATCCATAGGTAGGTACAAATGAAGGCCACAATTCGATAAGACCGCTATGTACATCCATCTAAAGTATTGTTTATTTTAGTCTTAGTGCTAAGGATATATACTATTAATTTCTATTTTTAATACTGCCGCCTATATTTTTAGTGCCAAGTAACAGACGATTATCCTACAACCTTTTACGTATTGCCTACAAGTTTTAGGAGTACTATTTTAAGTGTTATCATGGACTTTAGTTGTGTTAAGACTCAGGAAACTAAATAATGGAATTCGAGAAGTTCTCACCAACTAGGAAACTCTAATCCGAGGGTATAGGGACTAGGTCTTCTTCTTTCATGGTAATTTTCATCGATATTTAATGTGTCCAGCCAGCACAGAGTTTGGCGACACTAACGGTCTCTGCAGTCACCCTGTTTAGGTCCTCCAGTAGTATCTAGTAAGATATTAGTGGTCCTTTTTTGTTTCTCCTGAATCGTATGCATCTTTTCGCTACGTTCTCATACGACCGCCGAGTTTTGACCCACGGCCGCGTACGACCCGCTATTAAACATATTTCCTTATTCATTTAATCAGTTGCTCAACATTCGTGAGCTTAGTCAACAGTGAAAGCTAAATGTTTGTGGAATATTGCCCAACTCTAGTGCTAATAAAAGCAGTGAAAGGATACTTAATTCAGAGCTCAGTGAGTCAGTGATTCGATGTCGGTGGGAAGCCTAGCGCCATAAACGGATAGACTAGTGCGTCTCTGTACGGCTTTCTAACACGATTGATATAAATGCACATTAGTAGGTGAAACGAACCCTAATGTGCTAAATGAGGATAAGCAATTTGGTACCCTGTCCAATCAAGATGTGATGTGCAAACTTGCTTCTATTGTGTACTAGCTTTTGCCCGCGGCTCCGCCCGCGTGGATGTCGGTTATCGCGACCAAACATAGCCTATGTCCTTTCTCATGGTCTAATCTACCCCTATACCAAATTTACCAATGTGAAAGCGTAACATACAGACAGACAGACAGACAGACAGACAGACAGACAGACAGACAGACAGACAGACAGAGTTACTTTCGCATTTATAATATTAGTATGGATTACTGTAAAATAACACCATACTAAACAGTTAGATACAAGTTATAAATGAAATATTTTAATAGGAAATGGTGAAAATTCATAAAAAGTTAAATAAGTATTTTTTTGATATACAACATTCTATCTTCTTAGTGTCAATATTAATCTTAGTTACAGTAGGTTAAGAAAAAGTTATTGAAAAGAATATTATAACCGATAAAACATAGGCAAGGAATTGGTAGGTTTAAAAAACCAGGTTACTTTGCCTTTAAAGGGTTACTTTGGCGCAAATTAAAATTTGTAATGTTTGTAGTGGGATCGCTTTCGGCTTTATTAGTTCTATACTTAAATTGATTAATGGAAGGGGACGGAACAGTTTCTGGTTGATAGACACAACTCACTGCACACAGGAAGAGACGAGATTTGCAACACAGTAAAGTAAAACCATCGAAGCGAGAGAACAAAGGTAAACAATGTTTCAGCGGTTCCAAACTTTTTTATTTGAAAATGATTACGTAACACTTCAAGCGCGTTCCAGACAGGAATGAAATTGCTCATAAGATGGCGGTTCTGACAATTTAGAACACGCAACGACAGCTGTCGCTCGGCCATTGTCGCATACGTGTGATATGTACAACAAGGACAGAGACAATAATCGCTTGTTATAGCAATGTAACTCAGAAATGGTCGTTTTGTTTACCTTTTTTAAGAACAATTTAGGTCATACAGAAAAGTCAATGAAGAAAAAAATGAAACTTTCACATTTGTGATTCTCTTTGACTGATTTCTACAATTTACGTTAGTACGACAGTACTCGTTTGTGGTGCTTGTGATAAATTATACTGACTATAAAATGAAAGCTGGATTTGTATCTACTATTCGTTTTATACTTACTGCATGCGAAGGACGACCAGAGTTATTTACATTACTATTTATTTTGATCGATATTATCGCTCGAAATCAAATACGTTTTGTATTTATTTACATAAATACTAGCGTCTGCCCGCGGCTCCGCCCGCGTGGATGTCGGTTATCGCGACCAAACATAGCCTATATCCTTTCTCAAGGTCTAATCTACCCTTATACCAAATTTCATCAAAATCGGTTCAGTTGTTTAGGCGTGAAAGCGTAACATACAGACAGTCAGACAGACAGAGTTACTTTCGCTTTTATAATATTAGTATCGATTTATGTATACTTTATTTCATCATCATCTACATAGAGACAGCTTTTTCCTGATTGCATCTACTCTTCCTCTTCGACTTCACTTTATTCATATATATACATTTTAGTATAATATAAATTTGTGGATCTACTCCAGAATATATTTGCCTTTTTCGGCTTCATTTAAAAACGATAACACTGCCAAAACATAATGCGTATGTCGTAAAGAATTTCGGGAAATGATATTGCGGTATTCTTCACCAAAAGCGTCGTCGCGTGCCGACATAGCTAATAAACATCTAACTATTTATTTATGAAAAGCTATAAAAAGCTTCCATAGTATGCAAAAGTTGTGTACTGGCGCAGGAAAGTGGATATTAACGGTAAATGATTGGAAAACTTCGGCGTTTGCTAGTCTAGTACTCTAATAACTCAGTTTAATGGTAGGTTCAGACTAGACATCGTCCTAATTACGTCCTAAGTACATTGATGTCTGTCACACAGTTCACACCAGCAGAGACACCGTCGTTTACTCTATCTTTTTGCATCTAAAATTTTATAAAACAAATTATTCCAATAATAAAATAAATATAATAACTAATTGTGGGCTCCTTTGCACCAGACACGACCCGGGGCGGGTTATTTACGTGACTAAAGCTTGGCTGGCTACTAGTACTTGACTACTATTATTATAATTTATCGTTAAAATGAACAAAAACATTATTGGAAATCAAACAGTGTATGTAATGTATTTTTACTATAATTTTAGCCGCCAACTTCCAAACTCTAACCAAAGCTATTCGGGCTACTTAATATTTTATTTTTTTTAAACTCCAGATGTGATCACCTAGTTAGTAATGGGTCCAAAAATATAATAATCCTAGTTCAATTTGGGCTCTGTTCACATCTACTAAGCACCAAGAGAAAACCTCCTGCGAGAAACGAGAAAACAAGATTGTCTTTGTATAAATTATCTAAAAAAAAATAGGCAATGAAATACAGCATACCTAGCACGACAGCGGGCTATGACCAGCGGCACGGTAAACGTGCGACAGCGGTCCGACGCGAAACGCATAAATTGAAAGCGGCCCTAGACCTTACCACGGTATAAAAAATATCTCTCCAAGAATAGATCGCAAAATGCAGTTGATAATAATGTTGTTTATGGCTTGCGACGTATGTCGGACGGGGCCGCGCGACCGGTGCGACTACATGCAGGAAACGGGAAGCGGCCGGACGTCGTCCGTCTGAACCCGTTCGCTCTGATTGCGTTCATGTGGTGCCGGTCGATAGTCCATCGTTAACACGGCTGATATTGGATCTATAACTATATACTCTCTTTCGTGGTATTAGCTTTGAAATTACTTTAGTAGATATTCTTGTATAGGTATGTCCTTTAAGGAATAATGCTTCGCCTTTTCTGTATGGGTTCGAGTATTTGATTTTTCGGACATCGAATTTGGAAGGAGTAGTAGATTCTTCTGAAATAAAGTTTAGTTTCTTCGATATTCTTGATTTTTTTTACGATTGCTGGAAAGAAAAATTATCTTTTACCCGTGCCAGTTTCAACCTCTTTGAATCAGAATCAAAATCAAAATGAATCGAGTTGATTAAATGTTAAAACTCATAAGACCCATCCTTAGATCCACGCCTGTATAATATGGTTATGTCATTATCTGTTTGTATTTATGGGAGATTTCGCTTTTAAACACCCAAAAAACGTACTCCCAAACACACCTAAAACCTATCTTAAATCGTTTTATATGTGAAACTTTGTTAAAGCCTGTGGACTAACCTTTTATCAGAACTGAAGTTTAATCGGGGATTTGCCTTCAATTTAGGCATTTGTGTTTACAGAGCCGGATTTCTCCTTAGGGACTTAATCCTGTAATCCTGGGCTGAATTTGGTGAGCAGGATTTCTGTGGTAACTAAAACGTGTTTTCATTGAATTCAGGGAATAACATAATGGTTAGGTCATGTTTTTACAAACTTACTTTAAATACTCACGTTTGTCTACCCTTTGAATAACGGCGGTACTGCTCAGAGCCGAGAGGTTCCTGCAACGCGAAAAATTTCACATGAATTTTGAATATTTTCACCCTTCTTCACTGGTGATGCTGTAGTTGTAACTAAACGTTTTGGTGTTTTTTGTGTATCTACTAAACACGTGGGAACAAACACAGCCAACCAACATCCTTATTTTCAGTTTTGCAGTTAATTTCATAAATTTTTCAATACAGATAATTTTCAGACGAACAGTGTATTATTTGCGAACCGTTTGTGTTGATAAAATATTAAAAGTGTAAACGGTTTTAACTACTCCCGACATGCCATATCAGAGACAAGCCGGGTTACTGTAATCTAATATGGATTCTTATAAACCGTTTCATTATGTTTCAAATAAAACTTAAACCTCTTAACATAAATTTTATGTCGCCAGCCAGTACTAAACTCAAATCCTAAATTTTTCACAGACTACTAAAGATGCGAAGACTTTTTTATCTTTTTAAAACGAGAACTAGAATATATACCCCACTCATAAAAGTTTCTCCTGACTACTCTCCCTATTTTCGAGGGACTTTACGAAATGCTTTATCTGTAGAATACACTCACAGGATTTTACGCTCCATATATTCGTTCTATTGGACCAGCAGATTTGGTTTACTGGTTTGAAATATTTTCTGTATTCAGATTTTTATGTGGTGTTTGTTTACCTACATATGTTGAGGCAACCGAGGGACGATGCGAAACACTAGGTTTCACTATTCACTTACTCTTTTCATTGGTAATTTTCATCTTTTTTTCATGTTTCTTGAAAGGTTTTGTGGTGTTTCGATGGCGTTTAAACGCGCTCCTACATTTCAACTGTTAGTAAATAGAAAAACTATACATCCGGAATCGATTCCCGTGTAGAGCATAAAATAATATTCGGTTTATCTGTTAGAAATTTCTTAGTAACGACTTAGCTTGAACTACTTAGGCATCCATTACACGGTAGGGTTTGCTGTCAGTTTTACCACAGTCACGGCCGTGATTGACGCATAATGAATGCGGTGACTGAAAAAAAAATAGGATTTGAGTTTAGTACTGGCTGGCTACATAAAATTTGATGATTAAATGAGGTATTTTTGTTCTAACCATCATTCAAAAGTACCGTAACTGATGGCGTGAATGACGCTTGTATGAGCGTGTAATGGACGCCTTAGAGTTAGGAACAAGTGCCCGGTTGATAACAGTAACAGTTCTGGCCCTAATAAATAGGAATCCCATTAATGTTTACTATACCTACTTCTGCCTGCTCCTAACTTCGGTTCTAATATTCTTTTCTTTTAAAAAAAAAAGAAAATAAATAAGAAATAAATAAATAAATGTGCGAGTCAGTAAAAAAAATAACGCATAAACCATAGCCGCGTGGTTCCCGGCAGAATATAATTTGGGCCGCCCCATTTCTTCCCAAGTGGTGTGTTAGAAGGCGACTAAGGGATATGGCTGTTTAACATCACACAAATTCATGGCTCGAGTTAACAATAGTGCCCGGAATACGGCAATAGGCCTACCCCCTATTACGTGGGACCGAATAAAATGACTGGTAAAATGTGGGTGTTAAGTCACCTCTGCCTAAGCCTCCGAGAATAAAGGCGTGATTGCATGTATGTATGTATTTATAAACCAATATAATGCTATACATCACTACCTCTCGTTTCCATTAAAATTCCCCGCAGAATAAGGACATTCTACTTAAACCCACGACATAATATTCCAGAACGCTACAAAGTCATTAACGTTACGTAAAGTAATTTTAATACGTAGGTGTACACAAATGTATGTGTAATGTAATTTTTCCGGGCGAGGTGTCGGCGTGTTCAAATATTTCCGCACCGGGGCCGAGGGTGGAGGCACTGGCGGTACGGGGGACATGTGCTGTGTTTACAGTACAAACAGCAAAAAAAATCTTTTATACGTAAATTGTTGTTCTTTTAGTTAGCATTTACCATATATTTTATGCAAAAAAAACAGTGTTAGCACTTAGCAATACTTTTTAAGGAAAATAAATCAAACCGACCACTAGGAATTTTACTACGTATTGACATTAAAAGCAGTGTACCGTATTTGTAAGATTGCCGCGGCTGCAAGAAAGCTTTGCTGAATTTGAACTAAATCTGATTCGGATAACGGCAATATAAGGGCAACAGACTTTACTAATTTTCATGAGACTTATGGATCAGTATTTTAACCACATTTTTTCCTCTTCCCAGGCTATGCACACTGCGAATAACACGGCTCCGAGTATGCGGCGCGCTCGGCGACTCTGGTAGCGGCGCGACGGGCGGCGTGGGCGCAGGTGCCGTGATACTGGCGGCGCGTATGCATAGCTCGAAGCGCACGCTCCGCTCCAACGACATCGCAGTACCACCGCTCGACGTAGAGCTCGACTTGTGCTTCTCTCTACAGTACCCCCACTTCGTCAAGCGGGATGGAAACAGGTTCGTATAACAAATTTCTAAATAAATATATTCAATAATATTATAAAGGGAATTAACGCGATCATGGCATAGGTACATACATGCCTTTGATTTACCTGACGTCTCGATCAGGTTACACGGGCCAGTAGTGCACGCCCGCCGTCTTCGAGTCCGTGATGTAGTAGGTTCTTCATCTACCCGCACATTCTTGATATTTTGTTTTCGCCATGTACCGTCACATACCACACTGACAGTGTCTCTATTCTGTAAGCAAACTGTCCGGTGTTTATCCGACTGCGCAGAAAAGCGAGGCTGCATATTTTGCATCTACGTATAGTTATACAATGTCACTCGCGATGATGTAAGGATTCTATACACACCAAAATCTGTTTCTGTTCTGTTATTTAAAAGTTATGGTGAATATGTTCCCGGAAATGTGTATAATCCGGTATTCTATACAATGCCTAGGCATTCTATATAATGCCGAGTGCGCAGCAGGTAATGTATGAAAAATGGTATCAAAGAATATTGATGGTGGTTATAAAAAATGCAACCACTTAGGCTAATGCTGGAGCTTCGCTTTCGCCTCAGTCTTCTAACCTATAATATATCCAGGTCGGGGCGCAGTGTCCACACCACGCAATTTAACTTGGATAGATTAGGTTAGAAGATTAATGCGGGAGCGGAGCGGAGCGTAGCTCCCGCATTTATCTTCGTGGTTATTTTTTTTTATTCATTCAAAAATATAAATTTTCCACAAAATCATCCGCAAATATAGACAATAACCCATTTATTTCACACATTGCCCGTGGAACTGCAGGCATTCTATGTATTAACACACATTTCCTAGGATTTGTATACAATTCCTTGATTTCATACATTTCCGGGAACAAATATAAAAAACTTACTTATGGACATTACACTCCTTTTTTGGATAGTTTTGTGTAATCGGCGAATGTCATTGAATATGAATACAGCTTCGTCTTCGTCCCCACGGATACCTCCCCTGCCGGGGCCGAGAGGGGAGATTATATCGGACTCGAACCGACTAAAACCGCACGCTGACTGAGGGTCGTGGTCGTGGTGGTGAGGTTGTCTTCGACATATCCCTCGCACGGTACAACCGGGTGACGGCTGACCGGGTTCGTACCTGAGGGCCCCAGTTCCTGAGGCACCCGTTCCGGAGGGACCCGAATACGATAAATATAAATAAAATAGGTTTCTAAGATTTTCAACTTGTAGAGTCAACAAAAGGATTACAAAAATGTAGTTCCCAGGGCCATGCCTTCCGGTCTGGTCCTCCTCGGGCTTCTTAAATGGCAATTCAAAGTCAGTTTATAGTCCAGCAGTGGACTGTGTTGGGCTCACTAATTCATAGATTGATTAATATTATAGTAGAAGAAGCGAAAGATGCAGGTATGCCATGCTAGGTTCGTAGCAAGTGTAAACATTTGATCTCTTTCTAGCCAAATGGGAAAGAGGTGCTGTGGATACCGAGATAATATAGGTACATAACATGATCACGGTTAACACTGCAGTGAAGCGTTATATTAACTGATGGACATTCACCATATTGTTTTAGAAACCTATGAACGTTATATACAAGCTACTGAAACAAAAATCACAAGCCAGTAAAATGTTTATAACTCTCTTTATTGAGACATTATTCTAGTTTTCGTCAATACTGTTTAGTAGCTGTTAGATTTAGGTTTTGGGGCACGGCTATGTATTAAGGCCAGGGTTACTTACCATATTGTTCAGTTAAGAATTGCTGCTAGGATCGTCATCGTTTTTCTTGCGTTTGACGTTTTAGCAGAAGTAAACCTAAGGCCTGTTGTACGCGTGTTCGCCGTGGCTGTGGACAAGTTTCATCAATGCTCCATACAACATTGATGACTGTGCCTACACTAAAAACGTGTATGTACAACAGACCTAAGTCAGCAGCTCGAAGTATTTCCCACGCACTATCTATATCTAGTACGTATCCAAGGAACAAGATGTTCGGTAGTCGGCTGAGATGTCTGCGGGATTTAGGCGCTTCCTGCTCCTTTTTCCCGGTTCATAGACGCCCATGCCGGAACACAGAGGCGTTTTAGACGATCACTGTCCCTTGGCAATGGGGTATTTGAGCTATTAAGTAGGTAGATCACGTGACTTGATAGGAAAAAAAGATAGGTAGAAAGAAAGAATTGCCCAAAAGGACCATCAACCGTGGTTCTCTAATGTCTGGATTGAGACTGCGTCCCTTCAGGCGGGGTGCATTCAAATAGAAAAATATAGGTGAATTTATCATACCTCTCTGATACGAGTACCCAATACTATTACTTTTATAGTATAGTTATTATTTAAAATCGGATGTCGGATATTTACACAAGTTACCTAAGAAACATAAATAGTTTTCTTTTAGTGGAAACCGTTGTTAGTAATGTAAACATTGGAACAGCTCTGCAATCAATTTTAGTGCAAGTAAAATGGTTTTATGTGCTACTTTTATTGCAGTAACAGAGTATATTACTATTTGCCACTGTTAAAATACTGATGTATTCTAGACTATTACTACTATTATAGTAGATGTACCCTTCTACCCATGTTAATGAGATTTGGATCTTTTATAGATCGAACGTAGAAACTTTTTGAAATACGCAAGCTGATTTGTGTTGAACAATTCCAGCCAGACTGACTGAACAAGATGACTGAAATAATGCCTTTAACTCTCGCGTTCCATGATAATAATATACAATAATGTTAACGGGAATTAACGCGATAATGGTATAGGTACATGACGTTTAACCTGGTCGAAACGTCAGGCAAATCAAAGGTATGTATGTACCTATACCATGATCGCGTTAATTTCCGTTAACATTATTGTATAACATGACTGAAATGCTTGTACTCCAGATCCAACAGCACGAACACAGAGCATGGTACTCATTGATTCCCAGGGAAAGTAAACTGTCTTAGAACATATTGAGTAAATTGAAGACATTTAAACATAAGAAATGTTACCAACTCAGGAATTTGTTCATGAAAGTAATAAAAACTTCAATAATATTCTAACAGATGGACCCTATTAATCTCTGAAGAGAAAGATTTCTTATGAAGCACAGTTTATAAACTAAACAAACAAGATATGATAGTAAAACTTCAGTCATAAAACTCCCTATTCATACAGAAGCACTCAACATTATACAGCTGAAAGTATCACTTCAGACAATAAAATGGGTTATGAAGAATTGCAGTCGTATTTGTGCGAGAACGCATTAAACTTCGCCGACGGAACGGCTTTAGAACATTAGTTTGAGCTGGATTTATTTTACAAACGATTCTCTCTACCCTGTTATTCGGACCAACGAAGTAGCGGGATTTTGTGATCTTTGAATTACAAAGAGGGTTTTGTTGAATAAAATAATCATCGATATATTGAAAGATGTATAGAATCGATTATAGAAAGTGGTATGGGATCTGTACAAACTCATACCACAAGCAAGTTCGGGCCTGGGGGTGATCGGTGGAGCCGCCTGTCACCCTAGCAGAAGCAGGCCGCGGCGGCGGCGCAGTGTGCGCCTCCCATACCTGGGGCTAGATGGGGAACGATGGTCCCCACAACACGAAGGGGGCCATTTCGAAAGAGATGGTCCTGGGTCTGCCGGGGAGCGAGAGATATGTTTCCTGCATCCTCACCTCCGGCAACCAAAGACACAAAGACGGCGTGCATTTTAGTCGGTTCGAGTCTGACATAACCACCTCCACCGACTCCGGGGGGTGGTATCCGGGGGGATTTTTCACACGATAAAAAAATATAAAAAAACAACAAGCAAGCAAGTTATCGTCTGGATAGCGTATTGTAGAATGTTCAAGGATATAGCAGGATTCACTTCACGTGCCAGCGGATGAAGAAGAGTTGATCCTATATTTAATGTGTGCATATATATTTCAGGTTGCAAATAATGTTACAACGCCGCAAGAAATATAAGAACCGCACCATACTCGGGTACAAGACTCTCGCCGAGGGCGTCATCAGGATGGATCAGGTTAGTACAAGCTGCAACTGTTTAATTTCCTGGACCTTCCATCCTAGGTACTCGTTTACATGGACGATGAAGAAAAAGGCCTCAGAAAAATTATGGTGCTATTCATTATTGAGACTTTAGCTTAGGTATCTTCAGGCGAGGTAAAGTCATATTGACTTGCCTCACATAAATAGACATCGTTGAAGAGTAGCATTGTTTATATCTATAATGATGGCTTTGGAAGTGGTGAAGTCATACTAATGTCAATCACATTAAGAAAGTCTTAGTCTAAAAAAATAAATTCGATACATAGGAATAATATAGTTATGTACCCTATTAAAATAATCACCAGTATAATATTCAACATGAAGTGTGCGTGGCTTAGCAAATGTCATCACTGTTCAGCAAACTGGACAAGTAGATAAGTCTAAAATTAGAATTATTAACGGTCCCGGCTCGTTATCATCACTTGTGGGACGCTGGTGCTTTAATTAGTGATTCATACAATTACTTGTGCAGATGTACTACATGAATAGTCTGTAGGATAACGTTATGTACCCTGTAGGGATCGCCAGTGACGTAACGATTGAATCTGCATTTCACCGACTGTTTTTTATCCTAAGTCTATATATGTGACTAAGCTTTTATTTTTATGTGTTTTTATTTCAATTCTGCGCGTTTTTTAAACCAGAAGGATGTTGAGAAGAATTTATATTTATCCGTATCGGCACACGGTGTCCGATTCTGCGGACAATAGTCAATATATTTTGCGGCACATCTACCATATTTGGCGGCAGGTTTACCATATGTAGCGACTGATTTACCATTCAATGACGCACAAGGCAAGGGACGGCCCTGCCTTGTGCGTGTTCACTAGAGGAACTAAGTACGTCAAAATCAACCTTGCTGATCAATGACTGACAAGAATGCTCCATGTTACAGACCTAGTTTTGGAGAATTCGATATTTGAGCAAGTTTTCCTTCACCACAAAAGTAATTAGTTTGAAATTTACCATGGCCATTTTTTATTTAAGGGTACTCCGACACTATTATTTATGTTGGCTAAAGTCAGATTTCTTATATTACACTTAACTGTCATAGTTGAATGACCGCTAATCTCATTTTGCATACGATAAAACTATTATTCAATAGGACCTTGAAGTAGCAATACTCGTTGTTTATACCCAGCGTCACTTGGATTCAAACCTTATCAAATTACCATTTTTACGCCTTTATTTCTAATCGAATTTCAAATAAAAAAATCTACTCTGTAACTACTATAAAGTAGTAACTACGATAGTTATCCATTTTACAAAGTTTACTTATCAACGTTGTCGACTATCGAAGTACCATTACTTTAGTACCTATCCTTGCAGATAAAGTTTCAAGCAACTTAATTAAGACTAGCTGGTGATAACGAGAACTGGAATTAAGTTTGTGTTCAGTTTTAGTTTGTTACTAGTGCTCGTGTTGCTCTATTCTATATACTCTCTTACTATATACAGGTAATTGGTAACTCAACGTATTCCTGTCAGGGGATGTTAGAGGACCCAAAATGCTTCAATTTAGACCCCCATATATATGGCCGAAAATCGATACTTTAATTGACTTTTTGTGGTGCGCCTGCCATGATAAACTAAAGGGGCAGTCAATGAAATTAGGGTTTCCATTGCAAATACTTGTGTTGGTAAATAATTCCGGGTCTTTCTGTCGAAGTGCCGATGACCGTCGGAGCGGATCCTAGAGTGGAGATCGCGAGAAGGTAAACGTTAGGACGCCCCTAGCCAGATGGACTGACGACCTTAAAAAAGTGGCTGGATATGGAAGGCAGAAGATCGGCCATAATGGCGCTGGGAGAGGCCTATGTCCGTCCAGCAATTGACTACTAATTGATTGATGTTTTGGCAAAGAAAATGTCTCGAAGCTTTTTCACTTGTTCTTTTTATTAATTTGCTAACTCTTATCCTTATCATCATTGTCTTTATCATTCTTGCGTTATTCCACTGACTCACATCCTTATGATAAGTACTCTAACCAGTCGTTATTTATACCCTCAGGTACTACAACGCTCAATGGACATGGAGCTCGAGCTGGTGGGCGTCGGCGGTAAGGTTGGCGCAGCTGCTGGCCAGCCAGTCGCCAAGCTGACCATCACGGGCCTGGCGTCCACGCCCGTAGACCACGACACCAAGAACAATAATACACTGCTCATCACTGGTGAGTCGCGCTCGCTCCTGAATCTTTTGACAGATTCTTAGAACTCAATTTTTCATTTTACGTTAATTTTGTTTAGTTGTCTAGTAAACCTAAGCTAAGGTATAAATGTACTAGGCTACTAAACGAGCATATGTGTGTATGTAATGTAACTATTTTTGTTTTGTACAACAGGAGTAGAAGCCTCAAAAATAACAGTTTCGTTGCTGAAAGGTTTTTAGGTGTAGGTATCCGTGACATACTGCGGAAATGCGCTAAGGGGGAGAGGGCTATTGCGATAGGTATTTTCTGAAACAGTTTTAGGCTTTCTCGACTGTATACCATAGAACATTTCCCCTGATGAAACAAAGCTAAGGATCCATACTAATATTATAAATGCGAAAGTAACTCTGTCTGTCTGTCTGTCTGTTACGCTTTCACGCCTAAACCACTGAACCGATTTTGATGAAATTTGGTATAGGGGTAGATTAGACCATGAGAAAGGACATAGGCTATGTTTGGTCGCGATAACCGGGCGGAGCCGCGGGCAAAAGCTAGTATTGTACAAAAAAGATTCAAGTTAACTCTTACAAGGAGGCATCTTTTCCAAATCATGTCAAAAGCTTTAGGAAAGTCCATTCGTATTTCTGTAATCAAACATAAAGTCTGCTATAACTTGCCATCTTCATTTCCAGAGCGAGGCTATTCAGACGAGGAAGAGGAAGGTGAATTTAGCTCCGTGGAAGAGGCTGACGAGATGACGTACGGAGCTCCCGCGCGGCCGCGCGCCCACAGACAGCTGGCTTTCAACAAAACTGATCTCTCTTACACTAAGGTGAACCCACTACAACTGCTTTTTAGGATTTTATTTAATACTTGGCTTTTAAACAATCTTTATTAATAGGAATTAATTTATTTTTTAATGAAATAGCAGATTCCTTTATCAATTAGGTATGTTTGAGAATATCTGTAAATATGACATCCTGGAAGATTATTATATTTTAGCTATTTATCCAAATATGAAATTGTCCCCCTTAATTTGTTTTCCTTTTTAAATAAATAAATAATGGTGCATGTTTTGATAAAACGCTTTGCTTCGGGAGGCTTCGTTATTTTACTAGGTACAGAAAACTAATACGTTACAAGTAAATAACGAAATAAATAGCTTTATCCTATATACATAGAAGAACATTTAGCTTTCTAAGCTTGTGCGTAATAGGCGTTGCATTGCACGCAGTTGTCCCGTTCTCGCGACTTGAGCTTCATGGAGCGCGAGCGAAAGAGACAGAGCTATATACGCAGTAAGGCGAACGACAGGGACAGCGACAGTGAGCTAGAGAGCGCGGCCGCCAAGCGCAAGGGCAGCCGCGGGAAGCTCGCGGTGAGCGCCTGCGCAAGCACGCTTCCTCGTAGATCTTATGAGAATAGAAATTGTTCCAATTTTGAAAATAGTATGAAGAGAAATATTTCTACGGACACTTTCCGCACTATACTCCAGCTATTATATTACAAGGTTTTATTTCTTACCCTTTTTTTGCTTGGTTTTTTTTTCATTCAGTTTTTTTTATTGGGCTTCGTTTTGTCTCCCAAGTTCTTGTCCTATACAAATCATTCAGTTAACATTAAGTATATATTTCGTTTGGTTCATTACGCTAAGTCAAACTTTCAACAAGGTTCAACATTTCTATTCTCATAGTTTTTTGTAGATACGCATGTATTTAGTTTGTGTTGTCCGTAGATAGTGTTTAGACTTGTTCTGTAGTTTGTACTTATGTCAGACTCGTACTAGGTGCGACTAATTAGTCACTGCAACTTATATTCTAGGTTACATACATTAGAATGTAATGAAAATTTCGTAAGTAGGAGTAGAGTAGGATTCTTAAATAATAATTGTGTTCCTTTTATTGTAGTACAAGTGTCAATGATTCCTACGTCACTTGTAAGATAAGAAGCTATGTCATTTCTTATCATCATATGTCACTTATAGGATAGAATATCTTACCAGCGACATAGGGTGATCAGATTTAAAACAGAAATGTCCTGACGGTACAGAGATATCAGAACGAGTCCTCTTCTGGGAACCCTACCCTACTCTGGAATAGTTTCAAATAATATGGTCATAACTAAAATCATTCCTATACAGGGTGATTTTATAATAGTTTCGGATAAAAAGAATTTGGGCACAGTTTCGATAGCAAAATCATCTGGAAGTATTAATGTGGCGAAATAAATTTTTTTAATACATAAACATAACATAAACTCACGCCTGTATTCCCCGAAGGGGTAGGCAGAGGTGCTAGCACCCACATTTCGCCAGTTTATGTTTAGGTCCCAATGTAATAGGTGGCGAGCCTATTGCCATTAACCGGGCACTTATAAATCTGCGATAAATACACACATAACTTCGAAAAGAAAAGAGAGACTTTGCCTTTAGCTTAACATCAGGCGAGGTGAAGTCAAATTGACGTGTCCTGTATAAAAAAAAACATCGAAAAGTCAGTGGTGTGTGCCATGGATCGAACCCGAGACCTCGTCTCAGCAGTCCATTACCCATACCACTAGGCTACCGCAGATTTTTTTTATACTGTATGAGAATAATGTTCAGGTGAAAGGAAAAATGTATGGGGGTTTTAAAAAATTGTTTTCTTTTGCCAAATTAATACTTCCAGATGATTTTACTTTCGCAACTGTGCCCAAATTCTTTTTATCCGAAACGACTATAAAATCACCCTGTATAATGTCAAGTCTTAGCACACTGGAGAAGTGGAGACGCATATGAGGTTGAAATTTACAGCCAAAATTGGTAGCAGCCGAAATCAATACAAGTAGCAGCAATATGACGGCAGCGTGACATGACGGACTCACGTCCCCCCTCTCCCTAAGAAGCGGGATGATACCCGAAAACCCCCCATAGACGCGGGATAGCACCCGAACCACCCTCTAGACGAGGCCGCATTGTAGCCGTGGGTCTGTTGGGAGCGCTGGGACATCCTTCCGAGGGCTTACCCGGGGCTCCCAACCAAAGGCTGCTGGGCGTTACTGTGGGGGTTTTTAGTCGGTAGGAGTCCGGCATAACATCCATGAATGATTTTCCCCCAAGGTTAAAAAAAAAGTAGCAGCAATATGTAGATGATGAAACTTCTGTAAATTGTCTGAGACCTTCTTGTAATGGGAATATGTGTTTGATTATTATAACTTTGTCGCCAATCTTGACTATCGATTTTAGCAGCTACAATTGGGTATTCTACTGACTAGTCAAAAAAGTTACTTTTACGTCAAAACGATAAGTCATAAGGTAACTACTACATAAGGTAACTCTGGGGCGTGGCGGTAGTGCACGCGACTGCCACGCAGGAGGCACGGGTTCGATTCCCGCTCAGTGCAAATATTTGTATGCATGAATATGGCTATTTGCATTGGTCTGGGTGTTTCCATGTATAATGTGTATGTATTTACAAAAAAAAAGTATATAAGTATGTTTATCCGCATTCAAGATTCCATAACACAAGCTATAAAAGCTTACCATGGGTCTAGATAGCATTGTGTAGAATTTTGTGGAATTTGTGGAACTTATATGAAAAAAGATTGAATGACGTCATAAAATTTAATAGTCAAACCAGTTACTTTTATAGGTTGGGTGGATGATTGAAAATAAATAAAAACTATAAAATAAGAACCAAAGTAACTTTTTAATTCTTAATTTAATAATAGCGATTAGATAATTTATTTTAACTATAGGATAATACTCAATTATGGCTGCCAATTTCGGGCTCATGAGACGCCTCTTTAATATTAAAACAGTGATGAGCACATTCTGCAAAGGAGACAAGTATACACCTTTTCACATACGTTGTATGAAAAAATGTATACTAATCTCCATTGCCAACTGCACAATCGGAGAAAATTCCAAATTAACTTAATAAAAAATCATTTTCGCAATTCATTCAACGTTAATCTATGTTTCTTTTCTTATCAGTTTGTCATAAACACTTTAGGCAACCAAATTTTCGGTTAACATACTCATTATAGTAATACATCATCACGTGTATTGTGTCATTGTGTGGTAGCTATCAACTAGATTAGATTATGTGTTAAGGTGATATGTTCAGTTTGTGCCTGCCTGCCCATGGAGGTCAAACCTGTATGTGTTATATTCCTACATGTTTATGTTATCTGTGTGTTTCATTTTAAAAATAGAACATTCATTTCTTGGTGGTGAGGTTCTAATTTCAAATTGTGCGGTATAATTTAAAAAGTTAGAAAAGAATTTTTGTTATATTTTTTTTTGCAAAAAGTGTTGTTCTATTTTTAAAAGTTCTTTTTTTAGTGACCAGTTGTGTATGGTGTTGGCTATGGTATGAGATGGTATGGGTATCATTAAACATTTTAAATATTTGATAGGTTACGGTTACATCGCTTCATTGCTTAGGTATATGGTTCTCATCTGAGGGTGTTCTTCTTCGTGGTATACTTCTTCTTCGTGTCAGTGGCAACAATTTGTTGCAATGGAAAGCGAGATATGGAATAGAGATTCTTAAATTGCGAATTTCGGCCTCACTTAAAGATGTTTGTCTTGATCTAATAATGATAAAGAAAAAAGTAAAACATGCATTATACATTGGGTGGGTCACTTAACAGAATCTAATACCAAAATAAGGAAAATAGACCTTAATATTTGAAATTATCAAATCATTTTGCATACATAAATTGTAATAATGTAATGTAAAGGAATAATGTAATGCACTAACATACAGCTCAAACAGAAACTTAGAGCTGAAAGAAAGCTAACTGCGATTATTTACATTTTCTGATGATATCCAATCACGATACCAAATTACTTTGCGTTTGAAATAGTTTGGGTTGAGAAATAGTTTTATATTCAAAGTTGAAAATAATATTCTTATAATATCCTTTGTTGGGAGATAAATACTGATCAGTACCTAGATATAATATATTGTTTAGAATAAATGCTAGGTCTTTTTATTTCACGTGCAATTTAAATGCTCATACACAAAATTACGTAACATAATTCTAAAATCAAAATCTTATAATTAATTTTAAATCGCAGTTAGCATCTGAATAGTAATAAATCACTACATATTATAAAACAAAGTCACTGTCGCTGTCTGTCTGTCCCTATGTATGCTTAAATCTTTAAAAGTACGCAACGGATTTTGAAGCGGTTTTTTTTAATAGATAGAGTGATTCAAGAGGAAGGTTTATATGTATAATACATGCATAATATTGTAGAGCAACACTGCTAAATTTAGAGGTTTCTAATGTCATGTCGTAAAAAAGCACATTTTTTTGCGCTTACATTGCAAACGCTGGCTGAACCCCAAGAGATAAATCAAAATGATGTACTATAGTATTGTACACCTCAAAAAGGCCTACATAAAAGTCCGCGATAGCATATGTCTATCTATTATGGGTAGCCCACAGTAACCATTTTTATCTTTTACAAATTATAATTTTTTTATGTGTCATTTTGGAAGCTATTTTTAACAATATATTGTTATTCCTTATCCAATTAAATACTTTAGATACGTTGTACATTTAATGTAGATCAAAATTGCCACTCACACTATATAATTATAATGCATACTTTGGAAGCTATCGCAATATACAATTAACGCACGGCAAAATAAATTCAAGCAGAAATCCCGATTGACATTAGAAACCTCTAAATTTAGCAGTGTTGCTCTACAATATTATGCATGTATTATACATATAAACCTTCCTCTTGAATCACTCTATCTTTTAAAAAAAACCGCTTCAAAATCCGTTGCGTACTTTTAAAGATTTAAGCATACATAGGGACAGACAGACAGCGACAGCGACTTATGATGAAGTGATCCAGCAGTGGTCTGCAATAGGCTCGCTGTCTGTTCGTCCCTATGTATGCCTAAATCTTTAAAACTACGCAACGGATTTTGAAGCGGGTTCTTTTAATAGATCTAGAGTAATTCAAGGAGAAGGTTTACATGTATAATACATGCTTAATATAGTAGAGGGTGTAGCGGGTACAGGATCTGATGCCACGCGGGCGGATAAAAATTGGCGGTACGAAGTTCGCCGGGTCAGCTAGTTATTTAATAAACTTAAGCAAGCAGTTCAAACATTACATTGAATTACTTAGATGTCATAATTATTAAGTCTCTTATTAAGTTATTATTATACTGTTTTAAAACTACTAAACTAAAAATCTAATTATATTATCTGTAATTATACTTTTAAATGCGACCTCGCTGCTCTCAAGTCGAAACTCGTAATAATAAACGCACGTGCGCGCGCGCAAAGTTTTGGAGCGTGAACAAATTGCGACATAGACAGTGACATAATTTATTTGTAAACACAGACGTACTTACACTACTTACTGATTTTGAAGTATTAGCTATCCCATCCATATACTCACGTCAGTAAATCCCTGAACGGGTAGGCAGAGGTGTATTAACACCCACGGTTCGCCAGTTATGATTTCGGTTCCACGACGTAATAGAGGGGAGCTTATTGCCGCCCAGCGGGCTGTTTGTCTTGAGCTGTATGTTGACTGTCGGATGTAGAACAGCCCTATACTACTATCCTGGCTGTTGAAAGAATTTTTACAGCATTAAGTATGCTAACTATACAAATCGAATACATAGGGAAAAAGAATCTTCTCGGGTGGGACTCGAACCCGCAGTCTTTCCCTTACAGGGGGAATGCCTGACCAATTCAGCTACCGAGACACGCCTTATATGATTCAAATTTCCCATCTCATTACGTCTTTAAGGCGACGGTGGAGTCATCTACCGATTTTCTTTTTTTATCTTTCTTTTCTTCGTGTGTGATATGACCCTGTGATAATTCCTGTGGGTCACAGGGTCCTATTCTACTCGAGCGGGAACCAAGTATTTGATTTAATAATGTAACGGGAGACGGGTAACGGGATTGGAAATAAACAACTTCGTATTTGAGACCGCTTTATTTTCACATCCCAACAGCCAAATCTCGAACACGACACTTCACGACGCGACTGTACCACACGATGCACTACTGCACTTTAGTCTTAGTCGCGACACTCACAGCGCGACTGTACTGCAAGGTCACTGCGCTTTCACGACACTCACAGCGCGACTGCACAATTACTGCACTTTTCACTATTTTCTCACTTTTCTTCCTTTTCCCTTCTTCCTCTTCTTCTGTTCCTTTTGACGCATAAAACCACATACGCAAAACACCAACTCACGATTTTATGGTTTTATGCGGATGAATTAGAAAAGATACGCGAAATACCAACTACGTACAATTGCACAAACGCAAAACACCACCTTATGAAGTTAGAAGTTTAGAGTTATTTATATGAATTTTGAGGGCTTATTTGAGTGATTTTTGAAAATCGGAATAGGTACATAAATTTGGAATTAAATACTTCGGAATTTTGGGTGCACCCGTCAAAAGAGGCAAAATAAAACAAAACTTATTTCTTAGAGGTATAATAAGTAGAAATCAAAGAAAACGAAATTAAATTCGTACATAACATAACATAAAATACCTATAGTTAATGTGTGTAAAGTAAAAGAGTTACTCTAATGATTGTTACATAATAATTTTAACAATCATCAATCATCAATTTTCTCAAAAAAGCCAATGGCTGATAATGCACTTCATTTCATTGTTTAATTTTTTTCTTACATTGCCTATCAAAGCCGATATCCAACATTACGCCGGTTACTTCATTATACCCAGCCTCTATTTTAATTTTATTTATGAAATACAATACGGATGGATTTCTGTGGATTCTAGAATTAAGTCTTCGGTTCCATCCTTCAAGAGGATTGTTGGTCCTATTTCGTTTGTTTACCACGCTAATTAATTGTAATGGATATTTGATGGAAGTAGAGGTAAATTTGCAGCAAACGTCGTCATTCTTCTATACTCTTTGCTTAAAATGATTGCTCAAAATTCCTCTAAAATGATTTGCTTATGTGATAGTAGCAACCTGAAATTTGTACTTCCAGATACAACTTTTTTACTGCCAAAATAACTGCTTCCTCAAAGTCTGCTTTAAATTCTTCAATATTGAGATCCAATTTGTTCTTGAGTACCTAATTGAAATAGACGAACATACAACAGGCCAAAAGAAGCACGTTTCAGCACGTTTAAAAAAATATAACTTTATGAAAAAGTTGGTGTTATGCGTAGTTGGTGTTTTGCGTAACTCCAAGTTGGTGTTATGCGTAGTTGGTATTTTGCGTAAGTTGTGTTTTACGAATTAGGCGTTTTGCGTAAAGGTGGTGTTTTACGTATATGGTTTTATGCGTCAAAAGGCTTCTGCTTCACTTTGAACTCCCAAACTTAACTGTCCTTTCACGGCTCTGACAGCTCCTTTTATACCCTGAATTTCGATCGTCTTTTCGATATTCATTTTATTATTTCTCCAGAATTTTCTATGATCTCCCAGAAGAGCTAAACTATAATTTCGATCTTCATTTCGTTTCTCATTTTCATTCTTCCAGAATGTTCTGGTAATAACTAGAAGATTTTAAATATAGAATCTTCTGTTACTTTTACCAAATAAAGATTTAAATAAATTAGAAAATCACAAAAACCACATATCGTGACACCGGGATTTGATCCGTCGTCCTTCGTTTTGGCTGGCGTTGTCTAAACCGCTCAGTCATAGCTGCTATTGACAATAAGTTCGAATTTATCGTTCCGATGCTGTGACATGTTACGTCACATTTGTAACAATAATAAGACTATGCAGGATGATTAAAGTAACTTAAATACCACCTTTATAGATAGATCGTTTTTTTTGTTGCTATAACAGTTACAGCCTTTACTGTTCGGCCTCCAAAATACACCCTGTATATAGAAGTAATTGGTCGGAGCCGTCAAACTAAATATCACCATTGTAAATTCTATAGATTTTAATATGGCGGCTCAGGCTAAGATAATAACATAGACGGAATGTATAGAACTAGCCAGTTAAGCTGCAAAAAGGAATAGTAGTACCAACTCGCTCGTACTCGTGCGTGCTCACAAAGAGTGCGAACAAGATAGCACTACTTTAGTATTTCGTTTTGCGGCTTCACTTGCTAGTTTTATACGTTCCGTCTATGTTATTCTTTTAGTCTGAGTATGGCGGTATTTAGTTTGACAGCTTCGACCAATGATTATATAGATACAAGTTGTATTTTTGAAATAAGGCAGTAAGGACTTGGTCTGAGTATGGCGGTATGTAGTTTGACAGCTTCGACTAATGAATATATAGAGACAGGTTGTATTTTTGTGATAAGGCAGTAAGGGCTTAACCGTTAAAGCTACAGTAAAACGTTTTTATTTTCGTTTAGAACGCCGCCGTTTAGAACGAAAAAGAAGATTTTTTGTATCGTACAGACAGTTTAGTATACATTGAAATTTATGTCCAGATGCTATAACAATCTAAAATGGCGGTGCTTAGTTTTTTTTAATGTCTTAGGTGATTTTTAATACACCCTACGAATAAATTAATGCTAAAAGGTAATCTTCAGTGTAATGGTTCACAGACGCTTTACCACGCTCCGCTTAAAGTCCGATTATAGGAAGAAAGGAACTCTATTATTTGCTTTGGTTCTTCGTACGTATGTGTACGATTGTACGATGTTCGACCACCAAGTTGCCTGTCCATGTTACAGCAACGCAACCTGAAGCAGAAGTTCGCGGCGCTGTTGCGGCGGTTCCGCGTGCCCGAGGAGCTGTCGGAGCGCGGCACAACGCGCGACCAACACCACGCGCAACAAGACATCGACGACCTCTTCCAAGTGAGACATTATTATTTATTTGAATGAATTTTTTATAACATTTATTATGCTAACTTTAAAATTCGAATACATCGGAAAAAATGAAATGCTCAAGTGGGACTTGAACTCACGACCTTTCCCTTACAGGGGGAATGCTCTTCCAACTGAGCTATTGAGCCACATCTGAAACACTTCAAATTTCCCTTCTCTTTATATCCGTCTTTAAAGGGGGTCCGGTGGAGCCATCTACTAACTTTCTTACGAACTAATGAAACCAATGAATGATTTTTCAACCATTTTTAAACATTGGTTTTTGATGACTCCGCCCAAATCATTGAATGAAAAAGTTTGAAGTGATTCAGGTGTGGCTCAATAGCATAAATTGTAAGAGCATTCCCCTGTAAAGGTTGTGGGTTTAAGGCCCACTTGAGCATTTCATTTTTCCCAATGTTTTCGAATTGTTATTTACGTGTTTTTTCCATGCCGAAATCCCCACTGATGCCCCAGCCCTTGGGGGCGGTTGTACTTATGACAGACTGTGACCAACAGTGTGCTGTCTCGAGACTCAAATCGGCCAGAGGGAGTCTAGTCCAATAATTGCAAAAGTGACTACATTTTGTTTTTCACACAAACCTTGTTCTGGCTATTACGAACACAACAAAAACGATATCGCTAGCTTTTAAACTCCGCGTTCCATGATATACAACTATGTTAACGGGAATTAACGCGATGATATAGGTGCCCGTTAGCGTTATTGTATCCCGAATCCAATGATTGGTGAAATGAGGGTGTTAATTCACCTCTGCCTAACCCTCGGGGATAAAGGCGTGATCGTATGTATGTTATTGTATAAAAAAGAGATCACCCTACTTGTTCGATTCTCAGGTTAATGCACCGACAAAAAATTTGTGACAAAATATATTCCCTAGAGGGAGACACATTTTGTGACTAAAAATGCAGCGAGAAGTATACTGGCCAATTTCACGGGACTTATTTCTAGACTTTGTTTTACAGTTCTGCAATTGAGAGCCTCTGAACTTTTTGAATCGTGCGATTCCTGACAATTACCAGAGTACTGGCAGATTCACGAAAACCATTATATTCCAGGAACTGGAGTCCTTATCATGCGGCGAAGGTGAGGACTCAGGTCCTGACCAGATGGACACCATTAGCATTGGATCCACACCTAAACCCTCGTTGAGGCCGTTCTTCAGCAGCTCTCGAAGCCTCGCCACACAAGAACACCATAGGCATTCCAACGGTACAGTTGTGTAGTGCAAGACTTGTACAAAATCTCTTGTGTACCTCCTGGACTGAGTGTTTGATGATTTTCTGTTTATTTTTTTTGTTGTAAGTATTATACATTTTTTTCAAAAAACTAAAATTTTCTTGTACATTGCTTTTGTATGAAATATATTTTTTGAATTTTGAAAAAATGTATTTTCATTTTGTAGTTGTCAAATTCAAATACCATTTAGGAGATTATTTTTGATAGCCTTTTTTAATTTTTCAAAATATTCTTTTTTTTTTAAAGTACTAAATAGAAAGTCATCATCTCTCTCCTATACACCCCGGGAGGTCCACAATCTATTAAAACTCATTAAACATAACACAAGCCTTAGTATGTTACATATTAATCAAATCACAAGAAACAGTCACACCTCATGTCCCCAACCCCCATCACTTCCATCACGCAGTCAACAGATGGCGTTAGTGTGTAAAAACGGGTATAAGAAGTCGCAAGTGACTATTTTTTGTGACGTAACAGTATTAATTGCCTGAGCATTGAACAATATTTACGAAAAAACAATGCATTGTGTGATGTGGACGCTTAACTTTTGTTTTGCTTACATACATATTATAATGTAAACATAATGACATATACATTGGAATTTTTGTTATGTTATGTAACGCTATGTGCATTAGATTAGTTTGTGTGTGACACGTGGAATACAAAATCTATACTAATCTGGGAAATAAACTACAAAAAATATTTCATAACTTCTGAATTTTATCAACAAATTTATGTTAAATTTATAGAAATAACAATTTATTTGTGGACGGCAACATTGAATTACATTAAGCGAGTCAAAATATTAAACCTAAAAGCCAGTCATTTACTGTAGCTTTTAAAATATCTACCAAAATCACCCAATACAGATACCATGAAATCTACCAAAAACCATTAAAGGTCTACCAAATGGCATTATAAATCTACCAAACCTTCAACTCACTGTATTCCACGTTTCGCACACATTGCGACATGAGGTTCGCGCATGCGCAGTGAGGGGGCACGGGAGTCTCACGTCCGCCGCCGAGCTCAACGACTACAGGGAACGCCACATCAACACGCTCACTCTAACAGGTATTTTAATACAGGTTTCATAAAGATCCCTAGATATTCAACTAATCACGACTTTACTAAATTCTGAATCTAAATATCCAGTTCAAGATACAATGATTACGAATAACTGAAAGTGGGTTAGTAAAATTCTACTAAAATAATCTAGAAATCTACTAAAAACTTAATAATAATATTTTCTACTTTTTAAGTAGCAGTAGCTTTGACTAATGGTAGCGTCCTAACTACATTCTAAATTGGTTCTTATCTTATTCGATTAGAGTACATGATACAATACACCTTTTTAATAAAATCCCCTCGTTAGAAAATAGTTGAATATCTATCGATCTACTATTTTGTACAAAGAAAAAGTATAGTTGGTCGAGATTGTGAATACAATACTTCTCTTTTAAATTCTTATTATATCTGACTATTTAGTAATTTTTTTTATCTGTTACACAACTAAAAAAGTATTACGAAGTAAACATAGTCTGTTCTAATATATGACATCATATATTTCTTAAAAATTTGGCCTTGGTGAATCACTTAGTAAAGAATATTATAAATTATATACTGACTTACTAAATCGAGTCCCTCTTATATTCTCAAATGGAGGCCCGTTCTGACTGAAAAAAAGCACTCATATGCACTTCATACCTCATTCTATTAACTTATCGCAGTTCATTTCTGGATAGTTCTCTCATAACAAATAGCACCTGATCCTGAGCCTTCCGTATCCAGTCAATCCCAGCTACCTTTCTCAGATCATCAGTTCATCTGGTTGTGGGGCGTCCTATATACTTATATGTAATTAAGTTATGAAAATAAGGATAGGGCTGTTCTCCTTGTGACAGTAAACTAAACATAAAGCCCACTATAAAGTGCCCTATTGACAGGAATCGAACCCATTACGTGGAACCGAAAATCATAGTTAATAATACAACTCTGCATACTCCTTTAGGGATTCACAAGCTTTTCAATGGCCCAGTGCTTTAACCTACAGTGTGTTAAAATATATCTTTCCAAACTCTTCTTGCAACACTTTTGAGTTAATTAGATTGTAACTTTTAACTATATAAATAGAATACATAGGGAAAAAGAATCTTTTCAGGGGAGACTCGAACCCGCGATCTTTCCCTTACAGGCGAATGCCTTGACCACTTCGGCTACCGAGACACGCCAGATGTGATTCAAATTTCCGATAGCCGAATTGGTCAAGGCATTCCCCCTGTAAGGGAAAGATCGCGGGTTCGAGTCCCGCCCGAGAAGATTATTTTTCCCTATGTATTAGATTGTAACTTGCCTATATTTTTATGATTAAGTTTGTCTTTCACAATCTCTGTCGGCTCTCGACCTATTTAGTCTGTCTGTAGCAAGCTTCTGTCTATTATTTTGTGTTCCCATCACCATTCCACTTTCGTTTACAAATAGCACGACTGCATGGATTGTTATGTACCTATATTTAAAATGATTTTTCTCTAATGTTTAAATTTTCAGCATAGTTGGTTTAAAAAAGTATCTACTGTAAAATAAGACAAATAAACGTAATAACTAATTAACAAGTATCTGTAGTTCATCGTACTACCTAATTTTAGTACATCTTGCTATATTCGGTACATCGTACTATACAGGGTGAATTTTTGAAAAGGGCTTGGGTAGCCAAATCAGAAACTATAAGGAATAGCAAAAAATGCTCAAAGGAGTCACGAGCCCGATTTTGATGAAATGAAAAACAGGACGGCCTCCGTGGCGTAGCTGTAGTGAACGCGGCCGCTACGCAGGAGGCGCAGATTCGATCTCCGCTCAGTGCAAATCTTTGTATCCATGAATATGGGTATTTGCATTGGTCTGGTTGTGGTCGTCAGATGGCAGTCGCTTCACAGAAAATATCGAAGTTCAGCCAAATCCGCTGAAGAATCCAAAAGCTGAGAGCTTCGGATGCGACTGGCATTAACGCTAAGATGAAGAGTGAACTGCTGCCGATATGAACAGATATACCCTTACTTTACCCAGCGTAAGCCACGACGGAGCTGACACTTCTCAATCGATACCAACATTAGGTTGCAGTATGCTGTATGTCGTATGGTTTTAAGAGTGCCGTACATTTCTCCTACCCTCCATCAATAATCCTCCTAATCATCTCCCTGACGTTTACTCTCCTATTTAGAGTTTTGCAAAATGATTTCCTATTTTAATTCAATCTGTACACATAGGTACTTAGGGAGTAAGTACTCAGTACTTTCCCATACCATTCATATGAGCAGCGATTAACCTACAGTAAATAAATTATGTGAATTAAAAATCAACCTGTATATTTATGGTAAAAATATTTTCTGTAATACTGTACGCATTTACTAAGTAAAGACTATAAAATAAACGAGAGTTATTAACAATGTGTTATGACGTCAGAATCAGAGGCGATCCGGAGTTCGGCGGGTGATGAGCGCGCCAGTGACGGCAATAGCGACGGTGACGTCACAGCGGACGCGCCCGTCTCCGGCGCCTCCGTGTCCAGCTCGCCGCCCAACGATACTAAGGTACCTATATCTCGTACCTAAAATGTGCTATATTACGGACAGTACAATTTTCTTGGGTGTAAGTACAGTTTCTAGATTTCAAGCAATAAAAAACACTTAATATTGGGCAACGCTAATCAGAACTGAACACATTTTACGTAAATAAATGTTGAAACTTTGTAAAAAAACAAAGTCTGTACCAATATACTTATACTTACTTATTAATATTATAAATGCGAAAGTAACTCTGTATGTTACGCTTTCACGCTTAAACCACTGAACCGATTTTGATGAAATTTGGTATAGAGTTAGATAAGACCATGAGAAAGGACATAGGCTATGTTTGGTCGCGATAACCGACATCCACGCGGGCTGAGCCGCGGGCAAAAGCTAGTATAATATATTTACGAAATACATAGTGAAAATGCATTATATACTTACATAATATAGTCACGCCTGTTTATCTACAAAGGGGTAAGCAAAGGTGTTCTCGAAAATGGGATTCATAGGAAAGTCTAATTAAAACACCTCCTCTCGGTTTTTACTGGAGATTAATGGGTTGGTGGAACTTACTACACATATTGAATAAGGCACTTATAATTTTCCACAGTTTTATTTTAAGAATGCCGTGAAGGGAAACCGGTCAGGTTCAAAAATTGATCGAATATACCTCCTCTCTGTGTTTGCTTTGGGGGTTAAAGTTTATTTTGACCTAATTATTAACAGGTAGTATTTATTCCAGGAGGACAAACGTTCCCGGTTGTTCCGAAGCGCCACGAGCGGAGGGAACCTCACGCCCGCTGCGGCGGGGCGCAAGAAGAACTCTCTGGTCGTGGGGGGAGACCGGCCGCTGTCGGCGCACGACCTACCCGCCCAGAGCCCCACCACGCTAGAGGTATAATTATATTCTTTGTGGGATAGTAATTTATTCCTGAAGGGGTAGGCAGAAGTGAAATAAAACCCACAATTCGCCAACTATGATTTTCGGTCCAACGTAATGGGAGCGAGACTATTGCCGTCAAGCGGCTGTATTTTTTTTTATACCACTAAGGTGGCAGACAAGCACAGGGCCCACTTGATGGAAAGTAGTAAGTTAATAAGTAATATTTGACCACCGGCCGTGGTCACAGGCACAGGTCAGCCTATGACCACGGCCGGTGTGACCTCAGGCAATTCAAAAGTACGTATGTACCTTTTTGTTTTTATATAGGACACGTCAATTTGACTTCACCTCGCCTGATTAACATTAGGCGAGGTTAAGTCAATCATCAGTTAATTATAATTTTTATCCTCATATTTAAAGTTCAACAGGATGAGTATGATAAACTAAGTTCCTGTGTAGATATATGTATATAGACACCTAGCAACAAACAATTTCTATTACAAACTTTATATTAAGTGGCGAGGGGTCCTTATTATAACCCGATTCCTGCTGGTTTGCTCTACAAAGAGAAGCCGAGGTAGAATTCCATACAAAATTGCTATGGTCATTCTATAAGAGGAAAGATTTCTTTCTTTTTTTATATAAGACACGTTAATTTGACTTCACCTCGCCTGATGTTAAGCAAAGGCAAAGTCTCGGAAAGAGGGTCACCATCGGAAACATGTACCATGTTAACAGTAGTGGCATTCAGCTTGACGGCCTCATTAGATGTCTTTTCACGCCCCGCTTAAAGGACCCGGGACTGTAGGAAGAAGTAAACACGTGAGCTGTCATGTTCGCGTTAATTCCTGTTATAATTATTGTATTAGGGCAGAGTATTTTGCTCGTACATCGCACTCGGCTGACAGCACTTTCTCGGCACTCCACTCAGTGCGTGTAAAGTATTAATATGGGTGTATTGTCCAGCCCCGACGTACATGGGCGGAGCAGGTAGCGCGGCTAATGGGTGAAGAGGCAGCACTGGAGTGTGTGGGAGTGGTGGGGTGCGGTGGAGGCGGCGGCGCGTGCGCAGCGGCTCTAGCGGCCATCGGCGTACCTGCCCTGCTCGCCCCCGCTAGTGCACCCGACCCGAGGCCTCTACTGCATGCGTTATACGCTAGGGCACCTAAACAGTGAGTTGACTACTGAATGATTGATTTCGTTTCTAATTTATTATATTGTAGTGCCAGATTTCAGACATACATGTAAACGGACCACATTTATTTTACGTAATCTGGTCAATTTTGGTCACTGAATGTTAATTTACTGTGTTGCGCGTTTCATGCTTGCTTTTGTTTTATTTAGATCTTTAAGTTCAAACACAATGTAAAAATTGTTTATGAATAAATGAATAATAATAAAGTTTTCAGACAGTTTAACTTCGATATTTACTATGATATGTTGTATTAATGAAATGGAGATTCGGAGGTTAGGAGAGGTTTATGTCTAGTAGTGGACGGCGGTGGGCTAATAGATTAATCGGCGTATTAATAAACGACTGAAGTATAAATTTTTTGTATAATTAGAATTAATATTTTACGTGTCAAATCTCAATGGGAAACGTTAGACAGCACTGCTCTTGTTATTATTATACGAGATAGTTTAGGGCTATGCGTGTCATTATCGAGGTGGCGTAGTCAACAGAGCTCACAGAAAACAGTCAGTCAGTCAGTTTTTTACTGGTTCATTATTCATTAACAGCCCGTGGGCTCAGTCGAGCTCTTGAAATCTTATCCCGCGGTCTGATTGTCAGTCGATGGTGGTCAACTGCACCCCGCGTCGAGTTGCCTGCGGGTTCAGTTGACCATGACTGCTTCGATGTCGTTACGCAGGAGTGGGCGGCGTGGCTGCATCCGCGTGGCGGTGTGTGGAGGGGACGCGGCGGCCAGCGCGGCGCTGCGTGCGCACGCCGAGTTGGGGGCACGTCGCCCGCACGACGCTCCCACCGTGCGGTTCTACATCATACCTGTCGGTACGTCACAGTACACACTAGCCACTCACTTATAAAAAGTGATTTTATAGTCGTTTCCGAAAAAAGGTATTTGGGCACAGTTTCAATAGCAAAATCATCTGGAAGTATTACTTTGGCGAAAGAAAAATTTTATTTTTGATAATCTATGGGAATAATGTTCAGGTGAGAGGAAAAATGTATGGGGGTTGTAATAGTAAGGGAGCAAAGTAGTATTTTTACGGCGAGGGCGCTACTTTGAATCAAGAGCAAAGCGAAGGATTCTAGAATAGAATCCCGAGCGTAGCGAGTAGTAGCGCCCTCGCCGTAAAAATACTACTTTGCTCCCTTGTAATACAATCTACTATTCATCTCTTCTATTCGAAAAATGTCACTTTACTGTCACTGTAGCGGGGCGCAAAATAGCTCTTTTCTGTTCAAGGCCAAGCAGCGGGCCGTAAAAGTGATTTGAATTTGGAACATTATCATTCATAGAAATTGAACGCAAATTGTACGGATTACTGGCTTCTACGTGTTGGCTGCATAGCTCCGGGTGACCTGTGCTAACTAAAAAAAAAAACAAAGAGCGCCATTTACCTCTCTGCTTGTAATTTGTACATTACCTATTTAAGTTGTATTTTGCAAAATAATATGAGTTCTACTTCGAGTTAAGGATGCATTAACTCTTGAAACAATTAGATATTACAGAAGCTAACAACGCCGTACAAAACCTGTTACGCCCGAAATCTCGGGAGAAATAAATTTTCTCATAGAAAGGGGATGAAAAGTAGAGTGTATAACTCGGGAGCAAATTATTTTTCCCTCGGGCGGTGTACTTTGAATCCCTCGCTGCGCTCAGGATTCTACGTTAGAATCCTTCGCTTTGCTCTTGATTCAAAGTAGCGCCCTCGCCGTAAAAATACTACTTTGCTCCCTTGTAATACAATCTACTATTTTTGCTTTCACCAAATTAATACTTCCAGATGATTCTGCTATCGAAACTGTGCCCAAATTCTTTTTTTTCCAAAACGACTATAAAATCATCTTGTATACAAACACAAGCTAGTTAAGCTTACCATGGATCTAGATAGCGTTGTGTAGAATGTTGTGGAATATTTATTTATTTATTTATTTATTATATTATGTTCACTCACTCATTCACGCGGAGGTGTGTGGCGCATACCACTAGCACCAGCCAAACGTGCCCTACCCATTGGTACATTATTATAGATCAAACACAGAGAGGAGGTGGCTTGAGAAATTGCATTGTGAAAGCCGGAATCCGGCAAAGCCTGAAACCAAATCCCAGGCTCCAACGTGAATATTTCTGTTATAATCGGCATCCAACGCTATGATAAATCAAATTAAAGAAGAAGTGAGATAGAGAGAGCACTAATTAAACCTGAGTATGTGCGTGCGCGTGCGCAGGCCCCAGCGTGATCGCGCGCCACCTGTCGGCGTCGGACGGCGGCTACGCGGCGCTGTTCGCGGGCGACTCGTGGGCCGCCATCGTAGAGCGCGCCGCCGACGGCTCCGTCACCGACGTCGCCGAGATGTCTTCCCGGATCGGCAGGTACTGTATACTAAGATATAGCTCGAATCATATATCTTGGACCTAAAGCGCGAGATATAAAAGGATATAAAAGGCACGGGCGCGTTCATGTTATTTTGTTATAATCTATACTTGGTGAATTTAAGAAACATGTACGGTGCGTATAGAGCACATTAGGAGCACATTTTAAGTTCAAAATATAAATATATGGTTCGACCTATACGAAGCCTAAAACAAATGCAGAGAGGAGGAGGCTAAGTTTTTTCTTCAAATACGATTCTACTCGATGCTGGACGTCGATACTTGTCTGAATATGTCGCTGTACTATACAATAACCCCACAGATTGGAATATCTCTCAATTGCTCTGTATCACATTTAAATTTAATTTTTCAACTTCTATATACAATAAAAAGTTAATACCATTAATTTTTTTCGGCTTCAAAGTATATGTCTTAACAAGAAGTTTATTCTGCAGGTATCTAAACAGTATCGGGCCAGTGAACAACGTGCCGATCGGCGAGGCGATGGTCGCCTACAGAGAGAAGTCCGGCGATGAGGATTCAAGTCAAACTTTCGTTCCCTTCATCGCGGTAAGTACCGTTGATGACTTTTACTTTGTTTTTATTTGCATCGTATTTTCGTCTCTATTTAGAATAATTTATACCGAAGTTTAAACTAGCCGTCTTAATTTTAACCATTGAGTAAATGCAGAAAGGTGGCGTTCTAAGTTCGTTTAGTCCACCTCCTCTCTGTGCTTGCTCTATGATTCTAAGTCCTATCGGCTTCAGTGTACTGGTAGCGTTGGTCCAGTACACAGCTCTCTAAGCTTGCGTTCACTACCATCGTAGTACTCCGTAGTATCAAAAGACACCTAAGAATAGTGTACCGGGCGTATGTGACATGTGACATGACAGATTCTGTGGCGTGGCGGTAGTGTACGCACCTGCTACGCAGGAAGCGCTGGTTGTAGGGGGTTCGATTCCCGACAAATAAAAGATAAGTTTGGTAAGATATAGTGTAATCACAAGTCACAAATTCGTTGGACAATAAGTAATTACAAGACGTTATGTGCCACGAATGTACGGTTTGGTCGCGCCCGATTCCCGTAAGATCTTAGGTTGAACTGTTTGAAATGGCAATCGCACTGACCGCGCCGTATCCGCGAATGTTGCTTACGCTTGCATTTTATAATGTAATGTACGTGGCCCGTACACTGGTTCGATCCCCGCTTAGTGCAAATATTTGTATGCATGAATATGGCTATTTGCATTGGTCTGCGTGTTTCTATGTTTAATATGTATATATTTACAAAATAAAAGTATCTAATGTAAAGCCAACGAGACGAGAAAAAAGGTAAACAAAGCGACCATTATTGAGTTACGTTGCGATAACTAGCGAATATTTTCTCTGTCCTTGTCACACGAACGGGAGAATGGCCGAGCGACAGCTGTCGTTGCGTGTTTCGTAGTACAGGAAAGCTGTCAGCATAGCGGTTCTAAACTGTCTGATCCGCCATCGTATGAGCGATTTCATTCCTGTCTGGAATGCGCTTGAAGTGATAAATATTATATTTGGAACCGCTGAAACCTTGTTTACCTTTTTTCTATTGCTTCGTTGACTTTACTTTAGTCATCTCTTGATGTAGATCTACCATTACAGTAAATGCTCGTATATTCATTGCGTTTACCAAACTGTCATCGGAAATTGTAAACTATAATAGCAAAGTGATGTAGAGTATACATTGCTGCGTCCCGCCTGGACAATGTATCTTATGTAATGGACGGCTCGACATGAACCTACACATAATTTTGTAAAGGATGTTTAATATTACAAGAATATTTGTATAATTTATGATATACGAAGTCCGGAAATGTTACGATAGTTGAATGCACATTCCTTTGAAATGTTCCTCTTTTACTAACCAATGGTGACCTTACCTTGGGTCTAGATAGTGTTGTGTAGAATGTTGTGCCCCCTCCCCCCGCAGGAGGTGCGCGTGGGGTGCGCAGAGGGTGGAGCATCACTAGAGCTGGAGGAGGGCGGCTCGCCCCCCGCGCGGGCCTCGCCCCCCGCCACGCCGGCGCCCCACCACGAGCCCGCGCCCCCGCCCCCGCCGCTCGCCCGCCAGGAGCCGCTTGAACTTCAACTCGACTACTGGCTGGTGAGTACACTGCAGCTTTCTTAGCTTTTTATATTGAAATGGTCTAAAAACGATTTACAAAATTACAAGATGTTTTTTTTTTTAAATACTTTTAAACGTACGTTTATGTAGACGATGATTGACATACGTATACGCACGTACTTATTTTTTTTATGTTGTTATGTTTGTTTTAAATTTAAAAATAGTTTTGGTACTCCATGTACTCTTCAAAGTTATAAAATAGTAATCGTAACTTATCACATGTTATTTTGGGGTGCCGTCTATTTGGTAGAAACTTGATACTCCGAAACCTATTTGGGATAACTCACTTCGCAGAAACTTCTTTAATCGATCATTTATTAGGCATTAAAAATATTTGACATAAATATTTTTAGGCATAATGTGCTTATGACCGAATTTAGAATGGCATACATTTAAGATAGTAGAATTTTATTTGGCATAATTACCTTTGGCATAGTTAAAATTTTGTATAACTTCATTTAGCATAACGTTCATTTAGAGTACAGATTATTTGGCATAATTTAACTAGGCATACTATAAAGAGCATAGAATTTCAATTAGAATAATATAGATTGGGTTACTTTCTTCTTTAAAAATGGGTAGGTTAGGTTAGAACTGTGACCTCTTATGCCAGAATAGATAGTTGTTTACACCCCGACACAGAGTACCCCGACTCGGATAGGTTAGGTTAGGTTAGAACTGTGACCTCTTATGCAGAAAGAAACGAGCATGCTCTCATAGGCAAGGATATAAAAACCAAATAATTATCATTAAATCAACTTTTATTTATTACATAGTACTAAAAAAAACAATGCAATTATATGTTTTGTTCCGGCTCATTTCACATAACCAATAGTATTTATTATTTTGCACTTTGTTTCTTTCGTAAATAAATCCATTCATATCTAATTTAATTCCACCTTTGCTTGATTTAAACACTTTTAAAATACTTTCTACTGAGTTTTCCATATTTAATATACTTTAACTTGTTTTGATCAACACAATAACACAATATCGATGTGACAACTAAGGGTACCCGACAACTAATAATGATTCATGTGATTACTACCTCCAACTAATAGCAATAGTAAAAATGATAACGCCTGATTAGAAAAGTGTTGCAATAATCATAAAAGATGATTCTTGCTGTAAACATTATGCGAAATGATGGTTCTACTTTTAAATAGTTAGGTATGGATAAGAAATATATACCAAAACATGAATCTGGTTTTGAACTTTCTGCGATGTGATGGTTATACATTGTGATTATTATGGATACAAAAATTATGCGTACAGATGATTCTGACTTACAAAATTATGGGTTTCAATGTATGCAAAATGAGTTTATGCCAAACGATATTCTGCGAAAAGAGGTTTATGCTATTAGTTGTTATGCAATATAAAATTATTACTTAAAAAGTTCTACTATATGAAGTGTACCCGTTATTTTGTTCCAATGTTGTGAAAATTTTGTGTACCAGACCTCGCTTAATAATTTGATACTAATCCCTGAAAAAATTGCTGGTGAATTTTTTCACAGGGTTGAAATCATGGAGGTATTGGCATTTTAATTTTAAAATTCTCCTTTATTTTTTATTAAATTGTACTAAGTAGTTATACTACTTAGTACAATTATAATGTTTATTCTTATATTTAAATTTTAACAGGATGAGTATGAAATAATTTCTAATTAACTTCCTGTGTAAATATATACAGGGTGACTTTATAGCCGTTTCGGATAAAAAGAATTTGGGCACAGATTCGAAAGCAAAATCATCTGGAAGTATTAAAATGGCGAAAGGAATTATTATTTTTAAACCCCCATACATTTTGTATAGACACCTAGCAAAAAACAATTTCTATTACAAATATAACAATAGCGAGGGGTTCTTATAACCCCATTCCTACTGGCTTTCTCTGCAAAGAGCCGTGGTAGAATTTCATACAGAATTGCTATGCTTATTCATTATTTATGAGGAAAGATTTATCCACCGGCTTCTCTTTTCAAAATGTTCACCCTTCACCACTGAAATATAACCAACTCCCATCATCCCAGGTCCCAAGTCGCCAATCCGAGGGTACGGACAGCAAAGTGACGGTGAAGGCCTCATTCCGCGCCTTGCACGTGACGAGACAGAACGCGCACCTCTGCATCACCTACCTCACGAAGGAGAAGAAACAGAAGAGTAAGTCTACCTGTACATGTACCATGTTACTGGCCACATACGAGGTCAGGCAGAACTAGTTATAGCATGAAATTTTCAGGAAGTATAGAATACTAGCTATTGCCTGCGGCTCCGCAAGCGTGGATGTCGGTTATCGGGACCAAACATAGCCTATGTCCTTTCTCATGGTCTAATCTACCCCTATACCAAATTTCATTAAAATCGGTTTAGTGGTTTACGCGTGAAAGCGTAACATACAGACAGACTGACAGACAGAGTTACTTTCGCATTTATAATACTAGCTTTTGCCCGCGGCTCCGCCCGCGTAGATGTCGGTTATCGCGACCAAACATAGCCTTTGTTCTTTCTCATGGTCTAATCTACCACTATACCAAATTTCATCAAAATCGGTTCAGTGGTTTACGCGTGGAAGCGTAACATACAGACAGACAGGACAGACAGCCAGACAGGCAGAGTTACTTTCGCATTTATAATAATAAGTATGGATTAGATGTTGCTGGTTCCACTCGTGTGAACGTCAGTTATCGCGATCGAAAATGGCATATAAGTCCTTTCCTAAAGACTGATGAAAAAAAAAAACAAAAAAAAACCTACCCCTGTATCGAATTTTATCTAAATCGGTAGAGTCATTTGGTCCAGACGTAAGAGTGTAACAGACAAAAAAAAATAGCTAATTTTATCATAACAATTTTGAAAGATATTCCTTACTTGGCATGCAAAATTTAACCGTAAATATGTATTCCTTGTATTACCGACCTGATTTTTCAAATATTAAATTAATTTCTAATAATGCAGTTTTTCCTGATTTCGTACAAAGCCAGTAACTTATTTTGCATGACTACATCTAGCATAAAGCCATTTGCCGACTGCATTGATACAGTTCAGTGAACTTGCTTTACGCTAGATATTGCTGATAACCCTACACGGAATATAAAATAAAGAGGAAAGGGCCTGCAGGCCTGCAGCTATCGTTTGTCCGTCAGTGACTGCAAAGTGACAAGTTAATTTATAATGGATGCTACACACCTTACGAGAAATCGTAGTATACCATACCGTTTAAACTACGCCGATAAATCGATGCATGTGTGTAATCAAAACTAACCTGTTTTGAGATTTTTCTAACTACATATACATCTATTTATCGCTTCAGTTTAAACGGTACAGTGCCGTCGTAACGATTTCTTTTAGTGTGTGTATCACCCATGTTAATCACATCACTGTTTTAATGGCGTAACGGCTCATAATACGCGAGAGTTTCGCGACACTAGTATCCATACTAACCAAGTTAACTTGAAAGGAACTCTCCATATTTTACATTTTGTACAACCCTATATACTCGTAGCTGTACTCATGTGGTGTGTGCCCTACTATACTTATCGTGTACATGTGTGTTTGTTGTCCTTACACTACCCACTGAAGCCGAGGAAGACGATGATGACTCCTTAAGAACTAAAATACCTGAATTGTTCTACATAGGTACGTGGAACATGTTTGTTGCTGTTCGGATAAAATACGTAGTTCGATTTGCTTTGCTATTTTGTACTTTCGTGGATGTCGTAAGAACAACATTTTGTTATAGATTATCGCATAAGTGGGTACAATTGGGAACATGGCTGTTAAGTCAATCCAGAAGGGTTATCTCATCTGCCACCCCCAGACTTGCCACCGCGGTGGTGTTTAGCACTAATTAGGTGTCGTTTACCATCCCGGTGGTCAATGGCACATAATTAGTTTCATCCGCCCCCTTCATAGTTATAGGGTCTATTCTCATATCCTATAGGACGTAATGTGAATTAAAATATTTTAACTAAATAATTGAGAAGCTATAAGAGAGTGGAAAATCCTTGATTGTGTGGTTATAAAAAAATAGCCCTAGCTCCCGCATTAGCCTTCTAACCTAATCTATCCGAGTCGGGGTGAGCAGTGTCCTTTTTTTATAACCCATACCACATATATAACTATGAAGGGGAAAAATTCGTGCCAAACACCACCCCGGTGGCAAGTCTGGGGGAGACAGATGAGAATAAACCAAATCATTTGGTATACCATGACGTGATAAGCGTCTGTTATATGGGCTAATAAGCAGTTTAATAATTTATTTTAATTATTGGAATGTCCCCAATTGTTATTATAAACCGACTGTAACCGCTCTACCGCACCTTAGGTATGAGCGCGGCGAGACGGAGGAACTATAGTTAGAACCATAGCAAGTAATGCTCGAGAAGGAGGCGGCCGGTCGGGTCCGGACTAGACTTCGGGCCCGGGAAGCCCGCGCAGAGCGCAGGCGAACCGGACGTCGGAGGTCGCAGAACGACCTCCGTCCTCCATGAGCGCTGGCCTGGGGGTGACCGGTGGAGCCGCCTGTCACCCTAGCAGAAGCAGGCCGCGGCGGCGGCGCCAAGTGCGCCTCCCTGTAACCGGGGCTAGATGGGGACCCTGTGGTCCCCACAACCCGAAGGGGGCCATCTCGAAAGAGATGGTCCTGGGTCTGCCGGGGTGCGAGAGATATGCTTTTGGCAATCTCACCTCCGGCAACCAAGGACCCAAGACGGCGTGCGTTTTAGTCAGTTCGAGTCCCACATAACCACCTCCACCGGCTCCGTGGGGGTGGTATCCGTGGGAATTTAACGCACATTAAAAAAAAAATAGTTAGAACCATATATCTTGGACCTAAAATGTGTTCTATACGCGCCGTAAACGTTTCTTAGACGTATTTTGAAGATAGTATGGGGTGCTACTGCGATGGACGATCTCAAATTCATCAATAATAGATTGTTACAAAGCAATCCGCGAGCGCCAGGGCCTTTTATATTTAGCTATTTAGGTTAAAGATATATGGTTCGACCAATTGACCATTAGATTGATTCAATCCGTTGTCAACGCTCACGGTGGTATCTCGCTCGCTCTCGACTTAATTATGTTCTTTCTCTCTCTTTCTTTACCTCGTCCCCCGCTACGCCGTGCTTTCCTAGGGAGCGGTACATTCCTCGCGGTCGGTCTATAGTCTGCCGTGCTATTTTATTTAATATACTACTAGAGATTTTTAATCAAATTTACCAATATAAAATTTTTGAGTAAAATTTTAAAACATTTAGTAGGTAGGTATGCTAACTATTGAAATCGATTAAGATAATAATAGAGAATTTTACTCAAATGTACTAAATTACTTATCAGTACATTTGAATAAAATTCACTTTAAAATCATTATAAATTATGGTTCGAAGTTTAAAAATCAAAAATACAAGTACCCGGAATGTGCCAATATTATTATTCAGCTGTAAATATTAGTGCTATGCAAATATAATAAAACCGGTTAAATTATAAATATGTAAGTATTTTACCGTTTCTAACGACTGTCATGTCTTCTGCAGTAATGCGGCTCGGCAAGAAGAAGGAGAAGACGGGCGAGACGGAGGTGGGACGAGCACAGACGGTCGACGGTGTTGCCAGACTCATTTGTTCTGCTAAAGGCAGCCATAATGTGCCACTCAAAGGTAAATTTTAGCCACTTTTACGACTAGACAAGGTGTTTAGGACGAAAGTTGTGTCAGGAGGGTGAAGAATTTTGAAATCTATCTGTATAGACATAGCGTACCTTTTTGTGATATCATTTGTTAGACGGCTATAAAAAATTGAGCGTAATTAATAGTCGGATGAAGGCATTTGCGATATTTTTTTTAGTTTAGTATAAGTTTCTAGCTAGTCTCTAACTCATTCAAGATTAGTCTACTATCAGTTATTGAGTCACACAAGATTATAATACCTCTAATATTCCTTTTTCATATTAATCGTATTTTGTCATTTCAGTGTATATCGACGGTACAGAGTTGAACGGCGTAAAGTTCTTCCAGTTGTCGACGCATTGGCAGACGCACGTCAAAACGTTCCCCGTGGCGACTTGCGGCGCTCCGCTGGCCCCCGCGGAGACATAAGCAACCATAGTCGGCTTGCAACAATATCGGCTTTTCTCTCCGCGGCCACGAAAGTCTCTACGACTATAAACCGTCGGCCATATTGTCGCCGCTCGTGTCCCGTTCGGCAATGTTCGGCGCCGTTCGGGATCACGAAGCTTTTTGCTACGAAATGAGGCTCTAACACAGTTTGTCACGTCGACAAGCCTATTTAAAATTTATATTTATTTATTATGCTGTCGAGCTGCCATGATTTTTGCGTAGACACGCCTTTTGTTATGTACCTTGAATTTTTATTTAATATATAACGTTGTAATATGCTCTAGTGAGCTCGCCATATATCCGCATGCTGTATGGTTAGGTGTTCAAGTTACATAATAAAGGCTCAATCGCGTTAACTATATTATCATAGTCATTCATTAATTAGTTATTGTATTCAATAATGTAGTTGTTATTCGTGTACTCAGTATATATCGAGAAATAATGGTTCGTGACATTTCCAATATGTATGTAATGTAGGTTAGTTAGTCGGCGAACATGGTTTCGCCGACGACGAGCGGCGGAGTTTCGCCGAGCTGAAGCTTGTTTAGTGTTTGACGTCGGCGTGTAATTACACCGAAATCTGTCGGTGAAACATTTGCACGATTAATTTTATAGTCGGTAAGAGTTTTATCGATTTGCGTGTCAATAATTAGTGTACGGTAATGAAAGAGTATTGGCGGCACATATCAGTTTAGCTACGGTCCGGTGGTGTGCGCGATTTTATTTTGATCTGTGATTCGTGAATGCAGTTTTTTTTTAATATAGTAAGGCAATGGAAACGCGTTGTTACAGTCATATTTTGTGTAATTTTTATATAAGTGCAGCCAATAGTGCGGTGTTTACATTTATAATTTTATACATCATAGATGTTCTCAATGAAATGTAGATTTATACATAAAAGTTTTTTTTTAATTTTAAAAGATATTATACAGATAATAACTGGTATCTTCCTGATAAATTTCCGATTATATTTAGTTTTTAGCTCCTTTATTTGAGACAAGCCAAAATTAATGATATTTTAGTCCGAATGTGAAAAATTCGAAATTATTCCGAGCCACTTTGGAAACTTCTTTTCTATGTCGGCTAGTTTAATTTTGTAGCGGTAATCACTAGAGGGCGTAGTACACCCTGCAAGCCAACGACTGTCTCATGATATCATAGAATGTAATGTAATATTCTCAACAGTTTACATATACTATGTGTAATATTTAGATATAGCTACGTGTGTAATTCAGATAATATGTGGCTGTGTGAACGTAAGTTATCCGGGACACTCTTGACAGATTCTACATCAGAGTTTAGACTTTATCTCGTGAAATTTAGTCTAAAATCGAATGTAAGATTTTGACATCGTAATCATGAGTGGTTCCGTCTCGTTACTCTTTGTATCAAATAATTTGTCGATGTGTAACTTGTAGTTTAACTTTGTATGCCATTATATATCTAATTATATTCTACATAGAGTTCAATATGGTGTCCATCTTAGATCTAGGGGTTTTGAATAGCGAGCTTCCAAATATTTTGAAACCAACGTAATTTCTCAACATATAACGGTACAAAACATATCTACGATACTATTTATATATAGATAAGGCGTTACTTAAAAAGTAAATATGGTATGTTTAATCGACCGCCGTCAGTAGCCATACCCATAGGGCATAATTATGTACGGCTAGTGATGTTGTAAAGAGAAGGAGAATGTAATCTAATATTCCTCAGACGCAAAGAAAGAGTCTTCCGAATATTCTAGGTGATCAACGTTTTATGTAAGGACGTTGTATATAGCACTAAGCAGTACGAGAATTTTAATTGTGCGATGTAGGACCAGTAGTTCCGTACAAGTTCGGCTTGACTTCACTAGATGGCGCTCCGCAAATTCCACCGTGTGTAATCAAACCTGACGATTCCCTAAATTAGCTACTATGTTCGTGGTCCACTTTGTCTCCTTCGTTAATAGCTCTACTACGGGACATTGGCGGAATTGATGCTCAAAGCACAGAGCCATTCAACAAAAAAAAAACTATGTTCGTAGCAGGGAATATTCAGTTAAGCATTTCCCCACCAGTGGGGAAAACTGGACACTTTTTTTCACATTCCACTTTGCCCCACCAGTGGGTACGCTTAGTGGACAAAGTGCAAGTACCCAGGCGGTCTCGTCTTGAAACCTCGCTCGATTTAGAAAAGCGCATGCAGAACGAGCCACGCCGCTTATTCGGGCTGAATGCTTCAGCTAGAGCTTTGGCCTCCGCACATAAAACCTCGAGAGACATTATACTTGCATAGTGCAGTGTTTCTGCAGATCAATAGGGTTGCCAAAACTTGTTGAATGACTAGTATTTTCTTTAGGGACGGCTCCTGCTTAAAAAAGGAACGCCTCTTGGACCTAGTTCCTAAAGAGCTATATCTTACCAACCTATTCAACTTTTGACGGCCTTTCCATTATTTGTAAAATATCTTCAATATTATTTTACGTCATTAATTAAGTATTATTTCAGTCAATGAAATCTGATACACGAAAGAAAATAAAAAGTATCGAGCAATACAATATAAACGTGTAAAATTGATTACCACTTCTTGATGAACTCGATAATTAGGTATGTAAAATAGAATTGGTTACTCATTATTTGATGCAAAATTGAGCTGTCAAAAGTTGAATAAATAAGAGTAAGTAATTATAACAATGATTCCGGGATTTTTTTGACAAATTTACTCTAGGCTCTTGTAAATGTTATAGAATTTAGTGTTTTAGGTCTGTTGCTGACCGTTCCAATCGTGGCATTTCACGAGTGCCTGCGCAAAACCAAACCATTATTGTATATTTCAATGATGGTAAACAGGTTACTTTGCACTTTTAATAGTACCTACTTGCAATATTAAATATAAATAGAATATCATGCCTAATAGTCTATGTACAGATTTAATGTACCATCGTTCAAACACGTAATTCATTCCAAATGGAACGTAGTCCGCCATATTAGATTTATGACGTCACCCGCGTCACTTACCTTTTAAGCGTTCTATTCTCGATGGTAATAATAAATTGAAGATACCTACTTAGTTTTTATTTTCTGAACATGCATATTTGCTCCTTCAATTTTTTTTTTAATTTTTGTGATCGAATTTCAAAATATTTGGAAGCACCATTGCTCGGTCAAGGAAGTGTACCTACCCAAAAACAATTCGACAATAGTTTGCGTATTATTGAATGTGTACGCTTTTTCAAAGTAATAAACTTTTTTAAATGTACGCTGTTAGATAAGACGTGTTATAATAGTGATAGGCTTGTTTACAACTTTTAATCTAACTGTACCTATATCATAACTTCATTTCTTCTTGTTTTGACGTGTTTATTGAAAATACTACCATAATTATACCTACTACTTATGACCGTTTTCGCCGTGGCTAAGCCAGGTAAATCAATCGCCAGACTTGTATGTCACACTGCGGTGCATCAAAAACTAACTAATGAGCAAGTTTTAAATAAAATTAGTAGGTAACAGGATTAAATAAAGTATACAACTTATAATAGGAGTAGTTTCACCATTGAACATGTCAGAATAAGACCGTAACAAAGTGAATAATAATATAACTGCTAAAGACGAGGTAGTAATGACACTTGCATTTTGTCAATATTTCATATAGACATACGTTCTGTGTTATGCTGACTGTACTCGATGGGCAAACGTGAACCAATGTACCCCATAGCATACTAAACTACCGTCATTTATGTAAATTTATTGTCTCAAATGTCATTATAATTTTTTATATAACAAAAAACATATACCTATATGTTGCTGCTGTATACCAGATTGTATGTTTATGAAATGACAAATAGCAAGATGTCTATACTATCGTGTATCAGTATCATTCTTATATTACACTATGAAGTAAATTATACTTACCTACTATGACTACAATATAATAGTCCCAGATATCTAAATGTAACCGAAATATATGTACTCTGATTTATTTTATCAAAGTTCTGTACAAGCGAATACATAACTGCTATATTATATAACTAAAGGGGAAGATATGGTGCGTTTTTCAATAATTTTCTCAACAATTGTCTATTTTTAATATCATATTCAATCCTCTTACTAATAAAATAATAACAATAAAATAAAAATGTGAAAGTTTGTGAAGTAAATGTATGTAGTTTGGAATAACTTTTATCCCTGGAATAGGATAAAAGTTATTCTATTGGCTGCAGAGTTGAGATCAAAATGTTAAAATAAAAAAAAAATGGAAATAAAAATACAATAAATTCTTGAATGGAAACACGAGCATACACACCTCCATATACATAATCGCACTTAATTACCTCATTTTGATATCCACTTTTCGAGATATCCCTATTGCATCCCAGACTTTTCCTTCGAACCGACTAGAACCGCACACCGTTTTGTTTACATGTTGTCGCAAAATAACCGTCTCTGTGGTTACCGAGGGATATCTGCAAGAAGAAAAGGCGCTCCCGCGTAGTCCGGAGTCTTTCTTTCTTTACTTCGCACGATCTTTGGCAACACTAGCAGCGAGGCATTCGTACCCTATCTTCCCTATTTAGTTAGATTTATTTTATGCCCATTAGACAATTTCATATTTATCCATAATGAAATATATGAGTATAGTATTGTAATTAGACTCTGTAATTTGCGTTAACTGTATGAGTGAACTTTTAATTTCTATGGAGAAGTTATGGTCAATATTTGAATGAATTCCAAGTACAGTGAACAACAAAAGTGGCTTGACACGTTCTAATTTACAGAGAACATAAGGTCTTGAAGCTGTCATAAAATAATAAGCAATACTTAGGCCTCTGGGGATTAATAAACTTCAGTATACATGAATTTATCGGTAGGTACCTAATAATTCCCGAATTAAAAAAAGTAGAATTGTGAGATAAGCTAAAAAATTTTGTAGTTCATTGTATCAAATTTTCTAATCATCCCAAATATCCCCAATTACCAACTAAATAAAATGTATCAATGAATTCCTATTATGTACCAAATTAAAATCTTGACAAATTTATTAAGATATGGTTTTAAGAAATTGTTATATTAGGAACTTACTTTCGTTTATAACATTATTACCTACATATTTTAAAATAAAATGACATTATTCATTTGAAAACTAAGAAAAGGATGATTTGTAGATAATAGTTTAAATTTCATTTTCTGAACCTGAATCAATTTAAGTTGATTGATATTTAGCCAAACCAATCCATATTACGATATTACTGTATACCTACTAATTTGAGTGTTGATATTTGTTTTGTTCATTATTTTTGCAACTGTATTGTAATATGGCATCCCTTGTAATATTATTTATATAGCGGCATCAGATTTTTCATCAGCTAGTCGGATCCGAAAGTCTGATCTAGCTAACATTTCCACTTCCTTCTACAGAAGACTTCTCAGCGGTCTAGCTTAATACCTGCTACACGCATCGTTTATTATATTTTATTACCCAACTGCCGAAGGAAGGAGGGTAATGATGTCCTTAATCACGCAGGTCTGCCTATCGGATCGGACTTGTATTGAATGTTCAAATAAAATTATATCTTCAACACTTTCTGAGAGCCGGATCGGAATATCGGATCAGACTATTTCATGAAACTAACATAAATATAGACAATACCCAGTCTAACATTCGAAAAATCTATAATAATCAGCTTGTTCTAATGTTCAAATATTTTACAGGCAGATATAAACCATAGAGCACAAAATTGCGCTAATTTTTCATTTTTTATATTGAACGTAGCCCGCCCTAACACGTTTTATGTTGATCTCATTACAGCTGAGTGATGACGTCACTTGGTGGGTTTTTCTGATGACGAAATTAAAATTATTTATTTAAACCGATTTGAAATCATCACACATTGTATGCCCATGGTACATGGCCAAACAAACTTATATTATAGTATTATGAAAAGTTCATTTTAAGTTGATTAAATTAGTACAAAAATATCTTATGTTTATGTTTCAATTTTCTATTTAATTCAATTCAATGCATTCTTGCAAAAATGCAAAATAGACTGTGCAATAATGTGGACGTTCTTCAGAATTTTATGTTTGTTTATTTTGACTTAAAAGTCATAAAAGTATAATTTCATTACTATATTTTTAAGTAATGTGATGAGATTTATTATTTTATCATAATTTGCAAGTATAATTTGTATTTATTGTACAAATAAAAATTTTGCATTAAAAACATGCATTTTATTTTCATATTAACATTTATTTCAACTATGTATATACTCTCTACACTTTCATCTTAAACTACAACATTAAAAAAATCATTAACAACACAGTGTCTTAGTTTTTTTTATGAAAGGATTGTATAGTTTCATAATTAACAGCCCATACAAAATAAATTATAATAATTAGTTATTACATCAATATAATATCATAAAAAAAATAGATGTAGATCTACTGAGATCTACACATATATCTACTCACATATAGAAAACATCAATGACTTCATTTCATTATTTATTAATTTATCCAAACAAAAATGAAAAATTATTTATTGCAAAAATTGCAAAATTTTGTTTATAAAATTACATAGTGGTACTTGTATAGTGTTGTCCTCCCAATATGCATGATATATTTTTAATTAAACATTCTCAAATATCAAAAACTGGTCCCTCAACCCATTCACCCCACCAATTCCTCCTACTGGTAAGATATACACTAACCCGTCAGCACCTTTCTTTGGAGAAAACTCCCATAGATTACTGTTACTTTTAGCGAGATGAAATAAATTCCATATTGTTAAGTGCCTTGATTTACCATGTTTGCAAAGCACATAGACATTCTTTGGATCATCTTCATAGTTTGTTACTCCATCTGGATTTTCTGCTACAACCATAACTCCACAGATTAAGGCCCAGTGTGCTGTGTGACCATTTTTCAAACACGGAGAGTGATTACAATCTGCATCATAACTGATTATAGAGTTAAGGTTTTCTTTTCATTAGTGTTTGACTAAAATCCATACTAATATTATGTGCGAATGTAACTCTGTCTGTCTGTCTGTATGTTATGTTATCACGCCTTTTTTTTCCGTGCGAAAATCCTCACGGATACCCCGCCGGGGCTGGAAGGGGAGGTTATGTCAGACTCGAACCGACTAAAACCGCACGCTGCACCACTATTTTTGATGAAATTTGGAATAGTGGTAGATTAGACCTAGAGAAAGGACATAGGCTATGATTGGTCGCGATAACCGACATGCACGCTGGCAAAAGCTAGTTAACAACTAAAAGATGGAGATCTCATTGGTAGTTGTCTCTACCTACCCAACCCTCATCTGTCTGATATGTCTTCAGCTTTATTACAATGTTAATCCCTATTGCATGCAAAGCTTTCACCTTGAACCTCATGTTTCACAGTTACTTCCAAATTCTTGTTTTGAGTCTCGAAATGTACATCATATAAGAACCGGTGTTATAGATAATATGAAAAAGGATACGGGACTAGTAATACAGCACCATTTAACAGCCTTTTAACAGTCTCAGTACTAAATAGGCCTCCACATTTCAATTCACATCTAACATTACTTATTTCTGTTAAACTGTGTACTTTTTCGGAAAGTTTCATCATATCTTTGCAACTAAACATCTCACCGTTGCTTGTGTAGCCTTCTAATTTTGCTATGTTCAGCAATTCATCAGGTGTAGCTTCGCCATTAACCAGCATTGACAGAGCTACAAGACCACAGGTTGGACCAATTTGCAATATTGTTTCAAATCTCTTATAACTGTGTTTGTAAGGTGGTTTATTTACACATATACCGTTTCTGACACATGCTTCCCTTAACTCAGGATGTAAAGAGGCCCATTGACAGATAGCTGGGTCAATATCAATTTCATTTGTCTCTCCTATTTTAAGTGTCTTCGGAGACGAATCAGGATCTTGCAGTAATAGTGGTGGCGGAGGGGGTGGTACTCGTGGCATTGTGCACATTTTGATAGAAATAGCGATATGAAAACAAGTAATAGAGTTAGAACTTATATAACAACAAATAGAACCTAGATATAAATTAAGAACCTACATTAACAGCCATATTTTTAAGTCTTCTACATATTCACCAAAACATTAAAATATAAGCATAAATACTATGGATGTAGTACTGTACTTTGTACATATTATTTTAACTTATTTTTATGCAAACAAAAACAGTAGGACCCGTACAACAACTCAACAAGTACATTTTGACATTTTTGACATATTTAATTTTAATTATTCGTCCACCACTTAGAGTATATCAAGAGGTGCCATACCTACGAAAAAAAAACTGCCTACCTAAACTTGGATTTTATGAATGAATGGAAAGCAGTATGGCGGCCTAGTAGGGAATCCAGTAAACTGTCGATAACTACTTATCGATATAAAAAGGGCACAGACTAAAAATATATACATTTGAAAGAAAAAATTATATATCTGCGGTAGCCTAGTGGTATTGGTAATGGACTGCTGAGACGAGGTCTTGGGTTCGATCCTAGGTTTACCATGGCACACGCCAATGACTTTTCGATGCTTTTCGAAGTCATGTGTGTATTTATCGCAGGTTTATAGGTGCCCGGTTAATGGCAATAGGCTGGCCACGTATTACATTGGGACCTAAAACATAAACTGGCGAAATGTGGGTGCTAGCACCTCTGCCTACCCCTTCGGGGAATACAGGCGTGAGTTTATGTTATGTTATGTTAAGAAAAAATTAAGTGATTAGCTTAAGTGGATGCCGATTATTTGTATTCTCAGGTTGCAGTGTGCTTATGGCTTTCTGTCAGACTTTCCTTGTGATAGCCGGAGTTTCGAATAATTCGCCCAGAAGGACGTAGAATCTACAAAGATTCTTTACAGTCTTTGAGTAACGATATATATATATATATATATATATATATATATATATATATATATTTAGTAGTACTCCAGGTACATAACACATTGGCACAAAAATAAAATCGATTTGGACAAAAAAAAAATCGAATTTTTATTTAATATTTTTGTTTTTTTTTTTTTGTAAAAAATGTTTTAGTATCTATTCATCAGTAATACCAGTACCATTATGCGATAGAATAATAAAAAGTCAACGGCATTTCAAAAGTCATTCACTATGTATGGAAAGTGGTCTTCGTTCTTTAAATATTTGGGAAAATATCGATAATTAAAATTCTATCACCGCATCACTAGCAATTTTATTTGACCAATCAGGTGCTACTACATCCCCACTACGTTGGAAAGCAAGATGGAGAATTGGCGTTTTCCTAATATGATTTTATGAATGAATTTCGTAGTAGCTTCACGTCTGTATATTTATGTCTATGGTCCACCATCATACTCTAAGTCCACCATTCACAGATTACCTACCATCATTCATTTCCATTCATTTCATTTTAAAATAATGAATGAAAGGAACGAAGTAAACCCAGCCATGTTCATCATATTGTATTCTATTGTTTGTCAGTTTGTCACTTCCACAGCTTCCACTTTCAACAACAGTTTCCAGCAGACCGCTGCAGTTTATTATACTATTTCTTTTTGGAATTCGATTTTTGGAACACTTACTTTAGCCGACGTGGTTCGTTGCTGCACCTGTGGTCACCTGTGTGTGAGAGTCCCGAAATAGTATAAAAACTATGAGTTAGGAAATGGCGTGATTTTATGTATATGAGTTTACACCGCAATCGTTTAAAAATAACAGTGTAATCGTATAGAGTCACACGTGTATTGATCCATTGAAAGTAAATCACCAAAAATGCCATTACAAAGTTAACCGATCCTAGAGAAACGAATATCTGGAATTCTGGTCTTTTGTTCGTGATGGAGGTTAAAGCAACTGTATAGATTTTTCATTTGAGCAGAACTGGAGAAATGCAGTCACTGTAACCGATACACGAGTGTAACCGCGGGCATATATCTGTATTATTACTGTATATGTAATCTGTGACCATTCCATGAACGAAATTAGAATCAATAATAATTGTAAAATGAGGGCGTGGTTTCCGTCTTTCCGTCTTAGTATGAAACCATTCGTTCATTCATTCAATATCTTAATTGACAGATGGTTAGAACTTCTTGGTGTGCTAGATAATTTTGTGTAGTAATTAATTATTTATTGAAGGGAAAGTGACAACTTTCTACTAGTTAAACTGGTTGTGTGAGACCCCAATTCACCATGTCGGAGACACGAAAAAATCATCTCACCATAGATGGAGGGCAAGCTAAAGAAGACGACCACGTCTCGTCTTACAAGGCTATTCCCGAAACAGATACAGGTAATTCCCGTTTTCCTTACTTTATGGTGGTTTAGTTTGTACAATATTAATGTTTTAGTCATATCATGCCACTTTTGTTAACAAATAAAGAATCTCTTTGTTAATAGTTATAAGCATTAACCTCTTTACAACTTGAATTCTGACGCAATCTCATAATGTCATTGAACAAATGCAAATAAAGCGGGAAATTGTTCTTGTGATAACTTATCAAACGACTCGTGACGTTATCAATGAAAAGTAACGAGCACAAGGTCAACAGTAAACGTCAAATGCACTTTAATTCGACAAAATTAAAAAGTATATTCACATGGATTTCATCAATGTTGTTCCTTATAATTTATTTTATATTATAGTTTCAGATGTTACTCGTGTGTACTATTTTTAATTACGTTGTTTAGATATTTTTCGTTTTAATGTGAAACGTTCCGTATTTTAAGTGAAGCACTTATCATATTTACACTCTACGTCATTTTTATTCGGTCGGGTTATAAAGCGCTTTAGCTCGCGCGGCCGTCAGCGCCATTTTGTCCTGTCTGTTCGCGTCCGCTGCAAAGCTGGCGATCGGCGCTGTATGATGCAAGATACTATCTTGTTTGCATCCGAACGGCGGCTATTTCAACAATTTTATGTAGAAGTTGATCTATAGAAAATATATGTTACGGAGAAGAGCTTTCTGCAGCAATGAGCGGTAATTTATTATACTTCTTATTGATAAGAAACATGGTCACAGAAATATTTTATTGAGATTATCATGCTTGGTTTAGTGAATTGAAACTTCCTGTTTCTGCAAATAACTTTCATTTCTTATGGCTCCAGGCATTGTCCTGCTTGCTACAATTGGTTGAGTAAACCAATTTGTTTGTGACCTGTGACTGATCAGCTAGTACATCAAATATAATATGAAGAAGCTATGATGACAGATTTTGTTTTCAGCAGAACAAATTGAATATCTGGAAACTGAAGAAGTCTATATGCAATTAAATCAAAGTGAAATAATGGAGACAGACCAGAGCGAGGAGCTTGAGGACCATTGGGAACACAACAGTATCAAAACCTTACTGAGTCAATACCTTCAGAATGTAGATAAATTTCGAAGTCCTAAAGTGAAGAAGAGAAATGTGTGGATGGATATATCAACTATCGTTGGCAAAGGTCCGGACTGTTGTGACAAAAAGTTTCGTAACTTAAAACAGACGTATGTAAGACTATTGAGAAAGAAAAACCGGAACGAACTAACTGTAGTGAAATGGCCTTATTTTGAAATATTTGAGCAGATTTATAATGAGAATGGGACATATAAGCCGGATATACAACAGAGGATTCAGGAGAGCCCTGCTGAAAATGTTACTAAAGCATTACTATCAATAGCTGAGAGTGCTGAGACTCCGAGTTATGAATCAGATGTGCATAAAGGAGAAACATCAAATGGACAAAGCAACGAGTTGAAACGAAAGTTGACCAGAAGGAGATGTACGGATTTCCGAAAAATTACTTTAGAAATGAGAAATAGGCAACGAACCGTTGAACAGAAACTTGATAGGCTAATAAATATTGTACAAGAATCTAATAGCATTCAAAGAGAGAGGAATAGGCTATTTGAACAATTTCTAGCTAGTTTGAATCAGAACACTTGAACTTAGTTATCATTGAAATCTTTCGAGTCCATCGACCCCACAATCACTTGTGGTATATCTTCACCGGGAGTATTTACCTGTAATATAACATTTGAGATTAAATTTTAAGCATTGCATTGCAATACTGCCTATAAACGTTTGTTTGTATACTATTTGTAACACTTTATTACACTTTTACATTATAAATATGCAATGTAACATTTTAGCTTCAATTTTGTTACAAGACTTATCAATATATTACAAACGGGTTGTGTATACATTCACACCTTGCTCACTAATGAAAGTGATGAATGCTCATTACAGGAAATTATTCCTGGAGATTAAACAAAAATTATCCCAGTCTGAAGCTTGTATTGAAGTCATTTTGAATATTGTGTAGACAGGGTTGAAACATGATGTACAAATGCTAATTGTACAGCATTGACTGCAATATTACGATATTGGACCGCAATTTTTAGTGACAGTCTAGCCATGGATAGGCAAATCAAGTGTATTATAGAAATTGACAGCACATTTTTTCACTTTTCCAACATTTATGTTTCTGTTGGTGTTAAATAAAAACTGTTACCTTTTAAATTATGTTGTTCTTAAATAAGTGTAATAAATAAAATATTTTAATAATCAAAATAATGATAAGTTTTAATAATTGAATTCATTATTTTTATATTTCATTGAATTATTTTATGGAAATAAAGGGTATTAAATATTTTACTGTTTTATTAATTATTACAAAGCATTTTTGTAACCCATAAATATTCACACATTCATACTTGGTTACTTATTTAGGCGTCGGTTCACGTGTCGGTATTGACCATGAATGTTCGATTCCAGGATCTCTCGATCGCGAGGCTGACTCATTAACCACTAAACTAACGACGCTTTTGTAAAAAGAGAGAGTCTCTTAGTCTTAGTGCAGGGAACGCAGTAATTTTTAGAACAGAAGGGCTGTAAAAACAAATTATACACATTCAGGTTAAACAAGAACATAAAAATCTTTATGTGTTTTCTAATTTGGATGTTTTCCATACATTCTCACTCTTTACAAAACAGGCCGTACAAATATACATTTTCTAGAACTCGCCATGCGCTATCGTTAGGGGAAATTTATACATGCTAACTCAATAGGGTAAATGCCGTACATTTCTTGCGATGATTCATTGAATAACAATGCCACAATGGACACTTATTGTGAATGAACTGACGCAATTAGGTACTAAATATTGCAGAATACGCAAAACAGTGGTGTACTTTATCTGTATTTTTTTGACGTAGCACTAGGAACGGTTTAGACTAGCAGGTACATTTCTGTGATCCTATTAACGTGGCGCATGCAGCATTCCTGTTGTAGTTAATGAAGACCTCGTACGCGTAGCATCGCCAGAGGGTGTATTTACTGCGATTGCCTCTCGATCGAACTGGTTATGATTTGATGAGTTTCTACGGAAAAAGTAAATAATTGTAAATTAGTAATAATAACCGAAGTTACTAATATTCCCTCTAAGCTAGCTAAATTCCCCTTCAACTAAGCTAAATTGCTTGTGCTAGGAGTGGGTTCACGTAGGTAGGATAGTGGCCAGGGTCGAACCCGGGACCTCTCGATCGTAAGGCTGAATCCTTACCCACTAAGCTACCGACGCTTTAAAGCTTCAAGTTGTCGTCTTCCTAGGAGGCCCAGACGGCCGGGTTACGAGGTATGTCGATATGTCGAAGACAACTTCACCTCCGGCCTAGCACCACGACCCTCAGTCGGTGTCGTGCGGTTTTAGGAGGTTCGAGTTCGACATAACCTCCCCTCCCGGCTCCGGCGGGGGAGGTATCCGAGGGGATTTCTGCACGAAGAGAAAAATAAAAAAGCGGCAGTGTTAAGCATTTTGGGATATCTTATCGGGATATTTATGATTCATAGAGTGCATTGGTGATCGGATTAGATTGAATTCTAACCCGCCACGGCAAGCAATCAATCAATTAGCCCACTGCAGTGCATTGCTGGACATAGGCCTCTCCCAATGTACGTCATTTCCTCCAGGCATGGTTGCTCGCAAGAAATGCTCGCCAAAAGTTGGCTGGAGTTGCCTAACTTCCCTTCAATTTGATAACAGATCAGGAAAGGAGGAACACTCGTGTCGAAAATTTTATTAGCGGCTTTCTCTGCGGTTAGACATGTCATACAATTACTGAGTTAACTTACCTTAAGGATATTGAAAGAGTCGCTAGTTAGTCCTTAGCTTCGGTGATGTTACTTAATAATACCACAGTATTATCACGATTTTTTATTTGATGATGTAACAACTCGTTCCAAATGAGTATTCTAAACACGAATAATAACAAAAATATCAAACAAATTGAGTATAAAATTATTGTCAACCGTTTCCCGCTAAAATACGCAGGCACAGTGCTTAGAGACATGACTGTTTCATTCGCGCATTTTGTTTTTTTAATTTTCTCGTGCTCGATACGTTCATTCTATGTACATGTAATCATAATTTTAGATTGTTTTTCATTTTAAGAGTGAATATTGCCATAAAATCGACTATTGTTTCTTAATGTCTTAATTAATCGATTAGACGCGATCTAGTAATAAAAATGTAAGTGTTCTCATAATGTGATCACGATATAGGTTTTTTCGACGTGTGTCGTAAAATATCGGCCTTAGAGCTTGTTTGCTTAAGGTAGGGTCGTTGGGCGTAGATCTATTTGTATTACGCAATTCGGCATAAGGGTGTGGTAGGTAACTTAGGTAAGGTAAGTCCTTAGTACCTACATCATTCAAAGGATATTGGGTCTATTCCCAATGATTACAATAGGAAAAAATATTCACGAATATGTTTACAACCTAATGTTGAGAGGAAGGAATTAAATGTTTTAGCAGAAAAAAATAATAATTTTGCAATAAAGGATAATCCATATTAGGTATCTGTAGTAAATATTTGTACATTAATGAACTAATGATCTGTGATCTAAGCTCATCAGAAAATATTCAACCAAAAAGCACTACAATCTTGATGACGTCTTTACATATCATTAAACGGTAATTAGTTAAAATGTTGATTCGTCCCCAAGTCAGGACTAATGATACTAACACTTGAAATAAATAAAATAATTAGTTAATTATAAATCAGTAAAAATATTTATTTAAGTAAGTAATGTAATCATTAGTTCTATATCTACTATAAAGGGACAGTAAATTGAGTTTGTTAGCCGATTTATGAATCTTATGATAAATAATGAAAGTCGAAAAAGAAAGAAAGATTCTGCTGAAAACTATGATGGCCGCAATTTCATTACCCTTTTTTTAGCCTACATTGCCTGTTTTTTTGTGATAGTCTTCACGAAAGTGATTAAACTGGGAAAATTCCTAATTTTAAAAAAGCGTTAAATTTTTAAAAAAATTCTTTGCTTTTTTTGCACAAAGGCCAGTGTTGTTAGTGTGCATACCTACCGATTTTTATTTAGGTGTATAGATACAAAAATATTAAAAAAAATATGGGTAAACATTTTAGTAGCTACCTATTTTCTATAGATATTGATTTCCGTCCTTGGCATTCATGTATTCAACGTAATTGGTTTCCAAGGTTAAGTTAAGCATCCCACAATATTACTGTATTATAACCATAAATTAGTAAAAATATATTTTTTAAGTTATATGTATAAGGTATACCTATTATCAGTCCAATTCTAGATGGAGACAATGTAACTGAGCTTGTGTTTCTAAATCACTGAATCGTTTGAATTTATAAAAGTAAAAAAAAAAATCTTTTCAATGAATTTTAAAAATTATATAAATCTATTCTATTGGTACTTCGCACGCGTAGACCGCAAATATACGGTAAGTGTACTAAGTGAATCTCAAATACAATTTTAAATTAGAACCTTTTGTGTCAATACGACGCTTGGCAATTTCCAGATACGACAATAATCCATACTAATATTATAAATGCGAAAGTAACTCTGTCTGTCTGTCTGTCTGTATGTTACGCTTTCACGCCTAAACCACTGAACCGATTTTGATGAAATTTGGTACATGGGTAGATTAGACCTTGAGAAAGGACATAGGCTATGTTTGGTCGCGATAACCGACATCCACGCGGGCGGAGCCGCGGGCAAAAGCTAGTCCATACTAATATTATAAATGCGAAAGTAACTCTGTCTGTCTGTCTTTCTGTCTTTCTGTCTGTCTGTCTGTATGTTACACTTTCACGCCTAAACCACAGAACCGATTTTGATGAAATTTGGTATAGGGGTAGATTGGACCATGAGAAAGGACATAGGCTATGTTTGGTCGCGATAACCGACATCCACGCGGGCGGAGCCGCGGGCAAAAGCTAGTAGTTTTATAAATCAATATTTACAATGTAGGCATTTTTTCCTGAAATTGATCTCTAAAATCCTTCTTTTTTTAAGTGTACAGTCGCCTTCCAAAGTTGCTGTTCTTTTTTTATTTATTTTTATTTATTTATTCAGGCGCACAAAACACATTACAATTTAAAAAAAATATAATAAAATGCAGATCCGTACTGGATGGACTGTAACATAAATACATGTGCACACAGTTAAAACGATATTACAAAAATAAGAAAAAGCTGATCACTAATAAATTCACAAACGATCTTAACATTGAAATAAAATAAATAAATAATTGAAATGGCGTGTGGAGATCCAAGAAGGAATATATGATTGTACTGCGCAGATATCAGTGTGTGCAGCAGGCATAACGATCTGATGCAATGACGATACTTTCATTGCATCAGTTTGATTTAAGGTTAACGAACTTTATTATACGACGATCAAAAAAGAGTGTAATGTTTTCAGAGTTCATATGTGCATCAGTTTCTTTATTCCATCATAAGATGCGTAGGATTCGGATGTATGGGTTATGTCATAGGATTCGGATATGTCTAGTGATTAAGTGATATTCGAAATTTGAATTTAAATTTGAAATCTATTAATGAACTGGATCAGATATGAACGAATGAAAATGATAGACCTGTAGCGTAGTGAATATAGTGTACGAAACTTTCAGACTCCTGCAATGCTGAATTTTTTTCTAACGGTCGTTTGCCATAATTCATGTAGCTCATTGCAAAACGAACCTAGGACTCACGATCTTGTAAAACTGGTACAAATTCGCGAATTTCGGGCAGAGAAAATTATACACGTTGAAACTTGAACCTGCACAGGTTATTAAGTCCATATTATATCTTTTTGCAATATAGCGTGCTTTTGTCGGCAGCCATTAGGTACTGCTTCTTGTTTTCATGGAACCAGTCGCTTGTTAAATTGCAAAATTGCAACGAGTTCCTTGTAAATCGCATTTGTACAAAAACTCGTCACCCGCTGGTTTTCGGGAATTGCTGACTCCATCTTGAGACTGCATTTCAATGCTTTATTTTTGTGAACACGATCTTGTTTTAAATCTCGCTGCACATAATTTTAATTCTGATTTTATTTATGATGCTTATTTGCGCGCTTGCATTTTGAGACTAGAAACTTTGAATAAAAAAATGCAAACGTTCCTATCTAAACGTTCATTATGCGTACTGCTAAGGAATTCTTGCCTAAGTCTTCTTGCCTAATCTGGCAATCGTCAAGTCACAAGCGAATAGGTTACTTCTAGGTAAACGTGTTTAATCGTTGACCTATCATTGAACAGATGAGATGTGATCTATTACTGGCTACTAATGATAACAAATCTGTTAAAATGATAATGTTTGCTTAATACTCTGTATCTCTATTGAAAACCGTCACTGGACTCGTGAGAAATCGGAGGGGAACTTAATAGGCCAATCCCTAAGGACCTTGCAGGGATACATAGTATTATCGTGCCGGTAACAAGAGACAAAATACTCGTACTCAAGTGAGACAAGGACGGAATGAGCTAAAAATAGAGCTTCGATTCCAGAGTTTAGTCAGTTTAGTGCCGCATGTACCGCTATACCGGCTACACACGCATCTTGAGCTGGATGGCTCGTTAGTTTTTAACTGTGCTCAGCTCGACTGGGAGTGTGTACGGTAACCGCGTTCTTTTTTCTACGGTTAGTGGCATTTTCTTTTTGTGTTCATGGTGTTAAAACTGAAAAAAATAATTGAGGTTCTATTTTTAAATAATATTTCGAAAATTAACAGCTAGTATATGTATACTAGCTATAGAATATGTATCCGTAAATAATATTATATATTGAAGGCCATTTGCAATTTACATGTAAAACAATAAATTGACAAAACTAATTAATTCCATCTGCTTTTAGCAGCTAGATGTAAATAGACACGTGTGACTCAAATAATATCGAATGGACCGAGTGTTGGATTAATTTTGTTTGAACTCTAAAGTCTACCCTGGAGGTGCCAAGGAAGGGGACATCCTAGTTATGGGGTACATATAACTAAGATGTCCTCTGACCATTTTGGAGAATACGTTTGTAGTCTCTTGGAAAGCATGTACATAGATGCGTTAAGTGTCGAAGTTTAAGCGATAAATTCAAATACCAATATGTTATTGCCAGATTCTTTTCCCACAGACCATTATCATTACCCTATCGCTTTGGGAATCTGCCTGTAAAATATAGCATAATGATGTAATGTGGATAGGTTGATTAGATGGTTATAAGTGTTACTTTATGACCACGAATAAATGGATTTCTAGTTATCATTTCAATTTTTTTGCACATTTTTTTAAAGACGTAATTACTTTAGTTCGGGGTTTCAGTTCGACATAGGTCAAATACTTGTGTTGGAAATGGGTTGACGAATATGAACGATGAAAGTGAACTGTACTCTATACAGACACACGAATGACCTCACTGGAGACTGTATTACAGTCTCCAGTGAGGTCATTCGTGTGTGCTTGAAATATCGTCCAGTTAAGTAGGTATATGAGGGAACTTGCACGCAATCTTACGGGTTAGCGCTAGCTCTGAGTGGGCCCTCGATATCACAGCCAAACAGCACCGATGATCTACTTATTTCAATCATTATTTAACTGTGATGTGATCCCCACATGACTGAGTTTTATAGAGTCAGACATGAGTTTAATAGTCTGTCTGTAAAAATGCCTCGATAGCGCAGTGGTATGGAAGATTACTATGATGTGTCGGGCACGATTCAAGTCAAGTAGGACCGCGAAAAAAAACAACCATATATACTGGGTGATTTTATAGTCTTTCGGATAAAAAGAATTTGGGCAGTTTCGAAAGCAAAATCATCTGGAAGTATTAATTTGGCAAAAGAAAAAATATATTTAAAACTTCCATACATTTTCCTTTTACCTGAACATCGTTCCCATACATTATCAAAAAATTGTTTTTTCTTTCCGCCGCAAAATTGCCTTGATGATGAAAGTCTGATGAAAGATTTCAAATGAGTATAAGTGTCCAACAATTTCTTATTTAACGATCTTGTCCTCAGAATTCCGGACCTCAAAGAACAGCCTTGCGAAGTCCAAGGAGAAGATATCTCCGGACGGCGCTGAGGAGAAACTGCTACCTAAGGAAGACGAGGTCAAAATTGTCACCAGAGTTGACATGGCTGACGCCAAGTACATTGTGGAAGACCACCGCAATGGTGACGCGAAGATCGAGCTCGATGCTAACAAGCGGGTAAGTGAATAGATGATTAATCAATTAGCCTATCGCAAACGCTGTCCACTGCTGGACAAAGGCTCTCCCAATGTTGGGAGGCTTGGGCTTACTGTTTCCACACTGGCCCGACGGGTTACTATAGGGTTTTATTTGGAATTTTCCTTCTCACATAGTGAAATCGTCTGCGTATTTTTCCGTTAGTCGCTTATAAATCGATCATTGAATGTTTGAAAAATTTCTTACGAAAACACCGTTTTTGACATTTGTGATCAAACGACAATAAACCGAATACATAGGGAAAAAGACTCTTCTCGGGCGGGACTCGAACCCGCGCTCTTTCCCTTACAGGGGGAATGCCTTGACCAATTCGGCTACCGAGACACGCCCGATGTGATTCAAATTTCCCTTCCCTGTCTTTAAGGTGACGATGGAGTCATCTATCCCTATGTATTCGGTTTGTATAGTTGGCATACTTGATGCTGTAAAATTCTTTCTGAAAGTAAAGGGTATTTTAGTAGGTATACCTCAGGACACATAACTTGGACCTAAATCGCGAGACACTATGCCCCGGCGCGCGTGGGTTGCTTTGTAATAAATCTATGCTTCGAAAAACATTGGAAAAAATGAAATGCTCAAATGAGACTCGAACTCACGACCTTTCGCTTACAGGGCGACTGCTCTGCCAACTGAGCTATTGAGCACCACTTGAATCATTCCAAATTTTCCTTCTCTTTATATCCGTCTATAAGGGCGACGGTGCACCAATCTACCTACATTCTTACGAACTGTTGGAAACAATGAATGATTTTTCAACCATTTTTAAACATTGAATTTTTGATGACTGCGCCCAAATATTTGAAAGAATTTTTTATAGCATTTATTATGCAGGCTGTAAGCGAAAGGTCGTGAGTTCGAGTCTCACTTGAGCATTTCATTTTTTCCAATGTTTTTCGAACTTAACAGTTAGCATAATAAATGCTATAAAAAATTCTTTCAAATTTATGCTTGGTAAATTTGAGCTCGTCCACCGCCGTGGCACCTCGTGCTATCCTCGAAAGACATCCAAGTACTGGGCGTACAGTTAGTTAGTAGATAACAGGGTTATAATGTCATGTACCACTTAGGAGGAAGAGCTGGAAGGCGGACCCTGAGCTCCGAGGGCACCGTGGCCTCGGATGCAATCAGGACTAACGTCTTTATGTGGATGATGAATGTCATGTACCACTTCAGTATTAATATTGTAACATCTCACAATTGTGTGCCAAAACCATGTTGTATAGTGATGAAAATCTGTAACCTATTTTGTGAAATAAATTTATGAGCACAATTTAGGTCCAAGAGTCGAGCAATAATCGCGTTTTGAGTAACCACATATCCACTCGGAAAGATATCATCACAATATCAACTCGAACCATGCAGTATTCATTGTATGAAACTCTCTCACTACTCCCTACCGCAACACACACTAATCGAAATCGTAACTTAATCGCCTCGCCTCTGCGGCCCTTGCTGAGTTAGTAGGTGTGCTCTGCTCAGTATGACCTAGCTTAACATGACACACAAGCGAATGCTGCGGGACACTTTCTCTTGGTTTTTACCCAGTTTCTATATCCACGGTTTGTAATAAGAAAATGTAAGCTTTTTGAAACATCAAAATCCGTTGAAATCTAGTAGTTTTTGTGTCAGTTTGACTTGAAGTAAATTTCATTAATGTTTGATATCTGCAACTTAAGACACACCAGAAATGTTCCAACGCGTATGGAGACGTAGAAGCACTTATATATTTTATTACAATAGAATTTTCTACCAGAGCACTTTGTTGCCCAATGCTGAACTATCTCTGCAACAAAACGAAGTGGTAACTGTTTATCTAATTTCGAGTCTGAAACTATCCAAACATAGAATTTTATGGAGTAGTGATTTCACATTTTTTTGTGATTATGTATTGTAAACCTTATACAAGATCATTGAAAGGTGAAAATTCGGAAGAGTTCTTGTGGGCCCTTCCGATTGGTTAGAACCAAGGAGGGACAGCGCCGGTCTTCCAAGATTCAATCGTCTTCAGTAATCTGAAGTTCATTCTGATGTGTTTAAAAATTATAGAACATTTACTTTTATTAGCGACTTTACCCGTGTGGACGTTGGTTATTGCGGACGGGAAGTCGAGAGTTCCCAGATTTATTACTGTCGGTGCAGACGTTACATTACTTCCTTATTAATTTATATATGTACTTGTGGCAATAGTTCTCTTCATTTAACAAAGAAATACTATAGTAACGTACTATACGCTACTTATTGTAATAGTTTTATATTTTACACATTTGGACTCGTGTCAAATTATACAGGAGACAATACTTACTAATAAAGCTGAAATACATTTTATTTTTTAAAAGCATTTAGTATTTAGTTCCTTAACAAAACAATCCGACAGTTGACAAAGTAATTTCTTTACGTATATAATGTAAGAATAGTTCTGTGTATCTATTCACGCAGTTACTTTTTGCTATCCTACAATTTTGCACAAGCTATGTCCGTACGTCCCGTCCCACACATAGCCTACTAGCCATTGCTCTCAATTTGCCATCACTTATGCAATTAACTGTAACAGCCGCATCAGTTAACCATCGATATACCGTAAACACAGATTCTAGCTAGTTCAAATGTTTTAGAGTACGTTCGTTAGTATAATATCTTGCCATAGTTTAGCGCATTTCACATAATGAATATCGACTTTCGCATCCACACAATATGAAAATAACTTCACACGGCTGACAATTCATAAAAAAGACTATGCAATATATTGTATGCCAGTGTCTGCCGTAGGTACCTATTACTACTTTCTAGTTCGTTCCCTATAATCGTTTCAGAATCGATCGGACGAACCAAGGTTGGTCGATCGATCGTCGAAAATGTCACATTTACTCTCTCCTCTACGGTGCCCCTCCACTACTGAGGACCTATGTAGGGCAACGGAAAAAGCTGTGGCTGCATAGCCGATAAATAGGCAATGATTCGAAGTTTATTGACTCGAAGAAGACTCGAATATATAACTGCTAAGATTAAACCTTTTATAGATGAAAAAATTAAAAAAACATGAATGTAACTAAATGAAATAAACGTTTGTGAACCGGGCTATTGATAGTTACAATAAAACCTCTGTTTGTAGTACAATAAAACCTCTATAACGCAGGGTTATGGGAACAGATATTTGTGTAGACATGTCTCACGCCAGTACTAACAGTCTACACTTATCGCGAATTACTTAAAGCGGGTGTAAGAGGAAGCCCGAAGCTGAAGACACCTAGTAGTCTGGAGTACTACTAGGGGTTTTCGGCCTCAGAAACGTTCCCTTTACACCCGGTATATCGCGCTCTAACTGTGATACCTAAACTGTATCAACCTGCTTATAGTAACAGAATCAGGCAGTTCTATCGAAACTTTCTCAGCAGCATCAGTTCAAATTATCGAAGTACCTATATAAAAGTAATACTACTAAAGCGATAAGATAAAGTCGTATTAACAAGCCGACCATAAAGATTTGACGATGATTACCACTCGCGGTTGATGTGCAATCGCAGATGCATGCATGCGTGCATTTTTATCGAGTTAGTGTGATGAGATTCTTAGAGTTATTTCACTTTAATTTGATAACGAAAGGGCTCGCACTTTCATATACTATGTACTAAACTAAAAATGCTCAACGTTACTCAATTGGGGGCCGAGTTTCGAGTTTAGGCTCTCAGATGCAACCGCAAACAATGCTAAGATATGGTGACTGAGACTGAAATTACCGCTAATTGGGTATTATCATATAGTTAAAATAAATGATCTAACCGAGCTTATTAAATTAGGAATGGTAAAAGAGCGGTAAAAATTGTGTCTTGCCCGCGGCTCCGCCCGCGTGGATGTCGGTTATCGCGACCAAATATAGCCTATGTCCTTTCTCATGTTCTAATCTACCCCTATACCAAATTTCATGAAAATCGGTTCAGTGGTTTAGGCGTGAAAGCGTAACATACAGACAGACAGACAGAGTTACTTTCGCATTTATAATATTAGTATAGATTTACCCAACAACCTATATTAGCAACTGATTTGACTATTACATTTTATGACGTCACTAAATCTTTTTTCATACAAGTAACCTTATAACTTATCGTTTTGACGTTTAGTAAAAAGTAATAAATCTGACTAGTTAGAAGAATACCCAACCCCATCTTAACGGAAGGGTGTCGTAAGAGGCGAATAACAGAAAATACGCAGACGATATCACTGCTGCGGGAGACAGAAACCTCTAAATATAACCCTGTACCAACCTGTCTGACCAGCGTAGAAACAGTAGGATACAGCATTCCACTATTGAGTGGGAGACCCCTATGTCCAGCAATGGACTTTGATAGGCTAATTGACTATTATGCAAACGTAAAGCCAACGAGACGAGAGAAAAAATATAAACAAAGCGACCATTACTGAGTTACGTTGCGATAACTAACTATTATTTTCTCTGCCCTTGTCGCACAAGTCACACGTAGGCGACAATGACCGAGCGACAGCTGTCGTTGCGTGTTTCGTATTACAGGAAAGCTGTCAGCACAGCGGTTCTAAACTGTCAGATCCGCCATCTTATGAGTAATATCATTCCTGTCTGGAATGCGCTTGAAGTGATATGTAATAATTTTGAAATAAAAATGTTTGGAACCGATAAAACTTTGTTTACCTTTTTTCTCTCGCTTCGATGGCTTTACTTGAGGTAACTGTAATATTTCTCAAAATCCACTTTCCCCTGCAGCAATTCACGGGCCTGTCGAAGGAAGAGCTGATGAAGTACGCCGACGACCCGTTCTGGGTGAATCTCCGTTGGTTCATGTTCGTGCTGTTCTGGGCCATGTGGCTGTGCATGCTGGCCGGAGCCATCACCATCATTGTTAAGGCGCCCAAGTGTCCCCTACAGCCGCCAAGGACTTGGTAAGTACTATTCCCGATTAGCTTTTGCTTGCGATTTTATACTTTGGAGGATTTATAACGATAGATCATGGATGAGCAGGTTCAAAATTACGTATATTTTATACTAGACTTACTCGTAATATCTAACTCTAAGGCATAGGCAGTCAATAGCTTGAAAGCGTCGGTAGCTTAGTGGTTAAGGAGTCGGCCTTACGATCGAGAGGTCCCGGGTTCGACCCTGGCCATTACACTACCGATGTGAACCCACTCCTAGCACAAGCGATTTAGCTTAGTTGGAGGGGTTAGAGGGAATATTAGTAACTTCGGTTCTAATATTCTTTAAAAAAAAAAAAACTTGCCGGGGTACTTGGACTATACCTTTCAAGGGTATACCCGGGGATCTATGAGTGCACACTGGGTATTCTAAAGTTTTAATATGAGACTGATAACCAGGGTGAAAATATTATTTGATTTTTTTGAGGATTGTAAGGTCAGCCGACAGACAAACGGCAGTCGTTCCCACTAAAACCTCATAAGTAAAATCTAAAGGAACAAAAGAGGAGTAAGTATACCCCGGACATACGATGTAACCAAAATTAATGCGGTGATGATGCTCCTTTTCTAAAGTAAAGCCAACGAAGCGAGAGAAAATAGGTAAACAAAGTTTCAGCGGTTCCAAACATTTATCCCTTCAAGCGCATTCTAGACTGGATTTCTCATAAGATGGCGGATCTGACAGTTTAGTACCGCTGTGCTGACAGCTTTCCTGTACTACGAAACACGCAACAACAGCTGTTCGTCCATTATCGCGTACGTGGACATGTGCGACAAGGACAGAGAAAATAATCGCTAGTTAACGCAACGTAACTCTGTAATGGTCGCTTTGTTTACCTTTTTTCTCTCGTCTCGTTGGCTTTACTTTACAAACTATTAACCTGATTCATATTCCTTAGGTTCGAGAAAGGCCCGCTTGTGGAGATGGGTGACGCCTCGTACGCCGACATTGAGCCCGAACTCCCGAAGATGCAGAGCTTCTTGGTGCAGGGCATATTCGTGGACGTGCCTACTTACCAGACAGAGCCCTCCGCGTTGGAGAGCTTCAAGAACTTCGCTGAGAAAGCCAAGAGCTTTGGTATCAAGTAAGTACTAGTACAATAGCGTGATTCCAGTGGGGTAGAATTTGAAAATCCATTCTTTACATATTTAAATTATTTTAATATGAAAATGATAATAAGAAGAATATCACGATTCTCCATTATGCACTTCAAGGCATACAATAGCATTTTATATGGGTTTTAGATTTATACAAGCTCAGTTATCACCAGTAGGAAGCTAGGTTCTGTATATACACATGATTGTGTACTAAACTCCGAATTCCTGACTGAAACTTCTACTCGTAAACGACGGAACTATTTTTTATTGAATTTAGTTAGTGGCACTGTTGGTATCTAAGGCCCATATTCCAGAACAACTCTCAGTTGTAAATCGACGCTCACAACGACATTTGAACTGTCGTCTAGAAAACAAGCCGTACTCAGATATAGTCATAAATAGAGATTCAGTACTGAGTATCAGTTGCGAAGGGTGAAAACGGAAGTAATAATATTACTCCTATAGAGCGTTCACAGCAATTTTGTATGGAATTAAGAAACAAATCTACCACGGCTTCCTCTGCAGAGCAAGCCGGTAGGAATCGAATTACGACTCGCGATTGCTGAGTATTATTCTAGAATACCGGCTTTACATTTATTTTTTAATCGGGCAGGATAATATATATACCAGGTTCACTAATAATAAACCGTAATTACATTTTTTTTTCGTACAGTGTGATCGCAGACCTGATCCCCAACTACGTGAGCATAGACCACGACTGGTTCAAGCGCAGCGTGCAGAAGGAGCCCAACTACACCGACTACTTCGTGTGGCGCGCCGTCTCAGAGTACGACAGCAAGAACCAGCCCAAACCACCTACCTTCTCCTGGGTAAGAGTCCTCTTACTAAGGCCCGGTTCGACCAAACGCCAGTAAAGTTTATTCCTAGAATGTTGGTGACATTACTTGTTTATTATAAGATAAACTTTACTCGCGTTTGGCCGAATATAGCATAAGAATATTCAATGCAAGAGTTTGGGAGGGATAAATTATAAATCATCATTAACACATTCTTTCGCGAGGGAGAAGCGTATTCGCGTGTGAAAGAGTGCGTAGTGAGTAGTCGCTCTAACCAAAGAGCGTCCAGAATTGCGCTGCAGAACTGCGCCCGCGTGATTGTAGGAAAGAGAGGAAAAGATCGTGCGCTCAGCGCTTCTCTTTTAAATTTCGTGCGCGCAATCGTGTTTTTTGTGAACTTTTAACTTCAAAAGAACTAAACTACTGTCCTCAACACACCCATGAATATTAATCTATAAATATTCCCCCAGAAATCTACCCTCCACGAGCCTGCCTGGAGCCTGGAGCCGACGCGCAACGAGTTCTACCTCCACCACTACGAGACCGGCCAGCCAGACCTCAACTTCAATAACGAACGTGTGGTCAAGGAGTTCGACAGCGTCATCAAGAGCTGGATGAAGGCTGGCGCTGCTGGCATCAGGTGAGGAAAAAGAAGAATCATCTCGGGCGCGACTCGAACCCGCAGTCTTTCCCTTACAGGGGAATGCCTTGACCAATTCGGCTACCGAGACACGCCCTATGTGATTCAAATTTCCTATCTTATACGTCTTTAAGGCGATTTGTGTAGTTAGCATACTCAATGCTGTAAAAAATCATTCAATCAGGTGAGGAGTTCATCGCATCGCATCGAGTTCATATTAGTATCAGTCAAATGGCGGGCTCGAGGAGGGCCAGACCGTAAGGGATGGCTCTGGGTCAGCCGAGGTGCGAGGGATATGTCGTTGACCATCTCACCTCCGGCTTAGCACTACGACCCTCAGTCGGCGTGCGGTTTTAGTCGGTTCGAGTCCGACATAACCTCCCCTTCCGGCCCCGGCGGGGGAGGTATCCGAGGGGATTTCCGCATGAAAAAAAAGGTGTCCCTGCCTAACCCGGAGGGAAATAGGCGTGAGCGTTTTATGCAATGTTTGGATTTTTGTCATTAACAATCATGATCAAATGGCTGAACGCATTGTGGTTAAAATTTGGTACTGGGATTGTAGTCCGGAATAATATACTGGGTAATTTTATAGTCGTTTTGGATAAAAAGAGTTTGGTCACAGTTTTGATAGCATAATCATGTGGATTTTTTTTTTGATAATGTTTTGGAATAATGTTCATGTGAAAGAAAAAATGTATGGGGGTTGTAAACATTTTTTTTCTTGCCTTCTTCCAGATGATTTTGATATCGAAACTGTGGCCAAATTATTTTTAGCCAAAACGACTAAAAATCACCCAGTATAGGCTACCTACTTTTAATACATAAAACTCATTCGCATAGGCTGCGTTACTGTTATTTAAATTCAGCAAGCAAAACACAGTGTATAAACTGGCCAACGGGGGCGGTTATGTCGGAGTCGAACCGACTAAATCCGCACGCCATCTAGGGTCTCCAATGCTGAGGTGTAAAGTGGCCCAATAAAAATAAAATCCATACAATAAAGTTCAAAGAGAAAAGTTGAATAAAATAACAATCTATACTAATACTAATATTATACATGCGAAAGTAACTCTGTCTGTCTGTCTGTATGTTACGCTTTCACGCCTAAACCGCTGAACCAATTTTGATGAAATTTGGTACATGGGTAAAATTAAGGCCTTGAGAAAGGACATAGGCTATGTTTGGTCGCGATAACCGACATCCATGCGGGTGGAGCCGCGGGCAAAAGGCTACTGTTCAAATAAAATAATCATTTCTCTAGAATATACAGAAAAAAAATTACAATATTAAGTTTTTTATAACACAAACTTTAAATTGCTGTACAGTAAAAGATGAATATCTATAAAAGACTATCTCACTAGTATCCATTGTCCTACTTAAAGGCTAATAACTCCATAATCAGCACTTCAATTAGTCTACTTTATATTGCATTTAATTGCGCACTTACTACTTTATAAGCGACCATGAATAGTAACATGCGCCGTAGCTCTCCGCTAAAGAAATAAAGTGCAAGTCACAGATGCAACGAGACTGCGCGTGCTAATTGTAATTATTTTAGTACATAGTAGTGCAAGCTATTTTGAGCTATAAGTCGTGATTGATAGATTCTATATTTGAGTGCTGTTAGCTTGTGAATTGTCTTCTTGTTCTTTGTGTATGTTGTATTATAACATAACATAAACTCACGCCTGTATTCCCCGCAGGGGTAGGCAGAGGTGATAGCACCCACATTTGCCAGTTTATGTTTAGGTCCCAATGTAACAGGTGGGAGCCTATTGCCATTATCCGGGCCTAAACCTGCGATAAATACACACATAACTTCGAAAAGCATCGAAATGACATTGGTGTGTGCCATGGTAAACCCGGGATTGAACCCGAGACCTCGTCTCAGCAGTCCATTACTCATACCACTAGGCTACCGCAGATATGATGTATGATACCTATCTAATCATTAATTTTCTTTTAAAAAGAACAGCTGTGTCTCAGAATATTTATCTTATCATAGTCCACTGCTGGACACAGGCCTCTCTCAATGTTGGGAGACTTTGACCTACTGTTTCCATGCTGGCCAGACGGGTTGGTACAAGCTTTTATTTCGAGGTTACCTTCTCTCGCAGATTGTTTGCGTATTTTTCCGATAATAGCCTCTTACAACACCTTCCGGATGAGATGAGATGGTGATACTTGTATTCTTTCTCCATCACCACACGGATTGAATATTTATCTACATCATACAAACATACACTCACACCAATGAAAAGGCATCTAATGAGGCCGTCAAGCTGAGTGCCACCACTGTTAACATGGTGAATGTTTACGATGGTGATTCCCTCTTTCCGAGACTTTGCCTTTAGCTTAACATCAGACGAGGTGAAGTCAAATTGACGTGTCCAGTATAAAAAAAAACGTGTAAATTTACGAAGGGGTAGGCAGAAGTGTATTACCACCCACATTTCACCAACTATGATTGTCGGTTATAGGGGGTGAACCTATTGCCGTCAAGCGGGCACTTAGTCGTGGGCTGTATGTTTACTGTCGGATGGAGAACAGCCCTATCCCTTAGTCGCCGTTTACGACACCCACAGGAAGAAATGAGATGGCCATATTCTACCCCAACACGGCATCTTATTGACGTGACAACGTCTTATAATTCGATGGAGCCGGCTGCACGCACGAAAAAACATGACATCATGCGGCGTTACCTCGCTGTGAGGCGTTCCATTTAAGGCTTGAACTGCAAGCGATAGCGCAGAACGAGCGACAAATCAAACAAATAAAATTAAAATTTTCTTTTGAAAAATGAAACCATTCCATTAGTATTTTCTGACGTTGTCACGTTCAACTATCGTCAGTAAACCGACTTTAAAGACAACCGATATTTTTTACTACAATATTTATCTGCGGTAGCCTAGTGGTATGGGTAATGGACTGCTGAGACGAGGTCTCGGGTTCGATCCCAGGTTTACCTTGGCACACACCAATGACTTTTCGATGCTTGTGTATTTATCGCAGGTTTAATGGCAATAGGCTCGCCACCTATTACATTGGGACCTAAACATAAACTGGCGAAATGTGGGTTCTATCACCTGCCTACCCCTTCGGGGAATACAGGCGTGAGTTTATGTTATGTTATATTTATTTATATCATGTTATTATTGTTATCAGGTTGAACAAAGCTCGCTTGTTGCTCGTGAACTCCACATTCCCTGAGGAGAGTATCGCCACAGGCAAGGGCTCCACGCCGGGACTGTCCCACGACAACTACAACTTCTGGCAGCACAAGCACACCAGCGACCTGCCTCTACTGGAGGTGCTGCTGGCCAGGTGGCTGGCCGTCGTCGACGCGGCTAGTGAAACACCCGGTTAGTGCTCATTTTACCGGCTTGTAGGTTACTAGGCTTGGGCCATAAAGATCTTGGGCCCCATATACCCCCTTTTCGACTTTATGTGTCTGGCTCGAAGGACCAATGGCCCGATCATTTCAAACAAAGTTATATTAACGCATTCAATCACCTTCTTATAGTGCAATGTTGCAATTCTGACGGCCAGATATAGACCAGAATAGTGGCGGTAGTGAACGCGGTCGCTACTCAGGAGGCGCGGGTTTGATCCCCGCTCAGTGTAAATATTTGTATGCATGAATATGGGGTATTTGCATTGGTCTGGGTGTTTTCTATGTATAATATGTATGTATTTACAAAAAAAAATGTATCTAAGCATGTTTATCCGCATTCTGGATTCCATAACAAGTTTCTTCTTCTTTTCGTGTCAACGATTCACTTATAAATGACTACACTATTCGAGAATAAAATTCTGCCATTCTGCTATGCTTACCATGGGTCTAGATAGCGTTGTGTAAGAATGTTGTGAAATATTTATTATTATTTATTTCATATTTGCAAGCCTGTAGCTGTCAAATATACACTTTAAGCATTGTTAATGATAACTAACATAAAATCAATTATTATCTAACTTTTACTATTAAAATACTTATGATCATTGTCTGTTTGTCACAGGTAGTGCAGTATTCACACTGGCGGAGCAGGGTGACTCTAAGGAGTGGTTCTTAGGCCGCAACGTGACGTCACTGCGGCCGCCGATGTCCGCGCCCCTCGCCTCAGACGGCGACATGGAGAAACTCGCCGCAGAGATCAATGTTAGGATTAAGCACAGCTGGCCCGCCATGCAGGTACGGACACTACGCACCGCTAGATCTACTACTTATTAGACTTATTTTTTGGTAAAAACAACTTGAGACTTATTGGAAATGAAAGCAAATGTGATTACGCTCGCAAAGCCGCCTATTCATGGGGTACCGCACTCGAACTCACCAGGGTAGTCGCTGGTATAGTAATAGTCGCCATCAAGTTTCTTGGTTTTTACAGGAGTGGCTGAATCCCAACCTCCTATCCCCGCAATAGAAATTAGTTTGTTAATCTGTAGGTGTACCTTTTTTTTTTTTTCGTGCGGAAATCCCCTCAGATACCCCCCTTCCGGAGCCGGAAGAGGAGGTTATGTCGGACTCGAACCGACTAAAACCGCACGTCGACTGTGGGTCTTGGTGCTAGGTCGGAGGTGAGGTTGTCATCGACATATCCTTCGCAGCCCGGCTGACCCAGGGCCATCCCTTACGGTCTGGCCCTCCTCAGAAATCTGTAGGTGTACCAATGTCGTGTGTCAATCATTTAATTTTTCAATCTACTCTTCAATTTGAAATACATCGGGAAAAATGAAGCGCTCAAGTTGGACTTGAAGCTACGACCTTTCCCTTACAGGGGAAATGCTCTTCCAACCGAACTATTGAGCCACACTTGAATCACTTCAAATTTCCCTTCTCTTGACTAAAAGTTTCATTCATTGAATATAAACTTCAATTCACTAAAAAAATAATTGCAACTAAATCAATTGCAATAAATTTTAGTTGCACGGCACCATTAATTTATTTGAATTGGTGTACCGAGCAGGTGAGGTTGGCTTGATCTTCTAAAGATTATGGGAGGTAGTAGGTGCCCCATAGAAATAAAATGTCTAAATGTGTATTATGTTGATTTCCAGTTAAACTCAAGCTTGGACCGAGATGAAGAGCTGGCGGTGTTCTCGATGTTGCTGCCAGCGGCCCCCGTGTTCGAACCACACCAGCTTCGGACAGATAATGACACCGCTAACGTGAGTTACCTACTGCAATCATGCCTCTCTCCCATCAGAGAGAGTAGGCAGAGACTCTTTACTTTCAGCTCCAATAGGAATGACGCTAGCAATATTGAATTGACAAAAATAAACCGACTTTTATGAGTAGGTACTTTTCTATCCACATCTAAAAGACCAATTCTCGTAATTAAAAAGGTATTCAAAATTCATACATACATATACTCACGCCTGTAAATCTCTGAAAGGGTAGGCAGAGGTGTATGAACACCCACATTTCGCCAATTATGATTTTGCCTCCCACGTTAGGCACCTGGATAGGAGGCGAGCCTATTGTCGTCAAGCATTGTCATTGTCGTAATATAATTTTCATTGAAATCGTCATCATTTTTGACATTTGGAAGATTTAGTTTAGATCGAGACAGAATTTCGAACAGATTTGCAATTGTATTTTAAATATTTAAAAAAAAACATTTTTATGTCTCATTTCACTTCACTAATAAGTACCCGTTGTCGTCAACCGGACAAGTTGATTGTCGTCTTAATAACATATATGTGTTGTTCGTCAGACGGAGACGCTATCTCACATCGCCACACTGCGCGAGGACGCCACCCTGCAGCACGGACACTATGACGTCAGTGCCGCCCCCGACCGGGATGGGACTCCCGGGGCTGTGCTCGCCTGCGCCAGGTAATGTGCCCAAATATTCTTTTGCCAGGTAATCTGCCAAACTATTCCCATCAGCTGACAAGTTCGCTATTTTGATCCGCTCAGTGCAAATATTTGTATGCATGAATATGGGTACTTGCACTGGTCTGGTTGTGCCTCGGAGAGCATGTTAAGCCGTCAGTCCCGGTTGCCTTACTGACTTCTATGGCAGGTGAAAAAAATCTGACAACTGATCTCAATGCGATACTTCGATTTCGCCTTTGGCTTATGGAACTCAGATGAGCAGTCGCTTCGCTTCACAGAAATTATCGAAATTTAGCTAAATCCGCTAAAGCGTAAAGCGGACCTCAGACTCCAAGTTGCGACTGGAATTAACGTTATGATGAAGAGACTTCAGAGACGGGTATTCCCGCCATGTTATCTACCTGTCTACAGCTTCTTATATTTTTTATGTTTAAAACAATGTTAGAACCGAAATTACTAATATTCACTCCCCTTCCAGCTAAGCTAAATTACATGTGTTAGGAGTGGGTTCACGTCGGTAGTGTAATGTCCAGGATTGGAACCCGGGATATTTTGATGTTAACCCCACTCCTTACCCATTAAGCATTTTTCTCCCAGGTGGAAGGCCTTACTCATTAAGCTACTGACGCATATAGATGACTAACCCACACCCCCCCTCCCGCAGGTGGAAGGCGGGCAAGTCAGGCTACGTGGCGGTGTTCAACCCGGCGGATGAGCCGCGCCGCGCCAACCTCACGCTACTGCGCTCCCTTCCCGCAGCGCTGTCCGTACACCACATGTCGCACTCCGCACGGCTACTGGCCAAGTGAGTATACCTACATACGTACTAACCTAGAAATGCCGTATTTCATCAAATATGTGGATCATCAAGGATAGATAACCAAGGATAGATAACCAAGGAAGATAAAATGCCAGTGGCACTACTTGCCAAAGGGTAGTATCACGGGAAATAGAAATCTCCTGTGGCAATACCACGTGTAACCAGCGCCATCTAGCGACAGCAAGCCGAACTACTACGTCACTACGAATCCTGCATCGCGAAAGTGAAGTTCTCGCGCTGGTACAATATATGTACATCATCCCAACGACAATCGTTGGGCCGCGGCCCGCCAGGCGTGATCACCTTGCCTGGTCGGAGGATCCTCCCTTTGTGTTGGAGGAACATCACACCTCGTTCCTTCACACTCCCATGACACTACTAGTAGTGTCATGCAGTAGTGTCAAGGGAAATTGAGGATACTATTCACGCCGAAAGAGTAGGCAGAGGTGTGTTAACACCCACATTTCGCTATCTATGATATTTTGTCTCACGTACCTCTACGGCATTGTATGGACACGTACGGTTTTTTTCCGTGGTCCGGTTCGGTGGTCCGGTCAACCGGACCACGGGTAATCAATTTTTTCCGTAGTACGGTCGACCGGACCAGGGGAGATTACTTATTTTCCGTAGTCCGACCAGCCGGACTACGGAGGATGGGTTAAATTAAATTTATTGCTGTTGCTAATAACTTATTACTAGTATAAACTCGAGCATCAGGTTAGTGTTTCAGGAAGTTTGTATTAGGTTTTGCTAGCTCAATATCTCGCATTAATGGTATTCAGGGGGGGGGGGGGGGAGGGGTCATGGGGGTCATTACCCCCCCTGTGCAGATCGTCTTCTGATTATTTTCTTAATCTCATATAGGTCAGTCATGCATAAATTGAACAAAATAAAATAATGTATAAGTATAAGTAAAAGAATTTTATCTAAGCTCAAGCATATTTAACGAATGACACGCATAATTACCTACCTACATATGACTCTCACACTCTCCACATATCCAGCCCGCGCCCCTCGCGTGAACTGCCCTCTGAACTGAACGGAGTGCGTTAAAAAAATGAACGAAATTCCTACCCGCGACGCACCCGAACTGTGCCCGAACGACGAGCTTCGAGCTGATCATTGCATTGTAACTCATGCGGACAGATTTGGGCTTCAGGACATTACTGATGTACCTAGTAGCGGCTTAGCTCCTCGAGTGCGTCATTCAGGTTTTCCTCTACCTAGGATCCTACAAAGGATCCCTGTGACGTGAGAGCCAAGTCCTCAGCGTAAAGGAAACGTGTCGTGTGTGGGCTAAGGGGTTGGTTTAAGTAAAAAATAATAATTAATTCAAACAAAAATTAATATAAGGAGAGTGCAAAACGGCTTGTCGATGCAGCTTGGTATCAGAGTGCTGGCTTTTTTTTCGCCCAAAAGATAAGTATTGCCATTCAACGTGGCATTGCTGCCAGCCTTCGGGGGACATTACCGCGTGATGACTGCGATGTGGAGGATTATCACGACGCATGCTAAATTATTGTATTTCCAATGTTCATTTGTTTTTGTCAAGGCTCACTTGTTTTTAATGATGTTCATTTGTTTTTGTTACGTTATGTCCGGTCGGACTACGGAAAATAAGTAATCTCCCCTGGTCCGGTCGACCGTACTACGGAAAAAATTGATTACCCGTGGTCCGGTCAACCGGACCACCGAACCGGACCACGGAAAAAAACCCGACACGTAATACGTGACGAGCTTATTGTCATCAAAAGGACTCTTAGTCTTGGACTGTATGCTTACTGTCGGATGGAGAACAGTCTTTTTCCTTATTATACATTCTACAACACACAAAAAAATAAAAGGATCTCCCATTTAGGTGTTAAATACTTTATTTTAAAAGTGCACAAAAACCTGGCGGGGTTTTTGGCAACTAAATAGCCCTTCAGAGCATAATGACCAAAAAGCAAAATGAGCACTACAATCAAAGTGTTCAATATGCAAAATGTTCAGAATGCAAAATGTTCAAAACGCAAAATGTTCAATATGCAAAATGTGCAAAACGCAAAATGTGCACCACAAGCAAAATGTGCAGAACGTAAAAAGAGCATCTAAGGCTTTAATCACACTGGCGTGTTTATTTCGTCAATGTTAAAGAAGCACTATTAGGATCATAATTATCTAACCTTAAACAATAAATCAAGAGAATTAAATTGAAACGGTAAAAGAAAAACATTCCATTATGTAGGCTATATTAAAAACACTTTATTTGGAAAATAATGTTTTAACTCTAAATCTTTCTCTAACTAAATCAACTTAAGTTAAAACTTTTGATTAAACTTAATTAACTTATTAGTAACTTAAATTACTTGGCCTAACGTGGGTCTAGAATTTACAACACGAGTCTAGTATAAATCATTTGAAGTAAAAATGCAGACGTTGTAATTTCATTATTGACTAGCTTTCGTAATTTATCTTTATATTTAATATATATATATATATATATATTTCACATATATATTTCACAACATTCCACACAACGCTTTCTAGACCCATGGTAAGCATAGCTTAACTTGCTTGTGTTATGGAATCTAGAATGCGGATAAACATACTTAGATACTTTTTTTTTTGTAAATACATACATACTATACATAGAAGAAACACCCAGACCAATGCAAATAGCCATATTCATGCATACAAATATTTGCACTGAGCGGGAATCGAACCCGCGCCTCCTGCGTAGCAGTCGCGTGCACAACCACCACGCCACGGAGGCTGTCTTGTCAAATAAGATGTCACGTCTTCTACGATTTCTCCTTGCTGGTTAAAAAAAAGGGAACGAGTGGGAAATAAAAAGTTCCAATCATCACCACTTGCGACGAACGAAATTTTTTTTTCACACTTGGGGACGACAGTATTGACCAAATTGCATAAAAAAACAAAAATGTTGTGAACATGTCCTAAGTATCTATTGTAGGTACATTTTGCGTTCTGCACATTTTGCTTGTGGTGCACATTTTGCGTTTTGCACCTTTTGCATATTGAACATTTTGCGTTTTGCACATCTTGCGTTTTGAACATTTAGCATATTGAACATTGTGATTGTAGTGCTCATTTTGCTTTTTGGTCATTATGCTCTGAAGGGCTAAATAGCACGCCATCTGTAGGTCATAGATTGCCGAAGGTGAGATTACAGGAAACTTCTCTTGCACCTAGGTCCATCTCTTACGAGTTGGCCCTCTTCTGGAATGGGGATCACGGAGTCCCTCTCTCCATGTTAAATAATTTAAAAATCTTGAACCATCTTTCGTTTTATGCATCATAATTAAGTTGTTTGCATCCATAATTAATATTTTTTGTTATTCCAGCCACTCCAGTACCGCAGAGGACGTGGACGACGTTTTAGTCCCACCGCGGTCCACCGTAATCCTCTCCTACGTACCCAGGATCGAGGTGGAGAAGTAAGAAGAATGCAAGAACAAACAATAATAAGACAAATGTCGCGCTTTCCGGTGTCTTGTAATGACCCGTTATGAATTGCATTTAATTTGTTTTTATACTTGACACATGAAAAAAATAATATAAGACATAATAATACATTCAATTGAAGCATCTATAGTCGTTTTATTTAAGTTGAAATTAACTTATTCCGTATAGAGATAGACCATCAAAAAGGCACTTGCAAAACATCTAATGGATTACTCTTACCGGCACCGGTTCGAAACCCGTCAACGATTCCCGATTCAATTAGCTGGTGTAACTATGAATATTCCCTATTTGCCTGTTAACCTGAAACACAGGCGCGTTATTACTGGTCGATAATAATGCACGCGTTATTGCAATGTTTGTTTTCAATACATCAAGTATTAGGACGCGACTAAGTGACTCAGTGCTGCGTTAAAAACAGCGCACGCTATTGTTTGAACGAATAGGGATTCGTATAATGCAATAACGCAAGCAGTACTATCGCTGGGTAATTCCGAGTCTATCTATTTTAGGTATAGGTATAAATTTGTGGTTTAAAATATAAGTAGAAAAATAAAAGGCTGTCATACAAAATAATAAAGTACATTTTAATATTCCAATAACACTTGCATTGTTAATAACAGTTTAAAAAGCATAATTCGTTTGTACAAACAGCTCGACTTAAATTCTTTGTAGTTATAACTTGTATCTTAGTTAGGTCCCGACTTATATTATGGCTTGTACTAAGTACAATTTCAACATTAGTAAGTACAAAAATCAAATATTAAGTCGCTTACGTCGTTCTTAGAATAAGGCCTGTTTCAATAGAAGCCAACAATCTAGTTATTCGTACCATACGTTACCGGGTGAGGATGTTTAATGTTTAAACCTTGTCCTGACAATATCTATCAGGGTCGGTTCGACCAAACGCGACTAAAGTTTATTCCCAGAATAAGCAGCCAGTATGTGGGTGATATTGTCTGTTTATTCTGGGAATAAACTGTACTCGCGTTTGGTTGTACCATAACTCATCTAAATTGGTCCAGCCGTTCTCATATCTCGATCTCAGCAACAAATTTAGTAGGTATATTTTTTCAAGGCGCGTACAATATCTGGCATTCAGTATGGTCTGACAAAACAAAAACCTACATACTTTAGTTTGATAATTTGATTTGATTTCAGTGCGTTTTTTAAAAATTCCATTAGTTTTCGTAAGTTTTGAAATCACACGTTTTAGAAACAATTTTATTGACTGTTGGTTTCTATAAAAATAGTCATTCTTAAGTTTTAAAACAAATTACTAGAGTGTACATTAACCCCTTTAGTAGGTTCAATGTCTTTGTTAGGAATAGGTTCAAGTGAGTAGTGAATGGTTGAACTGAAATACCTCTATTGGGAGACTTGGTAAAGTATCTATCAAGCTTAACCCTTTTCACGCCCCAGATTCGTGAAGACTCGCAATAGTGACCCCCAGATAAGTCTCGAGGTCATTCTGCCCTACAACAGTTATTATTTTCACTCCAAATTTTGAAAAAGTTATCACCAGAAATCAACATTTCAGGATCTTAGGAAACTTCTTGAGCTTTTCTGACTGTAGGCCTAATACATTTGACGCAAATTCCGTCGCGGATTTTCCGCATTGGAGCAGAAATACAAGCATAATAATGACTAATATCGTTCACACTACGCAAAAGCTCCTTCGCGGACCGTTGTGTGTGTAATAATTTGTATTGACGTTCCGACGTATTGCGGAGACCGCTAGGCTACGTGGATAAAAAATGTCTGACAATGGCGCCCTCATCGGGTCCCGGAATGGGAGGTAGACCCAAAAATCGCTGGTTTGATGTCATAGCCGCTCAATAGTCCAATGGTCTCACTAGCATGGATACCAAGACCGTAGAAAGTGGAGAAGTAAAAGCTGGAAAGAGGACTTCAAACTTTTTTGGATGCGACCGGGGCTAACGCAATGATGGTGACGTTCCGATAAAGATCCGTCAAGTGTGGTGTAGGCCTAAGATTGGTCGCTTAACCAACCCATAGTCTATAGGTTTTCTCTTCCTCGAGGTTATTCAAGCCCTGATGTTACATCATTTATTTTTTCGTAAACTCCTCCATAAGCCAAATTTGCTTGTAGGTGAGGATTTACGTCGATGATATATTAGGTGGGGGTTGGACCTGCAACCTCTCTTGCTGGTCAAGTCATTGCGCTTCAACATGCTTAGCAGTTAGTCTCAGTTTGAGCAAAATGGATGTGGATACCAAATTTCAGTGTTTAAAGAGTAGTACTGAATGTGTTTCTTCAACTCGCGTCCATTTTCAGCTCGAGAGTCGACGATAGAAAGGTCTTAGAATTGACGGAAGACCGGTCTTTTAGTGCAGGGTTGTTAGATGCCACAAATGTACTTAATGACCGACCAAACAAGGACGTAGAAGAAAACAGCCAGGCACATTCGAACCAGGAAGTCTTCTACCACAAATTGGCAATCGTACCTCTGGCTCATTTTGGTTGTTAGGGTTCATCAAGTCCAGGAAAATCTTAACTAAATAAAACAATGTGCAAGTGAAGATAATCTGCAAGGCAATGTTGAAATATTTGTCCACCAACGAGTCCTTAAAGTCTATGTCATCCGCTGACATATTTTATCGTCTGCTTCCTAGAAATATTCGAAGCGTTCAATTTCCTTCCTAATTTAATGTATATTCCTAAGATTAGTACAGCCAAAAATCACGCCTAAGACCGCGTCACCTGATCATTGAAGAGCAGCGAGTATCCTAAATGCCCAAGACACAATGGAAAGTGACCCAAAATGGTTACTCAATAAGGTTAAATTTTGGAAATATTGTTTAAGTTTGTACAAATCGTTCCAATTAGCGATGAATAGTCAGGAGAGTAGTCACTGCTGCCATAGCAACACGTCGAAGGCTTATCAGTCGCAGGTGTCAGGGTAAGCGGTTACCGGCGCTTGGAGCCGTTCTTGGGCTTGTTGAACTGATAGTTGGCGCACTTGGGGATGTGGCGCTCGGCTGCCGCCTGGTTGAAGCGTCTTCCGCAGTGTGGACACGACACGTAGTCGGGGTTCTCAGAAGGAGGCGGTGGAGGGAGGTCGCTTAGCTTGCCTGGAATAAATAGAATAATAATTTGAAGTATAGGATGTATGTAACAACATCAAAAATTACATTTGGTATCACACATGAAGGCTTTTGTCCTGATCTCACTAACTTCATCTGCTGTTCTTAACCCTTTAATACAAGCCCACGATTTAGGGTTCTGACTAGATATTTTTTTCCAGGCATTGAAATGGCAGAAATATCCCTCTATAACTTGTAAATAGACTCAAAAGACTAGTGAAAGCGTGTCGTGGCGAATTGGTTGGTAGGTATGTCAAATTAGTGATATTTTCTTCTTAGAACATTTTAATTGGGACAGGCCCAAGAAGTCCTGGCTTGAAATCGTAGAGTGTGACATGCCTGCCAATGGTCATGGCTCAAACTGTATGAAGTGGAGGAGGAAAAGCTGGAAGACGCACTGCTCATTTCGCCTCGGCCTTGGATTCAATTAGGAAAATACGTCACACGTACACACGATCACCATCGAGCGCAATAACCTACCTAAATGTACCTAGTTCAAAGCTCGACCCAACCGACCTGCCCATTTACATTCGCCAAAAACAAATTCCTTCTGTTATTACACTCACCTCCCGCGTCGAGATGAGCTTGCACCTGTTTAGCGGCGCGGATTGCGTTGATGAATTCCTCGTGCTTCTTCCTCCAGCTACTGTTCAGAGGCTTTATTTTGGTTGTCGAGGGGGTGTTCACAGACTTCCTGAGTTTGTTGATGAAGGGTTCTGCTTCTGTGCCCTGTGGGGTTCACAAGGAATTTTAGTTGAGAGACTATGATAGGTGCGTATGCTGGTTACTCAATGATGATGGGTAATTTGAGCCATTACTTAAATAAACATTAAAGAATGATCTGCCTATTGTTTTAGACTTAGTAGCTTGTTGTATCCACACAAAGGGATTTATTACTGCATCGAGTGTAAGTTTGGAGCCCGAGCTAGAAGGTTTTAAATACACAAGTGCGGCAAGAAATCATTGAACAAAATTTTAAACCACGTACCTACTCTCCGTCGCGAATCTTTGAACGTTCGCAACCCTACTGTACCTAACTATACCATTATCCTAGTTTTGAATTTTCTTTTGATTAGGATGAATGTATCATTTATCATGCAGTAATAGTAGGCGTACGTAAAAAAACTGAAACATCTTATCTTAGTGTAGGTATCTAAAAGACAACACAAATGGGATGGATTTGAAAAGAGTACAAAAATTTCGTTGGTGTGACTCTTCACGATTGTAGGTAGCAAGATTTTTATATTATGGGATTTCTGGTGTAAACCAATATGAATACAAAGTATCAACTAAGTAGTTATGTGGCGTTGAATAGTTCATTACAATGAAAATGAGTGAATATGAGACACACATAGTAAGAGATATTCTTGCCTTAAATTCTTGAGCATCGGTTCCCTATTGTGAATGCAGCAATTAATACAAATGTGTAACTTAGAAGGTGTGTATTATATCTACATAATAATATACCTAATAATATGTCAAGTAGGTACAACTAGATAGTGTGACAGTGAGCCTGCAAACATCTTGGAGAAACGTTACAAGTACGTGAAACGTGCGCAAGTATACGAATCAACCATGACTCATGGATTGGTGCTTCTTCGTAGTTGCGTCCCGCGCTTATCACCACAGGGACCTAAAAACACGTTCCGCGAAGCTAGAGCACAGAATAGCTAGAGTAAGTACATACACTGTCAAGAACGTTTCCGATCATTATACATGTTGGTACTCACAGCCAAGCGATGCTTGAGTGCGTCGAAAGGTTTCCTCTTCTTGGAGTGCGACTTCTTGCAAATGTCCTGATGCTTATCCAGCCGGTCTGCGGCGAAGCGCCGGCCGCAAATGGCGCAGGGCTCGCCCACGGCCGCGGCCGCGCCGGGCCCGCTCGAGCCCGCGCTGCCTGCGACGCGACTCCTGGACGAGCGCGCCGACTCCACGCCGCCGTTGTTGCTGGCAGTCTGGCGTGGGGCGTACAGGTATAAGAGCAGGGGCACTTGCAGCAGATGGGAAAGGTGTGGGTTTGGTGCTTTACTTTGCTTAGCTTTGATTTGGGGAATGGGGATTTGAAGAGTGGTTTTGTTTACCTATAGGATTTTTTTGTTTATTTTAGATTCTGAATTATGTAGGCCTGGATTGCCTGGACCTCTTGCTCAAGCACCCATTGAAGGTCGCGGGCACCATCGCGTCACACCGCGACTATTAATGGTGCTCTAACGTGGAAATGCTTCCATTTCTGACTAAGTATGAGGAATATTTGAGTTAAGCTCCAAAGGCCTAATCTATCAGACCGATGCAGCGATGGCGTGCGTTAGTTATTAGTTTAAGATGTCACTCTTAATATACGTGGCCATGATAAATTTATATAATTATTATTAATTAGTTTTTACAATAAGGTAATTAGTTATCGCCTTTTTAATTTGTTAGTCACCTTGAAAATAAATGCAGGATGTGACAGAATAGGTTATGATGATGAGAGCTGGACAACACAGGGAAGCTAGTCAGCTGTACTTTCGTATTCTCTTTTAACCTTTGCTGGAGGAGTGGTAGTGTACCAGGAGACTGGTGCATGCCATCATCGAATTGCTGTATAAAGGCAAAGGATCACAGCAAAACTGCAAGAATTGCCGAGTCTGAGCCATTAGCTCACTCAGCACCATTTTCGCATGCGAAAATAAAGAGCGATGATGAATGTGAACAGACGTGGGACAAGCCCAGGTTATAGGTAAGAAAAGGGATTCTGGACCTCTTGTGATTTCCTTAGCGTAGCTATGAAATTCTTGGCTCTAAGACAAGAATTCTATTACGCTTTCGTAGACTTGGAAAAGGCCTATGACAGAATGGTGAGGAATGAATTATGGACAACATTATCGCTATGAAATATGAATGGGGTGAGCTTGCACAGAGTGGTTTAATACAGAAAAAGGTGATAGACAAGGATGTGTAGCTTCGCCAGAACCGTTATATTATGTATAGGCGATTGCTTGAAAAATCTGAAAGAGAATACGTATGGGTTAAGCATAAATGACTTGAACATCAATGCCCAAATAATCAGAGGAATGTAAGTGAATGGTGAGGTAGACGAAAGTGATGGTTTTTGAAAGAGAAAACATCATGACAATTACACAAAGCTGATTGAAGGAGAAAGAGTGTAAAATAACTTAATGAACAGCCAGACAACATCATATGACATGACTCTAGGTAGAGGATCAGTTATCCTCACTTCGTGTACAGTAGGGTAAGTTTAGCGTCGAAGAAGGGGCAAGTGCTGTGAGTAACCCTGATGAGCCAAGTGAGGAATAGCGTGATACGTACGTTGTGGTAAAAGTAGAAGATAGAAGAAGATCAAGACAGAGAAAGGGGTGCTTAGCAGGAACGAAAGGAGATTGATGATTGAGATTTATGAGGCGAGGGTTTCTAGGCAATACGGTAAAGGTCGACCTAAAGTAAAGCCAACGAAGCGAGAGAAAAAAAGTAAACAAAGTTTCAGCGGTTCCAAACATTTATCATTTCAAGCGCATTCCAGACAGAAATGAAATTGCTTATAAGATGGCGGATCTGACAGTTTAGAAACGCTGTGCTGAAAGCTTCCCTGTACTATGAAACACGCAACGACAGCTGTCGTTCGGACATTGTCACGTACCTGTGATATGTACTTTGCTTAGCTTTGATTTGGGGAATGGGGATTTGAAGAGTGGTTTTGTTTACCTATAGGATTTTTTTGCTTATTTTAGATTCTGAATTATGTAGGCCTGGATTGCCTGGACCTCTTGCTCAAGCACCCATTGAAGGTCGCGGGCACCATCGCGTCACACCGCGACTATTAATGGTGCTCTAACGTGGAAATGCTTCCATTTCTGACTAAGTATGAGGAATATTTGAGTTAAGCTCCAAAGGCCTAATCTATCAGACCGATGCAGCGATGGCGTGCGTTAGTTATTAGTTTAAGATGTCACTCTTAATATACGTGGCCATGATAAATTTATATAATTATTATTAATTAGTTTTTACAATAAGGTAATTAGTTATCGCCTTTTTAATTTGTTAGTCACCTTGAAAATAAATGCAGGATGTGACAGAATAGGTTATGATGATGAGAGCTGGACAACACAGGGAAGCTAGTCAGCTGTACTTTCGTATTCTCTTTTAACCTTTGCTGGAGGAGTGGTAGTGTACCAGGAGACTGGTGCATGCCATCATCGAATTGCTGTATAAAGGCAAAGGATCACAGCAAAACTGCAAGAATTGCCGAGTCTGAGCCATTAGCTCACTCAGCACCATTTTCGCATGCGAAAATAAAGAGCGATGATGAATGTGAACAGACGTGGGACAAGCCCAGGTTATAGGTAAGAAAAGGGATTCTGGACCTCTTGTGATTTCCTTAGCGTAGCTATGAAATTCTTGGCTCTAAGACAAGAATTCTATTACGCTTTCGTAGACTTGGAAAAGGCCTATGACAGAATGGTGAGGAATGAATTATGGACAACATTATCGCTATGAAATATGAATGGGGTGAGCTTGCACAGAGTGGTTTAATACAGAAAAAGGTGATAGACAAGGATGTGTAGCTTCGCCAGAACCGTTATATTATGTATAGGCGATTGCTTGAAAAATCTGAAAGAGAATACGTATGGGTTAAGCATAAATGACTTGAACATCAATGCCCAAATAATCAGAGGAATGTAAGTGAATGGTGAGGTAGACGAAAGTGATGGTTTTTGAAAGAGAAAACATCATGACAATTACACAAAGCTGATTGAAGGAGAAAGAGTGTAAAATAACTTAATGAACAGCCAGACAACATCATATGACATGACTCTAGGTAGAGGATCAGTTATCCTCACTTCGTGTACAGTAGGGTAAGTTTAGCGTCGAAGAAGGGGCAAGTGCTGTGAGTAACCCTGATGAGCCAAGTGAGGAATAGCGTGATACGTACGTTGTGGTAAAAGTAGAAGATAGAAGAAGATCAAGACAGAGAAAGGGGTGCTTAGCAGGAACGAAAGGAGATTGATGATTGAGATTTATGAGGCGAGGGTTTCTAGGCAATACGGTAAAGGTCGACCTAAAGTAAAGCCAACGAAGCGAGAGAAAAAAAGTAAACAAAGTTTCAGCGGTTCCAAACATTTATCATTTCAAGCGCATTCCAGACAGAAATGAAATTGCTTATAAGATGGCGGATCTGACAGTTTAGAAACGCTGTGCTGAAAGCTTCCCTGTACTATGAAACACGCAACGACAGCTGTCGTTCGGACATTGTCACGTACCTGTGATATGTGCGACAAGGACAGAGCCTTTAGGCGGTCTGTGACAACTTCTTGTGACGTCCTCTTCTGGATATGACTAATTCTGTTTTTGACCACTTCTTGTTTCGTCCGGTTCTAGTAATGCCCATTTCTGTTTTTGACCATTTCGTGTTATGACTATAAGTACAGGTGTGAATAAAAAGGAACAAGATCTATATCTGTACGTATATTTTTTTAATAATTATTAATATAACAAGTAATGTTTCAATATGTGTGACGCAACTTAATGTAGATAATTTTTTTAGGAATTCGATTTCGTTAAATCACGTTCTGCTGTTCTATCTCAACCCCTAATCTCGATTTAATTAGTGTAAATAATCTAACATAAGTTGCTTCCGTTTTATTCTGTAGCAAAGCATATATGGTGGGTACAATATTTGTGGTGTGCTGATCTGAAAATAAATCAACATGGAGTGTGTACAGCTGATAAAATTGGTGAGGGACACATTTGAACGTCCCATCACCGAAAAAACAAAGTTTGTCATTGGGTTTTTCAAGTCTTCTAGACTGTATGAAACAAAAAATAATGGTTTTTTTGCTGGATCCATCTTCACATATAAGAAAAATTTTTCCTAAACCTTCTGGTACAGAAATTTCTTCAATTGATTTAAAATTTAGCCGATCAAATTGTAAAAATATTTTTCTGCGTAAATAGATGGCATCTTTTACAGCGCCAAATGTTGGTATATAATCAATTTCATCAGATGAACATTCATTTTTTAGACTTTCAAAGTGTTTCTCAAAAATCTTATGTACGGGTTCGAAGTTAAAACAGACCTCCTCTTTGCAAGCGTTCAATTTTAATAGCACTTCATTTTCAATTCTCCGTGAAGGGCAACTATGATTTGTGCTCCTTAGAATACGCTTCTCTTTATTAATTGTAATGGTAGCGCTACAAACCCCTCGCTGAACACACCGCCATCGAGAAGTACCATTTTTGTTATTGGCACTTAAATTATATCTATATTTTCCACTTATTAATGTTTCTTGGCCTTTTTTATTTTTGATAAACTCCATTTTATAGTGTAATAAGCTATGCAATTATTTACTATAAAATGCGCAATATATCAAATTGACAGGAAAACGTCAATTAATATTAAATGATTTTCTTAGTGGCCAGCATGACGACCAGAGATTGAATTACTATGTAGGTGTAATAACTAAATGATAAACTAAATTTCAATGAAAATTTTTATTCTCGATAGTACTTGTAATAGTCAAAACACGAAATGGTCCAAAACAGAAATGGGCATTACTAGAACCGGACGAAACAAGAAGTGGTCAAAAACAGAATTAGTCATATCCAGAAGAGGACGTCACAAGAAGTTGTCACAGACCGCCTAAACGGGACAGAGAAAATATTCGTTAGTTATCGCAACGTAACTCAGTAATGGTCGCTTTGTTTACCTTTTTCTCTCGTCTCGTTGGCTTTACTTTATGTGTATGTTAGCAATCAGAACGTGGATGTTTTAAGCAAATGCCATCAAGATTATGCCAGACTCAAAGCAAATGTAAAAAAGTCATCAATGGGAAACAGGCGTGACTATATTATTTAAGGTTAACGGTTACCCTATTTGCTCATATTTGCTTATGTTGTGGAAGCGAAAACATGCTTTGCCACTGTGCAAAGAATGTTTTCAAGTTCCGAAATATTGAGAAATTTTCTATTTCCATGCAACAAAAAAAATTGAATAAATAGAAAAATAATATTATACCTATAATAAAGCAAAAAATAAAACGTACCACTGATAATCTTTTACTCAGTACCTGGAAAATAAGAAAAAATAAAAATAAAGAAATAAATAGTGAAATATTTACTACGTAAATACTTTTTTAGTTATTTTAGTTCTATTTTATTTAGATAGATAAAATAAAATACCTAAACATAAAATATTAAACAAACTACAAAAAAAATCTGTTGTATTTTAAGAACTTAGCTATTTTTCAAATAAATAATAAAAATAATCATAGCAGTCCTAGTACTTTAAAAAAGGCAAATACTTTTTAATTTATCCTTAAATGGCCTAGGTACCAAGCCAAAAAACATTTTCTCTTTTCGCATAAATTTGTATCAAGCCAGGATGCCTTCCCTGTAGTTACATATACACATTCTACTTATCCTACTATACACACTGTTAAAAATCGTTACGATCGCACTGTACCGATTAAACTGTATCAATAAATAGCACGGAGACATGTGCTTGAAAAAAATCACGGTCACGCTCACGTATCTGTCGATAAAGTTTAAAAGGTACAGTTTAAACTTTTTTCTTAGCGTCTAAGCTATGCCACTTATATACACTGACGGACTCATAAACTGCATCAAAGTTCAGGTTTACTCTAAAAGGATTTTTTATAATAAGTATGCAAACTTTTTAGATTAAATTATATAAATATGGAAAGACTGGCTCTTAATCTTAAAAAAAAATTAAATTTAAAAATAGAACTGCAGTAAAACAAATGAATATAGCCGGGAAAAGAAAATTTACTTGTAGTATCAGATTTGCGTGTTATTTATAGCAAAGTTTTAAATTGATTCTCATTGATTTTTTTTGCTTTGTCAATTGAATTATTGTTACCAGCATAATTGTTGGGTTAGATTTTTAACACATCGAGAGTTTTTGAACCATAATATGGATACTTCGTCCGAACAAGCGGCACAAATTGTAGCATTGGTGCGGGAGGGCTTGGATCAACGAACGATTGGTAGAAATTTAAATTTAAACCAGTCTACGGTTTCTAGAATATACAGAAGGTTTGTAGAGACAGGTTCTTACAGGAGGAGACGTGGTACAGGCAGAACTCGAACAACCACAGGTCGTGATGACCGATTTATTGTTATAACTTCCCTGCTAAATCGTTTCCTCACGTCAGTTAACATCAAAACCGAGCTTAATGAAGTGCGTGGAGTAAACGTGTGTGCACGAACAATAAGAAGAAGGTTAAAGGAAGCGGATATCACCCCTTTTAGACCAGCAAATGGTCCAAAGTTGTCTACAGCTCACAGACAAGCTCGCTTAAGATTTGCGCGTCATCACCTGAATTGGACAGAAGAGCAGTGGGCCTCTGTATTGTTCACGGACGAGTGTAGGACATGTTTATATGGTGCAGATGGTCGCAGAAGAGTCTATCGTCGACGTGGGGAGCGATATGCTCAAAGTTGCATTGAGGAGCGTGTTCCTTTTGGAGGCGGTTCATGTATGGTCTGGGGTGGCATATCGATGAACGGGCGAACAGAACTTGTGTTCATAGACATGGTCCGTCAAAACGGTAATAGAGGGGGTTTGACAGCACATCGCTACATAACAGAGATATTAGAAGATCACGTGGTGCCTTACATGGGATTCATAGGCGAAAATTTTACTTTAATGCAGGATAATGCCCGGCCGCATGCAGCTGCACAAGTTCAACATTATTGCGAAGAGGTTGGGATACGTACAATGAATTGGCCAGCACGCAGCCCGGATCTTAATCCCATCGAGCATGTTTGGGACAATTTAAAAAGAGCTGTATATGCGAGAAACCCTTCGCCCACGACAGTGGCAGCACTAAGAACAGCACTTTCAGAAGAATGGGACAATATTCCGCAAGATCTTTTAAAAACCCTTATAAAATCTATGCGGAACCGATTAGAATCCGTAATAAGGGCACGTGGGGGTAATACACCTTATTAAAACACAAATAAACCCTTGCATAAAGTTTGTGTCTATTGTTAAAACCAATTTTTTAATTAAACCAATTTTTCTTAAATTTCTGTTTTTTCTTCAAAAAAAGTCTTAAGGTCCTTTCCAGTACATAAACTTAAACTTAAAGATATGACCCTACGCTGTTTTAAAGTTCACGAACCAATGTAGAGGTTTCAATTTAAATCTGTATAGAAAGTATGCATACTTGGTTAAAATATTTATTTCAAAGTCGTCTATTACTTTGATGCAGTTTATGAGTCCGTCAGTGTAGTACCTACTAAGAAATATATTCTTACCGATTGTCCTGCTTTCTGCATGGCCCCTCGGGCCTTATTGTTCTCCGAGGCCTGTACACATCAGGCATTACAAAGTTAGTTCATTTACCTTAACTTCATTTATTATTACTTTAATTCACTAGATTTTTTTGTAACTTTAATAAAATTATGTTATAAAATAGAAACACTCAATTTTATCATCATCTTGACGTTTATAATTTGTCAATATTGACAGGTTCGAATTTGGAATTGTCATTTTGATGTGGTCGTGGATTTTTTTTCTGTAAAAAGTTTGTTCGAGGGCGTCGATTTCAGACTGCACAAAATAGAACTGTGCACAAAATAGCACTGTGCACAAAATAGCACTGAGTAAAATTACAATATATACCTACCGCTATTACATGCGATTGAGATTACTTGCGATTACATCACATTACGATAACCTAATGCGATGCTATTAGAAAAGCATTCTTCATCACTACATATTATAAAACAAAGTCACTGTCGCTGTCTGTCTGTCCCTATGTATGCTTAAATCTTCAAAAGTACGCAATGGATTTTGAAGCGGTTTTTTTTAATAGATAGAGTGTTTCAAAAGGAAGGTTTATATGTATAATACATGCATAATATTGTAGAGCAACACTGCTAAATTTAGAGGTTTCTAATGTCATGTCGTAAAAAAGCACATTTTTTTGCGCTTACATTGCAAACGCTGGCTGAACCCCAAGAGATAAATCAAAATGATGTACTATAGTATTGTACACCTTAAAAAGGCCTACATAAAAGTCCGCGATAGCATATGTCTATCTATTATGGGTAGCCCACAGTAACCATTTATATCTTTTACAAATTATAATTTTTTTATGTGTCATTTTGGAAGCTATTTTTAACAATATATTGTTATTCCTTATCCAATTAAATACTTTAGATACGTTGTACATTTAATGTAAATTAAAATTGCCATTCACACTATATGTATAATTATAATGCATACTTTGGAAGCTATCGCAATATACAATTAACGCACGGCAAAATAAATTCAAGCAGAAATCCCGATTGACATTAGAAACCTCTAAATTTAGCAGTGTTTCTCTACAATATTATGCATGTATTATACATATAAACCTTCCGCTTAAATCACTCTATCTATTAAAAAAAACCGCTTCAAAATCCGTTGCGTACTTTTGAAGATTTCAGCATACATAGTGACAGACAGACAGCGACAGCGACTTATGATGAAGTGATCCAGCAGTGGTCTGCAATAGGCTCGCTGTCTGTTCGTCCGTATGTATGCCTAAATCTTTAAAACTACGCAACGGATTTTGAAGCGGGTTCTTTTAATAGATAGAGTAATTCAAGGAGAAGGTTTACATGTATAATACATGCTTAATATAGTAGAGGGTGTAGCGGGTACAGGATCTGATGCCACGCGGGCGGATAAAAATTGGCGGTACGAAGTTCGCCGGGTCAGCTAGTATATTATATATTAGGAACAAGAAAGTGAAAAGACTTTAGTCGCGTAGTAGGTAATTATGGAAGCTTGATCAACAGGTCGGAAACTTATGCGCAATTCGGAGGCTCATAAATTACGCGACGGGAAACTAAAAGTTTCCTAATTTATGAAGGGGCTTACACCAAGACTATTAGTAATTATTACAAATTAATTCTAAACGTGTAAGCTTTCATAACTTCTTTCTTTCTTTTCTTTCCCTTTCTATTCCTTTTTTAGCCCCCGACGCAAAAACGACGGGGTGTTATAAGTTTGACGTGTCTGTGTGTGTGTGTGTGTCTGTCTGTGGCATCGTAGCTCCTAAACCGATTTGGATTTAGTTTTTTTTTGTTTGAAAGGTTTAGTCGGGAGTGTTCTTAGCTATGTTTGAAAAAAATCGGTCCAAATTGGCCGCCGCTACAAAATGGCGGAGTGCATAAAAATTTCACAAGTCCCTCAATATGGGTATCAAATGAAAGGGTTTGACTAGTAGATCAAATTAAAAAGTATAAAATAAAATTAAATTAAAAATTTAGAAAACCACCTGTCGGGCGGCCATGTATCGTTCCGATAATATGACCGAGGGCTTTAACAGTCAGGGTATTGACTGACATGGCAACGGTTGAAACAAAATATTAATAGGTATTATTAAATTTATTTTCAACTTTTTGGATTTTATGTTTTTTGTGACGGGGGATTTTTAAATTTTTAATTTAATTTTTTTACAAAGTGAGTTTAGAAATAGTAAACTTACAATATGATCATTGTGATTCCCTCTAGGCGTAGCGGGGGCTACTACAGGTGGTGGTTGTGTCTTTGCTGGACTAATCCTTTTTACTGGACCTCTGTTAACAATCAACATTTTATATATAGGTAACTGGCCATAGCCCGCCATAGCCAGTTGTAGCAATTCATAGTCAATCATATTCAGACATAGCCCGTCATAGTCAGTCATAGCCATTCATAGTCAATCATAGCCAGTCATAGTCAGTCATATCCAGTAATAGTTAGTCATAGTCAGCCATAGCCAGTCATAGCCAGCCATAGCCAGTCAAACCCAAAATCAACGTACCTTCTAGGAAGTGGTTTCTTTGCTTCGACAGGTGGGTCTGGAGATCTGGGTGTGGGTGCCGGCGCTAGGGCATCCGGGAACGTTTCATTTTCGATTAGGTAGTTGTTCGCCGCTCTGTCTACCTCGTCTATGTTACTGGGATGAATCAACTCTCCGTTGCTTTGAGGCAGCTGAAATAAAGTAAGCTATTAATCAGTTGATCGGGGGGCACGGCAGTGTCTCCGCCAAGTCGAGCGCGTAGCAACACTGCCGTACCATCCTTTACGGGAACCATTTCACCGTATTTTCAGGCCCCTATTTGAGAACCTCTGGATAAGGACCAGAACGCAGAAATTTTCGTCATCCAGTAAGCTATAATCACATACTTAAAATCCAAAATTTCAACACTTGGCTAGTTTTTTACAGTTTTTTTTTTCGTTAGGATTCAATAATTTTGGACTAAAAAGGCCTCTCTGAACACTTTTCCTCCAGTAAATTTATATTAAGATGCAAAAAGAGGGAGCATTTTTCAATTGACTGTACTCATTCTTACCTTTTGTTTGACAGGGTGTAGATCAGGCTCGTGATTGTGATTGAGATCACCAGACCCATTGACTATGTTCTCTATTTTCTGTAACAACAACAATTAATTCTAGTAAGTAACAGAAACGAATTGTAACACCAAGTACCTTCTGAATATATTGTAAAAGAATTCATTGGTATTCTCTAACCCTCAATTCAGATTTGTTACCCTCGTTTGGTTGCTTGTCCACGTTTTGCGACAACTGCTTGGCTATTTGGCTAACAAATAGCTGTCTATATGTTGCTTGCCGAGGCCCCTGTAGGAGGGAATACTTAAGAAATGGATTGACTTCTCAAGGGATGACATGCTTGTTTATCGCCATTACAATTTTACACACCGACGAGAACCCACTCCTAACACAAGGCAAAAATTTAGCTTAGCAGAAGGGAGGGATACATGTAGAAGGAAATTTTTGAATTGCTGGCAGGCGGGTGGGGCTATTGAACCCGACTGAGAGCCACTCTCAGTCGGGTTCAATAGCCCCACCTGAGCGGTTCATGTAACCTGGTGCAATCGAATTGTATAGTTGGCATACTAAATGTTTAAAATTTCATTAAAAAATAGCAGGAGGGGTTAGAGGGAACGGAACTGTTGCTGTTCTTAAAAAATGGTTCACTATCGAGGATACTGAAGACCACGCGAATTAGAAAAGATATAGTCGAAAAGCGGACCTTGGGTTCGAAGGAAGCTCCTGGTGCAACCAGAAAAACACGCTGCAATGATGATGATGAATCTCTCTCCTGAAGTCTATCTTTTCCCACGGAACCAGCGGGAAAAGTTTAATGGAAGGGAATTTGAGGGAAGATGTTGCAGGCATGTATAACAGGAAAGAATTCTCAGAACTCACATGCTGTTGTCTCTTGATACTATGCGTGGTGGAGCTGATATGCGTCTTGTTGGTCTTGCGTTCCACGCTGAGCTTGGCGCCTGTGGTGAACTTACTGTAGCCGTTGGGCAACGGCTTCCGGGCTGTGGCCTTGTCTGTGTTGTGGATAGGCTGTAGGGGGTAGCTCTTGTCGATGCCGGCTTTGGTGCGTCGTTCTTCAAACATTTGTCGCACCTAGCGAGAAAGAAACACTAGTTTTTGATGTGAAATATATTGGAGCTCTTTGAATGGTGATATACCAAACTTGATATCCCACACCTGAATGGCGATCGAGCCATCATGTTAGTCTGGCTACACGACATATTATTATAATCAGCACTATCTATTTATGACCGGACTAAACTTGGCGTGCGGTGTTAGTCCGTTCGAGCCCTCTTGGGGTCTGTCGGGTCCGGGTCCTCTCGGATGTGGGAATTACGGTGTCCCCAGCTTACCCCTGGAAAAGGTGGGGCGGCTAGTTATAGGTACCTTCCCAGGTTGATGTGCTACTGCCACAGGAGTGTCCCGGTGTGGGGGCGAGGCGGCGGCACCCACGTTGCTGGGAGAGTGTCGCACGCGGTCCAGCGCGCGTGCCTGCTGAGCCTCATACAGTGACGCTATCTTCATTTCACGCTCTTGCATCTGTTTCTGTTGAAACCGAGCCTGGGGAGAAAGACAAATAGGTTAAGACGTATAAAATACATCTTTTCATGCACCTGTCACGTTGTAATACGAGTGTGATGTACGACAGCGTTGTTCACGGATTAACATCCATACTTTAATATTATAAATGGGAAAGTAACTCTGTCTGTCTGTATGTTTAGCCTAAACAATTCAACCGATTTTGATAAAATTTCGTATTGGGGTAGATTAGATCTTGAGAAAGGACATAGGCTATGTTTGGTCGCGATAACCGACATCCATGCGGGCGAAGTCGCGGGCAAAAGCTAGTTGTAAATAAGTCTCAATAGTTTTTAACTAATTAATTTAACTAACTAAGTAATTATTACAAAAAATATTTGCTTTGAGTGAGTTGGTATATTTTTTTTTAATTCCATCTCCCGGGTGGACTCCTAGAAAATTTGGTCAAATGTCATCATAATCCTCAAAGCCGCGGATGTGTGAAGTGGTCGAATTCGAGAATGCCATAGATGTTATATAAGACAACCATTACCGATAAATGTTACGTGCTCTCCGAGTTACAGAGAGATCTCGATGTGTCTAGAAACTCTAGAATGGTCAACAATTGTAAGACTGACCTGCGTTAAACTATTTTACTCGGTTTCCACTTGTTAAGACATCTTTATCTTTTAATATCAGCAATGATAAACATTAAGTAAAAAAATTAAAAAACCCCCGTCACAAAAAACATCTCCAAAAAGTTGAAAATCAATGAAGTTTGCCTTTTAACTTTTGATATACCTAGTAATATTTTGATTCAACGGTTGCCATGTCGGGGGACCTTCACTGGTTAAGCACTCCGTTATATTATCGGAACAATTCAATTCTAACCAACAAAGAATATCATGACGACTACGCTTGCAATCAAAACAAAGTATCGTCTCCAACTACAATGGGCCCTAAAAGCCTCCTTATATGTCCTAGTCGCTGTATCTCAGATTACTCATCATATCCACAGCTAGGTCTACTGTATTACAATGGCGACGCAGGCGCAGTGTTGGCGGGAGGTCGTCGCCTACTCAAGGCGTTGTAACAACCTGCCAATAGATGAGATTGTTTTGTACTGAAGCTTCCGCTATATAGCGTACTTAAAGAATATTATATCTAAAGGGAAAGTGACCTTAAACCTTTTTTCGTGCGGATTTCCAATGGATGCCATCACCGTCGGCCATTGGGGGTGATTGTCGGACTCGGACCGATTAAAACTGTACGCCGTATTGAGACTCAATTTTCGGAGTGTAAGGTCATCCAATAAGGCACTTCTCCTTCAGCCCGGCTGACCTTATCTACGGTTTTAAGATAGCCCCCTTGGGTGTGGGAAGCAGAGTATCCCCATTGAATTACGTAAGCGGTAGTCTATGGTCTGCGGAACCTAGTGGCCACGAATTTTCACTAGAACTCCGACACAATGAACACGCATAAGCAAGCAGGAATTGTAACAATAATAATTACCCTAGACTAAGAAATATTCTACTAGATGAAGAAATAATCGAACAGGGACCCTCTTATTTAAGCCCTAAATGACTAAATACTAGGTTTTCGCTTCTTGTACTTTGTTTTATACATGCTCCCCGGTTACGGGCACTATTGACCCGGTGCTTTCCTCTGTTATAAAAAAGCAAACACTGTCTATGGATTTTTGTTCGGCCTCTATAAATAAATTACACCTTTCCGGTGCCTACAGGGTTGGTTCGTTCGTAATAATTTACGATCGGATACATTTCCGTGTAATTCAAAACAATTATCACTAATTTTGTTTGTAATTGATTCATTTTTTATTCGTATCAAATAATTGTTCTTACACGCAAGTTTACTTAGAGAAATAAAAGAAAATTATACGTAACTGGGGATTTTAGATTGCTTTAGCTTCTACCTTCATCCTCATCATCATCACCATCATACCGTTAGTCTCGTTGACATTCAAATCTTACACTTTGAAGTCCGCTATCCTGCTCTTAAACTTCACGAGACTGACAGTCGTCAGCCCGGAAGGAAAGTCTGGAAGTCAGTCAACAGGTGTGCAGGTCAGGTTGACTTGGATCCCGAAGATTTTGACCTGGGGCCCATATACAGAGCGGAAGATTTTCATGCCCCTTGGAGGGGTAGTACTCAAAATATTGGAAACAGAGAATTTCGCTCAAAGAAATATTGTGAAAGGGATGATTTGCAATGTGGAGGGCCTTCGTCCCATTGGGATAGATAGTGGCAACATCTGTCCACTGCGAACTAGCCTTTCGTTTCTCCTCTAATTATAGTTGTTTTCTTATATACAAAATTTATTAAAATCGTTGAGATAACAGTATGCCTTCAAATGCAACTGTTCTGCACCTTGTTACGTTATAATCAACTTACATAATGTATAAAATGTACCCAATTAGTGTCAGTCACATTGGGTACACGCGGTGGGGCGCCACCCAGCTCGCGTCTAATTAGGCATTAAACATTAAATTTCCACATACATAATCCCACGATTAGCCCATGTTAAGCAACAGTACCCACTACGTGAAGTGTGCCCTAATTGAGCCCACAAATAAGGTGAAGTGGATATTGTACCACTTTGCTAGCCTTACTTATATTTAACTCCACCTAAACGTTCTAATATAGTGCTGGGTTTAGAAACAGGTCATAAAGAAAATATTTTTTATAAGTGGCGTTAGCTACATTTTTTTATTAAGGACACGTCAGTTTGACTTCACCTCGCTTAATAGTGAGCTAAAGGCAACGGCTCAGAAAAAGGGTCATCATTACAAACACGTACCATTTTAACTATGGTGGCATTAACGGCGCGTCTTCAGAAGATGCTTCATCTTACTTTTATTTTTTACATAAACATAACATAACATAAACTCACGCCTGTATTCCCCGAAGGGGTAGGCAGAGGTGCTAGCACCCACATTTCGCCAGTTTATGTTTAGGTTCCAATGTAATAGGTGGCGAGCCTATTGCCATTAACCGGGCACTTATGGTACGGGAGCTAGCAACGTTTTCGAGAAAGAATTTCAGGTCAGCTGATTTTATGATATGCTGTCCTTCTTGCTCTTTCGGTTAGAGTCTGGGCTATCTGGCTGGCGGGAGCGGTTGCGTTCATTACTGCGCATCCTACCTGTCCAGGTGATAATCCTGGATTTTCAAAACATTTTAAGAGGCGTAATTTTTAATTTTTTGTTTTTAAATAAGACTACCTGACATACTTTTTTTATTGCCAGACATTTCTGACATTGCTAATTATGTGCCATACGCAATTCTTTTAATTTTTTTGATAAAAATTTAAAAGTATTTTATAATGTCTGTAATTTTAACATTATGTTATTTAAGATAAGAAAAGCTTAAAATTAATTTGCCAGACATTAATTCGATTGTTAAACCTTGAATTAAAATAAAAAAGGCATGAAAAGTATTGGCGTCATGTATGAGGCAATGGAGAACAGTTCTTAGCTATCCAGGATGTCGAGGGGTGTGCAGTAACGGCGAACCAATAAATATTGAGCGAGGCATTTTCCAAGGTGTCAGTTTGAGTTCCCTTTGGTTCTGCTTAGCACTGAATCCTCTCAGTACCTTACTGAGGAATTCAGGGCTAGGCTACAGGTTACGAGGAGGAGGTCAGATAATATCAATGGTATATTTGCAATGGTTCTCTGTCTTATTCTCAGCTTATTCTGCAACTGTCTCTTTCGAACTACTAGCATCATACTGCAATACTTTTCATGCCTTTTTTATTTTAATTCAAGGTTTAACAATCGAATTAATGTCTGGCAAATTAATTTTAAGCTTTTCTTATCTTAAATAACATAATGTTAAAATTACAGACATTATAAAATACTTTTACATTTTTATAAAAAAAATTAAAAGAAACGCGTATGGCACATAATTAGCAATGTCAGAAATGTCTGGCAATAAAAAAAGTATGACAGGTAGTCTTATTTAAAAACAAAAAATTAAAAATTACGCCTCTTAAAATATTTTTAAAATCCAGGATTATTACCTGGACAGGTAGGATGCGCAGTAATGAACGCAACCACTACCGCCAGCCAGATAGCCCAGACTCTAACCGAATGAGCAAGAAGGATGGCATATCACAAAATCAGCTGACCTAAAATTCTCACTTTCAAAACGTTGCTAGCTCCTATACTATTATAAACCTGCGATAAATACACACATAACTTCGAAAAGCTTCGAAAAGCATCGAAAAGTCATTGGGGTGTGCCATGGTAAACCTGGGATCGAACCCGAGACCTCGTCTCAGCAGTCCATTACCCATACCACTAGGCTACCGCAGATGCATTATTTTTTAATAATTATTAATAACCGTGTTTAATAATTATTTTCATTCCACGACCTAACTTTCATGCATACCTTGTGAACGATAAAAAATTTGAATATTCAAATAGGTATCAGCGAACACGGATTGGAGTAAAATATCCTTCGTGCCTCTTCTTAACTCAACTGGATTCAGCTTTCAGTCTAAATAGGAAATGGCTGAACTTAGATATTTTCGGTAAAGCGAATGCCATCTGTCCGAACGCCCTTATATTTTCCCATCTGTTTCAGTAATAGGAATACCAAAGAATCAAATAATCTATTTCATTCATTCAGTTTAGGCACATATGAACGTCAAAATTTTACAATTAGTGTCACAAATGTCATGAGTAATTAAAATAAATCATTTCAAAATGATTCTTTCGCCTCCCATGATTCTACCTCTTAGTTTAACAGCAAGGCTCGCCATCAATTAGATAATACTAAAATCATAATTGGCAAAAGAATATTCATTGATACATCGTATACGATTCTGAAAATCAGAGCTTGTTAAGTTGATATCTTAAAAGTAGTTTTAAATCGTTTTACAAATGACGTAACTCCGTTTAATTGCCAGTGCATTATCAGCTTTATATTGACAAATCGGCCAATACGGGTTTCAAAGGCTATATTAGTATTCGACACATTTGCATTGATTACACTGCATTACATGCAAGCCGCATGATTGCACGTTGCCTAATGTATGCAATGTCGTGCGATCGTGACCGATAGGAAATACGTGAATTGTTCACAGGATCATTGGATGGAATGTTGTCTAGTGTTACACAAGTTATTTACAGAGAAAATGGTATTCGTGCAATTTTGGAAAAATCTAATTATTTTGTTTAGTATCAAAGTTATTAAACTCAAGGTTCAATCTTTTGGAATCGGTAAAAAGAAATTGTGTTTAGAAATTCGATCGACAAAGATTGCTGTATTTTTTTTTGACAGTAAGTCGATGGACCGAAACAATAATAAAATATATTTTATTGGCGTTGTAAGTAGGACACATCACTTAAAATCCCGTTACCGGATAAAATCTTTAAAACCAGGATAAAATCTGAAATATTATTTTCTCAGCGAATAAACTTTAAACATTTTTGTAATATTAACAAACAAATATGTACATAATTTGAAATAATATAAACATGCAATTAGAAGTTGAGTTTCCCCCAACATCAATTAATGGTGTGGGTTTCATTCAGGCTCTATAAACTAATTTCATACACTTTACCGCTTTTACATCCAGGCCATTTTTCTGCACGATTGTTCCCCACATTCTCAGAGAACATTTAAAACTTTAAAGAGAAAGGCACCAACCATATTGAGATTAAAATACCAGTACATCATAAGTAACAACGTGTGGGTGTCCAATCGACAGCTGACTGCATACAAGCCCAAGGTAAGTGTCTGATCTCTGCCTTTTATGTAAAGATAGACAAGCGACTGTACGCGGAAGATTACAGTCTCATGACGAATTAATTTCCGTGTATCGGTCTATTGAGTTAACATTGATTGATTGAGGAAGCTAACTGTCTTTATACAGGATTAACTAAAACAAACGGAGGTCTGGAGATGGATGATAAAGATGATTCACAAGAAACTAAGGCAGAAGCGTCAGCTTTTGCAATAATGTGTGGATTTATAAGTAGAATAAGCAACAGTTCGTAAGATTGGTAGATGGCTCTACCGTGGCCCTTAAAGACGGATATAAAGAGAAGGGAAATTTGAAGTGGTTCAGGTGTGGCTCAATAGCTCAGTTGGAAGAGCATTCCCCCTGTAAAGGAAAGGTCGTGGGTTCAACACCTACTTGAGCGCTTCATTCATTCATTTTTCCAGATGTATTTCTAATTTAAAAGTTAGCATAATGCTAAAAAATTCATTCAAATAGAATAAGCAAGCTTTGCAAATGAATGTTTACTGAGCAATAGGCCTTCTATGATCTGCCTTAATCCCTATATCACTATCTCCGTATCCTTTTCCATATCTAAACTAGAAAAGAGTTTTATAAGCGAAGTTTAAAAAGTATTTGTAGAAGCTGTCAAATTAAGGAGTAACATTTTAGAGTTGATAGCATTTAGAATGGTTGTGTTTCTATTTTTGACAATAGCTGGTCTGCCCTTCTAGACAAGTGGCAGTATCGTAGAATAGAATGCCAAATGTATTAGATTTGATATAATTATGACATTCATTGACGACTGTCACATACCTAGGTCGAACAACCTCAGTGTCGTGGCGGTAGTGAACGTGACTGCTATACGCAGGAAGCACGAGTTCGATCCCCGCTCAGTGCAAATATTTGTATGCATTAATATGGCTATTTTCATTTATCTGGGTATTTTCTATGTATAATATTATGTATTTACCAAAAAAAAAGAATCTAAGTATGTTTATCGGCATCCTAGATTTCATAACACAAGCTAGTTAAGCTTACCATGGGTCTAGATAACGTTGTGTAGAATGTTGTGGAATATTATCATTTATATCCCATACAATTATCATTCTATTCTATGATACGCCAGCCAGCGAATTACCACTTATCTAAAGGGGATGGAGTTGATGGACTAAACATTAAAAATCTAAGACCAAATTATCACAATTCATTGCGGGATTGCCGGTTGACAAACCAACTAATAATATCAACGTGAAAGTTTGTTAAGATGTGTGTTTGGCACTAAATCAAGCTCAAACGGCTGAGTGGATCTGGCTAAAATTTGGTATACAGATAGATTATAGTCTGGAATAACACATAGGTTACTTTAATCCTTGGCAATGATTCAAGGATCAAGGGGATCGAAAAGGGATCATGGGGCTATTTATTATAAAATCCAAGAATAATTTAGATGCTATATGTAATAAACAAGCTTGGAAATGAGCTGTTCCCTCAACTATGCTACTCAAGCAAAGCATTTTATCTAGACCATAAGTTTTAGGCTAAGTAAATGTTTGGAAATAGAGCAAAAAAAACGCCAACTGAGTTTCTTGCCGGAGTCTTCTCAGGTCTGGGTCGCGTTTCGAACCGGTGGTCCATTTGCTAAACTAGTATTTAATATTTACTTTATATTGACGTTTTGTAAGTGCCGATTTAATGGTCAATGCAGAATAAACGATTTTTGATTTTGATTTTGATCATAATCCCATGTGGGCAACGGTTTGTAAAATATATGTGACGCCCTGATGCACCCTAGAGTTTTTTATTCTAATATTCAGGTCAATGAAGCAATCATTGCTGCATTCCTACATGTTTCTAATTACCTTAATAAGGTATAAGGGTAAGATAATTATCCAAGATGTTTAGGCTAGCAAGCAAGCAACAATGACCATACTCGGTGCGCCGGCGCATGACGCCGGACGCTGCCAACTGACTCACCAGTCATCGACCTTAAAAATGTAGATTGAGGTGAAACACCATGATAAACTTAAACTTGTTTGTATATCAAAGAAATTTTAAAGTGCAGATTTTAAAGATTTTTTATGTGGGTCCACTGCTTTCTCGCATTTAAAATCTTTTCCTCGGTACAATCACCTTCAGAAATTACTGAACATATTTTTGTAATCTCCTGGAGACAAATTTCAATTGTTTAGGAGCTTATACCCAATGGTGGCTGTACATGTTAGCGAGTACAAAAGTGTTTTAGTATATTTCTAAGGGAAAACTGTCGTTAAAATGATCAAGTAAATTTCTCTGAGAATGACTTGATCAAGGGGCATCGAACTCAGCAAATATTGCCTAAGCAGAACAGTGTCAGCTTGTTCACTATTTGGACAAATTTTATTGTTTATCGCTATAACTCTTATCTGATTGAGATCTGTATTTTACGATATCTCTATCAAAGATAAAAGTTAACAGTTGGTTTTAAAATGCAGAATAATGGTTACCTATAATAGCTATGACATCATTGTCGTAGTCATTTAAACTTTTTTATGTATGCTACACAGAGAGCGTAACTATATGGTTTTTTACTTCGAAGTAGCAGACAAACATATCGCCCACGTGTGTAAACGTTCTTTTGATGAGAGTTATTAAATTACTTAACTAAAATTGTTAATAATTTATTTAGTTACTCCCTACATTTTTTCTCTCCTTGGTTGGTGAGATTGCTAGGACATATCTCTCTAACCCCGGCTGGCCCACTGTCATCAGTGGTTTTGAAATGGTCCCTTTAAGTGTGTGAACTACGGTGTACTCATCTTTACTCCCGAAAAGGAAAGAGGCATCAGTTATCACGCCACCATTTGCTTCTGTTTACAGGCGGATCCACCTACCAAACACAAGTACACAACCTCTCGATTTGGACGGAATACGTTTTTTTTTCGTTGGACGATTTGCGTGTTGGACGGTTCGCAACAAAAGGACTTAGCCGCTGCCACCATTAGATAGGTAAAGGAGAACTGTACATTTCTTCTCTATTGGTCATTATGCGTGGGGAGCCTTAAGTTCAATCATCAAATAAGACATTTAATATTATTTTTATAGATAGAGTTACCAGTAGGTATAAAGAAATTAAGATAAAATAAATTTTGTCTTCAGTTTGACTCAAAGGTCGACATGGCCTTTTTCACTGTCTGAATAAGTGACAAGTACCAGTCTATAATTACTTACTGTAACGTCTATACTAAGTTGAAGGCGTTCCCCGAACTTGAAGGTCAAAGTTATTGGATACTTTAATATAGCTTATTTTTCATTTAATATTTGGGAATTGATACATATGCTGTTATTACACTTATTAGTCGTATCCTTGAGAATATGTAATTTTTCATTGTTACGTTATATATTTAAGATTACCTACGATAGAATACGTTGATGGCACAGTGGCTGCCAAGTCAATTGCTGTCCCATATTGGATTTCAGAGTTAGGGGGTTCAATGTAAGTTATTGGGACTTTACAACATTTTATAGCTTTCAATTTGAAATGCAATCAGTCATTAACCTTTTTTTATGACGGTCACGTCAATATGACTTCACCTTGCCTGATGGTAAGGTAAATGTCACTTCTCGGGAGAGAGGGGTATTTAATATATAGATAGGTATCAATAATACTACTATGGTGGCCCATACAACTGATCCATGGCTTAACTAGCTTGTTGTATGGAATCTAGAATGCGGATAAACAAACTTATATCCTTTTTTTGTAAATCATCAGCATATGAGCCACACGTAGTCCACTGCTGAACATAGGCCTCTCCCATAGACTTCCAGAATGACCGATCTGAAGCAGCCCGCATCCAGCGCTTCCCGGCAACCTTGATGAGGTCGTCCTTCCACCTGGCCGTTGGGCGTCCTACACTACGTTTGCCCGTACGCGGTCGCCATTCCAGAACATTTTTGCTCCATCGGCCATCTGTTCTGCGCGCTATGTGTCCCGCCCACTTCCACTTCAGTTCTCCTACAGATATCATCATTTCTGACGCGATCACGTAGGGAGATACCGAGCATAGTCCTCTCCATAGCTCGTTGAGCGACTTTGAGCTTTTGTAGGATTTTTTTGTAAATACAAACATATTATACATAGAAACACCCAGACCAATGCAATAGCAATATTCATGCCTACAAATATTGAAATGACCACAGTCACATTTAAACCCCATAAGAAGGAAAATAGAGGTGTGGTGCAAGATATTTGTAAATATAACAGTGCCAATCTCGAGACATCCGGCTCCAACCACGAGGGACCGACAGGAAACCACAATCTCAGTTAAAGAAAAAGTTCAGTAACCTTTAACCTTTGTACACTCAGTGATTTCTCATAAAACCGGCCGTGAAGTAAAAAGTTCACCCATCATTATTACATTAATCATTAGATAATATTAATGTTTTTAACTTTCATATTTTAGGTGCTGCGCGCTGTATCAGTAAGGTTTTAAGTAAGTTACTGCTAAATAATGAAGACAACGAAAAAGCGATAAGCATGATCTTAAAACTGGCATTTTAATTAAATAAAATTTATTAAATCATAAAATCTCACAGAATCTCACAGAATGCTGATAATAATTATTAAATTTATTTCTATTAATAAGATTGAATGGCGAAATCTCGTAGCTATAAGTTTAAAATGTTAGTCACTGTATCACAATTCTCGACGCTATCGTTGTATCGATTCAAATGGTTTTGGTATTTGTTTTAGTTAGGTGTCAAGATTGGTTTAAAATTGAACATTTCATAAACATTAAGTTAAGTGAACTGATTTAAATTTCAATAAGGCAAGGATAATTGGGGACATCCTAACAAAATTGCTACGAGTTTCCTACGGAATATTTACGAGACTTCTACAGAACGTATATATCCTGAAGCCTACCTTAGGATGCTCCAGAGTAAGCCAACCATTCCTTATTTCCCCTGGATCAGCGTCTTCCAACGAAATTGAAGATATACTCCTAGGTCCTCTACTCTTCCAATGTTCTGGATCCCACCAGTTCACATGGTCTAAAGACCTTGAGATTCCACGGGCATCCATAGTTCACTTTTTACTTGGAAAAAAATATTATGGATTTTTCTTTTTTTTTTAATTTTGGGATGTGTATTTGTGTTCCAGGTTCCAATAAGTTAATTTCTTGAAGATGTTATCACGTCTGTACTCTCTCGAGTACAAAAGCAGAATGAATCTAGGGGTTGTTTTGTATGTTACCTATGTTGCTTAGCAACGGAACACGTGGTTCTGTCCAATGTCACGGCATTATGAATAATTCACGACCTTCAGAAACTTGACCCGGCGTGAGAAAATTAAGACGCAGGGCAATATGCAGGGCAATATTTGAGTTATGGATTGTAGAGGGAGGGGTTAATTTAACATAATTCTTATCGGGTTTCCTTTTCAGAAGTGGAACTAAGTACGGTTCGACTCAGATATGGTATGCGGGGGTTTCTAGAAGATAAAATCGGAGCAGGAAACAGAAGCAAATATTATAGAAATGTCATTGATGCAGTCCAATGCTGGAAATAGGCCTCTGCCAATGTGTGTCATTGATTCCGATCCTCCGCTGTCCACATTCGGTCATCAGTCTCACCTTCCGTTTGACTTCTTGCCGTCTCCACTTAAGGACTCATTTGCTACAGCGGTCAATTCTAGGTCCTAAAATCAGCGTTCATCAATAACATCAAAAACCCAATAACATAAAATGTCACTTAATTCTCTGGTAAATAACAATTATTTATTGTACGTAATTTACTTACAATCTGTGTTTCCTTCTCCAATATAAACATTTTGGCATGTGAAAATATTCTCTTTTCCCTAGGAAATAGAGTCAAAATTGGTAGTAGTTATTTTTTCTTTTGGCTTTATTGGTTGAGTAAACAATTAGAGTAAACAATAAGAGGTTGCTCTCTAGTTTCTCATGGCTTGTCAATAGATTTCTTTACTTAATTCATTGCCATGGCCTGAATTGTTTATGTTGTTGGATCGCAGATTTTGAACAGTTCAGATTAATTTGAGAAACGTCGATCGCTTTTTTATAAGCTAATTAACAATTACTAGGATCATTAAGAAAAGATAAATTATATCTTTGTACCTTTTAAGTTTCCACAAAAAGCTGATTTTAGGTGTCTGAAATAGAAAAGTTCCGTCAAGTTGATTACGGTCAAGAGTTCGACTACTGAGTCTCAAGATTTGTGCAAATATTATACATAAATATGTTGTATATTTGCAATAGTCTGCGTATTCACATGTATAGCAAATATTTATTATTATAAATGACAAAAAGCTCTGGAATCCACAGTACTGCCTATGTTAGATGAATGTTAGATCTAGATAGCTTTGTGCAATAAAATGTTTGTCCAAGAACTTAAAAATAAACCAAATTTGACATTACTTGGTCTATTTCTATTCTGATCTAAGTATGGTATGATTGTATGTATAAATCTATTTTTTTATGTTAGTTCTCTGTCAAAATTATTAATTCTCGTGGCGATTTCTCACTGTCCTTATCGACTGCTATAGGTACCAATCACGTGCCAAAATTAACGATGCAAGGTCGACTTATTACAATGTCCCTTCAATAAATAGATAACCATCTGCCAAGATGAATTTCAAATGATTAGGTAAGTAGGTACTCGGTGTAAAAATCTGGGGGCACGGAAGGGCCCCTCCAAGTCGAGAAAGTAAAAAAAAAGGGGCACGGCCGTACCATCCTCTTCTCGAAGCAATATAGGCCATTTTCGACCCCCTACCTATGTACAAAACAAACTAATTAATATATGTAAGTATTACTTGTGAGTCTGTGTTTTCATGCGATGGCCGAGTCAATATACTTATTTAAAACGTTAAAGATTTTTAATATTGAATGAATGAATTTTCTTTATTTCGAGCAACAAGACTCAATGTGTTAGTAACAATTGACTTATATCTATGTTAGTATGTATAATTATTTAAGAAAAGTCTGGAATCAATTCTGGAATCAATAAAAAAAGAAGGGACTGAACAAGTCTATAGCTAACTTGTTATTTCATTTATCTCACACCTTTTAACGCTAGAACAACTGTGTTGTGCTTGTGAGACTTGGTTTTTTGACAAGTATTGTTGTTTTTTGCGGATATTTTTTTATCAGTAGATTTTGATTATTTGCGATTCACCTCGAAATTTTTTCTGTTTTAAAAGAGCATTTTATTACGCTATTATAAGGCAAAAATTGCGGGAAACCCCTATACAACCCCTATATTTTATAATAATATATTTTCTCATTTGTTGGGTACAGGCTTGCTCTGGGTCTGCTTTGCTCTACTCCTGTTGTAGTTATGTATAGTATGCAGCCCACCGGAGTGAAGAGATTACTGTGTACCGTAGTCACGAACACATGGGTCATTAGTGGTGACTGGGGCCCACCTGACGTTGCCACCTATAGTGAGGCAATTCGCAACTTAGTGACTGGAAAAGGATAATAAGGTAACGTACCTAAACACTCTTATAGCGTATGAATTATGTCGCACAAAGCTGTTCAAAGTCGATATAAAGTGAGAGGGTGGTAAGTGTTGCATGATAAGTTTATTTACACATACACATTACGCAATAGCGCACTAAGTAACACAGTAAATGCAATTCCAAATCTGCAAACCGTGGGAGTCTTCGCAATATTGTACCCTTTCTACTTTTAAAAATAGTTTGCTTATCATCGCTTTCTAACTTTCAAGCGCTTAGTGCATCAAACATCTTAAAATAATTGCAATATTGTAAGTATTGTAACCTTGTTGTGACATTATGAACCTTATCGTAGAAGATTTATGTTTCAAATTGTGATTGAAAGCCGCCTACGCAAGATAACTGGCTGACCATGTATGTGCTAAGTCAGTAGATTTATTTAAAATGCACGTGAGTCACATTTCCTTGTATGGTATGGCGCATACAACTTGATTGCGTCACCACTTTCGTTCTTTATTTGAAATAGTTCGTCATCTTGGACTAAGGCCGTTTGAAGGCTTACGGCTTTTTTCTTAATTTGTAAGTAGGTTTAAAGTAATAAGTTTGTCATTTGAACTGCGTTTTGCAAATTTGTTTCTTATAGTAAATGCATAAGTCTTAAAATGGATTGTACCGTTTTTGTAAAATTATAAAAACCTTGGCTATTATTTACATGGTTACTTTGAAATTAGCCTTGATTTTGCAAAATAATGTCATAGTTAAGTCATTTTAAATTTATGTATTTATGTAAAAGTAGTTCTTTAATTTAGGAGAAAGGGCTTGATGGTAAACTTCAGGTCAACCTTCTTCTCTATAGTATCATGAGATTGTGCGGTTAGACGGCAGTCTCCACCATACAGGCCGTATAAGCCAAATCAAAAGGAGGCGAAGGAGTAAATGAAATGAACCCGTCGGCTGAAACCGGGAACGACGCCAAAGTGATGATGATAACAAGGCCTTGAAGGGAATGTGTGTTTAAAGGAATTTTGCAAGACTAAAGGTAGATATCAACTAAAACATTCTGACAGTAAAGTAAAGTAAAGCTTTATTTTCCAATAGAATATTTTACATTTCATATATTATAATTATTATAAGTACTTACTTAAGTGTTACTTACGTTGAATTTGGATCCCTTTCGGGTAAAAGCCTCCTCCATTTCTTTCCACCTATCTCTGTCCTGGCTTATCTTCATCCATCCATTTCCTGCAATCTTCACTATATCGTCTGCCCATCGCTTTTTAGGTTTTCCTAAAGGACCCTCCATTCTGACAGTAAATCTCGCTAATTAAATCAGTAATTTATTTTAAACTTTTGAGCTATGATATGACAGAGATAAAATTAAATATAATAAAGAAATACATAAATAAACTATTTACATACATAATGCGTCGTGGAATTCCTCCGCATCGTCAGCGACCGGTAACGTTGCCACGTTGAATGGCAATGCTTAGCCATATTTCTTCTGACAGTTAAGTTATATATTCACTTTAAGCTAGAGGCTGTAGAACCAGTTATCCTCAGTCATTTGTCTGCGTCCGCCCTAATGAAGGTACACCTACGTTGTACTGCGTGATGAGATACAGTAACTAGGTTGATATGGTAATTTTTATTTGTATTTGTATTCATAGGTACGCTATAGGCTTATTGCGCCTGTAGAATTAATCTTACAAAAAAGAAATCTGTGCGGAGTATAAGTGTGGTAAAAGTCCACCACATATTAAGTATTAGGCTTCCCTCTGAGAATGGGACCTCTCTGAGACGAGAACCTTTAGAGAATCTAACCTTTTGATAGAGGGAAAATTTGCAAATAGAACATTTTGAGAATAGGATTCTCTTTATTTATAGAAAATGAAGGGAAAATGTATTTTCTTTCTTTTTCTAACTTTTTGCACTTGTAGTGATTTAACTATATTTTTAATATTTCCCGGGCCTCGATTCTACTAAAGCCAAACTATAGTCGTACCGCAGTGACTGCAAAAAAATAGACTTTAATGTGATGTTATTAAAGTTCTAAATTAAATGACTTTTTGCAGTGTGAATGAAAAAGTGGAACAAAACTTTTTTCATTTCATTTTGGACTTTAATCGTATAGAAATAAAGTCTAAAATTTAATATAATTTTTTGCGTTGCCTATGGCACCATAATGGATTAGCTTTAGTGGTATCGGGGGCCCGGTCTCTAGTCAGTAATCATCTTCAGGATGGAGTTGGAACTCCCCCTGACCCTGCGTACGAGTGAGGCGGAACGTTAGTATAGAAACAATCTACTCATTGATAAACAATACATGGTATCTTCATATTATCCACCAGGCAGACAGTCTCAGGCTGTTATATGGTAAACTTGTTAGTTTAAGCGTGTCGAATAATTAATAACTTTAATGACATTATTATTTCGATCAATACGAACAAGGCCCCCATGGACACCCTTGAAGATATAAGATCAATAATAACTTGTTCATTACTTATTATAAATGTATGTGAAGATAACAAGTACAACCATGTTTTACCCACCATGTTTTGCGTTTGGGTTGAGAGGATATTTGTGCAAATTAATGTTGCCAATTTTCTCCAAAACTAATAGTCCAATTTTGATGCAGTTTTCAGTTATGGATTCGAATTTGATAGGTGCGTGTTCTTAAAAAGGCCCTACCATGATATTCGGGCCCCAGGTCAAACTCATATGTAAGTCAGTTGCACGTCCTGATTGACGCAGGAGGCTCTGGCAAAGGCTTTCCTTTCAAAGTTGGGGTCGGATGGTATTCGTCCCCATATTTATTACGAGTAAGAATTTAATTTGTCAAGTTTTCGGTCTATCTAGGCAGCACAAAAAAATGTTCTGTAATAAGATAGCTTACTGTCATGGCACTCAAGGCTAAAAAGTTTCGTTTAGCAAGATGGTAAAACGATATCTGCCTTGGAAAAAAAAGATGAGGTCACCTTGGTCATTTACGTTATAAAACGTTTGATGGTCAAAAGTTCCACAACCATAATCAATACTAGTATTATAAATGCGAAAGTAGCTCTGTCTGTCTGTCTATCTGTCTGTATGTTAAGTTTTCACGCCTAAACCAATAAACCGATTTTGATGAAATTTGGTATAGGGGTAGATTAGACCATGAGAAAGGACATAGGCTATGTTTGGTCGCGATAACCGACATCCACACGGGTGGAGCCGCGGGCAAACGAGTTTTGGAGCAATATACATATATGTATAGCGGTTGGTTTATCTCTAGGTGCATACTTGGAAATGTTCAATTATAATGGTTAACTTAACCAATATTATCACTAACATATTTTTTGCCGTGTTGGTTCCAGAACCACCGCACCATCCTGTGGATGTCGTGAAAAGTGACTAAGGGATATGGCTGTTCAAGAAGAAGTGTCCGCTATACGGCAATAGGCTCGCCCCCTATTACGTGGGACCTAAAATCATAGTTAACGAAACGTGGGTGTTAATTACACCTCTGCCTACCCCTTCGGGGGTTTACGGGCGTGAGTATATGTATGTGACGTAGGTATAGTTTTTGGTTACGTGACACCTTTTTCAGTGAAGATATAATGTTTATGTCAGTATGCAGAGGTTGCAGCTACTAATCGCTGCAGCAACCAACTTAACCAGTGTTTAAGAATTGCAGCATAGGTTTTTCATACACAGAATTTGATGACCTTTCAGATGAGCCTGCCTTGTTTTAGGCGGCACTTCACAAGCTGCTGCCACTGACAAGGCCAGTTATTAAGGCTTGCACTATCATATAGTCCTAACTCCCCTCTATTTCCTTGGACAAACGAAGTTCGGTAGAATTAATATATTTGACATCGATTTTTTACCTTTTAAAAATTGATTTTTAGTACATGTTTTCAGCCTTGCAGCATAGCCATTTCGTGTTCTCCAATTAAAGACGTGTCTAATGATACACATCTCATTCAGATAAGGGATGAGACTGGAGTTAATGTCATCATCTCTCATACTATATCCCGACTCACTGGGACTAGCGAGGATGACTGTTCCGCCAAATGGAATACGCGGCGTCCAGCTCCGACCAAACGGAACTACTCAAGACTGGCAATGGCACGCTCCTCAAGAGAGCTAAGACAGCTGACTCATCGCAATCAACCTCCGGTCTTGGAGGGGAGTGATGAGGCGGTACCACATGTACCCAGCGCCATCTAGCGACAGCAAGCCGAACTACTACGCCACTACTACGTCACTACGAATCCTGCATCGCGAAAGTGAAGTTCGCGCGCTGGTACAATACATGTACAACATCCCAACGACATTCGTTGGGCCGCGGCCCGCCAGGCGTGATCACCTTGCCTGGTTGGAGGATCCTCCGTTTGTGTTGGAGGAACATTACACCTCGTTCCTCCACACTGCTAAGAATTTCGTAATCGATTCACTCAATAACAGAACTCTTTGCATGGGAGTGGGAATGGGAAACACTGCGTCATCGGCTGTCTATATAATATTACAATACGTAACTAAAAACCCCTGAGTAAATTTCGTGTGGGTGAGATCTCGATCGAGTTTCAATTGGTAATCGATATTAATTAATACTTTGTTAGTGTTCCAATTAAATAAATTAAAGAATTAAGTTTAATGTTTTAAGTCGTTAAATGCGTGAGAAATATCGATATCGTAATATGCTGTGGGTGGGATTAGATTATACATGGTAGGTACATAATGAGTGAATGAATAACAATCGTAAACGATGGGTTTTGAACGATTCCTTAAGGACTAGTGTGATTTGTAACTACCCTATTTACTATTTCATGTTAGCTCAAGGCCTTCTGAAGTTAAGGTGGGTATAATCCTTCATCCATTCCTAGATCACTTTTTTTTTCGTTCTGAAATCCCCGCGGATACCTCCCCCACCGGAGCCGGAAGGGGAGGTTATGTCGGACTCGAACCGACTAAAACCGCACGCCGAATGAGGGTCGTGGTGCTAGGCCGGAGGTGAGGTTGTCTTCGACTTATCCTTCGCACCCGGGCTGTCCCAGGGCCATCCCTGACGGTCTGGACCTCCTCGGGAGCACCTCTATCCCAAGCAGGCGTGATGAGAGAATTAATTTTTTTATATATTTTCCTGAACAACATAATTCTGATACACTTTATTTTATTTTCAACTAATATATTAAACGATTAAAACCGATATTAAGTTCAATTTTATGGTACATTAAAATTTAACATAGCTTACTGGCTTAGTGGGGCGGATGTAGTTAGCGTGCGAACTCAGCATGTAACCTGTAGCATGCTATAGTATAATATAATTGACGTCGACTGTACCGCGACGGGTACCCGCGGTACACAATGGGACATGAGGTAAGAACATTTATTATTTGTTTCATTGTTACACTTACAGTAATTTTATGACACCTGTTGCTTTCGAAATTATAGCTTAGAATGTCTGGCAAGGATTTTGTTGACTAAATTAAAGCCAACGAAGCAAGCGAAAAAAGGTAAACAATGTTTCAGCGGTTTCAAACTTTTTCATTTGAATATGATTACGTATCACTTCAAGCGCGATCCAGCTGACAGCTTTCCTGTACTACGAAACACGCAACAACAGCTGTTGCTCGGATATTGTCGCGTTCGTGGGATATGTGCGACACGGACGGAGAAAATAATCGCTAGCTATCGCAACGTAATCCAGTAATGGTCGCTTTGTTTACCTTTCTTCTCTCATCTCGTTGGCTTTACTTTATACCTACTTGTTTGTATGATTGATTATATGAGATTCTTTATACATATTTTTGAAAGGGGACGGAAATTAATGATACTCTCACAAGTCCTACAAATACCTACATAATACGATATGAAGTGTAGTCTTTCTTCGATTGACCTGGCCATATTTAGATGGCAGCATTTGGTAAATGCTAAGTCAGATCAAGTGAAGGTCTAACTAAAGCGTGTAGAAATATATCCGAATATCGGATACTGAAGAAGACAGTATGAGGTAGGAATGATCGGCGCCAAATCGGCTACATTTGAGACTATCACAAAGTGTGTGGAGTCGTATCCAGAAACCGGATATCGAAGAGACATTGAGGTCATCGCCGATCCGTCTAGAGTACATATTTACCTAAAAACGGTGGTATATATCGAAGGCTAATGTGTTCTGCTTCAATTGGGTCAGAGTTGTTTCGGTCATATTAGGTAACAAATTAATGCTCTGTTACCAGGAAGAATCAATAAAATACTACGAAAGACTACTTAATAATGAGATGGTTCGTGAGATACCATTCTCGTTTTTTTGTATTTGTTTGATGGAACCAATTTGTGGTTCGACCACGCTATTATGGAGTAGTACTATTTTTCCTTGTAATATCATCGTTAAGGAGTAGTATCTTCAATATCCTATGTTTCCTAGTGATTTACTATATGTGCAGAATATTTTACTTTTCTTTCTCACCTCTTTCCTTCCTCAGATTTTCGTCTACCCTACCCTAAAAGGGGACTTTTGCAAGCGTTCAATAAGCGCCGTGTAAATAGTCTAAGGCCCCAGCCTAGAGCTCGTTTGCAACTTTACTAAATACTAACTAATAAACGTATTGACTCAATCCACAATAAATAATTTTACTTTTTATTGTAATGCAATCGAACAGCTGAAGGTTCTATACTATAAAACCGTTTAAGAGACTCGACCCCGCATTGGTCGTGACGCAGAACGTCACTTTCGCAAAATGACATCGTGAAAAATTTGGTCATTTTAGCAGAATGTCACTTTCGCAAAAATGACACTTTCTTAGAATGTCACTTTCGCAAAAATGTCACTTTTGCACAAAAGATACCCCTTACAAAATCTGGTAAGTAATTATTATTATATTTTTTCTCATTTCCTTATCCCGGGACTATGTGAGACCCGGACTTGGTCTTTTCTACGCCAAATATGCCGGAAAAGTGGGCAAGTTATGTACACCAATCCTCAATAAATTCTGGTCACGGTGACCCAGTTCTTCTGTAGAGACGTAAATCCAATATTCCTCTCCAGAAGCTTGCCGAGACACGACTACCCACTTTCTCTGACCCTTCACATTAAATAACTCGCTTTGACATTTACCAAATTAAGATATAATATCTTGCGAATATCATGGATTTCAAACAACTGACAGTATGATTAAAAAAAAAAATTGCAGGGGAATTACCCGGTTATACCTGATGAAATGTTGCCAATGCAAATTTTTATACCACTTAGGTGGCAGACAAACACATGGCCCACCTGACGGAAAGCGGATGGCCTATGGAGGTGTGCAACACTTGGGGCGATACACTAGCGCTGCGACCTCGTAAGAATCTTCTAATGCCTATCTTGAAGAACCCTATGGGTTTCCCTGGTGCCGTAGATTTTTTCCAAGCGACTACAATATGTTGTAGTCGCTTGGAAAAAAACTACGGCATTCTTCATTCCACACTTCAGGCGTGCGGGGATGAAGTTCCTTTCATACCGGACTATGCGTACTATTCCTGGCCAATGTGTGAGGATGGATTTTTGCCTGTGGTGAGAGATGCGATGATAGAATGCCGCTAGAAGCTATATCACCTCATTAGACTTTATAATACGAATCCACACTCAATACAAATGAAGATGTATATTACTCTTCTCCAGGACACCGAGCCACGCCACCTGATCGGTTTATTATATGTAAATAGTGTAGTTTTAAGTAATATGTAATAGGATAAGATAGAAATAAGAAATATTGTAAATAGGTATAAATATAGTCTAATAGACCGCTCATTAAGTCCCCCTGCGGGCTATAGAAAAAGGAGTACTTAAGCTCCACACATTCGAGTTAACCCATAATGGATTTACACCCCACTGGCAGAGTCAAACCACGATCACTCAAGTTAGGGTTTTTCAACGTAAACGGCATAGCCGGCAAAAAGGTAGAGCTAGGAGACTTTCTTAGGAGACACCAACCGGACATATTCCTCATGCAAGAGACCTTCTTGAAGCCCTCCCAGAGGAACCCTAACATTGCGAACTATAACATGGTTCGGAATGATAGGCTAAACTCAAAGTTGGGCGGGACTCTCATTTATTACAAGAGGTCTCTGCACTGCTCACCTATGGATCCGCCAACGCTGACGAACGTTGAGGTATCGGTCTGTCGGCTAGGGATGACCGGCCACCAGTCAATAGTATTAGTGTCAGCTTATCTGTCACCTACCAAACACCTGATCGAGGGCGATCTCAGGGCCCTATTCAGCCTCGGGCCGTCGGTCATAGTGGCCGGCGACCTAAACGCCAAACACGTATCGTGGAACTGCCTCATTAACAACAACAGAGGCTTGGTCCTGGAATCGCACTCGAACCGGTTCCACTACGACATCATAGCACCGCTCGAAGTTACGCACTATCCGGATATAGTGAACCAGAGGCCAGAAATATTAGACATAATGCTTCTAAAGAACGTAAGCTTACGCTTGGGTTCTATGGAAGTATTACACGAGCTTACCTCAGACCATAGGCCAGTTATGGTAGAATTCGCTAGCAGAATAGGTCCCATTGATACAGGTCAGCCCCCCCCGAATAGGTGGATTACGGATTGGGCGCGGCTCGAGAGAGAACTCGAGTCGACCGAATCCGTACATCTGAACAGTATACCAGATCACATCGACAGCTTAGAGGAAGTCACGGCGGCGATCGACTCCTTCACGGATCACGTCCAATCGTTAATTAACGGTTGCTCTCGGAGAGCCCCGGTGGCGGAAGACCGCCGCTGGAAGCTCCCTGACGACGTGCGCGATCTGTTGAGGAGGAAGAACGCCGCCGTGCGCGCCTATGATAGGATCCCCTGCGAAGGCAACAGGGTTAGTCTCCGCCGTTTAGAACGGGAAGTTAAGGTACGCATACAGGAGATGCGTCAGACTCGATGGGACGCTACACTGAGCGAGCTTGAGCCGTCTCATCTCGCTTTTTGGCAGTTGTCTCGATCTTTGAAAAAGGACATAGTCACCCCTATGCCTCCCTTAACTAGACCAGATCAGTCAGTAGCTTTCGAAGACTTAGAAAAGGCGGAATGTCTGGCCGAAAGTCTCGAGCTTCAATGTTCGCCCAGCACCCTACACCCCGACTTAGAACACATACGCGAGGTAGACTCAGAAGTGGAACGGCGAGCCTCACTCCCGTTACCACCGGACAGTGACAGCCAAATCGAGGCTGTCACCCCCGAAGAAGTTGAGGAGATCATCAAGGGCTTGCACACGCGCAAAGCACCCGGCTCGGACGGAATCACTAACAAAGTCATTAAACTATTCCCAGCTAGGCTACTCGTCCTTCTGACATACATTTTTAACGCAGCGCTCAAAAACAACATCTTTCCACAGCAATGGAAAGATGCCGTGGTCATTGGGATACCCAAGCCCGGCAAAAACAAGTCCGAGCCGTCCAGTTATAGACCCATCAGTCTGCTTAAAGGCTTAGGGAAAATCTATGAGCGATTAGTATGCAATAGGCTGAACACATACGCGGAAGCACACGGTCTCATACCACACGAGCAGTTTGGCTTTCGCGCCAAACACTCATGCGTACATCAGGTCCACCGCATCGTTGAGTTCATCAGCGGGCGGCTCGTACGAGGACTACTCACAGGGGTTCTCTTCTTCGACGTGGCCAAAGCATTCGACAAAGTGTGGCACAACGGCTTGATCTACAAGCTGTTCGCTATGGGCGTGCCACACAGACTCGTACTCATCATACGAGACTACTTGTCGAACAGATGCTATCGCTACCGAGTGGAAGGGACCCTCTCTAGCTCACACCCCATCCGCGCCGGTGTACCGCAGGGGTCGGTACTTTCACCTTTGCTATTCACTCTGTTCACATCGGACATACCCTTGCTTCCGGGTGTGCAGACAGCACTTTTCGCAGACGACACAGCCATATACACATCGGCACGCAGCCCAGACATGATAGCTAGGAAACTCCAATCCGCAGCCAACGCCCTAGGCGAGTGGTTTCGGAAATGGAGAATAGAGGTCAATCCAGACAAAAGCCAGGCCGTTCTCTTTCATAAGAGAAGGGGCAACTATTATCCTTTAGATGAGCTCAGACAGGTTAGGATGTTTGACAGGCCTATCCCTTGGGCTAGGCAGGCCAAATACTTAGGCATCATCCTCGATGATAACCTCAACTTCAAAGCACACCTTAAAGCGGTCCGCGATCGGGCCGCCTTCGTACTAGGTAGACTCCACTGTTTAGTGAACTCTCGTTCTAGGTTATCTCTTAGGAGTAAAGTCAGACTTTACACTACGTGTGTTAGGCCAATTATGACATACGGATGTCCCGTTTTCGCACAAGTTAGTAACCAAAGGATCCATAGGCTACAAACATTACAAAATAGTTTCATGCGCCGGGCTACGGGAGCACCGTGGTTTATGCGTAATGTCGAGCTCCACATCGACCTGGAGCTGCCCACGATCAGGCAGTACATAAAGCAGTGCTCCCTTAGTCACTTTGACTCTGCTTCGACTCACCCCAACCCTCTGGTGGTTGCGGCTGTAAACTACACACCCATCCAAATGTCACGCACGCGGAGACCTAGACACGCTCTCGGAGAGCCAGATGATGCAACAACACTCGCTCAACGAAGAGCCTACACAGCTCGCGCAGCTAACACAAATCAACCGCGGTTCCGCCTTCGCCGACGAGGGCGGAACACGCGCCGCGCTTTGTTCGTAAATGTGGGCCCAGGTCGCCCCAGTATTAATCCAGCAGCAGACCAAGCCGAGGCCGCCCCTCTCGGGGACCCTTGAGCCTGTTGCTTAAAATCAACTTTGGCTGAGAGCCCTATGCGCTCGCCACACTGCCCGCGTAAGGTTGTAGAGGCCTGTCGGCCAACAACCCACACCCCACACAAAAAAAAAAAAAAACTGTAAATATGAGTGTTTCTCGAAGCAGTGTTCCAGTCAGTGTCTTCACTACAGTATCTCCTGAGTGCTGTTCCAGTGTGGAACACTCAAATAGTTCAGCTTGATTCTTCATCAGTAATCAAGTACTGATGAAGAATCAATAAACAAGCTATCGAAGCATCGAGTTTTATTATTCCTTAACAGCAATAAAAGTCATACAGTCCACGACAACTCTATTGCACATCCCCATGGTGCTTATAAAGGTGTGAGTATATATAATAATACTGACACAAATATATAAAATTAGTAAATAGTCGTGCACCAGGAAAACAGGCGTGTATTGCGCTAATTAGGTTAGGACGTTATGTTATGTTATGATAATATTATAACTTAACAGGGCTGGGCTCGGCGGTGGGCGCGGTGTGGTCGCGTACAGTGAATCATTGTTTTGAGTTAATTAAAAGCTAAATAATTCATAATTAATGTATTTTATAATGATGATGGAACTTAATGTTGTGGGAGAGTGCGTAGACACGACTATACTTTTGTAAACGAAGGGTTCTTCGTTGAATTATGACCGCATACCACACTCTACGACCCGTATTCCAGAACAATACTCGTTCTGCATCTCGATTTATAACTAGATCTAAGGATATATTGTAAATGTAGATGACAGTTCTAATGTCACTGTGAGAGTCGATTCGCAACTGAGCGTTTTTATGAAATACGGAACTACGAGTCGAGGAGTGACCGCGGATATCCTTGGAGTTTTTGCCCAACCTATTTGGGATTAGTTTTCAATCTAACTGCGAAGTGAAATTGCTGAACTTCGATTTACCGTGAAACAACTGCCATCTGACATCTGATGTCCTCAAAGTGGGGGAGTGCCTGTTGTGTGACCTCCAAATCAGGAAATAAATAAGTGTATCTGCCGGATTGGAGGTGTGGACATCCGACTAGTTGTCTCTGAAGAGTTTTGAATATTGTGTCAATCAATCAATTAGCCTATCCCAGTCCACTGCTGGACCTAGGTCTCTCCAAATGTTTTTTTCCTTAGTATATCGATAGCCTCTGTAGCGTGGCGGTAGCGAACGCAACTGCCTCGCATTGCAAATATTATGCATGAATATATGGCTATTTGCATTGGTCTGGGTTTATCTATGTATAATATGTAAGTATTTACCAAAAAAGGTATCTAAGTATGTTTATCCGCATTCTAGATTCCATAACATAACATAAGCTTACCATGGGTCTAGATAGCGTTGTGTAGAATGTTGTGGAATATATAAATAATAATACCACTGTTTCCAAGCTGGCTATACAGGTTGGAACAGGGTTTTATTTCGAGTTTTGCTTCTCTCGCAGTAATATCGTCTACATATATTTTTATGTAAAGATATAATAATACATAAATGTGGAAACTGATAATTTTTTATTTTTTTTTATTTTTTTATTTATTGAAGGGCTTTGTCGCATCGCGACCATATCGCCCCGTGAAGACACAGATAATATACATAAAATCAGTTTACAGAACACACAGATCTACTCTAAACCTAATTCAGCTAATCTATACAATGTCTGAGCCTCAGCCGACGTAGGGTTGGCTAAGAGGCTATTGCATAGGCCGACACTTTTATCTCTCGTGACTCCAAAATGCACATCTCTATAATCCCTATTCCGCACACAATCGCAGAGAATGTGTAACACATCCTCGAGAACGCCGCAGTCTTCGCAGTTGGGAGAGGCAACCTTGCCCATTAAATATGCGAATTTCTTGGATGCTATATGACCTGTTCGCAGCCTGAGCGCCGTCACTACCGATCTTCTATCCAGTCCTACCTTCTCGAACCATGGGCCTTCCGAAATTCGTGGCTGTATAGTACGATACCAAATGCCCTTCTCCCTCGATCTCTCGTCAAAATATTCTTGCCAACACCTTCTACACTGTTCCCTTATCCGTCTAATATGGTCCGAATATAAAGGCAAAACATTTAAAGGGATGCCATCCGAACAGGCTTCACTTGCTAGACGGTCAACCATATCATTCTCTTCGATGCCTATATGTGAGGGAATCCACTGGAGTACGATCTCTTGATCCCTTCTCTGGAAATTTTGGATATATTCTAATATTTTATAGGCAATCGGATTACCTCGCCCGAGCGAGGTACATCGAGCCAGGTGTTGTAACGAACTCTTAGAGTCAGTTAAAATTACGAACCTATCGTAGTCAATTGCCTTAGCATATGATAGGGCTTCTGCTATAGCAATTAACTCAATGTGCATAATAGAAATATCAGAATCAATCCTCAATTTTACGCTACAGTTGTGAAAAGGGTCAAGAAATGAAGCACCACCGGACTGTCCACTTTTGGAGCCATCTGTGTAAATTTTATGGAATCTGTCATATTGTCGCTGCACAAACTCGTCACACTTAGTACGCAGTTCGAGAGTATCATATAGGTGCTTTGCCCTATCCACTGAAGGGATTGAGTCACAAATAACTTGGGATAGGCCTATGCTACTAACCCATGTTTGTAATGAATACATCTCTAGTTGATTACAGGAATGTAATGTAATTGAATCCAGGGATAGGTGAATATCTGTAAGAATAGGCAGTCTTTTGTTAGTCCAGTAAGAAGCACGAATCTGTCCCGATAACTCACGTAAAATCGCAATGGTTTTATTATCACTAAAAGTTTTAGCTTTCAGATAAAATTTGCTAGCAAGGTATTGTCGCCGGATTTTCAGTGGAGGAAGGTGTAATTCGTTCTCCATGGTGTGTATCGGAGTACTGCGAATAAAACCACCTATCACCCTTAACGCTTGGTTTTGAATTTTGTCTAGTTTCATAAGGTTCGTTCTACAACTATTGTCGTATAGGAAACTAGCATAATCTATTCTACTCCGAATAAGAGATATGTACAGACGTCTAATATGTTTGTGGTGAAGACCCCAACCCCTTCCACTCAGTACTTTTAAGATGTTCATTAACTTGGATACTTTTAAAGTTGTCTCTGTGACATGCTTACGCCATCTTAACCCGCTGTCCAACCACAGACCTAGATATTTAACGTGATTGACTGCAGAAATGGACACATTGTTTATTTTAAAATCGGTAGTGATTCTATGATAACCCTTCTTAAATACACAAAATTTACTTTTAGTTGGAGAGATTACTAAGCCTAAATTTGTCAGCACTGAATTTAAACTGCAGCCAGCACGTTCAAGCTCCGTCACTGCATCGGTCAACTTTAAATCTGATTTGAACAAAACGAAGTCATCTGCATATTGCAAGATTTCCACGTTTTGAATTTTTTGGCATATGTCTAGGGTGGCAATGTTAAAAAGGATCGGGGAAAGTGGGTCTCCTTGCGCTAAACCACGGCCGGTGGATCTGATAATATTTAAATTATCGATTTCCACATGTAATCGTCTATTTTTTAAATAGGCCCAGAGGTACAGACATATCCGGGCGCCGACTCCTAAGCTATCCAGTATTTTTATTAAACATGAAACATCTACGTTATTATATGCATTATCTATGTCGATAAAGCAGGCAGCGGTAATTAATTTTTTGGAAAAACCTGACTGAATGTGAGAAACCAGCCGAGTAAGATTATCTAGGCAGGATCTGGATTTACGAAAACCTACCATGTTATCTGGGAACATCTGGCTTTTTTCAAAATACCATTCTAATCTTTTGTTCAAAATGGAGTGTAGAATTTTACAAAGACATGATATTAATGATATTGGGCGTAATGCACTATCTGAATTAATATCTCGACCTGGTTTCAGAATAGGTACAATCTTAATGCTACGCCACTGTGAGGGTACAAAACTGTAACTAAGAAACTGGTTGTACAGCGTCAATAAAACGGCTTTACCAATAGGTGGGAGGTGTGCTATCATTGAAAAAGAAATATTATCGTAGCCTGGTGCGGTATCAGTACTTTTTATAGAATTCTCTAGCTCCTGTAGGGTAATAGGTGATTCTAAATGGTAGTTATTTGAACGAATACTAGGCTGAGCGGGACAAACAAAGTCTGGAGTAATATTCTTTAAAAGTTTCTCTGCTTTCTCTCTATCTATATATTGCCTAGATGTATGATGACCTTTTATCCATCTCATTTTCCGCCACAGAACTGTTGAGGACGATGTTTCATCTACGGTCGAACAAAAACTCTTAAAGGATTGACACCGTGCTAACCGAATGGCGCGTTGTGCATTACTTATTTTATTTCGTAGCGTAGCTAAGTTGCTGGGGGATGGACATCTGCGAAGGTTTCTAAGGGCAAGCCGGCGCTCGGCCACTGCTTTGGAGAGTTCCGCGTTCCAGTAATGTTTAGGAGTAAATTTGTTAGTTATATGTTGTGGGATTTTTTTTAAGGGAATGTGCAGGTTTGCGGCTTCTTGCATAATATTTACAAATATATCATAAAAGTCTTGAAGTTGTGAGGGAAAGGATACGGAAGATAACGCGGTTTGAATATATTCGGAATATGCTTGCCAATCACCGCTTTTGAAATTTCTTTTAGTTGTAAAAGTTTGAGGTAATTGTATACTAGCCGATAATTTTAGAATAACATGATCACTGCCCAAGTTTTCATTCATGGTCCGCCAAGTAAATAAGGTAGCTATATCAGAGGAGACAAAAGAAATATCTGGAGAGGTCTGTTGTAATACCCCATTAACGCGTTTTATACGAGTATGGCTCCCGTCATTTAAGTAAATAAAATTATGATCCAACATACTATCATATATCTGCCGACCCCTCTGCTCAGTACGACTTGACCAATTGGGGTGGTGTGCGTTGAAGTCACCTAAAAGAAGAGTCTTTCGGTCAGAGAGCGAAAATAGATAATCCCAGTCATTGAGAGTTGTGTGTACCGAGGATGGACAGTATACAGAGATTACATTTTCTATATGGGCGCAATTATGAATCTTTATGTGTATTAATTCAATACCCGGGTTAGTGCTACGAGTTACACACGGGGTGCACCTGATGGAGTCGTGAGTTAATATGGCAACCCCTCCATATCCATCTCTGTCTGATCTATGTATATTAAATCTACTTATTCTCAATGCACTATCTGTGTCTAGCCAAGTTTCGCTTAGCACCGCGATATGTACTTTTTCTTGAAGTAGAAGGTTCTCGAGAGATAAAAGCTTCGGCCTTATACTTTGACAATTCCATTGGAATATTACTATATTTACATTGACAGAACTATTATCCATAATCTACCAGGCAATCAAACAATGAACCGGCAGAGATACTACTCATTATTTTTGACAGGATCCAGTCTACACACATTGATATTCCCTGCTTTATTTTACGTTCTAAAGATAGGTTGCTAAACATAATATTTTTTAATTTTATAAGTAGACGAATAAAACTTAAATTATCTGAGGTGTTCTTACTCTGCGGCTCCTTTTCTACCTGAGGATCTGCTTCAAAGTTGTCAGACCACGTTTCATCCTTGTTCCAGTTCGTTTCCCTACAGTCGGCGGCAGTGGAAGGCGAGGGTGGAGGTAATGGTGTCTGCAACCTTGGTTTCTTTTTCTTTCTGCGTCCTTGTACTGAATTACTCGTAGCTTGAATGCCTGAGGGTGGTTCCGTGATAGAAGTGAATAGTTGAGACAACAGGCGTTCGCTATTCTCCGGGTCTTGCTGTTGGTTATATATACTCGTTGGGTTTCTAAGTCGTTGCGAGGGTGCCGATTCTTCTACACATCTTGTTGGGTTAGGCGTATTGTTTGGACTAGGAGGTACATACACCAACAAAGCTTTCCTATATGTACAGTTGAATTCGGACATAATCTCCCTGATGCGTCTTTCTTTTTTAAATATGGGGCAGGTTTTTTGCAGGGCCATATGATTACCGGTACAGTTAACACATTTGTAAGACATAGTATCACAATTCTCATGGTTTTTTGTGCATTTAGGACATACCACTTTTTTGGACGGACACATTCTCCACGCACGCCAAACTTCCAGCAGCGGGAGCACTGTGTCACAGGAAATATATACGATTCCACTTTTATCCTTAAGTGCTCAATATAAACGTACCTGGGAAGTGATGATGTTCTAAAGCCGAGGCGGATAGTTTCACTTTTGATCCAGTTGTGATTGGTTGAGGGGGGTGATTCCATATTATTGTTCCGCTTATTGAGTCTTTTAACTGATACGATCGTATAATCACACGATAAACATTTTAGAATATCCTCCTCAGACAGATCTAATTCCACATTCTTAATAACACCGTAAGAAATTCCGACCTCTGAAGTTTTTTGACACCTCCATCCTAAATCATTGAAAACTTTGCACTGAATGAAGTCATCAGTATCTGATGTACTGTCAAAAGTTATTAACATTTTGTTTTGGTGAACATACCTAATACGTTGAATGCCTTTTATATTATTTTCTGTAAACAATCGGGCGAGGGCAAACTGTTTAGGCAAAGCTGTACTGTTTGTGACTGATACTCGAGTATTATCTTGCACGTCCTGTTCTTGGTTAGATCTCCGAACCACCTTCCTCCTATTAACAGTATTCCAATCCTCAGAAGAATTATCGTCTCTAGTCCTCTTATTCAATCTACTATCTTCTATCTCCATATTATTGGTTAGTATTTGCTCACTGCATTCCAAGTTATTGATCTCCGCTTCATTCAAAAGGTTATTAATCTCAATATTAGCTTCTGGATATTCAGCTCTATTCTCTACGGTACAAGACCGATTCCTCATCGCGCGCGCTCGGTGCCCCGGCCGTCGAGGTCGGGACCCCGCTTACCGCGATAAAGAATTATTATTTTTTAAACTCACAGCGTTAGTGCACGACCTAATGCCTCGCGGTGACAACGAGAAGTCGAAACTGATAATTGGCCTTCAACATATTAATTATATAATATTAAACCTTTTTTGGCTGTAAGTTTCCCTAAAATTGTAAAATAAAATAAAATAAATAAAAGTATCTTTTCATTGGTCACCTCGTACGATACCCCTCGGGTGAGCTGGGGTGGTGATACTTTGATCTCACCACACGGAATATTGTGTGCAACCAAATTATGGCAACTGTCATTAGTAATGACCTGAACAGACAAATAACACATTACAATACACTTATGTCGACAGTCTTCCAATTATCGCGATACGGTTGGTGCGCCAGAGTCAAGCGGGACAATATGAACTATTATTACAAGTACTAATGGTACAGAGGAAAATAATGAAGGTTATGTTATTGTTATTATATTATAGTACACTTTTAGTAATGACGACTGATGTTGTTTACATGATAATCAATTTATAATGAACTGTAACAGCGAAGTTAGAGAAATATTTGAACCAATTTTACAGTATTAAGTATGCTAACTATACAAATCGAATACATACGGAAAAATAAATCTTCTCGGGCGGGACTCGAACCCGCAGTCTTCGAAGGGAAATTTGAATTACATCGGGCGTGTCTCGGTAACCGAATGGGTCAAGGCATTCCCCCTGTAAGGGGAAGGACTGCGGGTTCTAGTCCCACCCGAGAAGATTTATTTTTCCCTATGTATTCGATTAGAGAAATATTACTAGCTAATAAATCAATCTAAGACTTCGGAAGGTAAATTTTGACGTAAAGGTAAGGTATCAAATATTTCCCGTTTCCACGGATACTTCAGAATGAAAGGTATTTAGAATACTAATGGGCGAAAATAGTGGTTCAATAATGGTACTTTGACGTCGTAGCAACATTTGGTCCGAGTTACAGGATCGTGTTCATTATATTTGCGAATTTACTTCTAAATAATATTAAAGCAATATTATCTGACCATTCCCTTCCAATACATGTAATCACATTTTTTTTGTAGATGTTATTTCCGAAGTACTTAATATAAGGATAACAATAGGTTTAATTCCATGTCTTAATAGAATCGTAAATAAATATTACGCGAATACAGAGTTATTTTTGCCGATTAACACTGTGTTCTTTGATAATTCAACGATGTTGTTAAAATGAGTTAGTAACAATAATAGGAAGGACTATTAAACTATTAATAGCGCTTCTAATTATGTTGTGAGTTGTTTCGATTGTATAATGCGCGTGTGTAAGGAGCAACGTTCGCTTATAGGACATAGATTGGAGTAGAGCTGCCCATATTTTTTTATTAGTATAACTGAAAAAGGTACTTTTCAACTGGTTCTGCGGTCTGCCCTAAGAACTGGATTTAACACAATTAATTTTGTTTTAATCGTAAGCATTTTACAAGAAAAAGTTATTAATATTTTATTGTATTTCTCTGGGCCTCTTTAGACAGGTGTTACAGTGCATTTTTTTTGTAAATATTGTCGACTTCTAATAAAATATTCGTCGCCTCCATAACAATATGCATTAATATTTGATTTCATTTTTATTCGATTTATTTCCTTATGAACAATGTAAGCACATTGTGTTTGAACAATAGGCTATTTGACTCTTCTTATAATATAATGAACAGTGAAAGTAAAATTTTCGTACGACAAATAGTTTTCAAGATATTTGGTTTTGAAAAATTCAATTTATCGCGCCGCGCGAAAACGCTCCATAAAAAATCGCACGAAATTGTGACGTCACGCTTCGGTAGCGCGTAGTGCAAATGTATGAAGTGCAAGAGAATATCGCATTTATCTCGGTCTACGTTGCGGTTGCACGTATAAAGTTCATAATAAAAATTATTTAAAATTTAATGAGGAATCTAAAAAGTTAAATATTTGAATTGAATTTGATTGTTTATATTTTGACTTTTTTTGGCAATTTCAACCAATGAAAAGTCATAGTTTCAGTTTAGATATGCAATATTTTATTTTGCGAAGCATGTTTTTTCAGAACAAGCTAACATATTAAGCAGTATTGGGAAGAATCGACGACTTAGTCAAATAGCCCATTTAACCTTATTTACTAGGTACACATTTGACAACAATACGTTACGAACAATATATGTCTAAAGCAGCTCCATGTATGTCCTGTTCTATATAGTCAAGTGTCCATTACTACACATTCTTCAATTAGTCAGGCCGGTTGGTTGGCCACCTAAGTACATACGATCGTGGAGATTGGCTCCTGCAAGAAATGTGCGAGCGCCAGAGCTTCTGCGAATGGTCTGCGATTAGACTATTAATGCCCGTGTCACTAAGTGGAAGCTCTTGTGAAGTTCAATATATTACGAAAGATTATGATGGAATAGTAGGTATAGTAGAAATCAAAGATTGAAATCGTCGGTAGTTAGAGGTTAATTTGTAATCCTGGCCGAACTCGAATGAACGTTCACTCAGTGTTCAATTAGTTTATATCTCGTTCATACGGCGTGGAAGTAAAATATACCATGGCAATAAGCGACAAGTCGACAGTGTTGGAACGGTTCACTAATGAATTCATTGGGCACTAATGTTTCAATACTCAGATGTGTCAGTTTGAGTCAAAAATACAAATTGAAAGACAATGATCAATTAAAGATATCACCTTTACGTTGTTAAGCCAGCACTTTGCAGTTCTATTATAGAACGTCTTTAAGTTATTCCTGTGGTTCTGCCATTCCTACTTCGGTTAGACGGAAGCTGCATAGCCTTTAAAAGAAGTCTCTCTGCTACTTTAAACGTACCAAATACAAAATATACAATCACACAAGATATTGTTTCATAGGCGAGTGTGGGCCGTTTGCAAATCTGGTATCTCACATCGATAACCGATCTTGGCGTTATTATATTACGCCCACAGCCATTGTGACACGACCATGGACGTTTTAGGCCAAAGGACTGCGCTTTTGGTATTGCCAATTTTTAATAGCAGCTCATAAATGTGCCTATATCAAATAAAGTATGATTTATGATATGTGTGCGTGATCTAAATTAGAGATTATGTAAGGCCGTTCTAGATTTTGTTTAATAGATTTATTAGGTATTCGAGATACTTAGATATTTGGCATTTTCGACAAGTAATGTGGGATTCTAGTATGCTTTTTGTCACGCTAGTTAAATGCTAGTGTGAAGACAGGCTCAGGTTAACAAGTTTTTACGCACATGAATTTCTATAATCTAATCAAACCTAAACTAACGCCATTATTTGGCACATTGCTGGCTCTACCATCGTGAACATCATCATCGTCCTGCCCTTATCCCAAGTTTATTTGGGGACGGCGCAAATGTCAATAACTTTCATTCACTACAAGTTACTATTAATATCTGAACATTCGTTAGCTCGATAATATCTTCATAACACATATTATACACTTGACCTAAGTGTTCAGATATATTTGGTTTATTGTTTGTATGGAAATTATTGTCAAGCATCTGCTCGGATATTAACGAGGTAATGAATTTTCATAGTGAATGGAACTTTTTAAATTGTTCAGAAGTATTTGGACACCTTATTTGCTACAATATATCTGATTGCGACTGTAGTTACTCTAGATATAGTAAGTACCGATCGCTGGAAAGCAAGCGATGACGCCGCGTCGGTCGCCCACGCAACCAGGACTAACAGCCTGGCGGATTCCGATATGGCGCCGCATTCTTTGATATTGAAACGCAGCAATTATGGTTACTCACTTAAACCATATAACGGCACTGCAAAAAACGGCTTGAAAAACGCGTTATGTGTGATTAAGCTGATGTCAATATTGTACTTTAATCTGGCAATGTGTGTATGATATGGGATTTATGTATGTACCTTTATGTCGATTCATACGGAACTAGTTGCTACTTTTTACGTCGTGTTGTAATGCAACTTATTGCGTTTATAGAGTTTGTTTATAAGGTTACACAAGACTGAAATGATTAACCCATTCTAGTATAAATTTAAAAAGTTTAAATATGTGATATTTTGATATGAATTATGAAATAAATAGCGGGATTTATGCAGTAACCTTACAATAGAGGTGACAGTCAGAATCGATAACTCTATACACGAAGTAGTGATTAGGTACGTACTCATTACTGCAGTAAATAATATTCATTTTAGAATACCTACTTATATTTTACCCATTCGGTGGTATATTGTGTTGGATTCGAACCTGAAACCATTTGGACTTAGGAACAACAACTATTTCGTAAGTTACTTGAGAGCATAACTCTCGGATTTCGGACATTGCCTAACCCGGTTTATCTTGTAATCCCTGGTTTTGCAGATAAGCTCCCTATCTCAAGCCCTTTGAATTTATGATTCTTTTGTTTGCCTGGGTTTATGCTCGAGATTCAAGAGATTGTAGTGATATATAACTATGTTATATGAAGACATAGATTACCTACTGACGACAAGAGCTTTCGAAATGACTTGACAAGTGAATATTTATATATGAAATCTTTGCAGCATAAATTGGCGATCAGTGTTGGGCTGGTTATATATGCTCATTGCCAACCGGATCCTGATGGGGGTCGAAGATTCTAAACGTCTGGCAGGCGTCCAATTGAAAAGATCCTCAAGTTCGATCGAGGCCGTTATGTTTCATGTAAAAAAAGATACGTCGGTTCGCATTTTTGGTGTAGCAAATCGTATTTATCAGTCGCCACTGATAAGATTTACTTCACCAAATTATCATACCGATCAAGGAGAAGGAGATGCCTCAGATTTGCTTCTGTTAAGATGTTTTTACTCATTGACTTAGCTAATTTAACGTAATTTTAAATTTTATTATTCGATTTACGCATTTAGTAAGAGAGTTAGAACAATTATTGCAAAATAAGACACGCACATAAGATATGGGTACTCTTGTTAGGGTTAGAAAAGAAAGAGGACCCTTTGGTTTACATTGTCCTTATTTTTTTTTTACTTTTCTACTTCGACGGGAAAGTACGAAAGGAAATTTCAATTCTTCTAGGACAGGGACCAGTTAGTTTAAATTGACAAATACCTGGGCTTGAGCCAAACTCAAGTAATCTATTCTAATGCACCCATTACACTTGCTCCATAAATTAACAGCCTAATGACTAACGGGTCGCTTTACAGTTATCATGTTGTAAATATTGTAGGTACGATAAAGCACGCGAAATGGGTCATGTATGGTGGTACTAACGGTTGGTACCATCATGTTGTAATATTGCAGCTGTTCTTTCAACAATGATATCTTTTATATTAGCTGGTAAACAAGCACGAGCCTGTGATACGAACGCTTGAAAGTATAGAAGTCTCTCGCTTGTGGCTCTACAGACGGCTGTGCATACAGAAAGAGATTTCTCTCTCTCTCTTCCCGTCTGTAGAGCTACACTCTGCCAGTCAAAGAGTGGCCTTATACCGGTGGAATTTAGGAATTTGTAGTAATTTCGGGACGAAATATTTTGAGCACAGTTGTGATAAAAAATAGCAAAAAACAAATATTTCAAGATTAGCTGCGACGCTAATCAAAGACGTTGGGTTTGCAGAAGAGTGGGTACTCTTGCCTTACCTAGGAAATATACAGATGTCAGCGTATGTATGCAAAGGTTTAGCGTTAAAATTAGAGTAAACAATAAAAATACTGCATAGAAAATATCCATAAAGTGAAGTGGAAAGTGACATGATTTGCGCCGCTTGTGATAAAGGCTTTTATCACAAATACAATAACTCTTATCAATGATAATATAGTGGAGGTAAATTTTCCATGGAAATATTGTGTTATTTTTATAACACAGTTCGGGGACTAATATATTTTTATTTTTCCTGTTTTTAAAATGTTAACCACATATTAGAAATAGAATTTTCCTTAATATGAGCAAGTGTTTCGTTTCGTTTTTTGTAAGCTCAAAACTGGAAAACGTCTCGACCAATTCGGTCAACATTTTTTCATCATGTTCATATGTTTCAAAAGTTCGACCAAAGGTTAAAAAAAATACCATTCCAAGGCACAAAATTTTGCGCAGGGATCGCATGCGGGCATGAGCTAATTTTCAATAAAATTAATATTAATAATGCATAATAGTTATTTCAGTTGACAGCGCTATTGGTAAAAAAAGCATTTATTCAGAAAGAAACAAAAGCGAGTTCGTACAATAGACATCCGTGGAAATATTAGTCGATACATTTATCAATACATGGCTTACAAATGTAGGGCAGAGGGTCGGCTCATCGTTTGAACTATAATGACTGTCTCGACGCCTTCATGGGGTTAAACTCAACTGGCACGGTTACGTAACAGAAGCCAATACACGCTAAATAACGCTATAGTAAAAACGAGTAATGGGTGAATTTCTCAAACGTAAAATTTTCGCGGCGTGACTGAAAATCATACCTTAAAGTTAACATATAGTAATGATTATTTTTTGTAAGAAAGATATCGTTTTTCTCTATATGCACGTATAAATTATATTATTGAAACTATTCTTGTGAGTGTGTAAAAAATGTCTTTTCACCTAAATTCTAAGCTTGGTGGCGCGTCCACAACCTGTTTTCTTGGGAATGATCACAGTTTAATCAAAACTTCATTAGTTTACTGAGTATACTTAATAATAATTCGATTCGGCATCATTTTAGCTATCTTCGATACTGTCATTCGTAGTATTTATTACTATACTTCATCTTAAAAATAATTTATAAGATGCGTCCGCGGCAAATGTAAAATTTTGGTGGGATTTATAAAATCATCGAAAGAGTCGTATTGAAAGTACCTATAAGGACGACACTATCATCATTGGAAACGTTCAGTTGGGTGTTAATGAGCACCAGTGCCAGTTGTCCCCAGTCCCGTTTCGTTTTTCTGCCAAACACGTAAGTAGGTCGTTTCATAAGCATCGGACAAAAATATTGTAATTTTTGTGTTGATTATTTAAAACGGTTTATTCTCATTGTATGTTTTAATATTTAAGTATAGTGTACAGGTTCAGTATGTGTATTAAATTTTGGTAATGTAACCACTATATTCTAAATAGTATTTTTATAAATAATTTTTTTAGACGAGAAACTAATTTTGGTGGAGCAATTTTGGTGAATTTGGTGGGGTTTTACTAATCATCAAAATTGTATATTTACACCAAAATTTGTTTTCATAGTTATTTGATTAAGCTCCTACGTAGTCCGACGGGCTACTAGGTCAGGTGAACTCTACGTAGTATACCCTGGGCAATGGAGAAACCACCGCCTCTCTCCCTAGGTGGGAAAGAGGTTGTTGGCTGTTGAGGGTTGTTCGGAAGCTTTCCTAATTTTCTCTCAGATTAACCATTAGCATATGAACTACGCATACAAAAGACGGGCGAGTAGTTGGGTGAAGTCAGCTAATGCCGCAGTAGGGACAGGCCGGTGTGGTGGAGCATCGTGCGCTCTTTCCGTCACCTGCTTCTACTGGCGTGAAAGGCGGCCTCACTCTTTACTACTAAGCCTACGCCGTTAAAACCTGCCCACCCTTCTTCCCTCCTCTCCACTGTCAACATCATTTGGCTTTTCTTCCTCTGCTTTCTCATTTACATGAAAGCTACCGTGGATGCAAGAGTGCCTCATGCAATCTTTTGCACGTGACTCCACGCAACAAAGCGATGAAGTCGAAGATGTAGGTGACACGCAACTCCTGCTTATGTTGCTCCAGCAGCTAGCACTTTGCTATCGTGTAAAAGGTACTCAATCTTCTCCACAGAAGGCTTCTGACCTCTACCGTCCTCAAGCTCCTACATCCACATCCTCACATGTTGCACCAATCTATCGGCGTCCACCACCGATATTAACAGCATACATGGGCAGTTATGGAGTGATTATCTGATGCTATCCGACCAAAATACCACGCTGATTGGAAATGGACTAAGGACAGATCACAGATCACAGAGACAGTGATAAGGAAGATTCTCATAGTGCCAACAGCGGTTCGAACAACGGAATCAGAATCGTGGTATTCGTGGTACATGTCTCGGATGGTGTAAACCTCTGGAACCCTTTTGAACCGCAATGCCCATTAGCTCACCGCGTGAGAAACGAAGTTGAAGGACTCCTGTAAGTTCAGAAATAGACATCACACTACCAACTTGTCTTGCCACTACCAAGTGTCCATGGCATATCTTCCGTCCACCCTTAGGCATACCGAGTACCATATTATGTTGCTCCAGCAGCTAGCACTTTGCTATCGTGTAAAAGGTACTCAATCTTCTCCACAGAAGGTTTCTGACCTCTACCGTCCTCAAGCTCCTACATCCACATCCTCACATGTTGCACCAATCTATCGGCGTCCACCACCGATATTAACAGCATACATGGGCAGTTATGGAGTGATTGTCTGATGCTATCCGACCAAAATACCACGCTGATTGGGAATGGACTAAGGACAGATCACAGAGACAGTGATAAGGAAGATTCTCATATTGCCAACAGCGGTTCGAACAACGGAATCAGAATCGTGGTACATGTCTCAGATGATGTAAACCTCTGGAATCCGTTTGAACCGCAATGCCCATCAGCTCACCGCGTGAGAAACTTAGTTGAAGGACTCCTGTAAGTTCAGAAATAGACATCACACTACCAACTTGTCTTGCCACTACCAAGTGTCCATGGCATATCTTCCGTCCACCCTTAGGCATACCGAGTACCACCTCTCCCACTTTGAGAATAACTGCCTAAATCTTTTCCCAGCAATCTTGAATAAGTTTGTCGATTATATTGGCGCCATTAGAGTAAAATATAATCCTTGCTAGAAGCAAGGATAGATAGAACAATCAAATGTTTTGCTTTTATACTGATACTACTAACAACTAAAGTGGTTTTGCCATATAAAAATGAAGTTGGTGATAAAAGGGTAAAAAATAAGGGTTATATGTAACCATTAAGTGCCAAATTCTAGAAAAAAAACAAAGAAATAGTATAAGTAATAATAAATAAAAAATAAAAATAAGTTGATATGCAATTTTGGTGTTAGACACCAATTTCGGTGTATTGAAAATTCAGGTGTATAAAATAAACAAGTAATTCCCAGGGCTAATTAGACTATTCAAACATAATAGGCATAAAATATGTATTTCTAGCTAAATATTGAAAGAGATTACCTAAATACCTAGAAATAAAAAAAATCACCAAAATTAGCTAAAAATTCATAGATGTTGAAATTCACCCTAATCAATGTTACGTTATTTAACGTTTTTACTGTAAAATATCCGTAGAGTGGAGAATTTTACCTATTTTGGCAATTTTTTTAGGGTAAGTGTTCGCGACAGATAAAAACAGTTTAAAAAAGTGATTCGTGTGTGTGTGTAAAAAATCAAAGTAATCAGTGAAAACTAAAGTGAACAAGTGATCATAGTGCAATCGGACCCTTAGATACATAAGAACTGTAAAATTCCGTCTTCCTATTGGTCGAGCCATGAGCCGATCACCCCACCTTATTGTATAGTAAAATTAGTTTCGTAATGTTGGCAACATGTAAACTTAGTCAAGATGTAGTTTTATAGCGAGAGTAAATCTGTATTAAAAATACCTAATAAATGTTACGAGATCGTCTCAAAATAATGTGTAAAGAATGTGCAATAATATGTAGATAATGCCTAAACATAATTTTGTAAACAGTACATAAACAGTTTTGTATAATTTAGCTTTAAAGTAGTAACATAGACCCCATTCCCAAACATTTTTAGATTAAAATCGATATTGTGAATAATTAAATATATATACAGTCCAGATGACCTTACCATGGGATGGGTAACCACTTTCCACAACCCTAAACAATAGATACATAAACAATTGTAAATAGATATAAATTTAGTATAAGAAAAATGTTGTGAACAATAGTAAAAACAGTTGTGCAAAATGAATAAAAACGTTCTCGGAATTAGCGGCCCTCGTTAAGGTAAAGTTTCGGAGTACTTAAGCTGGCGCGATCTGTAAACAAATTGCGAATTCTTAGCCGAGTCGCCAGTAGTGGTCTTCGAGACTTTGTCTCAGACGCTACACCCTGAATGGGCCGATAATCCCGAACATAACTATTCCTTGGAATATTATTGTTTTATTTTATTGGCATTTTCAGGAAATAAATCGGAATCGGGCCGTAACTGGCTGATTCAAGCTATCAGTAGAGACGCACGGAAACCACTTTCCTGCACTCGTCCACTATAGCTTACAGTCCACCTTTACCTCAGGGCAGGGAAGTGTGCAAACTGATACCAACGGTCAATCGCTTATCACCCATGTAGACACGGACTTAAGCCGACCAGTGGTGTTCAACTCTGTCGCGAGACAGTTTCTGACGCCCGCGCGAGGCCGTCCGCTACAGTAAGTTTCGTTGTTACGCGTAGGTTTATGTTTGAATAAATATTTTCTATCTTTCTTTCTAAATCCTACTCTACTAATAGTAGGTTACATTCGATCAAACGCGAGTAAAGTTTATTCCTAGAATAAACAGGCAAAATCATCCAGATATTGGCTGTTTACTCTAGGAATAAATTTGATTTACTATTCAATCACGCACAGTTACGTGTGCGTGATTGAATAGTAAAGTATATAACAGTAAAAATAAACTCAGTGCACGTTACGTTTTAAAAAGCCAGTAAAATAAACAAACAGTTCAGTATAAACTCAGTGTCGTTTAATAGTGGTGCGTGAATTAATAACAGTCGTTCGCATTTAGACAGTACGTATAGTGAATATATAAACAGTAAATAGTAAAATAAACAGTAATAATTTTTTGTGCGTACTGTCGACTTTGTGTAAACCTACGTAAGTGAAACAGTGTCAGTGATCAACATGCCGACCACCAGATCTCAAGGCAAAGCAGCAGAGCAGACACGAGACCCGATCCTGCGCCACGAGCAGCCTCCACGCTCTCCATCAGTACCAGTTGGATCAGAGGTAAGCGCGCCATCGTCCATGGCTCAACCCTCAACCAGTACACCACGGCCCTCCAGCGCTAAGACGCAAACAGATTTAAGTAAACAGCCGTGGTCTCTGGGAGAGAATAGATCAGACAATACGTTACGCCCTGTTGAACAGATAGAAGGGGTACGTACAACTGAGCCAGTGAGCCGTGAACCAGGCGTTACTATAAGATCTAGATCCTCTTTGCATAATAAATCGATGGCGCGCAAACGAGCGTTGAAGGCACAGGAGGATATGCTCAGAATTAAATTACAGTTAGCTGAAGTTACCTTACGTAGGGCTGAAGAATCGGCCGATGACACTGACTATGATGATGATGCCCATTCTAGAACAGAATACGTTCGTTCGTGGTTACAAGAAGGTTCGCCCTCGATACGACTCGGCAATGAACCACGTATAGTAAGTGGACACCTCCAGAAGGAGACCCACGGAATAGAGCCTCAGTTGGAAGCTCCTATGGTGCCCCGGGTTGGGGGCACAAATCCGAAACTAGATTTAAATAAGCTCCAAAAGGAGACTCCTCTGGTACCCCGGGTTGGGGGTACAATAGAAAATATAGATTTAAATAAGCTCCAAAAGGAGACTCATCTGGTATCCCGGGTTGGGGATACATCAGCTTATCAAGAGACTCAACAAGAGACTCCTCTGGTACCCCGGGTTGGGGGTACAATAGAAAACATAGAGAAACCTTATACACAGACTGCTCCGGCGCCCCGGGCTGGGGGCGTAACAGAACATTATATAGATCAAGCTAATAGTAACAATATGTTAAAACCGTTTATATCTGAATTAACTTCCGCTATAGCCGCACTTGCTGATAGAAAACCGATGGAGTCTTCATTTTCGTATCCATCGGCATCGAAGGTCATAATGACATTACCCATATTCAGCGGGTCACATACCGAGTGGTTATCATTTAAAGCAATATATGACACCACTAAGAATTATTTTAATGATATAGAAAATACAGCTAGGCTCAGACGAAGTCTTAAAGGCAGAGCTTTAGAAATCGTTAGCTCAGAACTGATAGCCAACGCACAACCAGATCATATTATAAGAGAACTAGAACTCCAATTCGGACGACCCGACTCAATAGCCCAATCAGAAACTGACAAACTGAGAGCATTACCGCGATGCACCGAAGCACCTAAAGATATTTGTACGTTTGCCAGTCGCATTAGGAGTAGCGTCGTCACACTTCAGGCGTTGAAAAAGAGCCATTATTTAATGAATGCTGAATTATTACGCATACTAACAGAAAAACTACCGAACTCATTGCGTGTACAATGGTACCGAGTCTATACAGAGAAATATAACTCCACACCTGACTTAGCATCTTTTAGCGAGTACGTTACGGAATATGCCCGTTTCTGTAGTGCCTTTGCTCCAGCTGAAACCATCAGAGATTACCAGACGACCCGGCGTGTCCCTCAGAGAGCATTTAATGCCACTGAGAGGCACACTGGGGAGAATATTACATCTAAATGCCGTATATGCGACTCTGAGGGACACTACGCATCGAACTGTGAAACATTCAGAAAAGGAAACTCTGACAAGAGGTGGGAGCTCGCTAAAAAACATAAACTTTGTTTCCGTTGCTTAAGAACACGTCAACAGGATCACAAATGCCAGCTTAGAAAATGTGGAATTGATAACTGTACTGCATCTCATAATAGATTACTCCATTATACGAAAAAAAGCAGACCAACAGAGACAAAACCAAACACGCATGAGGAGACAGTCGCCAGTTCAAATTATAGATCACCTAGACAAGCTTACCTGAAAATAGCGCCTGTCAGACTTTCAGGACCGGCGGGAGATTTGTTGACCTACGCTCTCCTAGATGACGGATCAACTATCTCACTTATAGACGAAGACATCGCTGCCAAGCTGGGAGCCCGAGGTAAAACAGACCCATTTAAAGTCAAGACCATTGGGGACACAGCCATCGACTTTCCGAACTCGCGAAGAGTTGAAGTATACATAGGAAACCCCGACGGAACTAGCATCCCATTATCCGTGAAAACTGTACCAAAGTTAGACCTGTCATCCCAGACCATCACCGAGTCCGACCTAGAGGGCTGCGAACATTTACAGGACATCAAAGACCAACTCATATACACAGCGGGAACCCCTAAGGTACTCATAGGCCAAGACAACTGGCATCTTCTTATATCCAGTTACGTCAAACGGGGAAGCCGCCAACAGCCAGTCGCCTCACTTACAGCACTAGGATGGGTCTTACACGGATGTTATAATAGTATTCTAGGCCAAACAGTACATTTTATTAATCGCCTCTCAGCCGCTGATGACAGCATAGACAATCAACTGAAACAATATTTTTCACTTGATTCGCTTCTGTTAAACCCACGCCGACCGAATTCCGATCCTGAGAAACAAGCAGAAAACATATTAGAACAACACACGACGCGACTAACAGACGGTCGTATACAAACAGCTCTCCTATGGAGAAAACAGGATAGTGTGATGCCTGATAGCTATCAGAACGCCATAAGAAGGCTCACGAGTATAGAAAAAAAGCTAGACCGTACACCAGCCCTAAAAACAGCGTATGCAACACAGATGGAGTCCCTTTTAAGCAAAGGCTATGCAGAAGAAGCTCCGAAACAAACCACACCAGGAAGGACCTGGTACTTACCTCATTTTGATGTACATAACTCCAGCAAACCCAACAAGGTGCGTATTGTACATGATGCTGCCGCCAAGTCAGGGGGGATGTCCCTGAACGACTTTTTACTCACCGGTCCAGACCTACTACAGTCCTTACCAGGAGTTATGATGCGCTTTCGCCGTCACCGAATCGCCGTCACCGCCGACATCGCCGAGATGTTTATGCAGGTACAGGTACGTCCAGAAGACCGGGACGCCTTAAGATACCTCTGGAGAGGTGACCGGCGGGAGGGCGCGCCGACCGAGTACCGCATGAAATCTATAATATTCGGCGCAGCCAGTTCACCATGTACAGCAATCTTCGTTAAAAACTGGAACGCGAGACAGTACGAATCCCAGTTTCCCGAAGCAGTAGCAGCCATCGTCGACAGCCACTATATGGACGACTATTTACACAGTTTCCCAACCGAGGCAGAAGCAGTCCGTATATCCAAACAGGTACGTGACGTACATAGAAAAGCCAAACTAGAACTAACAAAATGGGTCTCAAACTCCGCGACTGTCATCCAACAGATACAAGATAGTCCAGGCCACACAGATATAGTCAACATAAACTCGAAAGAGCAAGAAGAGAAAATCCTTGGTCTAATGTGGAACCCGTCTACAGACGAACTTAGTTTTAATTTGAATTTAGCCAGACTACCTGAAAACTTGATAGATAAGACCTCACCCACCAAAAGAGAAGCCTTAAAAATAATAATGTCGTTATACGATCCATTAGGACTTGCATCACCAATAACAATACGAGCCAAACAGATCCTACAGGAAGCATGGCGTCTAGGAACAGACTGGGACCAGACGCTAGATGACAGACTCTTGGTCCAGTGGCGGACCTGGATAGTACATTTAAAGGCCCTAAAAGACGTCAGAATACCTAGATGTTATCTGGGATACACCGACCCTCAGTCACTACAACTTCATGTCTTCACCGACGCCAGCGAGTCAGCCTACGCCGCGGCTTTGTACTGGAGGACTGTAACCCACGAAGGCCAGGTGAGTGTCAGCCTCGTCGTGGCAAAGGCAAGAGTGACACCATTAAAGATTACATCTATACCAAGATTAGAATTACAGGCCGCGGTGATGGGAACCCGACTAGCTACAGCCGTTGTTGAGAGCCACAACGTGAAACCAGATACGATAACCTATTGGACAGATAGCAAGACAGTCCTTACATGGATAAAGAAAGGCTCAAGAACATATAAACCTTTTGTTGCACACCGCATAGCCGACATCGAGGAAAACAGTAAAACTACAGACTGGAGATGGCTCCCGTCAAAGTCTAACATAGCAGACGCTGCCACTCGCGACGTTCCCACTAATTTTAATTCGCAGCACGAGTGGTACAGCGGTCCGGCCTTCCTTCACAAAGAAACGACAGAATGGCCGATGGAGCAGCCTACACCAACTGAGGCTACGGGAGAGGAACGAGTCACCTCCATAACAGTCAAAGTAAGTTCAGCCATACCCGATGTAAATAGATTTTCCAAATGGGAAAGACTTCTACGCACCACTGCTCGGGTGCTACAGTTTATAGATCTGTTAAGAACAGAACAGGTGGCCTACAAGAGGACAACAAAAAATCCACAAAAGGATCCCGACTGGCGCAACACTCAGCAGGTGAAGTTAAATAAAGGGCCAGCGGTATCACAGGCCGCTGTACCCAGCAATAGTAATCGTAAATTTAGAATACTCACCGCCGAGTACCTCCGAGACGCCGAAAAATTATTAATAAAATGTATACAATTCGACTCGTTCGCACTAGAGGTGCAACAATTAAAAAATAATATAGACATGCCATCAGATAGCAGACTCCGAGAACTCCGTGTCGAGCTTCAAGACGAAGTAATCGTCCTAAGCAGCCGCATAGCAGCCACAGAAGGGGTGTCCGATGCAGTCAAGAGACCGCCGATACTTGACGGCGAACACAAAATAACCAAGCTATATATAGACTGGACACACCGCCGACTACACCACGGTGGCACAGAAATTACCATCAACGAGATCCGGCAGCACTACTGGGTGCTGAGACTCCGACCGACTACAAAGTCGGTAATTAATAAATGTCTAAGTTGTAGAATACGAAAAGCACAGCCGCCAAAGCCAGCCACCGGCGACCATCCGAAGACTCGCCTTGCGCACCACCGCAGGCCATTCACATACACCGGGCTCGATTACTTCGGGCCACTCAGCGTGACCGTCGGGCGACAGCACCAGAAGCGCTATGTGGCGCTATTCACCTGCCTAACTTCCCGGGCAGTTCACCTCGAGCTCGCCGCCAGCCTGAGCGCAGACTCCGCAATCCTAGCTTTGCGGAGGTTCGCTGCGCGCCGAGGCTGCCCCACCGAGATCTACTCAGACAACGGCACCAACATGCACGGTGCCGACCGCGAGATGCGCGAGGCCATGTCTCGCGAAGCTGCACGTCGAGGCATCGTGTGGCGTTTCATTACCCCCTCTGCTCCCTTTATGGGGGGTGTATGGGAGCGCCTCGTCCGCTGCGTAAAGACCGCCCTAACTACGGTCTTACATGAGCGCCACCCAACCGAAGAGGTGCTCTGTACATTGTTGTGTGAGGTGGAGCACACCGTAAACAGTCGCCCCCTCACACACGTCTCCGTGAACCCCGAGGACGCCGAGGCCATCACTCCGAACCACATCCTACTCGGTGGTTCCTCCCGACTGCCATCACTCGGTGAGTTTGACTCAACCGACATCGACCACAAAAAACATTGGCGACGCGCTCAGGCGCTCGCTGATATGTTCTGGCGCCGTTGGGTACGCGAGTACCTTCCCGAGCTGCAACACCGGCGGGAGCCCCGTGGGTCGGGGCCACTCATCGCGGTCGGCGATCCCGTCCTGATCGCTGACGGACAGCTGCCTCGCAACACTTGGCCAAGGGGCCGAGTCACCGCAGTCTACCCAGGTGCCGACGGTCAAATCCGGACCGTTGAGGTGCGCACAGCCGGGGGCGTACTCAAACGCCCCACGAAGAAAATAGTGCCACTACCCAAGTAGTGTCGCTCACCGGAGGATGCAGCGTCACAAGCGGCCGCGCCTCACTCCGCTGCACGGCGGGAGAGATGTTCGCGACAGATAAAAACAGTTTAAAAAAGTGATTCGTGTGTGTGTGTAAAAAATCAAAGTAATCAGTGAAAACTAAAGTGAACAAGTGATCATAGTGCAATCGGACCCTTAGATACATAAGAACTGTAAAATTCCGTCTTCCTATTGGTCGAGCCATGAGCCGATCACCCCACCTTATTGTATAGTAAAATTAGTTTCGTAATGTTGGCAACATGTAAACTTAGTCAAGATGTAGTTTTATAGCGAGAGTAAATCTGTATTAAAAATACCTAATAAATGTTACGAGATCGTCTCAAAATAATGTGTAAAGAATGTGCAATAATATGTAGATAATGCCTAAACATAATTTTGTAAACAGTACATAAACAGTTTTGTATAATTTAGCTTTAAAGTAGTAACATAGACCCCATTCCCAAACATTTTTAGATTAAAATCGATATTGTGAATAATTAAATATATATACAGTCCAGATGACCTTACCATGGGATGGGTAACCACTTTCCACAACCCTAAACAATAGATACATAAACAATTGTAAATAGATATAAATTTAGTATAAGAAAAATGTTGTGAACAATAGTAAAAACAGTTGTGCAAAATGAATAAAAACGTTCTCGGAATTAGCGGCCCTCGTTAAGGTAAAGTTTCGGAGTACTTAAGCTGGCGCGATCTGTAAACAAATTGCGAATTCTTAGCCGAGTCGCCAGTAGTGGTCTTCGAGACTTTGTCTCAGACGCTACACCCTGAATGGGCCGATAATCCCGAACATAACTATTCCTTGGAATATTATTGTTTTATTTTATTGGCATTTTCAGGAAATAAATCGGAATCGGGCCGTAACTGGCTGATTCAAGCTATCAGTAGAGACGCACGGAAACCACTTTCCTGCACTCGTCCACTATAGCTTACAGTCCACCTTTACCTCAGGGCAGGGAAGTGTGCAAACTGATACCAACGGTCAATCGCTTATCACCCATGTAGACACGGACTTAAGCCGACCAGTGGTGTTCAACTCTGTCGCGAGACAGTTTCTGACGCCCGCGCGAGGCCGTCCGCTACAGTAAGTTTCGTTGTTACGCGTAGGTTTATGTTTGAATAAATATTTTCTATCTTTCTTTCTAAATCCTACTCTACTAATAGTAGGTTACATTCGATCAAACGCGAGTAAAGTTTATTCCTAGAATAAACAGGCAAAATCATCCAGATATTGGCTGTTTACTCTAGGAATAAATTTGACTCGCGTTTGGTAGAACCGGCCCTAAAGATTAGAAATGTAAAAGTTTGTGTGTTTAGATGTTTGTAACTCAATTTCCCTTAAACGGCTGAACGGTTCTGACTGAAATTAGGTAAAGTACAGGAATAGATTAGGATCTGGAATAAAACATAGGTTACTTTTATTCCAGGAACAGGTTCCCAGTTCCCATGGGTTGCGGGAACAGGATCAAATAATAAAGCTTGGTTGTGTGAATGTTATAATGAGTACTTATGACAATAAAAATTGTATAAAGTCGGAACCAAGTTACTTATTTTACGCTGTCGATAAAATTATTCCTAATTTATCTCAGTATGATTTGTAGACTCACATTGCATGAAGTTTGTTCTTAAAAACCTGCCAAGATTATGAAGCCACAACACACTGCGCATTGGAGCAATACATCCTACGGTTGGCTGAGCCAGCAGGTGATTCACTGTATGTTGTCTAGCAACGTGTGCTTAGGTGTACCTCTCACCTCTAATACCTAATATTGTTTACTAGCTTTTGCCCGCGGCTTCGCCCGCGTGGATGTCGGTTATCGCGACCAAACATAGCCTATCCTTTCTCATCATCTAATCTACCCCTATACCAAATCATAAAGTTTAACGTAGAAGCAGTGTGTAGTGACTGATTTTTGAATATGTAACCTCTCGACTGCAATTCGCTACCCTTTTCAAATGCTCCTGTAGTTATCAAAGTCTCAATATAAAATATTATAATCAGCTCGGCGAACCTTGATCCCTATGACAGTTCATACTAGTGACGGGTCGTGTCGATATATCGCAACTTTTTATAGGCAAAGGCGTGACTTGCATTCAGCCACATCGATAAACATGTTTTTAAAATATAATCTACATTACTATAATTATAATGCTTGTTATATTTACAAGTATCCGTGTATTTGTATATGGGGTTGCCAATATTCCGATGCAGAGGTAACATGGTCGGACTGTTTATTTTTAATGTGAATTAAAATTTTAGTTATAGCAACACTATCTGATCTGTCACTACGCTAGTACTGTCAGTTCGCTACGCCAGTACGAGTGCTAACGCCTTGTATGCGCCACGTGTTTTGTTGTGTCAACGGAATCCTTTGTTTATTACTATTGTTGTTTTCTGTTTTTGTTATTGTTGCTGTTTTGTTTTTGTTGGTGTTTCAAAATGCCGAAAAGACTGAGAAAAACTGTACTCAACAGTGAAACGCGGGAGTTTGTTGTACGCTTGCGTGACTATTTTGCTCGCGAACTACAAAATGGCGGACCTTTGTTGCCACTTGACAACGTACGCGACCGTGTTGCTGATGCTTTGGGAATTGGCAAAGCTACCGTTTCCCGAATTACAAAGGAGAAGTTCGGCGAATCGTCGATGGAGGAGAACAAATTATCAACTCCAAAGAAGAAAAAACATAATAGGGCACGACCCGTAACTAACCCCGATGATTTCGACATGGCAGCGATACGAAACCATATTTACGGCTATTATTTTCGAGGTGAACTGCCGACTTGCACAAAATTATTAGCGTCGCTGAAATCGGCTGATTTATTTAAAGGTGGATTCACTTCTCTCAGACAGGTTATAAAAAAATGTGGATTTCGTTATGGGAAGTGTGACAAAAGAAAAGTGATAATGGAGCGGAAGGACATTGGATTGATGAGGTGTGATTTTCTACGACAAATAAAAAACATCGAGAACTATGACAAGGTGGTTTATCTGGACGAAACGTGGCTCAACGCCAATCACTCAGACTCCAAAACATGGACAGACGACACAGAGAAATCCTGTACCAAAGCACCAGAAGGCAAGGGCCAGCGTTTGATTATCTGTCACGCTGGCACAGCCAAAGGTTTTGTACCTAACTGCTTGTGGGCCTTCAAATCCGTGAAAACAAGTGATTATCACGAAGAGATGAATTTTGAGAATTTCAAGAAATGGTTCACAAAACTATTAGACAATTTAAACGAGCCCCACTACATTTTAATGGACAACGCCCCATACCACTCTGTGCAAATTAATAAAGCGCCTACCGCGAACAACAATAAAGGCGAAATAATAGAGTGGCTGCAAAACAATGGTGTGGCAGCTAATACTCAAATGCTGAAAAAGGAATTAGTTAGATTGTTGAACCTTCATAAACAGCAAACAAAGAAGAAATATTTCTTGGATGAGATGGCAAAATCAAAAGGGCACACCGTGATTCGGCTACCGCCCTACCACTGCCAATATAATGCAATCGAAATGATATGGGCGCAGATCAAAGGTGGGTTGATTTGTATTTATTTTAACATGTTTTTATTTAGGTCACTGGTGACTGTCTAGTCGGCTAGTACTATTTAAAGCTATTTTATTTCACTAGCAAATTGCATTTTTATTTTTATCCATGTGCTTATATCAATTACACACTTTTAACGTACAAAATTATGTACTTATAATGTACTTACCCCGATCTCGCTCTTTGACTTTGCATCATTTTCAATCTAAACCATTATTGTTTCAGGTTGTGCAGCCAGGCTTAACACCACTCCACCATTCACAGCTAATAAAATGCTTACGTTGCTACAAGAGGCATGTAGTCAAGTGACTCCGGACAATTGGAGGAAAGTGGTTGAAAAGACGAAAAAACTATGCTTAGATGATTGGAATCGAGACGTGCGATACGACAATATAGTAGACCAGCCGTTTTTAATAAACATAGGAGAAAGCAGCTGCAGTTCGGATTCCGAGTCTGAGACGCAATCGGTGACACCATTGTCAGATTCAGATTAATGTATATTAAAAAATCATAAATAAACCGCTTTTGTTTTATTTGAGTAGGTATATACAATAAATTTGTTAAATCTCCTTTATTTTATTATCGCAAACAACTTAAATGATTATAAATCTGACACTAAGAGCGTAGGTGCTCTATTGATGTATTTTGTACACTCGTTTCCATTTTCGATATTTGTTTATCGATACTTTTCCGCACTAGTCGATATCTTCCAAACGGAGTAACTTTTGCAGGACGTCAACGTAAAGTCTGATTGAGATAATTTCTTGTAAGTGTTAATAATTATTATAATTCCAACGGGATATTATTGTAATTGCATATATCTGCCTAAAATTAATAAATATCATTTTTAGACACCGCCAATTCGATTATAATATAACGGTGACGCTACTACAAGGTTGTGTCGTGGGAATAACTGTCAGTGTCATAGGGATCAAGGTTCGCCGAGCTGATTATAAACATTGCAATCAGCTGCCTAGATAGGGAACGTGAGAAATATCGCGTTGGGAATGCAGTACAACAGGTTAGATTGTACCACGCGAATTACTTACGGCATAAGTACTAGCTTTGGTTTTATCTTACTAGACGGTGGTCCACTCTTGTTTCTTTACTGTTCTGTTTGCACCATCATGACGAAAGATGCATGATGCTGAAATTGGCAGCCAAAATCAGCGGCATGCAGGGTAAAATTAATCTTGTCGGGCTCTTTCCCTTAGAGGAGGAATGCCTTGACCAACTAGGCTACCGAGACCCGCCCGATGTGATTCAAATTTACTTACTAGTTTTATTCGTCTTTAATATAAAAAATAAAAGTTCATTATATTATTGTCAAAATAAATGCTTGCGATAATAAAAAAAAAATGAATAACCCTATGGCGTCCAAAGCTTGCATTTTGGAGCCAGGGGTGCATGCTCTTCTAATCCTTTCTTTTGATTCGACTTATTATAGCTTTAAGGCCCGTATTTTAGAATGACATTCAGTATGAATCTTGATATAGCTAAGGACATATTGTATAGAAGTGTGACAGATTTGACAGATCCATACTAATATTATAAATGTGAAAGTAACTCTGTCTGTCTGTCTGTCTGTCTGTCTGTATGTTACGCTTTCACGCCTGAACCACTGAACCGATTTTCAGGAAATTTGGTATAGGGATAGATTAAACCATGAGAAAGGACATAGGATATGTTTTGTCGCGATAACCGACATCCACGCGGGCGGAGCCGCGGGCAAAAGCTAGTTTTCTATAAAATCTGTCCTCAACTAAATCAATATTCTGATGGCGTGTCATTCTAGAACACGGGCCTTAGAGGAGCGACTTCGTTTGATCTCCCTATCCCGAGAGTAAACGCAGGTTTTGCCTACTCCGTTCGTCATGCAACGATCTTAGTGGGGGTTCCATACCTACCTGCCAATTGTGATGAATCTTTAGTATACCTCAGGAGACAGGACACGTATCTTGAACCTAAGTCCCTGGACAAACAAGGCCCTGGCGCGCGCTGATTGTTTTATAATAATCTATGCTTAGTGAATTCAAGTGCATAAAAATATTTTTTCCATGGTCCGGTTATCTGTACCATGGATTTTTTTTTTACCCATAATCCGGTGGACCGGACAACTTAACCGTACTACGGGTAATAGATGTGCGCGAGCCAATTTTGAGCACAAAGTTCCATGATATAATGATTGAAAGGCCCAATAAATCATTAATTTGTTTGGTGCCTGTAAAGGTAAAAAGTCTAGTTTATAATTAGTCTGTAAGACGCGTATTTGTATGAAATCACTGGCGGTAATTCTTATTAAATTAAAATTAGTTTAACAAAGCATTTGAAAGTGATCGATTGAATGTTAGGTCAAATGAAAGTCTGGTCATTGGAAAGACTTACGAGTATAAATCCATTAATAATATACCTACTAAATTAGAGAGATTTTTGGAAGCCTGACTCTGTACACTATATCAAGATTTGATTAATTATATTATGTTGAATAATTTGAATACCTATCTGATAACATGAAAGTATTTTTTTTTGAAAATCTGATTAACGTGTACGTAAGAATCTTCGGGGGATCGTAGTGGAATAGCAATCCTTTGGAGGATTGAAAAGGCATCTTAGTGGACAGAGTTAGCCTCAAGTGTATTGCTTGAGTCAACAATAGTGCCCAGAATACGGCAATAGGCTCAACCGCAATGGCAGATATATGTCTGCCTAACCCTCCGATGTGTTGTATGTATGATACGGTCTCGGTTATTGTTACAAGAATGGACATATTAGAGATTGTAGTAATCTCCTTTATTACTAACAATACAAGGAGATTCCAATAGGGTATTTGACTAAGTCGTCGATTCTTCCCAATACTGCTTAATATGATAGCTTGTTCTGAAAAAAATATGCCTTGCAAAATAAAATATAGCATATCTAAACTGAAACTATGACTTTTCATTAGTTGAAATTACCAAAAAAAGTCAAAATATAAACAATCCAATTCAATTCAAATATATAACTTTTTAGATTCCACATTAAATTGTAAATAACTTTTATTATGCACAATATAAGTGTAAACGCAACGTAGACCGAGATAAATGCGATATTCTCTTGCACTCCATACATTTGCACTACGCGCTACCGAAGCGTGACGTCACAATTTCATACGATTTTGTATGGAGCGTTTTCGGGCGACGCGACAAATTGAATTTTTCCAAATCAAATATCTTGAAAACTATTTGTCGTACGAAAATTTTACTTTTACAGTACATTATATTATAAGACAGTGGTAATTTTTCGAAAAAAAATAGTCAAATAGCCCATTCAGGTAAAGAATAAATCAAAAGACTATTATCTAATGGTAATAATCTTACACTTCGTTCGAGCGCTACTCCTGTTTGCATCCAAAGTTTGTACTTTGGATTATTTACGTCTCTTTTGCTTAATTTGGATTATTTTGGTTTTTATGGAAGCGATTGGCATCTAACCACCCAACTCCGAGAGGAATGCCTTCATTTGAGACTCATCCATCAATCAGTAGATGTACTGGCAGGTAGGTCATATAGATTTGGACCTGAAGTGGTGGACCCCGCATACACACCTACCTCACTACAATCATCTTTCACTGAGTCTGTTTCGAAGTCAGTTACGGTTAGATTTTTAGTGTAACTGTGATGCAGCTGAACCCTTTGGGCGCATAACGTTCAAAGCGCAAAGCGCACTCGCAGAAAGGTAAAAGAGCAAAATGGTAAAAGCGCACAAAGTTAAAAGAGCAAAATGGTAAAAGCGCAGAATGATAAAAAAATCAGTTGCCTGGCTTATTAGCTGAACCAACCTCATTAAAATATCATTATTTCATTCAAAATTTATCTGTATTTTGAGGTGTACTTTGGTATTACTAAAATGGAAATTTATGGAGTAGATAAAACTAACATATTCAATTCAGAAGTAGAACATCTGATAACGCGACACACATCAGTCGTGACCTTTGCCCATTTTGGAGACAGACGACCACTATATTCGTTTAAATTTATTGAAATACTAGCTTTTGCCTGCGACTTCGTCCGCGTTAAGTTCGAAATAGAAAGGTTTAGGACCGACCACTATATTCGTTTAAATTTATTGAAATAATATAGTGTTGGTAGCTTAGTGATGGAGTGGGCCTTACGATCGAGAGGTCCGGGGTACGAATCCTGGCCATTATACTCTACTGACCTTACAATTTAGTCTAGTTTAACTAAGTAGGAATATTTTTTTTTTCCAGCAATAATTAACTATTAAAATTGATTAAGAATAAATAAAGCGTTTGCTCAAGAGGGGCTCGTACCGATGCCTAGTCTCTTACAAGAGAAGTGCTCGAACCAACTGAGCTAAATGAGCATGTTTTGCACGCATTCGAAAAGATTTGTATTATATTTGTATAGTATAGATTTGATTGTGATTAGGTACTAGTACTGTAAAAAATGAGTTTATTCGAGTGATGAAAAATATTTTGAAAGATAATAATCGGTATGTAAGAACCTACACTTAACATAGTTGAACAAGAATGCTATTCCATAGGTACAGTAAAACATAATTTATTACATCTACAAAACAAATAAATACCATTTCTCACAGATATGACGTCATCATGTTGACTTGCCATTAAAGTACGTAACACACCAAGTGGGGTCTAACCACATTCATAATACTGTTCCATTGACTGAGTGTAATAATAATCGTGACTGTCGAGGTCAAGGTTCGCATCCCGGGTAACGTTCGCCGAACTCGAACAGCCGCGCGCCACAGAATATGATAGCAGTAGGGATATCATTATTTTGTTACTGTGATATTTGAGCTAGTGATATTTTGAGTATTGTAAACAGAAAAATAATAAGTAGCATATTTACACAAAAAAAAATGACAACGCCGTCGGATTTCATTTGTGAAAAGAATACAAAAAATGGGTTCTCATGATTTGGATACTCGGTGTAATTTCATAGTTTATAATATAGTTCGGGACTTCGTGTAATCTATAATATAAAAATGAATCACTAAATTGGTAAGCGCATAACTCAACAACGCCTGGACCAATTTGGCCAATTGGAGTTCAAGGATGGTTTTTACGGCGAGAAAAAATCTAATAATTGCCGGGAACCGACTACCCCGCGGGTGGAGCCACAGGATAAAGCTATTATTGAATAAATCGTTTTGATACCTAAAACCGGGTTTCTCTTTGAAGCTTTGCGTAATAGACCGTAGACCACGTAGACTGTAGAGTGTAGACCCTATAGACCGTATCTTAGACTGTCAAGAGGACGAAGTCTAACTTACACTAACAGCGCCATCTTCATCATCTTAACGTCCTCGTTCCCCGTCGCATCCAGGCTTTCATTTCAAAGACCGAGGGCCTCTTACTCTTTTTCCTTCCTTTGGTTTATATTTTGGGCCCCGAGGCCCTGAAGTTCTCGGTGCGGAAGTCTCAAGAGTACTCAACTAATCCCGTTCTTACAAATCAACCCATTTTTACCCTGTGTACGTAATGACGTCATTGGTATAGGAACGTTTTGTACGTCAAGGTCACACGTGACATGATTAGTAAAAAGCCTATCACTACTACTTTATTATCTAATAGGTTTAGTTTAACAAGGTCAACCTATTCGTATACAAACATTGAATTTCTTTAAAAAAAACTATAGGTATCGCGTTGTATTTCTTTTCAGGTGAAAACAATTATTTTGTCTACAAAACAATTATATAAAAAGTCTGTCAATATAATAGTCGTACAGTCGCGCCTTATTCCTTTAGTTTTCATTTAGGGTAGATAGATAGTCCTGAAAAGCTGGGATAGACTGCATGCCCAGGATGAAGAACCGGGCGCTATGGCGGACATTGGTCTTGTTCATCAGTGGACTGCAATATAATATACTATCACGAACAAACGGCTGAATGGATCAGTCTGAATACAGCGACAGATTATAGTTTGAAATACTACAGGCAACAATTTTATCTAGGTGCCCATGGATTGTGTGATCAGAATCCACAATTCTATAGCTAGAATGTTTTTTTACTTCGATGATGACATAAACTTTGACAAATATTGTCCCACTAAGCATTAGCATGTTCGCAAATATTTTGTACAGTGGCCCCAAAAGCAGATGTTCGTGAACTCTATTTCAACGATTTCGAGGCCCCTCCATGTCAATGTTTTATAGTGTAGTATTTCTTGTACACTAGTAGGTACAAAGTATTTTTAATTCTGAATATCGACATAGGAGAATATAAGTTTTCTGTAATGTAACTAAATTTCCTTTTACGAGAATACACAGTTTAAATTCTTTCCATGAATCAACCCAAAACTATTACAAAATGTATTAGTGAGCGATTTATAAATCACGTACTTACTGATTTACTACTAATAATAAACAAAAAAATTGAGAATCGATAACAAATCATCATATTACGTAAATCCTTAAAAAAATCTTGGTTGACCTACTGTCTGGTTCTTAAACTGTGGTACCGGTTTAAAAAAAAGTCAGTTGTTGATTCACGCTCGACGCTTGTGATTGGTCCGTTTGCTTTATTTATAAGTGCCATATTTGAAAATCTAACGTTCTTTTTGCGAAGAGGGAATTAGAGGCCAAGTGTTATTTAAATGATGATTAAGTGAAGTAAGTTTTTTTGGCGTTTTGGTTCCCGGTGGAGTAGAATAAGAGCTGAGGTCATCCTATATCCAGGCGACTAAGGGATAGGACTTTTCCTCCATCCGACAGTAAACATACAGCCCAAAATAAAGGGCCCACTAGACAGCAATAGACTCGCCCCCTATTACGTAGTTAAACCGAAAATCATATATGGCGAAACGTAGGTGTTGATGCGCCTCTGCCTACCCCTTCGGGGATTTACAGGCGTGAGTATATGGATGGATGAAGTAAGTTTTTTTTAAATATGTATCTATGATGCTTAAAGTTGTCGAGTGTGCAGGGTTTTCCTATCAGGCTTAGGAGGTCAGAAGCCAGCTGATCCCTGAAAAGCCAATATACCGGTCGCAAGGATTTCAAATTTGGAATAGCACTAATACCAGATTCCCTTTGTCCCCAGACCTTTACAACTAAGGTGACAGTTGACAGAACAGCTGGATCCGATAACCATATCGGATGTCCCAGATTTAAGACACTACAATGAACCCTAGTTGTTTCAGGACATGGTGGGGATGCTGGGATCAGTGCAATTCGCAACAATACCAATCAGAAACCATAAGCAAACATTGAGCGCAACTGGAAATTCTACGATGCTAAAGATCTGGTTATTTTCAAATTATTCACATAAGTTGGTATTCTTACAGAGTTTATTTTAGAAATAAGTTAAAATTTTGATTTTAAATATTTCCTTATATAAGTAGTATGCCTACATAAAGAATTCATCAATTCAATTTTGTAGAGTTGAAAAACTGCTTTGTAAATCAATGAATATTAAATGATAATGTTTGTTTGTTGTTGTTTGTTGGAACTGTTTTCAAATATTACAATCATTAACAATTAACCAATCATATATAATATATAATCCTACTTGAGGATCCTACTATATACTTAGATATTATAAAATCCAGGTAGATACTTTAGTAATTTGATAAAAATAATGACACTTACTTGCATCTGTAATAGCCTGGAACCGCCTGATTTCTCCATCTTCAAACTTCAAGTTAACACAACACGATTAAATCGGAAGACAACGAAAATTTATACGAACTCGAATAATAGTTCAATGCGTCCAGTTATCGTATAAGATTGATATAAAAATATATATTTTACACAAGATTTTTGTATAACATTAAACACCATTCACAAAATTTGACACAAAATTGACAAAAATAATATACCTTGTCATTCAAAAGCAACTTTCCCGCGCGATTTATATTTGGAATGACAATATCAGAGACAATTTAATTTAGTAAAATATTTTTTAAGTTCTGAAAGCGCGTTCTCAATTTAGTTTTTTTAAAGTTTATCGATGAAACAAGACAGCGGTCGCCAAGCGACTCAGCTGTTATGAAGGACCGAAGCGAATTAGCGAGAGATGGCGGGGCCGGCGAGCAGCCTGCATGACTTCACGCTGAGTAATCGACTGGCTGCACCTACGCGCCCCTAGCTAACAGGGCGTACTTGCGACAAAACTTTATCAATTGTTTTGTAGAGAATAGTTTAATAATAAAAAGTTATTTTGACTTCCGATTGGCTTCACTTGTTATATTGCTATTGCTTCTTCTATGGTTATATTTAAAACTTGTACAGTAAGCTTCAGAGAAAAGGGACCCCCCTTGATAATGACATGAAAGCATTAAAGTTTTTTGATACATTACGTATATGGTATGTTGGTCTAGTGGTTATGACCGACGCTTTAAGTATACGGTAAGCGGGGGTTCAAATCCTCGGACACGAAGTTCTTTTTGTATTCATATATGTAATTATTTTTTTAGTCTCTTAAGCACTTTTTGTTAATCATTATTTAAGGAATCAAATTTTATAGTAGGTATGAGGTTTGTAAAAAAAATAGGCTTGTTGCATAAACAATATTAATTTATTTCTCGAATTACATTTCTAGGACTACATGGAGGTCATTTCCTGGTTGAGTATACAGTTTATCTATCTGAGTTAAATTAGGGTTACTTATTTTTAGATTTCACCTGACCTAAATTTATTGACAAAAACACAATACCCTAAGTGAAGTATAAAATGTTTAATATTAGATAATTCTAGAAACATAACTACAATATTTATTTAAAGTTGCCAACATAATTTTTTTACGCTCTGAATAATCTTCGAAAATAAAAGAATGGTTGAAAAATTAAATGTTATTTGTGCCTGTGAATCACAAAGAAAGAACCAACATGCTAAACTATAACGGGATAGCAATATACATCTTCCTGTTTGATCACATTTTCTGATAAGTAACCCTTTCAACACAACATTAGAAAAATATGTGAGGTCAGATGGTGCATCGTTAACACATTAGAAGATTACTAAACTTGTAAACAAGAGTAATAGAATATTAATAATATACTATTATTATTATGAATGTTAGGACACTTTATAAACAGCGCAGCGTCATCTAGCCCAAAATAGCACCTTAATGTGATAACTGATAATGATACTAGACAACTGATATAATACTTATTTTAGATAAATTACACCCAGACACATAACAAATAATCGTGTTCATCACACAAAGATTGGTCCTTTTATGCATGCGGCACTATTTCGCATTAATTCCCAAGTTCGGTTTACCTCTTCATCCATTTTGTTTTTTACTTTATTTCACTTGAGTCCCAGTTTAAAACCATCTGACCCCACAAGTTTTCTATAGGATTAAGATCCGGGCTTTTAGCCGGCCACTCAAACACCGTTATAATATCTTCTTGTGCATTTAACCAGTCTTGCACAATTCGGGACCGATGCACTGAAGAGATATCCTGAACCAGGTAAATTTGTCCTTCTGGATATGCGACCCGCACTGAAGGCAGCATTACGTCTTTCAACACTTCAAGGTATCGCTCACTGTTCATGCGGCCACTTATTTCCACTAGCTCGGCTGGGCCCATTGAAGACATCCATCCCCAGTAACCTAAAATAATAAACATTTTCAAATCTGTTGCAATATGTAAAACAATGTCAGCAGCAATAATAATTAAGATATATAATATATAATATACATATATATATATATACATACATACATATATGTATATTATATATATATATATATACATACATATATATAAATATATACGTATATATATATATATATACATCTTGAAGGACATGTTGCGTCCTACATGGCGTTATTTACCGATGATGCTGCGTCCGACTGACTTTGTGCGTCCGGAATACGGACGCAAGATTGACCGACCCTCATTTTTAGCCCAATGCTCCCTTATGATCCTTAGAATGCAATGGCGAAAAATTGGCATGGACGTAATTCCATCACTACAATGCCTTTTAGCGTATAATATAGTTCCGCCATCGTCCGACTGAAATTTGGAGGACACTAGTGTTCAGCGTATAATTTACCACGTATACTTTGAGTTCAGTTCACCGATCTTATCGTGTCCATTGAATATCGTATTTGTAAAGTTTTTATCATGTTTTCGTGACAACAATCTTGCGTCTCTTAAACATCCTTAAACGGGCACTAGGTACGGTGTCTGAGGGGCCTCCTCGGGGTTCACGAGGGACGCATAGCGCGGGGCGCGGAGCGGCAGGCTTTAGCGCGCTCGCGTACCGAAGTTTGTAAACCAACAGACATGTGCCGGCTGTTCACACCAGCCTGTGCCTCTGAGCTTACCGGTTTATACATTTTTTTATAGTGAGCTATATCTCCACGGATACCACCCCCACGGAGACCCCCCCGACTAAAACGCACGCCGTCTTGGGTCCTTGGTTGCCGGAGGTGAGATTGCCGAAAGCATATCTCTCGCACCCCGGCAGACACTTCGGGCTGTGGGGACCTCGGTGTCCCCATCTAGCCCCGGGTATGGGGAGGCGCACTTGGCGGCCTGCATCTGCTAGGGTGACAGGAGACTCCGCCGTTCACCCCTAGGCCAGCGCTCATGGAGGACGGAGGTCGTTCCGCGACGACCGGTTCGCCTTAGTCCGGACCCGACCGGCCGCCTCCTTCTCGAGCATTAATTGCTCGCAGAAGGAGGCGGCCGCACCCCAAGCGTTTGCGCATCGTACCATCGCTGTGAGCAATGTGGCGAGTGTGAGAACTCCCACCCCCAGAGCCGCCACTAGGACCTGCCTGGGCCGCCGTGTCCCACGCCGGGCACTCGGTCAGCGTGTGCAGCTCTGCGTCCTCGCTCGCATCACAGTGATGGCACTCGCACGTTGGCTCCTTCCGCATCCGACACAGGTAGCTCCCGAAACACCCGTGTCCGGTAATCACCTGCGTCAGCCGGTACGAGAGGCTGCCGTGTGGCATCTCTAGCTATTCCTCCATGATGAGTTTAACCGCTGCTATTACGGCGTGCCCTGCGCTTGGTCACCCAAGTCGTAGCTCCCACTCAGGGTGGAGATGGGACCTCACGACCCGAATTTCTTCAGGCTCGGGTTCCCGGCTCGGCTCCCGCGCCTCCTTTCGGTACCGAAAGGGTTCTCGCATCCAAGTTCCACGGTAGAGATCCGGCAAGGAGATTCGCCGCCTCCAAGGATATCGTGCGGTACCCCATAATGTCCCTGCTGGCCATTGCACGCTGCGGCCCACGCAGCAGACGCGCATTGTGGATCGTCAGGGTCTCCGTCCATATCGGGCACCCATATAGGGCAATGGACCGCAGGACTCCTGCGTAGAGTCTCCTGCAAAAGTCATACGGCCCCCAAAGTCATTCGGATGCAATGTGTGGGGATGAATTCCCTGTCTATGGCGAGCGGTGCGATGATAGAATGTAGCTGTGGGCATCATGTCAAATAATTCATCTAAGCACAAACCATTATATAGGCGGTAGAAAACACACAGTGAGGCAAAGTCCCTCCTGAGGCTGAGAGGTTCCACATCGCCTGCGAGTATGGGACTGTCGACGAGCCTCAACGCACGTCTTTGTACCGAGTCGAAACGGTTAAGCTGGCGTGCGGGCGCTCCGGCAAAAAGATGACAGCAGTACTCCATGTGGGGTCGAACCTGTGCCTTATAAAGAAGGAGTCGCTGCCCCGCAGTGAAGTACTGCTTCGCCCTGTTAAGAACTCCAAGTTTCTTTGATGCCAGCTTAACCTTGTCCTCTAAATGACTGCGGTACTGGACGTCACTTGAAATGTCGACGCCTAGGATCCCGATACTCGGGGCAATGGTAAGCCGTGTGCCCAGGAATTGCGGCGCTACAATATATGGGGTTTTCTTAGCGGTGAATACACCCCTTATGTTGGGCAGCAGCAAGCGGCAGCTATGTCCTTCAATTTGGGGGCCAGTCTTCGGCGATGCTCCCCGAAGATCCACCGGCCGTCGAGCACGAGCCCCAGATAGTTCATCTGGGGCTTGATGCCGATGGAAATGTCTCTCACTATGAGGCTGGAATCTTCCGGTGGCACGCGCCGAGGCCCATGAAAGAACATGGCCTCGGTTTTATACGGAGCCACCTCCAGACCCAGCCGCCGGATCCGCTCCACGACTTGGGCAACCGCGGTCGTGGCCTTCATGGTCGCTTCGCGGTATGTAGCCCCGCACGCCGTCACCAGCGTGTCATCCGCATAACACGTGACGGCGGCACCGTCCGCGAGCTCACCGCGAAGAACCCAGTAGTAACCGATGTTTCACAGTAGCGGTCCCAGGACCGATCCCCGCACGACATCTCTCGCCGACCGAGCCCGGTCGCATTTGGGTACAACAATGGGGCTGCTGGCAGCGGCGTTGTGCACCAGTGCCACCGATTCGTCCAGGTCGGTTTCCCAGGCAGGCCCGATAAACCGGTGAGTGTACGGCTTGGCGACAGCGGCGACATTAATGCCTCACTGTGCCATGCTCTGGAGCAAAAGTGCCTGAGCATCAACACAGTGGTTCGCATTCGTCTGCAGGACGCGGAGCTGAGGATCCATTATGGAACTGCCAACCGGCTTCGGCCTCCCCGCGGTGCAGGCCTTGGCACCAGCCCTATGGTCGGCCGGCTTGCCCTCTGCTGCACACCTGAAGCAGTGCAACGGAGCTTTGCAACTACCGGCCTTATGATCGGGTTGGCTACAGCGGAAGCAACGGTCACCGACCGTTACCTTCGGAAACTGGCCTCCACCGTGCACTGCACCCCCACGTGGCTCACCGACAGGCACCGGAAGCACCGTGCTGGTCGGGCCTGCAGGAGCCGTACCTGCACCATCTGGAAGCCGCCAATAAGCAGGCCCCGCCCATCGGCAACCTTTGGGGCTGCCGCGATGGGGCTCTCCGACGCCTCCGCCGTCAACGTAATGACGACGGCCGTCAATCGTGGGGCGCGGAGCTTCCTCGGCGCTGTTGCCATCGCGGCAGCCTTGGCCCTTCTGGCCATTTTGGCTGCCTTTTTGGAGGCGTTCCGTCTCTGCTTGGCGGCTCCAGCTACCTCCCAGCCCCCTTACGGGGGCTCGGGGATTCACCCAGAGCCGGGCCGGGGTCCGGGGTTGCCCTTCCCCTTATCCTTGCCCTGAGCGCGACCCACGATTCTGGCTCTGCTGGTCGAATTGGCGGCTTCACCGGTTGCGCTGTTTGCGCTGGCCGCTCCGGCTGCACCGGCCGCCCCGCCAGAGCAAGGTGCGCCGACCGCTCCGGCTGCGCCTTCCGCATTGACCGAGTCGCCACTCCCGGCAACTCGGTCCCTTCTCTTGAGGGCCTCCAGCTCCGCCGTAACTTTTTGGAGTTGGCGTCGGGACTCGGCCTCCCGCCGCTGTGCCTCAGCCTCCCTCCTCGCCTGTTTTGCCATCTGGGTGGCCAGACCCTCACCGGCAGCTGCGATCTGCTCTACGCATAAGCAGAACCTACAAAACTTCGAGCTAGCGTTGAATGGTGTTGCAATAAGCAGGGACAGTCATATTCGCTTCCTGGGTCTCATATTAGATGAACACTGTAACTGGAATCTGCATGTAGATACAGTATGCAAGAGAGTAAATAGATTCGTGTTTGCTTTACGCCAGCTTAGAAATACAACTTGCGGAAAAACAGCTCTTATGGCGTACCACAGTCATGTTGGCTCAATCTTAAATTATGGCATATTACTGTGGGGTAACTCAACCGACGTAGACAGTGCCTTCATAAAACAAAAACTCGTCAAAAATGATTATATCGCTTTTTAAGATTTTGTTGACCAATACCTACGCTATACATTGTCACTTTTGTATGCTAACTATTAAATATATTTATTATCTATGCCTGGAGTCATTATAAACCCTTATATAGGTGGAAGCCTCTTGGCTGATAAGCTGGATACAATTATTCAAAAACAGTATTCGGAACCAATCTGTATTCAATAGTAGATGGATGTCATTTAGTTATTATAATCATTATGATATATGCAGAGCATTATACGGAATTGATTTAAACATACATTCGGATGGAGGCGGGAATGTGCATGCAGTGTTTAGTAGGTATACGCAGGTATTCAGTGTGCAAGAAAAATTTAAGAGTGAACGGACGCACAAATTCAGCTAGAAATATTTAATTTGAATATCATCATTTAATGTTTAAATTAAATTTGACGTCGACTACTGATATGATACTGATGAAAACATCTTACATACGCATTGAAAACATTAAAAATCTCACTACATTCAGTGGACGCCGCAGGGTGGTAGTTTGTAAAGACGCAAGAAGTCCTTCGCGATTTATATATATATATATATATATATATATATATATATATTTCGGGGTAGAGAATAAACAAGTTTTATGTTTATTTATACATATTTATTTGTTACAGAATATAATCATTTACTTACGTAATGTTAACCGCAGCATTTTTCGTTGGTAAATATAACAATTTCGTTTTCCCAGTCGGAATTTAATAACGAGTGATAAAATTTACTCGGTTGGTGTTTTGAAGGGTGCCACTGAGTGAGCTTCCACAATATCACGGTGCCGCTCTGATTCATGAGTATAAGCAACTGGGCGAGGTCCTTGGCGTTCATATTTATATCACTCGTCGCTTGATACCTTCGCATCCATCTACGCACTGAATTTCTCTGTAATGAAAATGATAATAAATAAAAGAAACTCCAAAAAACTAACTTGTAAATGAAAATATAACATGATTGATTAAGCAATATAAATAGGTATATAATATAGGTATTTTTATCGTAACTCTTACCGTTTTGCCCATATCTCGTGCTATTTTCTTTATGCTTTGTTCTTGCTCCCAGAGAACAACAATTTTAGCTTTCATAAATGTTGTTAATCGAACCATACTTTCAATTTACTCAAAAAACTGATCAAAAACTTGATAAATTGAATAATATTACGAGGAGAATTAATACAACAATGCAAATTACTACGAATTATAAAGTTACCTTCAATCACAGTTTAGGAAATAAGGCAAAGAAGTATTCCAATTGCAACTTTAGCGCGCTGTAACAGATATTATAATACTATAGCCACAGCTCATATAGCAGATAAATTTTTGAAGTAAAACATGACGGTAGTCCAACAAGCTGTATCAAGTGTAATCTATTGAACTAAAAAATAAATCTATACAAAATTCAACCTTATCTTTTAGTCATTTGAGTAATTATTATTGTTACATATGGTGGAAGTTGAAATTTAAACCTTAAGGTCTAGAAAATTACACCGTAATCAGCTTTGTTCGATAAAAGGAGTAATGTTATTCATATTTTCGTCATTATTATTAAGTGAACCGATAGCCTAGTGGTATAAGGCACGGTCTAAGTGATCGGCTGGCGCTGGGGATGCGGGTTCGTATCCTCAAGCGGCAGTGGCATCTTTTTGTGAGTTTATTGTATCATGGTATACAATTGAGTCGAAAGACGAATTACGAATATGAACATGCAAATAAAAGGCAGATGAAGCTGCTCGCTCGTTCGCAGCTCTGCGACGATCGCATCACGTGACGTCATTCGTGAGTCATGTGACGCGGCCGGCGCAGGCGGCGATATTCTTTAAGTATTGAGGGGGTCTGTTTTCTCTGACGCTGGCTGTACAATGATGTTATAAACTACGAGTAGGTTTAAATAAAGTGATTATATCGGTTAAAACATGTGACATTATGAGGAAATGCCAGGTCAAGAGTAACCGGCGAGTATTTATAAAAATAATTACGTAGGTACATACACATGCTTGTATATCACTGAAGGGGTAGGCAGAGGTGTTAATTAACACCAGCACACCATAATTTCGCGAGCTATAATTTTCTGTTATATGTAATAAATAAGGGGTGAGGCCATTACCATCAAGTGGGCACTTTATGATGAGCTTACTGTCGGATGGTTTTTTTTTTGTCGTGCGAAAAATCCCCACGGAGCCGGTGAAGGCGGTTATGTCGGACTCGAACCGACTAAAACGCACGCCGTCTTGGGTCTTTGGTTGCCGGAGGTGAGATTGCCAAAAGCATATCTCTCGCACCCCGGCAGACCCAGGACCATCTCCTTCGAGATGGCCTCCTTCGGATTGTGGGGACCACTGTGTCCCCATCTTGCCCCGGTTACGGGGAGGCGCATTTTGCGCCGCCGCCGCGGCCTACTTCTGCTAGGGTGACAGGCGGCTCCACCGGTCACTCCCAGGCCAGCTACTGTCGGATGGATGGACTCTACATCTAGTCACATTTTGTGATGTCCATGGCAAGAGACGGGATTACGGTATTAACGCTATTCTTCTTCATGGTGAAATAATAACCTAGAACCAAGTGGTTCCGTGAATCATTCCTATGCCGCACCATTGAAACCTGGTACTTTCTGCCAGCTCACGTGTTTCTTCTACCTACAGTCCCGGGTGCTTTAAGTGGGGCGCAAAAATGCATATCATGAGGCCATCAAGCTGAGTGCCATGTTTACGATGGTGACCCTCTTTCCGAGACTTTGCCTTTAGCTTACCATCAGGCGAGGTGAAGTCAAATTGACGTGTTGAAAATAAAAAATATAAAAAAAAAGAAGCGAGACGTGTATGTCAGGACTTAAAGTGTAGAGGCGTTGTGCCCTAAAGATTGAGAAAAACTCATGTAAGTATTACGAAAGATATTTTAAAACCCGCAGCCAGCAGAAATTAGTGAAAGCGTTATCATAATTGTCGGGCGTTAACCTGAAGTTTGTGCGCGCACTCACTAATTGTAGAGGATAAGTAATAATAATAAGCCTGGTTATACTGTAAAGAAAAAAACAATTAAGTAGTTTATGTTAAAAAACTGGCACTGAAACATCCTGTTCAACTGTAGAGCATCGATTAAGATAATTCGCTAAGTGCCTTACATAATTTCAATATTGGTATTGATTTATACGTCTATAACTGATAAATAAGTAAAAGTAGATATTTACCAAGCAACTTTTAAGTGGTTTTAATGAAAGTTAAACTAAATTGTAACAAAAAATTTAGCCAATTTATTTTTCCAAGATGGCGAAAGTTTTACAACCTTTAAATATAAGTTCTATTTTCGAAGTAAGTACATATAATACCCATTCTATCAGACATCTTAGTCTTCGTGTAGGTGGTAAAAAAAAAATTAAAGTTAATTTCTCGGTTCTGCCGGCTTAGTCTTACTGGTGATACTATGGTTCTGCCTACGAGAGTCATACTTTTGCCGGAAGAGTAAAAAAAAAAGTTTTATTTATATGGGACCCGATTGAGACCCTCGGGGAGTAAGTTGGGGCATCTGTTGTTCTAGCGCAGGCTTAGGAGGTCAGACGGCACCTATAAAAATCTCAAGAGCCAAAATCAAAATACTAGAAGGAGCAATTGGATTCTGCGTAGGCGACCGGCGTCTTCTGCAAGCAAGTAATGGTCGCGAAGAAGAAGACGACGGAACGGACAGCCGGGGTGCGAGGGATATGTCGAAGATACCTATGACCTAGCACCACGACCCTCAGTCGGCGTGCGGTTTTAGTTGGTTCGAGTCCGACATAACCTCCCTTTCCGGCTCCAGAAAAAAGGCGTAATTGATTCCAAACTTCAAGGTGAAGATCTCGTAAGCAAACAGAAATTTCACATATACGATAATGATGGAAAAAGCGTCCCTTGCCACCTCAGTAGATTAAAAAGTCAGCGTTCCATATTTGAATACAGATAATATTCCGTTAATCCCATGTAAGTGAACAGAGCCGGATGCTGCAGATAGTGATCTTGTTACACACAACTCGCTTGATGCACTTCGGAGAAATAAACGACTCTTTTTATTTTATACGCTGCAGTTATATAGCTTTATTATATCTTGCTTTCAAGAATAAATGTATTATGAATGTTTCAAGTCAATGCTTGGAACGATTATATTCAAATAACAGAATAGAGCAATAGTCGTAGCTATTGTACCAATTCATACTTCTATAAAATACTAGCTGTCCCGGCGAACTTCGTACTGCCAATTTTTTCCTGCCCTCGTGGCGTCAGATCCCGTTCCCGCTGCACCATTTAGGGGGATGAAAAATAGATGTTGACCGATTCTCAGACCTACTCAATATACTCACAAAATTTCATGAGAATCGGTCAAGCCGTTTCGGAGGAGTAGGTACGGGAACGAACAATGTCACACGAGAATATTATATATCCATACTAATATACTAATATTATAAATGCGAAAGTAACTCTGTCTGTCTGTCTGTCTGTCTGTATGTTACGCTTTCACGCCTTAACCACTGAACCGATTTTGATGAAATTTGGTATAGGGATAGGTTATACCTTGAGAAAGGACATAGGCTTTGTTTGGTCGCGATAACCGACATCCACGCGGGCGGAGCCGCGGGCAAAAGCTAGTAAGATTATAAATGCAAAAGTAACTCTGTCAGTCCATGAAGCTTTCACGCCTAAACCACTCAACTAATTTTGATGAAATTTGGTACAGGAGTGGATTAGAACCTGAGAAAAGACACAGGCTATGTGAGGTAGCGATAACCAAGTGTGGAGACGAGAAATGGACAGCCTCTGTGGCGTAGCAGTAGTGAATGCGGCCGCTATGCAGGAGGTGCGGGTTCGATCCCCGAACAATGCAAATATTTGAGAGCACGTTAAGCCATTTGTCTCGGTTGCCATACGAACCTCTATGGCTATCGTTACGGGTAGTAGGAACTCTAAAAAGTCCAACAACTGGTCTAACATGGTTCGATATCGCCTTTGACTGGTAAAGTGGACCCCAGAATCCAAGTTGTATTTTCGAATGTGACTGTGAGTAACGCTAGGATGAAGAAGACGAGAGGTGCTGATGAGTTTGATTTGGGCCGAAACACAAAATATGCAAGTCAGCGAGACTATGGGACGTGAGCACAAGAATCACTCCCATTCCACATATTAGTGGATAATCAGTATTTAAGCATGTTATTTAGTTTGTAAGACATTGTTTCATTAATTCACCGAGTCCTAATAAATATACTACACCAGACTATGGTAGCTCTCTTCACCCTTCACAACAAACCCTCTACATACTGGACCAAAGGTAAGGGTCAAGCAAGTAATGGTTGTGAAAGAGACGGTGGAACGGGAGCGGCAGCGTGGGCAAGAGAGGGGTGCGGCCGCCTCCTTCTGCGAGCAAGTAATGCTCGAGAAGGAGGCGGCCGGTCGGGTCCGGACAAGACTCCGGGCCCGGGAAGCCCGTGCAGAGCGAAGGCGAACCGGACGTCAGAGGTCGCAGAACGACCTCCGTCCTCCATGAGCGCTGGCCTGGGGGTGACCGGTGGAGCCGCCTGTCACCCTAGCAGAAGCAGGCCGCGGTGGCGGCGCAAAGTGCGCCTCCCCGTAACCGGGGCTAGATGGGGACATTTTGGTCCCCACAACCCGAAGGGGGCCATCTCGAAAGAGATGGTCCTGGGTCTGCCGGGGTGCGAGAGATATGCTTTTGGCAATCTCACCTCCGGCAGCCAAGGACCCAAGACGGCGTGCGTTTTAGTCGGTTCGAGTCCGACATAACCGCCTCCACCGGCTCCGTGGGGGTGGTATCCGTGGGGATTTTTCGCACGATAAAAAAAAAAAAACAAAAAAAGCGTGGGCAAGAGAGACTCGTGGATTGCGCCGCCCGCGTGCTCAGGCAACTCGGACGTCGGAGAGCACAGACACCTCCGTTCCCCATGAGCGCGGGCCTGGGGGTGACGGGAGACGCCGCCCCATTCCGGGGGCGAGTCGGGGAGACCGTCGTCGCCCCTCCCGCGGAGGGCCAAACCGAAGGGGGTGGCCCTGGGTCTGCTGGGGATGCGAGGGATATGTCGAAGACAACCTCACCCCCGGCCTAGCAATACGACCCTCAGTCGGCGTGCGGTTTTAGTCGGTTCGAGACCGATATGGAGGTTATAGGCTTCTGGCTCCAGCAGGGGAGGTATCCGAGGGGACTTCCGCACAATATAAAAAAGGTAAGGGTATAAAAGGTTATAAAGTGAAACACACAATGACCTTACGGACTTTATTTTATAAAAGTTACATACAAACACTCATAATCTGTGATTGAACGTCACTAATCATACTTAGTCTGACAACTGACAACACACGACGTCGAGCTACCTACGCACTATCGTTCGAAATATTCTTAATTGTCAATTTTAGTGACAGCTCGCTGCTACTGTCACTGTCACTGTCACAATGGTGGTATATCACTGGCATCATGGTATCATATCACATGGTATTATAGTATCACGTGATAAATTTCTTTCAAAATCGTTTGTCCTGATTCGGACATGTAACAGGGATGAAAGTAATGTCGTAAGGAAGGTATTAACTATGGAAGTGGAAGGCTACAAGGGGAGAGGAAGACCTAAAAGGAGGTGGATGGACTGTGTGAGGGATGATATGGTTGAGAAGGGAGTGGATGTTGAAATGACTGCAACTAGAGATGAATGGATGACTTCACCTTGCTTGATGGTAAGCTAAAGGCAAAGTTACAGAAAGAGGTTATCCCCAGTCCATGGCTATAACGAAATTTTATGCCTACTTATCATCAGTTTAATATGATACAGATAATACCAGTGATATTTTATGGTATCCATATAGATTACTGTTGACTGCACAAGTAGAAATTGGGACAAATTTATTTCGATTATATCAGGAAAAATGAATCGGTCAGGTGGGGTTTGAAACCACCTTTCCCTTACAGGGGGAATGCTCTTACCAAATGAGCTACTGAGATCAATTCAAATTTCCGTTCTTTAAGGCGACGGTGGAGTCATCTACCAACACTCTTATGAACTGTTGGAACCAATGAATGACTTTTCAATCATTTATAAATATTGATTTTTGATTACTCCACCCAAATATTTGAATGAAATTGTATAACATTTATTATGCTAACCATACAATTCGATTACATCAGGAAAAATAAATGCTTAGGTGGGGCTAATATAATATTAGGACGTATTTGCGCGTATAAATCAATGAACCTATTATATAACAGTTTTATTTTTCTGCGCCCAATATTTTTTTAAATGCCAACAAAATTGAAAGATTCATTACATTTTCAATGGATTAAAAGTTTCCAAAGCCGACCTTAAACTATTCCATAGAGAGGGTTTCCTCATAAACATTTATTTGCGAATATAGATATTAAAAATACCTATATTTTAGGATAATTTCTTCATAAGTCTTTATAAAAGATGAAACCAATACTTGTGCAGTCAAAGTTGTTCTTTTAGTGAACAAGCATCAAAAAGTAATATAATAAAGTAATTGTAAGGGTAAGAACACACTGACGTAATTTTATACTGAAATAATAAACATGCAAGTTTTTCATACAAAAATATCTCGTAGTTATACTTAGACATATCTGTGACGTTTATTGCTGCCTAATATTAATTAATTTTACAAATTATTGAATTTAATGACACAAAATTGTACTTAAATATTAAAGGTGAAACCCGATTATCATACAGATGTGCAGTTGATAACACATAACTGAAAGTTAGGTAATGGAGATTATAGAAATGTTTTACAGTTGATATTAGCAATGGCCAAATTTGCATTGTTTATAGTAGGTAGGTATACGTTTATATAGGTTAGCTGTAATGGACTTGGCCTGACTACAGAGCATAGACAGAGGGGAGGTGGTTACACTCGTACTGCCTCTTAAAAATGTATCAATAAATCCGTGAAGCCGCTAAAAGCGGAAATACGGTTGTCAATTTAGTGAACTTGAAGTGACTTTCATGACATTGACAGTTTGTTGGTACGACTATATAACGGACTTGGTCATTACAATAATACAGCAAGAACAGAGAGGAGGTGCTGTAAATAAATTTCTTCAAGAAAGAATGCGTCATACTTTGAGAGGGTTCGTGGACAAGGGTGTTTGTTTTTTAAAGGGCAGACAAGCCAAGGGCGCACCTGATGGAAAGTGGCTACCGTGGCCCATGGACGTGTGCTACACCAAGGGACTCATACTTATGCTGCCGACCCGGTAAGAACAGAGAGTTTCTCTGCCATCAGTGCAGAATACAGAGTAGGACAAGCCTTTTGTTTTCCCACTGGCACCATTGTCACAGTTATTGTATCTGTTAGTCTATGTACTAAGCATCAAATTTCCCAGGCACGAAATCGGGTTTCATTTTTGTAAAATTAATCTAATTGATTTAATTAAGTGCTGTATTGATATAAGTGTTTACAATTTCGTGAAATATCACTATAATTCAATAAATTTTTAATAAATAACATGTATTTTATAACAACTTCGGATAAATACGATAGAATAAAGTAAAAATAATCATTTTCTGTCCAGAATTTAATTTTGAAAAATCATTCCCTACTCCAAAATTTGGACTGTGCCGGACTATTCGAAATACAAATGTATATTTTTTATATCAATTCAGAAAGAAACAATATCAATAATATTATAATAACTATGCTTGTGTCAAAATACTGTTATAAAAAAAGTATATAATATATATTACGACTTGTTGCAAATGTTTCAATAACAAGAAATAAATCGTGGTGACTATTATTATGCTTATTGACGTCTAATTAATACTAATTACATTTTGTATAATACAATAATTTGCTACGACATCTATAGCTACATTGCAAGACATTCATGAAATACAATTTGCGTTGATTGCCCGTCATTAGCTGTTAGGGTACTAACCAACCGTCACCATGCCATGATGGTACAAAAATGGCATTATTTTGCAACTTAATATAGTTTATTAGATGTTTGAATTATATTCAATTGTTTATCCAGTGATTTTATTATTAAAAACAGGAACGGTACTGGCGGGTAAAATAGTTAGGTAAGTACATATAACTTCTCGCTTACCTCAACGCCATTACAGTAAACCCAGGGCAGGAATTTTAGCGAATGCGAACAAGAAAAAAAATCTACTGTCATACAACGTAATTTCAAATCGCCTTGTTATTGAGATAACATATCTATCTCATTTTAATACAAGATTATTGACTGTGACGTTGGTTGGTTGTTTAAGTAAACAGCTGTTGGTAACTATACTTGATTTGTTTTAGTTTAGTAATTATTTTATGCCTGTATATAATATCACATTATTACACCAGCGTTTACCAAAAATTGAAAAATTGAGAATTTTCATATTTCGTTACTTTCTCTTAAGGTTTCGTTTTGTTTGCTTAAACATTTGTAACTTCGTAACTTATATAGCGTTATATTACAATTTGTAGGAGTCACGGTATAGGGATAGTTTGATATCTTTAAAATGGGATTATAATTTGGTATACAAGTTTATAAGCTTTAAAATCTTGCAATGTAGCATTCGCGGGGCGAGGGACTTATAATCGCGTTAACTTGCCTAGGGATCCACACAACACTGGTATAGGTAATATAACGTTAGGCAGTCTTTGGGTAGGTCGGAAGATTTTAGCGACTAGGTATTCAATAAATAATTGTACTAATTTACCACACACCTAACTATACCGACAATATGCCAAAAAACTTATAAAGTTCTTTTAAAAATATCACAATATGCGTCTAAATATTTAAAATGCCATATCTACCAGACATCAAGTAAGTGCATATATAATTAAGAGGAGTCATAAATACCACTTTTCTGTTTTAAATTAAAAACATTTCTCAGAATATTATAGTAACTTTTCTGCGTTAGAAATCAAAATAACGGTGACTTGTCTCTCTCGTAATGACACATAAATACATTATTTTTAAAAGATCTTTATGAACATATATATTTCGTTCAGTTAGGTAATGTTTCTACCGACCACATATATACTAATACTAACATCAACTTATCCTAACGAGCCACAAATGAGTGAATATATATATCTCCAACCGTCATTGGTGTTATAAAGTGGATGAGTAAACTGTACTCATCCTAAAATCAATATGTTTCTTAACTTTCATTTGTGCGACATGTTTAAAGTGAGGGTTGACGAAACGAGCAACAATTCTCAAACGAGCAAAAGTTTCAAACACACATTATGAATGTGTGGTTTTTATTAGTTGTTGAAACAGCAACGTTTGACTCCGTCCTAGTGGGTTACTGCCTTAATTCAGTGCGAATATGAAAAGTTTTGTTGTGAATATAAGCAGAATTGTACCCTGATTTGCGTTGGTGTCACGTAAAACATTCGAAAACTTCCTCGTAACTGTACGTTTCCCAAAATTTAAAAAAAGGTTCTGTTACCTCGAAATATTGTGTTAACAACAAATAACATTACAGTTTATCAAAAGTTAAGACAGTATCAAACTTTCCACTAAATAAACCATGTTTCGCTAAATCAATATCGGTCTCAGAGGTGAAGTTTGTGCTATTTCTACATTGAACATCCTAGGCTGATTTTGTAGGCCAAAATTCATGAAAAAAACTATAAAACTTTATGGCTACACACATCATTTCTATGACAACATGCAGTACCACTATAGCATGCATACAACTATTTTAATATAGTTTAAATCGTAAAAGTCCAATATAATTAAACGATTTGCTAAAGAAAACCAGATCAAATGTGATCTAAAGTATATTCGGGTGAGTCTACACCTCGAAATTCAAGTGGGAACTTCAATCTTGAGCCAGCCCAGTTAATTGAACAACAAACGAATTGGAAAACTTCAAGGATTTCCTTGAATCTATTGGACATTCACAATTAGTGTTCTTCATGTTGTAAAAATATTAACACACAGCAAACAAGTTCCAATTTTCAAAATGGCTTCTTATTTTCTTAGTGCGTTTACACGTATCATATTAGCATTTTCATAATTGGCACATATTATATATATATTTTTCGTGACCAGCACATTTTAATTATAATTAAATATTTTGGCATGGTATTTCTTTCAAAATGTTATACATTTCTTTAAATATTTATGTGTGTTGTAACATAATTGATTTTTTGAAGAATACTAATGCAAGTATTTTGAGCAAATTGACACTTCATTTAACAGCTGCTTAAAGATTTTGGCCAAAACTTTGCTCAGTACAGTCAGTACTTATTACAAAACGTCATACGTTCAAATTAATTGCATTACCATCTTACATTCTGTGCTAGGGTTTGTGCAAACTAACGACGATATTGCCCATTTTATTGACACAATCGACACAAAGTTTGAAGGACACAAAGTTTGAAGGCCACAAAGGTGACCAACTAACAATCACATTAGTGTATACAAACCCTAAAGCCGTTCAGATGGAGCTACCAAAAAATCAATAGCTCTCAACTGAAATATACGCAGTTTTACATACAGTTTCTGGTTTCAACCATCACAGTTTTACCATTTGCAAATTGACAGCTTGTCTTGATGTAATCTTGATAGCTCCATCTAGGGCTTACACATTTCAATTTACATCATAAAATCACCGCAATCGACCCCAAAGTCCCAGTCATCTGAAGTCCCAGTAGCAGAGTCGTCGTACTCAGCGAGTGCCTGCTCGTAAGCTGAGGCTTCGTATGCTGTGACTCCATCGAGCATGGAGCACGCTTGGGAGACGTTGGTGTGATGCATGATGGGCATTGCGTGGAGGGCGAAGTCGTCTCCGTCTTGCGACCAGGTGAGACCTGGAAGAAAAGTAGAAGATTTTTTTACTAAAAGTTAATCATTAAGAGGGTGGAAACATGGGCGTCTGAAAGAAAGGAATTCGAAAAAGTGTCATTATTGAGGCACGCAACCATGGTTTATCACCTGTACCATATCTGTATAATAAAAACCTATGCTTTAATCTGAGGGTTGTAAGGATCAGGCGGCAGAAGCCCCCGCAAAAGGCTAAGATAATTTAATGGAAAGGGGGAGTAGATTTACAAAGCGCAAACTCTGAATGCTACTGGAATGGCGCTCGGATGACGATTTGTCTCAATCACGAGCTAATGGCGCCTGATAGAAAATGTACAGCAATATGTAGGCACATGCACAGAAACTGCCTAAAGTTAAAATACTATTTGTAATTTCTTCGTGAATTCTATAACAGAAGACCTAGCATATACACAGTTTATATTTAAAAAGGTTCTAATGGCAATGTGGAATTTCATAACAGGCCATTGTTTTAGAACTGTCTGCACAAGTATCACATGCTTCAGTGATGGAGTCACGTAATTACCCAGGTGGCCTGGCATTACGTCATCGTAGTTTATGCAGGTGGTTGTTGCTGATTTGGGTATGTGTGATGAATGAGGATGATTTGAAATAGGGGTAGATTAGACCTAGAGAAAGGACAAAGGCTATGTTTAGTCGCGATAACCGACATCCACGCGGGTGGAGCCGCGGGTTAAGCTAGTGACAAAATAAATCAAGGATATAAGGCATGTGTGGGATCGTTACTCGCGATCGTTATGTACGTCAATAAAATCTGTTTTCTGAATAAAGTCTCAAACACAGGCGCGTTATTTTCAGTTTTTATTATTTTTTTATTTATTTATCACACGTAACAGATTACAACCAATAATAAATATAATAGGTAATACTACGAAGCAATAGGATTAGAGTCCAGGTTGTATTCCACAAGAACGCGTGTACAGATGAATTAAGATGAAGGAGTTTCTACATACATACATACATATTAAGCTAGTTTAAAAATTTTTTTTAAATTTTTTTTTACAATTTTTAATTTTACATTTTTGACATATTAAACATGAGTGGAGACAGACATGGAGTTCCTAACTACGGTTGGTTTGAAAGTTTAAAAGTTGTTTTACCGTTCCAATAAATAAAGTTAGCTTAGGAACAAAAATATCGAAGGCTGGATAATCCCTGGCAATTTCGTTGCACTGACGAGCCATCCGAACTATGGGGTTGTAAAACGAAGTATTATTTTTATAGACTTGTAAGGCAAAGAGTCCCGTTTGGTTGGATCTACGAGCGCTATATCTGATATTAAAGGTTAATTGAGCAAGCAAATTAGGTACATCAAGTATAGAATGAATTATTTTATAAATGAAAGTAAAATCAAAGTACCGCCTGCGTACTTCCAACTTTTGTATCCGCAGACACCTTCTCTGCACCCTTTCTATATTTTCAATGTGAACATTGTAATGTGGAGACCATATTGGGCAGCCGTATTCCAATATACTTCTCACGAGAGTGTAGTACAGGTAGAGAAAAGAACGAGCTCCCCTAAAATCCCTAGTTGTTGTTGTTGTTGTTGTTAGTTGATAACACCGTGTGGTAACGAAGAAAGAATTATCACTATCCCATCTCATCCGAAAGGCGGCGATATCACTGCGAGAGGAGGAAAAATCGACATAAAACGCTGTAATAACCTATTTGGCCAGCGTGGAAACAGTAGGCCAGAGCCTACCAAAGCCAGAGCCTACATAAGGCCTACTGTTTATGGCTGGCTACTTTAGGCTGCGACAGGCTAATTTGATTAATAGATTGATTGGGTGTTTGTTACTTTAAGCCTCAGAACAACCTGAAGGGGACTCTCTCGAAAGAGATGGTCCTGGGTCTGCCGGGGTTCGAGAGATATACTTCCGGCAATCTCACCTTCGACAACCGAGGACCCAAGACGGCGTGCGTTTTATCGGTTCGAGTCCGATATAACCGCCTCCATCGGCTCCGTGGGGATTTTGCGCACAAAAAAAGAAAACAAAAACGCCTCATAACGGTATTTTTTCTGCTTGAAAATGACTTAATGACAATTGTGAATAGGCGGTAAATTTATATTGGTTATCATAGAAGACAGAACTGGCGTAAACCTAAGCCAATTTAAATGTGTTGGCTAATAAGAAGGCCGGTGTTGACAAATCACGACACGGTTGGTCAATCGGAATAAGGGGGCAGGATCAAAGCGCTGGAAACTAGGACACCTGTATGAAAGGATTATTAACGGTACAAGAAATTGTCATAGGTGTGCGAGGACAGATTCCAATGGCAAGTTATCGTCACTTAGAGGAAAATTATATGTTAGGCGATGTATCCTATTTGGGCCTCTGTACTCACCTTTGTGGGTATGATTCTAAGATTTTTTATACGAAACGAATACATATAGAAAAATTAATCTTCTCGGGCGGGTCTCGAATCCGCGATCTTTCCCTTTAGTACAGGGGGAATGCCTTGATCAACTAGGCTACCGAGACACGCCCGATGTGATTCAAATTTCCCTTCTATTTTTTTATCCGTCTTTAAGGCGACGGTGGTGTCATCCACAGGGAAAATTGAATTACATCGGGCATATCTCGGTAGCCGAGTTGGTCAAGTATCCCCCTGTAAGGGAAAGATAGCGGGTAAGTTTACTCGGGAACAGTAAGCAAACGGGGACAAATGAACAGGAAAGAGATGGCAGTCCTTAATACCCACGATTTTTTTTTCGTTGTGGAATGGCGTCTTTTTGGATCATTTTTCGTGCGGGAATCTCCTCTGAACCCCTACATTGGTGAAGGTGGTTATGTTAGACTCGAACCGACTAAAACTGCAAGCCATTTTGGATTTTTAGATGCTGTTGTAAGACTGCTGAAGACATATTCCCCACATCCCTGTGGTACCACAGTGTGTCAGCTATTTATATATATTTTTTCTTTCAATAGTACTTCATCTCGCCTGATGGTAAGCTAAAGGCAAAGTCTCGGAAAGAGGGTTACCATCGTAAACATGTACCATGTTAACAATTGTGTCATTCAGCTTGACGGCCACATCAGATGCCTTTTCACGCCCCGCTTAAAGGACCCGGGATTGTAAGAAGAAGGAAACACGTGAGCTGGCAGGGAGTTCCAGGTATTAATGGTGCGGCATAGGAATTATTCACCGAACCGCTTGGTTCTAGAAGGTATATTCTTCACTCTATTCGGGTGACATGTAAGCCCTGCACGTGTAGTCCTGTGGAGGAAAGTCATACCAGTTAGATGTCCTACACAAATATAAGGAATACTTACGCCCACTCCAAACTCCGTTAGGCAGTGTGACCCATCCCCAGCCTTGTCCCCAAGCGAGCTGATGGTCCAGTTGCCCTGCAAGGGGGACCTGGCGTTTGATGACGGCCACCAGGCCGCGACCGTCTAGGGCTCCAACTGCGCTGCGACCGTTGCGGTTGTACATTTCGGAGGAGGTAGCTGGAATCAGATTGATATAGTATTTAAACAATGTCTATAAGAGCTTTACAGCTTCGGGAGTCAGCCAGTTCGTGGGATTTTTATTGGGTGACAGCCAATAATATAGGTATTATAACATAAACCGTATTAACTATTTTACATTTTAATGTTATTTTAAAAGAAATTTAACACTAGAGGAAATAAACTATAGATACCTATTACTTATACACACTCTAAAATGTGAACAAAAAAAATAGTACCAAATCATCATTTTATCCACTAATCAAAGACGTGATAGCGCGGTACGGAAAAAAATACATAATTTACGTATTTTATAATAAATAGGTAATTTTTTATTTTATCTATTTATTTATATAAGAATACAATGCACTTAGTTAATAATATTGACGTATTAAGTAGCTCTCTACACTTTTTTCATACTTCATTTTTGCGCGTAATTTTTCATAGCCGCCATGTTCTTGAATGACGTAATCTATATATATATTAGTATCTATTTATATTAGTCCGTCAATTGACTGCACCCCGCTAGATGGCAACAAAGCTGAAGTGCAGTCCAGAAGATACAGACCACCATTCCCGGTGCCATTGGACGTAAAATGGTGGTCCCTAACTTGACGGCCTTGATAGATGCCTTTTCACGCCCCGCTTGAAGAACCCGGGACTTGGTCACGACATCACGCCGGAACGGCTGAACCGATTTCGCTAATTCTTTTTTTGTTGTGTTCGTTATTGTTAGGAGAAGGTTCTTATGAAAGAAAAAATGAAGAAAATTGCGTGGAAAATTAGAAAATTTAAGAATACATTAACCACCATATAAAAAAGCTGATCCGACGTACGCCATGTCTAAATTTTGAATTTGGAATACGAATTGGAAAAAAATGTGTTTATTAACCTAATACTGCTGTATGATATTCTTCTATATTATCTGACGTTTGATATAGAATTGACATAATGCGTGCAAATATCGTCAGAGGGTGATTTAGTAGACATTCTTTTGAATTAACAAAATGCCCGTTGCTTGGGCCGCGAAAATATTTATGGTGGCTATTTTTTTATTTAGGTCGAAAAATTGATGGTTTATGGTAGTATGAACCGTATGAACGCCCTTGAGCGTAGAGGTATATGGTTGTATGGGTCCCATAGGTATATAGGCTCTGTAGGTGTAACGGTGACCTATTAGTGTCGGGCCCGAATCGAAATGCTTTCCGTCCTCAAAATAATTAGGAGAATTTGATACAGCTAATTTATTCTAATTTCTAAGGCGAAACGAAGTTTGCCGGGACAGCTAGTGTATCTATAAAATAATACGTCATTGGTGATTGGTCCGGTCGAGTACAACTTACGCCATAAGAAAAAAAACCCAAAATGCCTGAGACGTCAATACGCCTGAAACTCAAATCGTCTATAAATACCAAAACGTCTGAAGCCCAAATCGTCACGACAGCTTATTTCTTTTTTTATCTCATTTAGGTAATCGTGGATGGATCTGGCGTACCTATTAGCCTAGTTGACAATAAATTCAAACACAGAATTTGATACAATTTTTATTCCAAACAGCTTCTCTAGTCTAAAAGCAATGACTTCAATAGGATAATTGATCCCCGGCGGCGCGGCGGTGCGCTGAATAGCGCGCCTCCCCATTCCGGGGGCGAGTTGGGGACACCGTTGTCCCCCCTCCTGAGGAGGGCCAGACCGTAAGGGATGGCCCTGGGTCAGCCGGGGTGCGAGGGATATGTTTATGACAACCTCACCTCTGGCCTAGCACCAAGACCCACAGTCGGCGTGCGGTTTTAGTCGGTTCGAGTCCGACATAACCTCCCCTTCCGGCTCCGGCAGGGGGGGTATCCGAGGGGATTTCCGCACGAAAAAAAAAAAAAAAAAAAGGATAATTGATCCCATATACAAATTATTATTATTATAAATCCTCTTCATCAAACAGTATAGCCATATGAATAAACGTGTGACTGACCGGAGCCAAGGTTTAGACGCCTGCGAAGCTCTGAGAGCAACGATTCTTCGATCAATGGTTGGGAGCTATTTGATATTCATTAGGCGCTCCTCGATCTCACCATGTTTTGTTTCGAGCATATTTTTGTATCATCTGCACGTCATTATTGTACCTATATGTATTTTGCAACCTTTTGGGTAAATTAACCAGTTCATTGATCGCCTAGGCTGAACGTAATTAAACGTCTGCATTAAAAAAAATGCTCGAAGTTCATTGAACTAGAACCACTTGAAGAAGGTATTTAAACCATAAACTTAATCATTATCATCATCCACATAAAGACGTTAGTCCTGATTGCATCCGAGGCCACGGTGCCCTCGGAGCTTAAGGTCCGCGTTCCGGCTCTTCCTCCGCCACTTCGCACGATCTTGGGCGTCCAAGGTAGTGAGACCGTTTTCAAGCATGTCACCCTCCACGAGACCGACCTAAACCATAAGCTTAATATATTTTATTTAAAAGCTTATATAAAGTAGCTGACCAAGACTCAGCCAATTAATACCCTACCTCATCATTATCGTCCTCACCACTATTTTATTATATCGACTACTCTTCTGCCTACCTATAGATATATTAATTTCCCTGACTGGTTCCTCCATGCAAATCTTAAATAGGTGAAGCTATAAACTTGAATATGTCGCAGTCGACATTTTTTAGTAGCCGTTTTTTAGTTCCCAGCAGAGTAAAATTTGACTTCACCTGGGTAAGCTAAAGGTAAAGTTTCGGGAAGAGGGTCATCATTATAAACATGTACCATGTTAACAGTGGTGACACTCAGCTTGACGGCCTCATTAGATGCCTTTTCATGCCCCGCTTAAAGGACCCGGGACTGTAGGAAGAAGGAAACACGTGAGTTGGCAGGGAGTTCCAGGTCTTAATGGTGCGGCATAGGAATGAGTCACTGAAACGCTTGGTTCTAGCTGGTATACTCTGCACCGTATATGGATGGCATCTATCCTGGCCATTACACTACCGACGTGAACCCACTCCTAACACAAGCAATTTAGCTTAGCTGGAGGGGTTAGAGGGAATATTAGTAACTACGGTTCTAATATTCTTTAAAAAAAAAAAAGAAGTAATATTATAAACATTCCCATTTACGCGTCCGGCTAAGCTAATGCTTATAGTATGGACAGGGTTCAAACCTAAGACATCTAGTTCACAGATACGACGGCTTTGCAGTTGTCAGCATCAACTAAGGAAGGGTTTTAGAAATACCCCTAAGGGGGTATATTTTCCCGAGTGAAGCCGGGTCAAACCACTACTCACTTGATAACATCGACTTTCCCTACACGAAGTTGGCCATTGTTTAGAACGGGGTGACAAGGATTATGCATTACAACTTCACAAACTTCGGGGCCCTCCTGAGCCCTTGGGGCAAGTTTGGGTCGAGGGAAAACTTTTTGTTTTCATTTGAAAAGTGCTAAAAGGTTTTTTTCTGGCTATTGAAAGAAAAAAGGGCAGAATTGTAAATATGGTGATGATGTCCATTGATCAATTATGAAGGAATGAACATTACTTGTAATAGAATTTTGCATTACATACTTCATCGTGCAAGCACTGAGGAAAAAAAAACATAACATAAACTCACGCCTATATTCCCCGAAGGGTTAGGCAGAGGTGCTAGCACCCACATTTGTGTGTATTTATCGCAGGTTTATAAGTGCCCGGTTAATGGCAATAGGCTCGCCACTTATTACATTGGGACCTAAACATAAAACTGAGGAAAAAGGCGATATCAAAAAATAACTGGTTACCATTTGTGAACGCTTTAATATAACATAATATCACAGTCTAACGATTCATACTACATACAGTCGGTCAACGAAGCCGTCTAGACAGAGCAATCGTGCGGGGGGAGAGGGGTGGTGGGGGACGGGGTATTACTCGGTACGCCCATACTTTTTACTCGGTACTAAGGATTCAGGGCTGTCTCATTTGTATCACACTAATCACGTGTTTAATTTTTTTTTCATGTATCATTTTGTTTGCTAAAATGTTTTTTTTTTCGTTTTCTATATTTAGCGATCCAAGATGGCGGACACGACATTTTCACAAAAATCGATATGGGTATCGTTTTCAGGGTTTTAGGGGACGCCGATTACGAATATATCATCCATTTAGCGATCCAAGATGGCAGACTCGAATTTTTCACCAAAATCGGTATGGGTATCGTTTTCCGGGTTTTAGGGGACGCCGATTACGAATATATCATCCATTTAGCGATCCAAGATGGCGGACTCGAATTTTTCACCAAAATCGGTATGGGTATCGTTTTCAGGGTTTTTGGGGTCGCTAATTACGAATACGTCATCAATTTATCAATCCAAGATGGCGGACTCGAAATTTTCACCAAAATCGATATGGGTATCGCCTTCAGGGTTTTTTGGGTCGCTGATTACGAATTTATCATCAATTTAGCGATCCAAGATGGCGGACTCGAAATTTTCACTAAAATCGATATGGGTATCGTTTTCAAGGTACTCGGGTTGCTGATTACGAATATATTATTCATGTAGCGATCCAAGATGACTGGACGGATGATATATTCGTAATTAGCAGTCCCGAAAACCACGTAAACGATACCCATGTTGACTTTTTTAGAAAATTTAAGTCCACCATCTTGGATCACTAAATGGATTTTATTATTAGTTACCCCGAAAACTTAGACTTCTTTTTTAATTTCAAGTCCAACATCTTTGATCGTCGTTAAAATGGTCGTCAATTCAGATATTCCGACCATTTTTGCCGACAGCCAATCATTCGATGGGAAACTGTCGACTTCAAACTGATCGTGTGTAGCCACAAAACTGACAGCAGGGAATGGCCGGCAGGCCAAAATCGCTTTCGTGTGTGGGTGCTTTCAATTTAGGACTACAGGCCGCCCGATATGTTCTGAAACTGCAGGCGGACTGATCGTGGATAGGCTCCTTAAGAATATATCATCAATTTAGTGATCCCGGCGATTAGCGAAATTTCATCGAAATTAAAACCCGAACCCAAACCTGAACGAATCAAAAATTTAAATTGAAATCGAAACCGAAACCGAAACCGAAATCGAAACCGAAATCGAAACCGAAACCGAAACCGAAACCGAAACCGAAACCGAAACCGAAACCGAAACCGAAACCGAAACCGAAACCGAAACCGAAACCGAAACCGAAACCGAAACCGAAACCGAAACCGAAACCGAAACCGAAACCGAAATCGAAATCGGAATCCAAAAACTCACGAGTTAAAATATTACATTTGCTTGATCATAATTTGGTTGAGTAGAACCGGAGATATAAGCAAAAGTCGCAATAGCCGACATCCATGCGAGCGAAGCCGCGGGCATCAGCTAGCAATTTATATTAGCGTGAGTTGATGTGCCTTGACAGACAAAGAGATCAAAATAGGGGTTATATATAAAATGTTACAGAAAAATTAATTATAGGTAAATAAAAACTGAAGTGACAACCCTGACAAAACTGCAAAAGGCGGCATTTCCGCAAACATCAAACGCGATGAACTACTGTAAGATCCCTCGTTATACTGTGATAATATTATGTAACCTATATAAATAAGATCATTAAAAAAAAACAAACTGATTACCTACTGTGAACGTTATAATAATAACAATGAAATTTTATTAAATATGTTTGTTTGCGCCCGCGGACAATAAAATGAAATAATTCTACAGCTTTAGTGCAGAGGTCACGATATGTAGGTCAAATAAACTTCACTACATGACTCTTTGTTGTACCTTGTAACTACACACAGAACGTTGAATATAGCCAAGAGTTGTTCATACAAGAATAATATGTATTTGTAACCCTTCCGACGTTGCATCGGTGCAATTTACTTAGTCTCTTCACCCTGTCTGTGGCCTGTAACACTATAGGTATACTGGCTTTCCATTATTTGATGTGTACGTACAGAATGCGCAAAAGAAAGTACCTAACTTTCTTTTGCGCATTCCGTAGAGGACTGTTAATAACAAAAAGAAAACAGTTTTTTGTAAATATTCTAAACACGAGTTTTTCCAATTTTTGGTCAAATTGTATATTGTAAAGAAAGGATACTTGAGCAAAAAAAGTGGCCAGTAATTTCCTCTAGCAAAGAGGTCACGAATGTGCATGTGGCATTAACTGTCCGAAGATGACATTACAGAAAAAAATTGTCAGTTTGCGAAGTAGTTCAATTGAAAAGTAGACGGAATGCGAAATAGGCTGATTGCTAAGTAGGAAATTTGCGATTTATCTCCACGAAAAAGTAGTCAAAATGAGAAATAGACAGTTTGATAAGTAGACTCTTGGCGCCTGAGCGGAAAAAAGAGAATATTTTCTAAAGTTTACGCGAATATCACTCATTGAAACCGCGATCATGGCTGTTGAAAAGCAGCCGAAACGTCGGTTTAAATGTAAATAATAACATATAATCCGTAAAAAGTGGTTTTATTTCAAAGAATCCTTTTAGGATAACTTCATTGTCCGTCGGTCTGTCTGTAAAGAACTTTTTCTCCGGAATGCGCAGAGGCATCAAGTTGAAAATCATACCAAATATTTGTGATGCCTTGAAGGAAAACTCATTGCGCGACTTGCACTTGATTGGATTTTTATCGGCCTAATTTATTCGGCCTTAGCGCGCGAGAATTGATTTGATATATTTAATCTATGATAGATAGATAGCTAAACCTTTATTGTACACCAATAGATTTACATAAAACAAGTAGGCAGCATGCATACAGTTTAATGTACAGTAAGCTTCAGAGAAAAGGGACCCCCCTTGAGGATAAAACCATTATCAAGGGGGGTTCCTTTTCTCCGAAGCTTACTGTACAATGGGCGGCCTTATCGCTGGAAACGATTTCCTCCAGGCAACCTTTGGGGTAATTTTGAGCTCTTCAGACGCCATAGCTTCCCGTGCTATCCACAAAAGACACCCAAAGAACTCGTACTGCGCATCATTATCATCATTACATAGTCTGTCATGTCTAAATCTTTAAAGCTACGCAACGGATTTTGAAGCATCGGTAGCTTAGTGGTCAAGGAGTCGGCCTTACGATCAAGAGGTCCCAGGGATCGATCCTGGCCATTACAGTACCGACGTGAACCCACTCCTAGCACAAGCTATTTAGCTTAGTAGCTTAGAGGGAATATTAATAACTTTGGTTCTAATGTTCTTTAAAAAAAAAATTGAATGATACAAGAGGAAGGTTTATAACATGCTTAATATCGTAGAGGGTGCAACGGGAACGGGATTTGACGCCACGCGGGCGGAAAAATATGTCAGTACGAAGTTCGTCGGGTCAATATAGTTTGTGATGTTTTCAGCTATAGATAAGTGAAAACATTACACTCCTGTTTTACACAGTCGAGTAACAAACAACCATTACTCTCCGCACACCAACACTCGCAAATTAATATTCTATTTCGTAACTTTAATAGCATCAACAGAGGGTTGCCTGTCCGTTACCGATGGGTACGCCATTACCGTCAGATGGCTCGAATGATTTATGGAAATACTTCCTGACCATAATAAGCAGTACCGAGTATTCTTAATACATTTCTTGATCAAGATAAACTGGGTAAATTACTCTTTAAACAATAATGAATTGGTGTTGTTTAAATTAAATTAGTACTTCGTAGATGGGTAGCGTAACTTACGACCTTTTTCTGCGAAGTGACTGAAATCTGACCCCCTCAACCCAAAGGCGATATCGAAGCATTACAGCTAGACCAGTTGTTGGACTTTTGAGGGTTCCAACTACTCGTAACGACTGCCATAGATGTTTGTATGGCAACCGTGACCGACGGCTTTTTAGGTAAGTGTCCAGAGGCTAACTCCTTTTTGATTTAAAAAGTTTTAGTAGAATGGTCCCAGAAATATAAAACCAAAGTCACGATAATAGACATCCACGCTGGCGGAGCCGCCGACTTGTGCTATAGTAAAGAATCAAGAATCAATCAACATCGATGTCAAAAAAATACCAAATCAGTTACGTGAAGTTAGGCAGAATATGATGTGTGTTCACTCTGAACCTTTTTTACCGACATCTTTGCCCATATTTTTATATTATAATCACTTTAGTGACATGTGTGCGGGGTGGTGCGGGGCTGCGATTATTACGTTCGATGACTCCACCCATTCGCTCTTAGGCATCGTCTCTGGTAAGCACCTTAACGTGCTCTCCGAGGCACAACCAGACCGATGCAAATACCCATATGATATTCATGCATACAAATATTTGCACTAAGCGGGGATCGAACCCGCGCCTCCTACGTAGCGGCTGCTTTCACTACCCGCCACGTCACAGAGACTGTCCCAAGGCTAACCCGTTTACCTGGCTATTAACGTAATAATTATGGCATTGTGAAGTGTCAATAATATACAATACATAATAATATACAATACAATAATATACATACAATAGTCTGTTGACTCGGTCAATGCCTTTTTTACGGGTATAGGCAGAGAACTAGCCAGTCAAATTCAAAACGATGTTAATTTCCCACACAACAACAATACCATAACAGCAATCCAACGTGACTCTTTAGCCTTACTAGACACGGATTATACGGAAATAGATCTATTAATAAAGGGCCTCCGTAAAAACTGCACAGTCGGACTAGACGGTATTCCACCTATTGTATTACAGCACTATTGTATTATAGGAGTCACCTAACGTTTTTGTTCCCCTACTCACACATATCTGCAACCTCTCCTTTTCTACAGGAACTTTTCCTGATGCATTTAAGAGAGCCATAGTTCACCCTATACACAAGAGCGGTGATAAAGGTCAGGTCAACAATTATAGGCCAATATCGATCCTACCGACTATTTCCAAAATACTTGAGAAGGCACTAAACAATCGCTTAACTAAATATTTAGAATCCAAAAACCTCATATCAAGCAATCAATATGGATTCAGAAAACTAATCTCTACTGAAGATGCTGTGCTTGGTTTGGTAAAAGAAGTGGTGGATGGTTTGGACGCCGGGGTTAGATGCCTGGGTATGTTTTTGGACCTATCCAAGGCATTCGACACTGTCTCCATTCCAATTCTTGTATCTAAGCTCGAAAAGATTGGCATAAGGGGAACCACACTCAAAATCTTTGAAAGTTATTTGTCGAACAGAACTCAAAGTGTCAAAATCGGTAACTACATTAGTTCAGCAGAAATATTAAACTTTAGCGTTCCACAGGGAAGTATATTGGGCCCTACATTGTTCACAATCTACATAAATGACCTCTGTGAACTCTGTATCCCTAATTGTAAAGTCTTTGCCTATGCTGACGACACGGCATTTCTAATTCAGGGGACAAGTTGGGATGAAGTGAAAGCTCGTGCTGAGTTCACACTGGCTCGAGTTAGGAGCTGGCTGTGCGATAACTTACTGACACTTAATGTCGATAAAACCTGTTTTATGACCTTTGCTCGCATTACACAGACATTACCATCAGTAACATACACTATCAAAGCACATAGATGTGTGGCTTCTACCGACGGATGTGACTGCCTGGTGATTTCAAGAGTTCCACAATTTAAATACCTAGGCATCCACATTGACCAGTTCATGAAGTGGAGTCACCATATCAAAGTCCTAACAGGTCGTGTAAGAAAACTTATATTCGTTTTTAAATTACTTCGAAACGCCGCTGACCTAGATATACTCAAACTAACTTACTTCGCCCTATGTCAATCTGTTATATCTTACTGTATCACCTCCTGGGGAGGTGCAGCTAAAACTATTATGTTACCGCTGGAGAGGGCACAGAGAGCTGTGCTAAAAGTTATAATTAAAAAACCGTTTCGCTACTCAACATCAAAGCTCTATGAGGATGTTACAGTGTTAACAGTTAGACAGCTGTTTGTCCTACAAACAGTTCATAAAAAGCACATGACTCTGGAGTACAACCCCAACATATACACTCAAAAGCGACGATACGATAGGGTATGTCCAGTAATCCAGCACAGAACCACTTTAGCCAAGCAACACTTTAAAATCATTTCCAGTTTCCTATATAATAGAATCAATAGAATCCTTAACATATATCCAATGACTAAATTTAACTGTAAAAACCGTCTCGAACTATGGCTACAAAGCAAGACCTACGAAGACACAGAAAACTTGTTACACTCAGAGGTATAGGAAAGAGGAAATCTTTCTGTATGGTATTCAAAATTTTATTAAACTAAATAACCTTAATATTTTCGAATTAGTAAGTGAATGCACAATTAACACATACTGTCCTACACACGCAAATACAACAGATACATCACACACCTACACTCACATACATGTTATTTAAGTCTAAACTTTTATATCATTCTGTACTCTTAGTTTGTAAGTAAAACCTAGCTGGTCCCCTATAACAGGCTTGCCTACTTTTGGGGTTCCAGTATCTCGTACTGCTACCTGCATTATTCGCTGTAGTTCTTACGATTTGCTGCTTGTGTGCGCGCCGCCCGCGCGCGCAGGCAACTCGGGCGTCGGAGGGCACTGACTGACCTCCGTCCCCCATGAGCGCGGGCCTGGGGGTGACGGGTGGAGCCGCCTGTCACCCCAGCAGAAGCAGGCCACGGCGGCGGCGCGCTGAACAGCGCGTCTCCCCATTCCGGGGGCGAGTTGGGGACACCGTTGTCCCCCCTCCTGAGGAGGGCCAGACCGTAAGGGATGGCCCTGGGTCAGCCGGGGTGCGAGGGATATGTCTTTGACAACCTCACCTCCGGCCTAGCACCAAGACCCACAGTCGGCGTGCGGTTTTAGTCGGTTCGAGTCCGACATAACCTCCCCTTCCGGCTCCGGCAGGGGGGGTATCCGAGGGGATTTCCGCACGAAAAAAAAAAAAAAAAAAAAAAGGGACGGTTTCTCCACTACCTGTAATACAGGTTCGCGCCTAGCACAGGAGTGGTGGTATTGTCTCTGTTGTGTATACTTACGGTAATTTCATAACTGCTGCGGTATAATGTCATAGTTGTAGTAATTTTTGTCATTTTTTATGAAATAAAGGTTATCTTATCTTATCTTAATCAATAAATTAGGCGATAACACGTGGCTTACACCTAGGCGTTGTTAAAATTATGGCGGTAATTATTGGCATATCACGTTACTGTGGCCCCAGCATAAGGTAATCATACTATTCCATATGAGGTAGAAAGGAACATGACCTTTATAGAAGGTCTAACGGGCAAAATCCAAGTTTGAAGGACCAAACCGTGCAAGGAGGTCGAAATGTGTAGTTATATATGCACTTTTCGATCTCCTTGCACGGTTTTGAATCTCAAAACTTGGATTTTGCCTATACTTTACTGCCCGTTACACCTTCTTTATATAAAGGCCGTGTTTCGTTTGATCATAAATCGAATATTATGATTGGGTTAGATTTATCTGGTTAGGGCTTCTTATCAAATAGTATGTAATCATTATCTTCGTCCGGGGCTGCCTTTTGCTTCTTCTTTCGCTTATATGACTTTCATAGAAGTGACTAACACTTAATCTTCTAGAGGAAACCCTGCACTGAAGCCTCGTCTGTCAATTTTTTTTATACAAGGACACGTCAATTTGACTTGACCTCGCCTGATGGTAAGCTAAAGGCAAAGTCTCAGAAAGAGAGTCACCATTATAAACGTTTACCATGTTAAGAATGGTGGCAATCAGCTTGACGGCCTCATCAGATGCCCGCTTAAAGGACCCAGGACTGTAGGAAGAACACGTGAGCTGGCAGGGAGTTCCAGGTCTTAATGCTGTGGCATAGGAATGAGTAGGTGTACCGGCTAGTAAGTTTTGGCCTTCAAGGCTTTGTGGGGGACCCGTAAACTTTAGTGGATATGCCTTCATTTCAAAATACTCTATCCCAGGTACGAAAATCCGCTTCTTTCCAGTTCCTTTGGCAGTTGTGAGCAGTTGTAATATGGATTGTTGATAATAATATATGCGTATGATAATCGAAACTCTCGCGAGTGACAGCTCAATTACTTTCAGAGACACGTAGAGACTCCGTAAAGACTCATGTTCGCGACAAAAAAATAAATTGACTTGGATATCGTTTTAGACGAGTGTCAATATAAAACGTTCAGGAATCGAACGTTGAAATATATTGTCACGTTTGAAGATATAGTAGCAATATCGTACGATATTAATCATTATCGTCATCCTATCCTACAAATACTAAAAATGTGAAAGTTTATGAAGATGTTTGGAAGTTGGTTATTATATTATATCACGAAACAGTAACACTCCCTCGGAGAGCACGTTAAGCCATACGAACATCTATAGCAGTCGTTACGAGTCCTCAAAAGTCCAACAGCTGGTCTAGCTGCAATGCTTCGATATCGCCTTTGGGTTGTGGAGGTCAGATGGCAATCGCTTCACAGAAAATATCAAAGTTTAGCCAAATTTACAGTTAGACTAGTAAAGCGGACCCCAGACTCCAAGCTGAAAGCTTCGGATGCGACTGGGATTAACGCTAAGATGAAGAAGATACGTCTATGCTAGGTACGTTTTATCCGGGAAATAGGTTTCCATGATTTGCATGAATGGGATTCCACGCGGGCAAAACCGTGGGCAACACCTAGCCCTTTTTACCCGACTACGGCGAAGCCAAAAGGAGGGTTATGATTTTGACAGGCTATGTATGTATGTATGTATGTATGTTCATTTGTTCCATCATAGCTTCTCAACTACTTATTAGAACTAGACAAATGAGGTATCGTTACAAGCGGCTTTATCGTCCGATGGTTATAGGCTATATGACGTGTCACTCAATCTTGTGTGGCGCCCTCTAGCGCCAATAAGGTACTGTGTTAAAAAATAAATTTGAGATAAATATGCCGTGTTTGGTATCAAATGAAAGGACTTGTGAAGCACATTTCAAATATGTATAAATTATTAGCTTTACATTGCCCCAAAATAATGTAAATCCATACTAATATTATAAATGCGAAAGTAACTCTGTCTGTCTGTCTGTCTGTCTGTCTTTCTGTCTGTCTGTCTGTATGTTACGCTTTCACGCCTAAACCACTAAACCGATTTTGATGAAATTTGGTATATGAGTAGATTAGACCATGAGAAAGGACATAGGCTATGTTTGGTCGCGATAACCGACTTCCACGCGGGCGGAGCCGCGGGCAAAAGCTAGTAAAAAATAAAGTTTAAAACTAAAACCCGATTACCGAAAAATCACACTCTAAAATGTAACAAACAAGAAAATATCAAGGATAGCCGTGGTCGTATGCCACTTACTCTAACAAAACAATATATTCTAGGGTAAAGTGGCATACGACCACGGCTATCCTTGATATTTTCTTGTTTGTTACATTTTAGAGTGTGATTTTTCGGTAGTCGGGTTTTAGTTTTTCAATTATATTTTGTTTACCGAGAGGATAATTTTTCTTAGAACTGCATGCGTTAATTCAATAACATCTCATACTATTTATGGGCGGAAACTCCTTTGCGCTTCAACTTACCAGAGCCAAATATGAGGATGAGGTGGGTATGTGGCCCCCCTTCGACAAACAAATACCCTAATTTAAATTTCTAACATATTCGTTTTCAATGTTTATTTTCGGGATTACCGAAAACCGGACGGGTAATCGTTAATCCCGAATATCCCGAATAAGACTCGATTATCATACAATAAACCTAACGGCTCAATCTGATAGCAACTCCTCTTTGAACAGCATTTAGTTGAATATTAACATCGCTACAAATGAATATGTATGATATCCCCAATTGTCCCGGCCCTTGCATTAAGGCAGCTACCCACGATGCGCGATTCCGCGGACAGCGTGATTTGGCGTGCCGCGTGACGCGTGAGTCCACATTAACGCACCGAGGAAAAAATGTCGTCTGTGGATGCATTAACAAGTCCTTAAAAGCGCGTTGGGTCCGCGGCTTTCAAGCATATTATCTAGTAAAAGTGTCTCTAGTATTTAAATAGGAATGAGTCACTGAAACGCTTGGTTCTAGCAGGTATACTCTGCACCGTATACGGATGGCATCATAGCCCTGCACGTGTCGTCCTGTGAAGGAAAGCAGAGGGTGGGACTAATTGGAAGAGCTCATCAGAACATTCACCATGGTAGAGACGGTAGAATACTGCCAAAGACGCGACATCTCTACGCATCTGCAAAGGTTTGAGGGTGTTCGTGACCTCAGGATTCCCAATAATGCGGACCGCACGTCACTGCAACCTGTCGAAAGCATCTAGTAAGTACTTTGCGGAGCCGTCCCAGAGATGTGAGCAGTATTCCACGCAGGAACGAATTTGGGTCTTGTATAGAAGACACCGCTGCTCTGGCATTAAAAAACGTCTCACTCTGTTCAGGACTCCGAGTACCGGTACGCGAGGCTGATTTGGCAGTCTAAGAGTGATTCTGCAGGTTTAATAGCCTCACGAAAACGGTGGTAGATTTTGATTTGACATGTTATGCAAAGAGTAACCAAGATTTCCAGATAATTTTACGGAACGCGAGTGTTTAGAAGTTAGTTTAACGATTTTTTATGTATAGATGCATAACTGGTGGCTTGTGATTTTTCAGGCCCGATGCTTCGCCGAAGTTTCGCAAAATCGCAAACCGTGGAGCCCTGCCCTTACAAATTTATGCAAGAGTAATGCCGGAGATTAATCCCCAACGCTGACACGCGCAAAGACGAATTTACATATATTTTTGATAACCCTTAGGGCTGATGTCGTGATAAGGCTTTACAATGATTTATATTAGAATGTAAAAGAGGTTATGAAGCTTTATAAAGTCGAAGTTAATTGAAGTTTTAGGTATTATGTACTGAGGATAGGGTTTTATTCCGAGACGCTGGCTTTCAGGAATATTTTTTGTATTTGTAATTTTTAATAACGTCAGACGTGAATGTAAAATCAGATTTGCAAACGTAAGGCTACGTACCAAACTTTCCCCACTAGGACAGCGATAGAAATTAGGAAATTTCGACACTATTACAAAAACACCGGTACGATCTCATTTTAAAACCCTTTGCACCTTATTCAAAAAATAAAATTTTAACAATGTCTTTGTCGGACCTCTTTCTACCTATTGCCTTCGTCATCGTCGAAGGCATTGTTAAAATTTTGGTTTACCTAGCTGTGTGAGGAGTTCGTTCGCATAGACATGGATTTTTTTTGTGTACAATACTAGCTTCGTACCGCCAATTTTTTCCGCCTGCGTGGCGTCAGATCGCATTCCCACTAGACTCTCATTATATTAAGCATGTATTATACATTTGTATGCTTTTTTTTTTTAAGTTCGAAAAACTTGTTATACATTACCTTACTCTTGATTCACTCTACCTATTAAAAATACCGCATCAAAATGCTTTGCGTAGTTGTAAATATGTAAGCATACGCAGGGACAGACAAATGCGGAAAGCGACATTGTTTTATACTGTAGTGATGATAACTAATACTTTTCTATAGGTCCATGACTAAATATTAGTAAACTACATTATGAGCTCTTAATTTTCACTCAACAACCCCGTTGACGTAGCTCGCACCCCAGCATCCCTCTAGAGATTATTATAAAATTAACCCCAACTTAAAGTACACAGTTGTGACAAATTCGGCACGAGGGTAAGTAAAGAACTTTGTAATTATTATTAAGGTCTTATCTCATCTCGGCGTGAGCAAATATACGTGACACACGTGAAAATTCTACCTCACAAGGTTATCAGACGTGGGGATTTGAACTGAAAATTAACTTTTTAAAAGAATAAAATAAAAAAATAAATATTTCACGACATTCTACACAACGCTATCTAGACTCATGGTATCTAGACTCAGACAACACTGTAGCTTGTGTTATGGAATCTAGAATGCGCATAAACATACTTATTAGATATTTTTTTGTTAATAAATACATATTATACATAGAACCCAGACCAATGCAAATAGACGGGCCTGGGGGTGACAGGTGGAGCTGCCTGTCTCCCCAGCAGAAGCAGGCCACGGTGGCAGCGCGCTGATAAGCGCCTCTCCTCATTCGGGGGCGAGTCGGGGACACCGTTGTCCCCCCTTCCGAGGAGGGCCAGACCGTAAGAGATCGCCCTGGGTCATCTGGGGTGCGAGGGATATGGCGAAGACAACCTCACCTGCGGCCTAGCACCACAACTCTCAGTCGACGTGTGGTTTTAGTCGGTTCGAGTCCAACATTACCTCCCCTTCCGGCTCCGGCGGCGGAGGTAACCGTGGGGATTTCCGCACGAAAAAAAAGACCAATGTAAATAGCCATATATTCATGCATACAAATATTTGCACCGAACGGGGATCTAACCCGCACCTGTCCTGTCCTGTAGTGGTTAAGGCAGTCCCCCTATAAGGGAAAGATAGCGGGTTGGAGTCCCACCCGAGTGATTCATTTTTTCTGATGTACTTAGGTGATTTGAATATTTCTCTTCTATTAAATATAAAACAATAAAATATAAATCACTTAAATTGTAGCACTATCGGTCTAACCCAACTCCATTTAATCGCGAAACATTTCAACAGCAGTAGATTCGAATGAGGCATTTATCGAAACTATTTATCTGATCTCTTATCGGCTTTGGAATTCATTACGTCACGAGTATCAATCCAGGGAGCACCGGCTGGGAGCGAATAATCAATTTCCATCCTTATCTTCAGGAAATTAAAATTCCATTTTCTTTTTCATCAGGAATTGGGCTGATACGTCTAAACGGACTTTGAGTAATGTAGCTGAAACTGATTGATCTTTTGTTTTATCTGAATGGCTTCATGTGCCAGTGAGTTTTAGATTCTACCTGAAAAGTTACGTGAATATTTGTTATAGATTTTTCTTAATTATATAGGGAGTGATTACAGCCCAATGAGCCTAATGATTTTATATTGTGTAGCAGATATATGTACGGCTTTAAATAAAAATAGCTAAGCTTAGGATGTACTTATATCACAACATAGTATAAAGCAAAGTCGCTTTCTGCGTCCCTATGCCCCTATCTATGCTTATATCTTCAAAACTACGCTACAGATTCTGATGCGGTTTCTTTTAATAGATAGAGTAAGCTAGTAACAGTAACTAGCTGTGCCCGCGACTTCGTCCGCGTGGAATGTACTTAATAAAAAAAAACTTTTCTAAAATAAAAGTAGCCTAAGTTACTCCTTATTACATAAGCTATCTGCCAGTGAAAGTCCCGTCCAAATCGGTCCAGCCGTTCCAGAGATTAGCCAAAACAAACAGACAGACAGACAGACAGACAGACAGACAGACAGACAAAAAATTTAAAAATATATATTTTGGTATGTGTACCGTATATACATTCATATGCATGTAGTAGAAAGCGGTTATTTTAATATTACAAACAGACACTCCAATTTTATTTATTTGTATAGATGTATAGATATGCTTAATATAGAAGTGGGTGCAGCGGGAACGGAACCGGACGCCACGCGGGTAGTAAAAAATTGGTTATATGATGGTCGCGGGGTCCGCTAGTGATTAATATAGGTTAGCTCTTATGCCAAGTTTTTTGCACTTCTATTTAAGTATTGAATATCCAGAGTGCCTATTCAATAGTGTCATTCAGAATAAGGTAAGCTTAGTTTTACAAGTTTTGTTTAATTCTGGGACATGACAAAGCATGGAGATTTATTTTTTCTTTGAGAAGTATTTGAATGAACTTTTATAGCATTTATTATGCTAACTCTAAAATTCGAATACATCCGTCCCACTTGAGCATTTCATTTTTCCCGATATATTCGAAGTATTATAAGTATGTTGTATCGACAACAAATAAAAAATAGGACAAGGGTACGTTAGATGATGATGACCTATAACATTCTTACGCTACTTAATCTGTCATACACTCATACTAGTTACCGCCTTGACGCTCTGCCACCATAGTCATAATATTAAGTACTAACTTTTGCCCGCGGCTTCGACAAAACATTTCTCAAAAGACGTAGGTGTAAGAAGTTTCATTCCTCGAAAATGTCGAACTTTACGTACAAACGTTTATCACCTATTTTACCCAGTTAAATTTTGAAAAATGCTTATACACATGTTTATTTCTTAAAAGACACAGGTTTGTAGTGTAATGTAGTGAATCTAGCTCTGAAAATTACGGATTTTCATACAAACTTCCATCTCTTATTTTACCCCTTTAATAGCAGAATTTCCAAAAATCCTTTCTTAGTGGATGCTTACATCATAAAATTCACCTATTGTCAAAATTTCAAGTTTATAGGTCCAACAGTTTAGGCTCTGTGTTGATGAATCAGTCAGTCGGGACAAGTAATTTTTCATATAAAGATGTAAAAAAGTTGGATTTTAACTTTCAACCTGCCCGCCCGAGTATGTAAGCAAGCGAGCTTTATTGGGAACACAAATCTGAATTCTTAATAAGGCGTGGTCCTCTCCAAATTGTAATGGAATTAACTGAATTTATAATTAAGTATTAACCACTGATAAATATTAAAGGATCAATTTGTTCGTTTGTTCGAGGATTTTTTAGGTAACTGTCATCTCTACTTTTACGCTATTTGAATTTTGATACATACGTATATACATACAATCACGCCTTTATTCCCGGAGGGTTAGGCAGAGGTGACTTAACAGCCGCATTTCACCAGTCAAATGATTGATGTTTTTAAGTTCGTAAGAAAATCGGTAGATGACTCCACCGTCGCCTTAAATACGTATAAGATGGGAAATTTGAATCACATCGGGCGTGTCTCGGTAGCCAAATTGGTCAGGCATTCCCCCTGTAAGGGAAAGACTGCGGGTTCGAGTCCCGCCCGAGATGATTCTTCTTTTTCCCTATGTATTCGATTTGTATAGTTAACATACTTAATGCTGTAAAATTCATTCAAGTATTTGGGCGGAGTTATGCTAAATCAATGTTTAAAAATGATTGTAATATCATTCATCGGTTCCGATAGTTCGTAAGAAGATCGGTAGATGACAACACCTTAAGGACGGATAAGAAGGGAAATTTAAATAACATCGGGCGTGTCTTGGTAGCCGAGTAGGTCAAGGCATTGCCCCTGTAAGGGAAAGATCGCGAGTTCGAGTCCCGCCTGAGAAGTTTAATTTTCCCCTATGTATTCCATTTGTATAGTTAGCATACTTGATGCTGTAAAATTCATTCAAAAATCGTAATGTACTTCCTACTGACTCACTTTCTTTTCAAACTTTTATATACAAAATTCTATAAAATTACATCACTGAAAAACAAAATTTCAAATTAAACTTTTAAGTCGTTCGTTATCTCTTAAATTACTTTGAAATCGTTTTCAATTTCAACCAAAATAGACAAGTGTTAGCTAAAAACAGACTGAGCACATTTCTTTTATACTTTTATCCGGGTATAAGTCATAATGGAGCTATGTAGTAGATAGTACGACTATATAGTAGTTCAAGTCTGTACAAATATAGTCTCCGTCTAGACGGGCTGAGTGCTCGCCGGGGTTCTAACAATGAGGATTAGAGTTTCGCTTCCAAAGCTGTTTTTTTTTTCAATCAGCTAACGTGCAGAATTCACTGATTTACTATCTAGATTAGTAACTTGATTCGTAGTTTTAGGAATATGTTGATTAAAATGTTTAATTTTAAAGTTTAAGTTAAATGAGATAATATAAAAAAAAATGTATGGCTAGACGGACGACAGGCCTCGGGGTCGAAACCTGGTCATTATAATTCCGTTATTAACAGCTGTTATTTAGTTTTTTCAGACTAGAAAGCCTCTGTGGCGTGGCGGTAGTGAACGCGACCGCCACGCAGGAGGCGCGAGTTCGATCCCCGCTCGGTGCAAATATTTGTATGCATGAATATGGCTATTTGTATATATTAACAAAAAAAAGTAGTGTTTTGTGTAGAATGTTGTGGAATATTGTGGAATAGTTTAACTAGAGGAGCCACGGGGAATATTAATATGTGACTTCGGTTACTAATATCCCTTTTTAGTAAAGGTAAAACACTGTGGCTTTTTACTCCGTTGAGTTTGGCTTGGCTCTATATAAAAAAAAACAGTACTTACGTCTTACTCTGACGGTAGGCCTCTTGAAAGCGGTACGGAGGTACGGCATCGCCATCACCAGCTCGATGTGCGGAGGAGGAGGCAGCTGTAAAATATAACACACGTCATCATAACTGTGCAGTTAAAAATAATTTATTATTTTTTATCTTTGAAATTGACCTGACCACAGTGCACAGGTTAATTGACCACGTCATGTCACGAGTTCTATGATGTAGATATCTTTCACTATTAACTGGCTGCTGCAGAGCAAAGCATGTTAAATGGGACCTCTTGGACGCAGATGGTGCTTTTTTTTATAGCGCGAAAAATCCCCACGGATACAACCCCCACGGAGCTGGTGGAGGTGGTTATGTCGGACTCGAACCGACCAAAACGCACGCCGTCTTGGGTCCTTGGTTGCCGGAGGTGAGATTGCCTGGATGCAGATGGTGTGGTGTGAATCTGGCGCACCTTATATCGTGGATGCTGTGCCCCAATACCTAGACACCAATAGACTTGAACAAATCTGTTAGAGTCGACGATTTGGGCTGGAAATTTCCATGGCTTCGACAAAGAAGAAGACCATTTACTGGCATCAATGTATACTTAGAAACTCTCTTTGCTGCGTTTTTCACTCTCTTTAATCATTTTGCTTGTGGCAACTTGAACTGACACGACTTCAGTCACGATAGTTGCGTACTCTCGTATGCTAAGCGTATTAATTCAGTACGTAAAAAGTCTGAAGCTATAAATGTTTAAAAATAATTTGAATAACCACTTACCGTTTTTGATATTGCAGACAACCAGTCCCTTAGGAAAGCAAGAAAAAAAAAACATTACGAAATTAATATGATGTTTTTTATATTTACGTCGCGTGGTTGCCGGCAGATTAGAATTTTGAGCCAGCCCATCTCTTCCCATAAGGTGTCGTATAGGGCTGTATATCAGACAGATAGGTATATACAGCCCAGTCTCAATATTGTCAACAATATTGCCCGAAATACCGCAATAGGCTTACCCCTATTCCGTGGGACCGAATACAATGAATGGTTAAATGTGGGTGTTAATTCACCTCTGCCTAACCCTCCAGGTACGGGGGCGTGATTATCTAAGTGATTATATGTTTACATTTAGTAGGTAAGTCAACATAATTGACTCCACGGCGAGGTCACCTGCTGCTGCCTTACAGGTGCTTATTGCGGGTACCTTCTTCCTTACCTGGGTGTACCCGGGTCCCTCGAAATAGACTCTTGTAACAGGTCCATAAGGTTTTAGTCGGTTTGATGGCGATATAAATAGCTTAGTGTTTGCTGCGTTGAAAGCTATACCTATAGGTATAGGAGCTTTTTTCGTGTGATTTAGTTTGATGAAAGAAAAAAAGTGGTTTATTTGTGAAAATATAATGTCTTTTACTTTAAATTTCCGTAATAAAAATGAGACCGGTACCTGTATAATTATGATTAAACCTGTCTAAAGCAATATCTAAATAAAAAATCAACGTTCCGGAACAGGGGAAACGAGATCCTTTAAAAAAAAGTTAATTAAACGAGCCAAAACGTTACCGAATAATTCACCAGTGGGACCAAAAATGGCCCAAAAATTGCCTTGAAAAGGGTTGACGGGGGCTATCATTGACGAGGGCAAGATGGCTCCCTTGGCTATTGAGATGGCCATATGTCGATAGACCTGATGCTAGAAGCTTTTAAGAGATTAAATATAAATTTGAGTGGAAATAGCCGGAAATTTTGTGTTTTTTTTAACCGACTGCGGTGACTATCTCCAGTCTTAGGCCCGTATTCTAGAATGAAACTCAGCCTGAATTTCGATTTATCTGAGGACAGTTTGTATACGCAATATGACAAACTGTCAATCTGTAACAATCTGTCCTCAGATGAATTGTGATTCAGGCTGAGTGTCATTCTAGAATACAGCCCTTAAGTTAGTATTCTAAAACGACACTCAGTCCAGAATATCGATTTTATCTGACTACAGATTGTAATGTTTATAGATTGACGGATTTGACAGATTGACTATACAATCTGTCCTCAGAAAAATTGAGATTCAGGCTGAGTGTCATTCTAGAATACGGGCGGCCTTTTTTTAGTTTTAGGCAAAACCCGTATTCTAGGATGGTACTCATTTCTGAATCTCAATTTATCTGAGGACAGATTGTATAGGCAATATGTCATTGGAAGTGTTGATTCGCACAAATTCGTGCGAATCGCCTACAGAAAAATAATATATTTTTAAAGGAGTCGATTCGCACGTTTCGGGCGAGTTCAATTCGTGCGAATCGTCCAATAAGCCAATCCATCAATCTGTCTATACAATCGGTCCTCAGATAAATCCCGATTCAGGCTGTGTGTCATTCTAGAATACAGGCCTAACCTAATATGTTAATAATAAAGCTAAAGAGTATGTTTGTTTGAGCGTGTTTATATCTGGAACTACCTTTGTAATATGAAATCCTTTTATTGTTCAAATCGATTAGGAAAGGATTTTTTTTGTGAGCGGTCCCGGCGGGATTTGAACCCGCGATCCTTCTCATACAGGAAGAATGCTTTTGACCATTAAGCTACTAGACCCGCACCCGAAGAAATCCAAAGCCTTCCTCTTTTTAAATATCCGTCTTTGATCCGTCGATTTGAATTAATTACCATACTAAATGCTTAAAAATTCATTCAAATCCATTTTTTCTGCTCGATATTCTAATTTTTGTTAGATAAGGTTATAGGACACAGGACATAGGACTTTCCCAGTGTTACTAACAAACAAACACAAAGTCCTATGTCCAGCAGTGGACTGAAATAGACTAATTTATTGATTGATTATAGTCTATACAATATCACACTAAGGTGCCAAGCAATATTCAAAAGAAAGGCAGTAAGGCAATTTTAATAGTAAGGTAGTTTTAATAACTCGTGGAATATCACCGATTATAGCGAGTAAAACCGTGTGACATAGCTAGCAACCATATAAAAAGTTAATATAGTTACAATAGGTACGCAAATTACAAATTCTATATCAAATTTAAGTGCAGTTAATCATTGTTTACAATTCTCTTAAGACGCTACATCGTTTTATCTTAAGAAATTGCCTTTCAGTGTAATGCCCAGATGCTTGTCACTAATAAATTATATTCACGGCATAATAACCCACCACCTCCCCACCCACCCCTCAGGGAGGCATCGCTCCTCACGCGGAGAAGAGTAGGTTTTGCACAATTTCATTTTATAAAAGAAAGCTGGTCGTAACTCACTGTTTTGTCATGACCGGGGTCAATAAATATTAGAACAGTCGATGGGAAATGGGAATGGGGTCACTAATGGGAATGGAGTCATTCCCATTGATGGAGTCATTAATGGGAATGGGTTGTTAATGAGAATGGGAATGAAATTCAAGGTAAACCTTCTGGAGTAAAGGTTCGCACAGGCGACTAGATACTAGCTAGTCGCCTGTGCGAACCTTTACTCCATCGATGTATGGTACCTATATGTTATTAAAATAACGCATATATTGGTATATCTCAATGCTTTCCGCATTATCATAATCTTAGAAAATTAATGTTCACCTCGGTGATATTACTTTGGCAACTCCAAAATATTTATTTCGATAACACTATTCTGTAGTAGAACTTATGGGAAATTCGGAATGGAAGCATGGTCTCTGTTTCTATGATATATTGTATTAAATGCGCCTTAAAAGTATGTTTAACCACATTCTACATTCCATAACACAAGTTAGATAAGCTATGCTTACCATGGGTCTAGATAGCGTTGTGTGGAGCTTAATACCGTTCCAATAAGGTACCAAGAAAAGCAGGGAGGCACCTTAACATGCTTATACATGCGAATATTAACGTACAACCTGCAATTTCTTTTCAAAGAAAATGAATTATTAAATCATAAATCTAATCTAATAGAGTGTTAATAGCGATATGACTAATGCATTAACATCATTATATATTTAGAGTGGTGAATGGTGTAATCTATTGAATGAAGATATTCGAAATTTTATGTCATTTTAGACATCGTTTTCATCGAACGAAACTATTCTGAATCATGTTTTTAGCTTTACAAGAGCTTTGGGGCAATTCATACACCCGGGGTGCGAGGGATATGGCGAAGACAACCTCACCTCCGGCCTAACACGACGACCCACAGTCAGCTTGCAGTTTTAGTCCGTTCGAATCAGACATTACCGGTCCCGCCCCTCGAAAAAAAAGTGTGGCCTTTCCGGCCTCTAAAATATTTGAGGCGAAACCCAATCCTCACCTGCAAACCAATCCACCTGCTAATAGAAGGATTAGTCTCTGGCGCAGGTTTTCCTTCCAGGTTTGTGAAGTCAGAGAGCAGAACTCGTCAGTCGATTTTTGAATAATTGGACAACATTTTAAAGTTAAAATTCTTGCGAATACCCAGCCGGAACCGATGGGGGAGCTTATGTCGGACTCGAACCGACTAAAAGCGCAAGCCGTCTGTGGGTCATAGTGCAAAGCCGGAAATGAGGTTCTAGGGCATATATAATATGTAAATATAACATTTTAATATTGGATTTAATATTATAATTGACAGTAGGCGAAGTTTGTGAAGTTGTTGTTGCTGTTGTTTCTGCCTACCCTGGAGGGAAATTGGCGTGAATGATGTACGTATTTTAATCATATATTTTGCACATGAATTAAGTAATCATTTCTAGCCGATTCAAAAGCTTTTGTGAATACATCCTTAACTTGTAGAATGTTTTGGAGTTAATTCAGCCTCGAGAGCTTTAATTAAACCGGTGCGGCTGTAAATTTATTTAATGTATACTCACACGAACCGAAAGAGGGACGCCTGAGGTAATGAGGGAGTTAAGAGGGAAAATCTGTAACTTGATTATAATAGGACAGCTCTGAAACAGACCTGTGTGATGTAGGTTGGAACATGTTTTTTTAATAATAAAGTGTTCTATAGCTAAAATAATTGAATATCCCTGATATTTTCAAAAGTTGAAGTATGATTCTGAAGCAAACCGCGTGCAACTACTGCATTCGCATGCAGGACATGCATTACATACATTTGACAGCCTCTGTGGCGTGGCGGTAGTGAACGCGACTGCCACTTAGTAGGCGCGGGTTTGATCTCCGTTCAGTGCAAATATTTGTATGCATGAATACGGCTATTTGCATTGTTCTGGGTGTTTCTATGTATAATATGTATGTATTACAAAAAAAAGTATTTATGTATGTTTATCCGCATTCTAGATTCTATAACACAAGCTAGTTAAGCTTAGCATGGGTCTAGATAGCGTTTTGTAGAATGTTGTGTAATATTTTATTATTATTTACATTGCCTGTTAAACTTCGATACGGATAAAGGGGACTATTGAGAAGTCGCAATGAATTACGCGTAGGAATCTGCTGCGTGGGTTATCGTATGCGGTCACCTTCGGAATCATACCTTTACGTGAATATTACCTATAGTTAGTAGTATTACCTATAGTAAAAAAAGGGGTATAGCTAGTATATAATATAATATAGTTGGTATATATATATAATATAAGAAGCATCGGTAGCTTAGTGGTTAAGGAGTCGGCCTTACGATCGAGAGGTCCCGGGTTCGATCCTGGCCATTACACTACCGACGTGAACCCACTCCTAGCACAAGCAATTTAGCTTAGTTGGAGGGGTTAGAGGGAATATTAGTAACTTCGGTTCTAATATTCTTTAAAAAAAAAATGTATCAGATTACTAGCAAGGTTTTAAAAAACATTACCCTCCTTCCTTCGGCAAAAAAAAAAGATCTTAATAGTCTACCATCTTTTTGAGTACTTTGTTAGTCTAGATCAAACTGACGCTGACTGTACTATTCAAAGGTGGCAGGATTGTTAAAAAAAGTATCTTAATATAAAAAGAAAACATAAAAAGAAATGATGCGATACTAGCTTTTGATTTTCTTTCGTAGATTTGTTTAATAAAAGCTTTGTCATAATTTTATTTTTGGTATTTTTTACTCGTATTAGCATTCGTGATTTTTATTGCTACACATTATTATTAAATTAATAAGACATGTTTTTCTTATAAAAAATATAATTTAAAAACATTGTTAAAATTAAAAGTATTCTACTTTTCAGATAGTCTATTTCAGATAGATATTTTCCTTTTATTTTTCATGGAAAATTAAAACCAATTTAAAAAAAAATTCTATCTCGATTTAAATGTTATTATTTTTTGAATGACTTATTGTAAATGTTTTATATTCATACAATAAAGTAGATAATACTGTAAATCGAATGCGCCAATAAATCTTGGGGTCTTAGCCTTTTGGGCTATTGACAGGCTAGGCATTCAGAGTGAAGGCTTTTGTGCCATTATCAACGTAATATTAGCATATCAAAGAGTCGAAACTTGATTGCAGTTGAAAAGATTTTGTCAATGATCTGGTCGTTGACATGAAATGGATTTGAAGCTTAGATTTCTTTATACAATATTGAAGATTATATTGCTAACTATATAATTTTTAACTCGACTGTTGAGAATAACGAGTGTGTTACAACTGGAACTGTGCTGTCGCGATCGTTTGACCTCCCAGTCTGAGTTAGTGGCCAACCAATGACAGAGTTGTTCAGGCCGTTCATATCGACTTAATACCTATTGACATCTGGGGGCGACTTCTAACTTACAGTCGTTAGTGTCATAAATATCTTGACGACAAAGTCTCAAAATGACCTTAAAACTCTCGTATTTAAAAACAAATCAAACTGTTTTATTGACTTATATGGTACTAGCTTTTGCCTGCGGCTCCGCTCGCGTGGATGTCGGTTATCGCGACCAAACAAAGCCTATGTCCTTTCTCATGGTCTAATCTACCCCTATACCAAATTTCATCAAAATTGGTTCAGTGGTTTAGGCGTGAAAGCGTAACATACAGACAGGCAGACAGATAGACAGACAGACAGAGTTACTTTCGCATTTATAATACTAGCTTTTGCCCGCGGCTCCGCCTGCGTGGATGTCGGTTATCGCGACCAAACATAGCCTATGTCCTTTCTCATGGTCTAATCTACCCCTATACCAAATTTCATCAAAATCGGTTCAGTGGTTGAGGCGTAAAAGCGTAACATACAGACAGGCAGACAGATAGACAGACAGAGTTACTTTCACATTTATAATATTAGTATGGATTATTGTCCGAACTAAAGGTGTGTACCAAATATCAGAACAATGTGTCAACTGGAAGGGGTCAAAAAACAAAATTAAGATAATTTTGAGTACTCTGTTAGTGAACTTCTTTCTGATACTGACTGTAGGTACATTTAACAGACTGGGAAGTCAAATAGCTGTCACTCCCAATAGAGCCGAAATAACCAAGTCCTATTCTCAGACTTTAAGGTGAATACCTCGGATGAGATTCGGACTAATGCAAGGATTGTGATGAGCTGGCAAAAGATATTTGCATGAAATTTTTATAGCATTTATTATGCTAACTTTTTAAGTTCGAAGTATATCGGGAAGAAACAGTACAAGAGGAAAAGCTTAGCGTAGCGAAAGAGCGCTACTTTTTCCCGATGTATTTCGAACTGGAAAAAGATATTTAGTTTGTTAAAATCAGCATCATGAAGATGTTGAAAATGTCGATGTCGAATTTCCGTTTTCTTTTACCTCTTTCTGAAAACTGTCAAGCTATTTTTGACGCCGACTGTATGAATTTATCGTGCAAACCCAGGCAAATCCATACTAATATTATAAATGCGAAAGTAACTCTGTCTGTCTGTCTGTCTGTATGTTACGCTTTCACGCCTAAACCACTGCACCGATTTTAATGAAAATTGGTATAGGGGTAGATTAGACCATGAGAAAGGACATAGGCTATGTTTGGTCGCGATAACCGACATCCACGCGGGCGGAGCCGCGGGCAAAAGCTAGTAGTATTATATGTGCGTACAATGCCTCTAAAACAAGGCTATCAAAGTTCACATCAACAAATTCAGATGGAAAACGTATAAATTTGTTGAATTATGTAACGGTAGCCGGTCTACAATGTACGATAGGTGCACAGACCGTCGTAATAAGTTTCTACGACGACAACAGACCTCGCCACTAGTGATGTGACGATCATTATATCGATGAATCAAGTATAACTCTATATTCGAATACCAATACTTCAAAGACGGATATAAAGAGAAGGAAAATTTGACATGGTTCAGGTGTGGCTCAATAATAAAATAGTTGAAAAATCATTCGTTGTTTCCAACAGTTCGTAAGAATGTTGGTAGATGGCTGCACCGTCACCCTTAAAGACGGATATAAAGAGAAGGAAAATTTGACATGGTTCAGGTGTGGCTCAATAGCTCAGTTGGAAGAGCATTCCCCCTGTAAGGGAAAGGTCGTGAGTTCGAGCCTCACTTGAGCATTTCATTTTTTCCGATGTTTTCGAACTTAAAAGTTAGCATAATAAATGCTATAAAAATCATTCAAATCGGTAGAATTTTATTAAATGATTATAAAGAAAAGATCCCTTTTTTTTCCGTGTGGAAATCCCCTCGGATACCCCCCTGCCGGAGCCGGAAGGGGAGGTTATGTCGGACTCGAACCGACTAAAACCGCACGCCGACTGTGGGTTGTGGTGCTAGGCCGGAGGTGAGGTTGTCATCGACATATCCCTCGCACCCCGGCGGATACCTACTCTGTTTCCCATCCCTACAACAAGTATTGGTTGTTTCCGGCAAAAGTACATCAGACTGAGTCCTTTAATTTTATAGATTAATAAAATAGGAGTTAATCTCACGCATGCAAATTAATACTTAAATCATTTGAGAGAACAACTTTACTGAATAAAACCAACTTTGAAGTTTATGTAAACGATTAAATAAAGTTCTTCATACAGTTGGCAGTTGGCGCGAATGTTACAAATTAAAACATAATTATTTTAACGGATTCTATCAATTAGCCCACCGGAGTCCACTGCTGGACATATGTCTCTCCTAATGTGCAGCAAGTCTTCTTTTTATAAAGAACACGTCAATTTTACTTCACCTCGCCTGATGTTAAGCTAAAGCACAGTCTCGGAAAGTGGGTCACCGTCGTAAAGTTGACCATGTTAACAGTGGTGGCACTCAGCTTGACGGCCTCATCAGATGCCTTTTCACGCCCCGCTTAAAGGACCCGGGACTGTAGGAAGAAGGAAACACGTGAGCTGGCAGGGAGTGAGTCACCGAAACATCATGTCACCGGATTCTCGGCCTTCCGCGATTAATATGGTATTATTTTATTATTTAGACTGATTCAGAAGATTCGTTTATGTCAACTAAGGTCACTGTGAGACCGCAGCCAATTAGTGAAAATAGTTAATTTTATTTCAATGACAGTATCCGTGGTGTAGCGGTAGTAAACACGGCCGCTACGCAGGAGGCGCGGGTTTGATCCCCGCTCAATACAAATATTGTATGCATGAATATGAATATTTGCATTTATTTATTGTTCATTGTTAGCGATATAAGCTTACAGTTTACACCAAAGCGCTTATATGCCGTAGATTATTTTACGCATTACACTACATTGCACTAAAATTAAAAGTACTTAAAGTTACATTCTTACATTTCTTCAAATAATTACCTAAACTATCATTCAATAAAAATAAAAAATGTCCAATACAATACAAATGTAATAATGTCGAATGGAAGGCAAGGATATTGATGCAAATCACAAGAATTTTATGGTAGGTTAATATTATAGGTAATTATTAAATGTCAAAACAATAATGTCAGTTCGGACTAAATTAATGTCAACATTCTTCACATTGCATTGGTCTGGTCGTGCCTCGGAGAGCATGTTAAGCTGTCCGTCCCGGTTGCCTTACGAACATCTATGGCAGTCGTTACGGGTAGTTGGAGCCCACAAAAGTCTAACAACTGGTCTAGCTGCAATGCTTCGATATCGCCTTTGGGTTGTGGAGGTCGGATGGCAATCGTTTTACAGAAAATATCGTAGTTTAGCCAAATCAGAAGTTAGACTCGTAAAGCGGACTCCAGAATCCAAGCTGAAAGCTTTGGATGCGACTGGAATTACCGCTAAGATGAAGAAGAAGTTTAATTTAATATTAATACTAGCTGGTAATCAGCCACAGGATTTTGTGACATTGTTCCTGCAACACATGAGATCTTCGAATACATAGGGAAAAAGAATCTTCTCGGGCGGGACTCGAACCCGCAGTCTTTCCCTTACAGGGGGAATGCCTGACCAATTCGGCTACCGAGACACGCTTCGCTTCGTTTCGGCTTCCCGATGTATTAAATAATTAATTATAAATATCCCACAACATACTATAGTATGTTGTGGGATAGATCGCAACGCTAGACCCATGGTAAGCTTAATTAGCTTGTGTTATGGAATCTAGAATACGAAATACTTAGATTTTTTTTTTGTAAATACATACATAGTATACATAGAAACACCCAAACCAATGCAAATAACCATATCACAAATATTTGCACTGAGTGGGGATCGAACCCGCGCCTGCTGCGTGGCAGTCGCATGCACTACCGCCAACCCACAGATATGAAGATGTTTGAATGTGTGTTATTCTATTACGCTCTTATGCCTTGGTCACACGCACCGAGTAGAATTGCAAGACATTGCAATCGGCCTTTGCTCGCTGCATGTGAACTTAGAGCCGAGTATTTTGCACGTACATCGCACTCGGCCGACAGCACTGTCTCGCCACTCCACTCGGTGCGTGTGATCAAGGCATAACGGCAGAACGGATTTGGCTGTTTGATACAGGAATTCATACTAATATTATAAATGCGAAAGTAACTCTGTCTGTCTGTCTGTCTGTCTGTCTGTCTATCTGTCTGTCTGTATGTTACGCTTTCACGCTTCAACCACTGAACCGATTTTGATGAAATTTGGTATAGGGGTAGATTAGGACATAGGCTATGTTTTGTCGCGATAACCGACATCCACGCGGGCTGAGCCGCGGGCAAAAGCTAGTACACTATAATCTTATAGTGTGCAATAACACATAGGCAACTTTTTATCTCTGAGATAGGGTACGGAAACGGCATCAAAATCCCACGCGGTTGAAGCCGCAGGCAACAGCTAGTAAGGGATATAAGTTTTTATCAAAGTGTGCTGTTATCAAAGCACGAAAACCTATTTATTATAAACGCGAAAGTTCGTAAGTTCGTATGAATGGATCTTTGTTACTCTTTCACGTCTAAACTGCTGAAGTGGTTTTAATAAAATTTGGAATGGAGTTAGTTGACACCCTGGATTAAGACATAGGCTATGTTTGGTTGCAATAACCGACAACCGATATTTACATAATATATTTATCGAAATTCTATCATACATTATCTGCGGTAGCCTAGTGGTATGGGTATTGGACTGCTGAGACGAGGTCCCGGTTCGATCCCAGGTTTACCATGGCATACACACCAATGACTGTTCGATGCTTTTCGAAGTTATGTGTGTATTTATCGCAGGTTTATAAGTGCCCGGTTAATGGCAATAGGCTCGCCACCTATTACATTGGGACCTAAACATAAACTGGCGAAATGTGGGTGCTAGCACCTCTGCCTACCCCTTCGGGGAATACAGGCGTGAGTTTATGTTATGTTATGTCTATCGTACATCATCGGCTTTTTAAAATTCCTCAATGATGACCCGGTTTTATAAACTTGTGGGTTGAAAACAGAAACACTCTAATGATCCATTCAAGATGTTTCCCATCACTAATCAGAAGCGTCGCGTCTAAAGACCAGACTGTGATGAATTGCCGCCTTTTCCCTCTACGTCCATGGGTATAGGATACGCATCAAGTTCCACCCCTTTTCCGTCCCCTCTCACCCAATTATTATAAATAATGAGATAAGATCAGGTTCTCTTGGAGCGTTCGTGAATAATGTTAGCAATTTTGGGCGCTCGTCGTTTGAAAAGTGAACCACAGATTGTTTCTAGAACAACAAAGATTTTACGCATCAAATGTGTGGAGTATATTTGCGCGTGACGTCATGTTTGGCATTAAAAACTTCGAAGAAAAGCGTGGTAGTTTAATGGTTAAGAAGTTGTAATTACGAATTACAGGTTCCTGTTTCAAATCGGCCATTACGAGCCCACTCCTAACACTAGAAATTTTAGCTTAGCTGTGGTTGGGAGAATAGTAGTAATTACTGCCAGCTCACGTGTTTCCTTCTTCCTATAGTCCTGGGTTCTTTAAGCGGGGCGTGAAAAGGCATCTGATGAGGCTGTCAAGCTGAGTGTCACCACTGTTAACATAGTACAGTAAGCTTCAGAGAAAAGGAACCCCCCTTGAGGATAAAACCATTATCAAGGGGGGTTCCTTTCTCTGAAGCTTACTGTACATGTTTATAATGATGACTCTATTTCCAAGCCTTTGCTTTAAGCTTACCCAGGTGAGGTGAAGTCAATTTGACGTGTCCTTTTATAAAAAAAAAACTAATATCCTACTAATATTATAAACGCGAAAGTTTGTGAGTATGGATGGATGTATGTATGGATGTTTGTTACTCTTTCACGTAAAAACTACTGAATGGATTTTCATGAAACTTTACAATAATATAGCTTATACATCAGAATAACACATAAGCTATATATTATCACACTACTACTCAAGGGAACGGAGCAGTGATCATTAATGTCAACAAATTCGGCTGGCATCGGCATATACGCAGAAGTGACAGTGATGTTACTTCTGTTGCTCATTAGATAACTTTATCATTGTATCTAGAGGGTGCAGCGGGAATGGTATCGGTGGAAAATAATTGGCAGTACGAAGTTCGCTATGTCAGCTATGATTTTTATAAAAACAAAAATTGGAAGTCGAATTTAGTTTACTGTCTACTTCTAAATAGGTAGGTATCCCCAGAATTCATTCGAAACTTTGTATAGTTACACCTTCGAATTCATATGACCCCCACGCAATTGGTAGGTTATTTTTTTTTAATTACCCCACTAGGCCTTCCTTCAGTAGACTTTCACGAATTACCTCGTAACATAATCAGCTGTAGATTTCGATATTTTTCTCTCACTCTAACCAAATAATTCTGACGAGAATAAGGATAAACTATTCCGTGACGGCAACATAAAAGTTGTTTTGATAGTAAACTCCGCAATAAATTACGAATTTACAAAGTTTCGGAGATATGGAGTATAATATATACAGGCAAAGTTAACGATTAGATACGACAGGGTCGAGATATACTGGGTAACTGCTCGCCTTGTTCGCTATTTACTTTCTCGCCTTTTTTTGTTTTTGCGATGACCACAGATAACTTATGGTTGAGTAGTGTTTACTAAACGTTATTATTCTGTGGTCCGGTTATGTAAATTTTTTCACCATGTCCCAATGTTTTAATATAAATATTATCTAAATGAATGTTCAAGCATTTAATATGGTAAATCCACAGAA